>OZ010737.1:134146194-135346194 GCA_963932295.1 Tipula lateralis | reverse complement strand
ATGCGAGAGTTAATTATTTAAAGTTCTCCCACTAGAACAGTGTTCAGCTTCCGTTGGTCTCAAAATCAACGAGCTAAAACCAAATATCTGATTTTACAGACCAAGACGCATTAGTGGTAACCGCATGTTTGTAGTAGAAATGAGATTCAATTATATTGAATCTCTCATTCCTCACGATAATAGTGTGGGAGACGATAGCAAGGTTCACTTTTAAAATCAAAATATCTTGCAAATAAGCCAAAATGCGATCAAAAATTTAATGCGAATTACTAATATCGTGCATGAAGTCAAAGGACAGAGAATATGCTGGCGTGGTCAGGCCCTGCTGAATGACATAGCGAACAACTATTAGGGAACCCATGCGAGATTATAGTTCGTAATATTATTAGAAACTACAGGTGTATCTGAATGAATAAGCCTGGGAAACATTAAAACAACCGAGACATAATCGACTTAAAAAGTAGATCAGCTGACACTTATAAATCTTTTATTTGGTTACCTGCTCGCGTTGAATTTAGTTTATAGCTAAGATATTACACCTGTCTATCCTTCCAACAAAAATAAAAAATGTGAGCGCAGAATGCCGGCAATTCGAAACTTCCCTACTCTGGTAAGGAAATATGGTATTTCATATCTAATATGAAAAGACAGTAACGGAAGTAAGTTTTGAATTTGTTTCCCTTTAATGAGGAGTTATGTTATAAGTACAACTCGATATTGTACACGATGCGCACCCTATAATCAATTGCTTGAAGGAGTAGAACTCTAAATTTTTATTTTCTTCCATGCCAATTAATTGCCCGTTCCGCAATCCAATTAGTAAACGTTGTGGACGGTTGCAACGTTCACTAATTGGATCTTGTATAATTGCTTTCCTTTTCAACTGAATTTTCCACATGAGAAGTCTCACCACTTTGAAAGTAAGTTTTCAATCCTTAACAATTTTATTCAAGCATGAAAGTCAAACATGAAAATAATTTACTGTCATAATATGAATGACGTAGTTTGCCATTCTCGAAGTAACTAGTAATTCAAATCAGTTATGTAGAGTAACATTGTTTCTATACTCTTAAAATATACGGGGTAGTTTATTTTAGACTTAAGGTGAGCGCGTCATTATCGAGTGTATGCTTTTTTGAAATGCCATCGTCGTCGACAGCGCCCTTTTCACCTACCGGAAGGCGGCTCTTCTTTCAGAGATCGCTGTACCATTTGGTTCGGATCAGCACGCAGAACGTGACCGAGTCAACGTACTCACTGTCCTTTGATTTCATGTATCAGGAATACGCGTTAAATTCCTGATCTCGTGATCAGAAAGAACTCAGTATGTGCCATTAACGTCGCGTTTTGAAACCACATATCACACGCATAATTCTGGTCTTAAATGTTAGAAGCCAACTTTTGCACTCATCCGTCAATGTCCCACTCTCACATCCATGCATGACAACGGATATGATCAACAATCTGTCGTCTCCCACACTACTATCGCTGTCAAGTATATGTTACTGAAACAACCACCAATCTTCAAGAGAAAATATAACCAACACAAAAACCAACCTTTAATTACTAACGTCAAGTGTGTTCGATTTAATTTTTTATCGTTCACATAATTTATATTGCATGACTCCGTTGTTAATCTGCACACATTTTAAGTGGTATCAAATTAATCGATACCATAGTCAGTTATTAACTCGCTCGTGACAGAATATATATGTAATAATTTTGTATGTACGACATACGAGTATACTGACAAACCAAAGATGTGGGTAGTTTGTCAATCATGTAGTATATTTTCACTATACAGTATCGTTAAGCATCGAAGGGTTGTTTTGGCATGATTTGCATATGTACATATGTATGTACACATGTTTTCAGATTAATTTGAAAAATCAAAATAATTTAACATCGGCATTGTTAAACGTACATATGTTGGTTGTGGTTTATTGATTTTCAATCAGTGAATAATTTCGATTGGTACACAATGTTTTGGTTTTAATGTATGCGTGTTTCCGCGATTTTAATTTATTGAACATAAACAACAACAATACTAAATTGATGTATGTATATATATATGTGGTATGTCACGGGGGTGTAATGCTACTGTATACATCATTCGAAGGAGAAGCACGACAGTAGTTCGACTCTGCTAAACTATTTAAATTCCTCTGAATTGGATGCCCTTAATAGAACTAGAGAGTGAAGAATGATATTCTCACCTCCGAGAATAGGTGCATTTCCTTTAATGATAACTTTAAATGAACAGGGCCTAAACCGTTCCGTAATAAGAAGCCAACCAACTGAAAAACATTCTCTCTTGAGCTTGTTTCCTTACTCGACATGGAGTTCCAGGCTTCAGCAACGTCAAAAGCTATCACAACTGCCTTTGAGATTTCATGTCCAGTTATTATTCCACAATCATTGCACAAAACTTTCAGAAGACTGAATAATAAGGACAGGAGATCCGATCTTTAGTCAGATGGGGATAGCTTACTAGCTGCCCAAAAGGTGTATACAACTCAATTAATCATCACAGAGATCTTCCTGGTTAATCTTTTGTGAGGAAATTAATAGCTTACCTTCTTCAGAAGTTTTAGATGTAATAAGACGATGAACAGGAATAAGACCCGTGAATTGAATCACTTCCTCTACTCAATGGCAAGCTTACTTCCTCTAAAAAGGAAGAAACATACAACAGGCAAAAAGTTTTCGATCTCTCAGCCTGTCATTGGTTGATAGCTACTTTAGTGATAACCCACTGGACATCGAACGAGTTTGACATCGTTTCTTTCGTCGTGCAATGATCTATACAGCTGAACGACATGGCATGGAGACCATACTTGTTCGGTGGTTTAGTTTAACCCATGCTTAGATCAAGAAAAATTACTCAGACTTAGGTAGCAATACGACGATGGTGACCGCCCGAATGGAGTGTCTCTCTTCGGAAGTCAAGTATCTGAGGATCTGGATATATTGGAAGATTACTTGGCAAAATCATATAGAAATACAACAAAGCATGCAATATTTACTGGAAATGCAAACAGTCATTTGGTAAATCATGGGGCCTGAAAACCCAGACACGTGTACTGGCAATACGTTTCAGTGATCAAACCCATGATCTAGTTTGCCGCACTTATTTGGTGGCTTAGAACAATAAGCGGGGCTTAAGGGAAATCTCTAAATCGCCTTCAATGACTTGTTTGTCTGGGTATTATAGGAGCTATTCACACCATATCAACCGCAACTCTTGAGATGGCGGTGGGTCTGCTGCCACTTGATCAGATGGTGAGCAGCATAAAAAACCGCTCACCTGCATGGTAGAGACAATCTAGTTGGTCCTTCTGAGCACTGTCAAAAATGCAAGGAGCACGTTTTCAGGAAATTATTTTGGATAAATCACACATCGGACTATAATAGGTCCGATACGCCCACCTACCCCTCCGGTACATTATCATAATATTTACTCCGGTACATTATCATTGATTTATCAGTATGCTGTAATCTAGCTGGTGCCGGGTTGTATGGGGGGGCACTTTATCGAACCAGTTTGAACCACCGGTTATTTCGAATCTGGCAATACTTATGTCATTCTTTGCACCAATGCAACATTGAGATTTATTGGAAATTTCTAATTGATCGGAAATGTTGTACGACATCTGGTCGCAAATAGGTCGCCGGTATACTTGTTAAAGTTCGTGAAATTGGTTTCATTGCTTGTAAATATCGAAAGAGGGCGGTGCAACCATTACGATTAATAGAGACACCCATCACATCATGATAACCGATATTTTTGCGCCCTCTCTTCATGGTATCGATGTGAACGATGTTTGGTTTCAACAGGATGGTGCAACTTGCCACCACACATATCATTGTGACGAACGTTTGATGGCCGTTTAATTAGCCACATTGGTGATGTCAATTGACCGACAAGACGCTGCGATTTAATACCATTGGACTATTTTCTGTGCGGCTCCGTTAAACAGAAAGGTTATGCCGACAAACCAGGGACAATTGAGCATTTGAAGGGCAACATTATTGATGCCATCGCCGAGATACCATCCCATACACTCGAAAAAGTGCTCGAAAATTGATCCGATCGAATGGAGTACTGTGAGGCCAGCCGCGGCAGCCATATGAATGAAAAAATTATCATCTCTAATCGGAACAATTGTACTTCACAACAAAAAAATTAATTTGGCAATATTAGCCGCGTTTCATGATTCCAACTGATTTAGATCAGATCACATTTTCCATGCAAACCAAAGACACATTTTGAGCCAAAATTAAATTTGGATCAAAATGCGTCTTTGGTTTGCAAGGAAAATGTGATCTGATCTGAATCAGTTGGAGTCATGAAACACGGCTATTGTGAATTACAATTGTTGTGAAGTACAATTAGTTTTTGTTTTATTGCATTTTTAGATTTAAACTTTTTAATGGCTCACCGTTTCCATACAAAACCCTGAGGTCGAATTATCCATCTCCCTTGATAGATAGGCGACTGTGTTTCAGGTAGAACTTACTACAATTTTGAAAGCAGCACTCTTTGCAAGAGAAATGAATTGCAGAGATCATCGTATCTGCATCCTTTCTGACATCCAGGTTGCTCTCAAGGCGATTGGTTTAAATAGTGCAATAGGCAGTCTGAATATAGTTTGACTCACTGGATACCCAGTCACATGGGTATCAAATGAAATATATTGACATATAAATTTGCCCGAAAGTATTAAGCACTTCTTGTGCTTCTGATCTTCATCCTCTTTCCATAGACTGCACTGCTTTGAATCACAATTCGAGGACCAACTGATGACCTTGAGGATACCAGATATCTTGAACTTCATTAGAAGAATAAACTGATTTCGGGACTGAGAGTATACGTCTGGGAAGAAATGTCACAATGGGCCAATCGAACCTGAGTGACTGGGAAAAAACCTACTGCAGTGGTGTAGCCCCTAACAATTTGGTTGTATTTCCCAATTGGGCTTAGCCTGCAGATTAATTATAACTATGAGGTGATGCATTGGTGTTTGATCTCTTTTGAACCCTTCAAATCTACCGATGGTATATTTCCTACCGAACTATACTGTTTTATCAGATAGAACTTTTTATCAGATTTAACTCAACACGCTTTTCTCATTACGGCACAGTGGTGCCTGTAAAAGGGTCTACATGTTAAACCGACATGTATATACTAACAAGGTCAACTTTTTCTGGCGATCGCATGGGATTTGTCAGTAATACCGTGTGTGACGAATGACTTGAGGTTGTTGATGATAGCCCTTACACTTCATTAGCAAATTCCCGGCTTTCGATCGAATCAGATCCGTTCAATCAAATCGTATTCAATCCCAATAATAGAACTGTCTTGCCCTATAGATCAAACTACTCCAGTTTGCTTATAATGCATCGGTGTGGTTTAAGTAAATCCTAGGTATGCACCATGGGCCCTTTGTGTTCTGTAATAATATAATATGTGCGGTATGTCGCCAATTGTAGCTTAGTGGATACGAGACTTGTCATCATGTCGCGGTCTCGATTCTCGCCGTTTACTTAAAACTACCATACTCTTGGTGGTATAAAAAGCGATCGTATGGTCTCAGTTGAGATGGTGTTAGAGCCTTTGAATATGGTCAACGAAAAGTTCAGTAAAATGTAGACAATGTATAGAGTTCTGCTCTGGGCAGTCGGTACAGACCGACTGCCCAGAGCAGAACTCTATACAATGTTCAGGCTCTCGAAAATCGAAGTTATTTAAAAATTTCGACGTCTACATTAGCATAGACTTGTGTTAAAAATTTATGATTTTATCTGTTTGTCTTTGGTAAACCATAAAATATAAAAACGTTAACCGCACATACAACCAATATTTTGTTAGAATACGAAAATAAAATATATTCTTCGGTTTAGCTTTGCTCAAGACATAAAAAAGAAAATTTATGCAAAATTAATTTTCTACATGGAAAAATTTGAAAATTGCAAAATTGAATGGTTGATTTATCCCAGAACCCACGCCTACCCGTATAGCTTGCGTATAAGATTAATCAAGATACTCGAGCATAAATACCTACTTTGCATTATGTATCCGTTCAGCTAAACTCGATTAAATAATAAACAGAATTTTCACTTGAACATATGTATGCGAAGTAGAATATACAACCACTTTACGGATGAGGTAGAAAATGGGGGTAGATTATATTTTTTTGCGCCATTAATTAATTGGAATAAACTGATTATCATGTTTAATGAAGAAGATAATTGCTGGTGTTCTTATTTGCATCTGTAATGCGGGTAAAGTAGTTGCATACATGGTGCAATGTGAAATAAATAGGAACTCCTTTTTAACACAATCATGCTACCCGGAAGGGCCAAGTTGGGAAGACCCATTTAGGCACTCAAAACTGTGCCTTAAAAAAGAGGCAGTATCCTCAGCGAACGAAAGATGGACGAACACCCTGCCAGCAATAGCCAGTCTGGCCAAAGCTGGACTTGAAACGCTTAAAGACACCGATCTCCCTACGAAGACGTGAACTAAAAACGATCGTGGGGATACTCACAGGACACTGCCTACTTGAATTTTTGCAGAATGCTCATGCCCGTAGGGTGTGACCACTGTAAGGTGCGAGACTTATTACGCTGCATAAGTAGCTCAAACTGGTTCGCATAAAAGTAATAGGGAAGTAAGATCCTGTGGTATGACAACGGCCCGTCGCCGGTCTAAGTGTGCTGTAGTAGCCACTAAACTTAACCTTACCTTGTCACAATCAAGTTAGATTAGCACAATACGGATGACATGGGCTTTGGGTATGGGGACCATAATCAAGTTGATCAGTCATATGCTTGGAAGCAGGACTGTAAACTCAGAGTTAGGGGAGTCAACTATAAGAAGGCGAGTGGTTAGGGGAACCCCACAAAGGGGAGTCCTGTCCCCTCTTCTCGGCACATGGTGATCAATGGCCTACTTCTGGATTTAGAGAGGGAGGTATAGGAGTGGTTGCCTACGCTGATGACGTGGCAATCATGGTATCAAGTAAATTCTTACCGACTATTAAGGAGGTAATGCAGAATGCGCTTCATATTATAACAAGATGGGTAAACGTGGATTGGGAGACAATCTATCTAAGACAGAGCTGGTACTCTTCACTAAGAATTATAAAATTTCGGTAGTTGACCCACCTACCGTAAATGGCACTAAACTGGCCTTTACTGATAAAGCGAGATTTCTGGGTGTAATCCTAGACAGTAAACTAAGCTGGAAGCTGAACATCTTAGAGAGAATCAGCAAAGCTACGACGGCGATGTATTCGTCTAGGAATGTAATAAGCACCGGAGCTGGTACACTGGCTCTACACTGCCGTAGTAAGACCCGTCCTTATGTATGGAGTGAGTGTTTAGTGGCCGGCACTGGATAGAGTAACCTATAGAAAGAAGTTAGAGAAGGTGCAAAGGATGGCCTGTTTGCTCATAAGCGGGGCAATGAGAAAAACACCTACTGAGGCCTTAGAGGTCATGTTACACCTTCTTCCAGTGGATATCTATGGCAAACAGATGGCGACTAACATAGCCACTATACTAACGGCCGTGTCTCAGTGGAAACACCTTCAGGCAGGTCACTCGAAAATAATTGGTTCGCTCAAGAAGGAAATGGCGAACCTTGATTAGTTATTACGCCGATATTATGATCCGAATTCAAACCTTAATCCCTTCAAGAGAATTCTGGGGGAATGAGCTAGCACTGGAAACCGAAGCTATACAATTCTACACGGGCAGCTCGAAGCTAGATGGTAAGGTTGGAGCTGAGCTGTTCTGTAGAGCATTAAATATAAGCACTTCCGTTCGTCTCCCTGACCACTGCAGCGTGTACCAGGCGGAGATAATAACGATTGAGGAAGCCTTGAGCTGGTTGAGGCATAACGTGATATCTAAAAGGGATATCAAGATTTAAGTGGATAATCAGGTGGCTATCAAGTCGCTGGATGCAGTGCTGTTTAAGTCAGGGTGGAATTGAGATGCCATTCGTCTCTTAACGAGATGAGTGAGTTTTCAATATTCAGATTATTTGGGTCCCCGGCCACTCTGACGTCAAAGGTAACTGCAGGGCAGACGAACTAGCTAGACAAAGTACAACTCTTCAGCTGAAGCCTGAAAGGGCCAATGTGGGGAGGCCTACAGCGGAGCTTAGACTGGCTTTGAGGGAAAAGGCAGAAGCTTCAGTACTGGAGAGGTGGTCACCTTCACATGCGAGCGAGCGAGACAAATGCGGCCAAGGCTGGATTTGATTCGCCCAAAGACCTTAATCTCTTTGGAGAGGAGAGATCTAAGAAGAATAGTAGGAATATTAACGGGACACTGCCTTTTCGGTGAACATTAGAGAAGGCTAGGTCTAGAAACAAATGACTTCTGTAGAAGCTGCATGGACGAGGAGGAGGAAGAGACGCTTATTCACTTCCTGATCTCTTATCCTGCACTGGCACTAATAAGACATTTACACTTGGGTGGGTATGTAATGCACAACCTTTCAGATCTTGCAGCCATTTAGGTGCAGGACATTTTAAGCTAAATAAGAAGCTCAGGATGGTTCCAATAGAGTATTACAGGTATTAGGGGACTGAGATCCTGTTGTATCACAACGGACCGGCAACGGTCTAAGTGTGCGTTAGCAGCCACTCTAACCTAACCTTGGGTAGGAGCAACCTTGTTTCGTAAATTTTTCGAACGAAACATTGGCCTCATAGATGACGAACCGCATCCGTAAAAACGTCGATTGTTCAAAATGTAAACAAAAAACTACAAAAATTGGATACCTCTAACATGTGCAGTTGGTAAGAAAACTGGAGCGTTTTGAATATTTTGAAAACCTGTGTTGTAGATACGGCCCAAGTAACTCTTGGTATATATTGAGTCCAGAAATGATTGGTATGATGAGAAGTGTCGTCTTGCTGCTGAGCAACGAAGCGCAAATTTGGTTTACAACCACGAGAAGAAATAAAGCGGTTTCTGCTAGGAGGGCAGTTAAATGAATTTATAAACTAAGGCTTAAGAGTACGATAAAAGGACTTCTGCCATTTGAGACCAGAATGGAAACCTATGTGTTTACATCGTTGCGTTACTCGATAGATGGCGTTAACGGATGATCCATTCCGGTACTAGGAATCATCTCGCAATGTTCACAAGATATTGTACACCAGCAAGCTTATGACTCGATCACTCGACAGAGGTTATGGTATACGCTTACCTAAATATCTGCACATTGCATAGCTCCATGTCAGCCTATAGTACTGACATGGAGGATGGTTCGGCCTATGGGTTCTGCACTCCAACAGGGGGTTATATTTGTGTTCATTTACACCATCGATCGTAATCAAGTGGTGAAAAATCCCTTTTTCATCTCGTCCTTATCGGGATTCGAACCCGGTACCTCCCGCTCCAACTGCCGCTGCTTTAAAGACTGCGCCACTTGTGCGGTATGGTATACGCTTGAAACATACTGTTTTTCTATTGCATACAGAAGTAAGGTGAATATCGCGTTGAATATATGCTAAAACATGTGTGCAAATTGCTGGGCGACGTCACTCCGTAGTTTTTACCAATCAAGGTAGTAATTTAGCTGATTAAATCAACAATAGAGAGCCCATAATTTAGCATGCGTGAATGATAGACATATGCTCGCAGATCTAAACGAATTAAATATTTTGATACAAGGATTTGTTGCGAACGCTAAAATAGTGAAAGACAAGGTGACTTCATTTATTCAAAAACTTCCAATTCGGATTAGCCGAGAAATGTTTCCAACCTTCCTTTGCTTGAAAAAGTTCCTGTTTCGGATAAATATTTTGCTACAGAAGGCAAGGTGAAATCTGACCAGCGTGTAATAATGATGTAACGATTCACCATCAACAAGGAATCTGATTCACGTTTAACATGATCAAAGCCTGTGTTCATCTAAATCCACTTGTGATTGGAAACCCAAGATTTTAGGAGAATAGCTACATTTTTTTCAATTAACCGAAGACAGCTTTTCGGGAAACAAAGGCTTTTGTTCTCTGAAAATTGAGTTGCAAAGTGGAATCAAAAATTTCATCCTTATTTGAAAGGACCAGGAAAAATGACACTCACAAACCATACTGGTATTCTAACCATAAAACACCCAGTCACTTGAGTAGTGTAAGCTCACAATCATGTCTTTTGTACATACTACTCATGTCTTTTGTACACATCTCCGTGAGACTTCTCCATGATTCAAAAAATTAACGATAGAAAAAAGCATGAGGTTCCCGTTTGTGAACCTGTGGATGGTTCAATATAGACAAATATTCAAAACAATGAAAATATTCTCCTTTAAAATCCCTTGTGGCTAAATTATAAAATATACATGGTTTCTCCACCTAGCAGATGAAACATGATTTAACGCCGTGGAACACTTGATGGAATAAATTGAGCACTTCATAATAAATAGTTAAACAAAAGAGTGCGTATGCGTAACTATGTAGACCATTTACCTAATGTGGTAAATTACCTCGGTTTATAAGCCGGAATCTGCTGATAAATACAAAAATAGGAGTAGCAGTGAAACAAAGATGAACCTGATCTGATAACATGCCTGCTTCAATATCAAAGGGCATTCAGACTTTACAACTACCACTTTTGATATCCAATCAATTACTATGAAGGTTACTCACATTGACCCCTTAGATTTTTACTATTTTTATCAAGAGTGTAACCGAAGACATCCAACACTCGAAGGTACTAATGAACTAGAAGGTAGTTCACCTTTTAACCCCAAGAAGACATCAATGACCTCGTAAAATGGTGCGGTTCTAGGTGTATCTTGTACATCAGTAAATATAAGATGATCTCAATCTTTGTGTTAGTAAGCCCAATTCCATGTTCGGATTTATCAAGAGATAAATCCAGTTAAGGTCTTGTACTATGCATAAATCCCCATCGATTACATCACACTCATGCCAGCGCTTGGTCCAATCCTCGAAACATTTTTTATATTTCGGTATGTCCATCAGTCTTCCTGTGATTTTTCCATTATTTCCTTTCGGCTGCTGAAACGCGATCCCCGTGATGGATTTTAAAATCGACAGAACAGAAAGAAGTCACAGGGAGCCAAATTAGGTGAATTTGTTCTCTGTTGGGTGTTATTTGTTGCATTTTCGCCAAAAAATTACGAATAATGATGACACTGTGCGACGGTGCGTGGTCATGGTGCAAAATCTATCAGCGAATTGCTCATAACGCCCAAATAATACTATTTGTAATATTGTATACGGTCTGGCCTTCTGGCAAAATTCATGATGCACTACACCGTTGTAATCCATGAAAACCGTGAGCATTGCCTTTGGTCTCGGCTCATTTGGTGAACGCCATTCACAAGCCTGATATCTGGATTGCGTACTCATAAAACCACATCTCGTCTCCAGTAATGATCCTTTTGATGAATGTGGGATCGGATTCAGCCTTGCAAATCATGTCTTTTCGACGTCAACACGGTCTTTTTGCTGCTGCACGACGGAAATCCAAATCATTAACCAAAATGTCTTGGACGGATCCATAGGCAATATTCAAGTCCTCCGCTATCTCTCTGATGGTTAATTTGCGGTTATTGGCCAAAATTTCTTTTACTTTATCAATGTTTTCGTCAGTATGTCGATTTAGAACGAATATATATATACAAACAAAAAAACAGAACTCAAATCGGAACGAGGGGAGCGCCACACGGTGGTTATTCCAGGAACTTGTCTGATTTCAACTCGAGTATATGTAGTTATTACGTTTAGTGTCCGTTCTATGATAGGAGCATCACGGTGCATCACGTGGTACGATTGATAGATCGGAAGATTAACTCTACACTCCAATAGAGAGCCATAGATGTGTTCATTCGTACCACCGGATCACACTCAGATGGTAAAAATCATACCGGTACCTCTAGAATCTGATCAATTCTCAATGGGGTTTTTGTGAAGGTGAGATTGAATTATCGCCTAACCGAGGATTTGCTTTTCTTTGGTTACATTTGTCCGATTACAAATGAAAATTAATTGTCTCATTCTATAGGTTGTCGACATTGTTGACGTCGTCTGCGCAAAAATATTCCAAGTAATCTACCTATTAGTTAACGTGTCAAAAATCGCTTAAATACTATGGTGTAGTCTACCTCGCCCAATCCTGATGTTTCCTTTGTACACACCGCTTCCTGACCAAGCATAATTTCAGTGGAAATTAAAATTATGGTAACGACATTCCAATTAAGTGTTAGAACTGTTTGCTTTTAAAATTGGTACTGGCTGCATATGAATAGCAAAAGATTTCCAAGTAGTTTATAAGATATAAAAGTATTTTAATTGCATTTAATTCAAAGCTCGTTTGTTACACACAGAACTACCTGCTATGCTATTTGTTCCGTACGAACAAAACACTCATTCACTATACGGCAAACAACTTTTTGAGCTTAAAAAATGTAAAACTTTAAATGAATAAAAAACAAATTAAACTTTTTTTTCAATAGACCAAAGAAAATAGAAAAAGTTTTTCCTTTTGCTGTAATCAATCACTGATAAGTTAAATTTAAGATTTTTTTTTCTTCTTGTTCAGCTTTTGCATAAAATAAAAGTTTTGTGTGAAAAAATTGTGAATCACTTTCAAATTATAATAAATCCGCCATAAGTCTGTGGTCGTAAGAATTGTAGCGAATTTTAAACGAAAAACATATAATAATTGGATTTGAACTTTTTTGTTTGCTACACATAAAGGATTAATATTGGCGAGACCCAAAAGCTTAATAAGAAAGTACAAGTGAAATGGGAGGTTATTCCACCCACGAGAAGATATGACAATGAACGGCATAACCTATCTCAGACTCCTGCAAAAATTAATACTGTTATTTAAGCTTATTTGGGCCCTGTAAGAATACCACCGCAATATCCAGAGCTTGTCGTAGGAGGCAAGTAAATCTGGTTGGATCGCTTGGCTGACGAACTGCATCCGTAAAACAACAAAGGTTAAATATGTCAACAAACAAAAAAAATCGAATACCTTCAAAATAACAATGCACCTCCGCTTAAGTACCCGGACACGAGATTGAGGATCGGCACGTGGAACGTGCAGTCACTTAAAAAACCGGCCATTTTATATGTATGAAAGAACATCGGCTAAAAACTCGATGGCCTAAAAGTGAAGACCATGTGTTTCATGGCTATACAGTAGACACATTCCTACCACAGTGGGCTCGGAAATCTTTTGAAGTTGGATTTCTCATTAAGTTATAGGTAAAAAAGACGGTATTGATATTTCAGGCAGTCGATAATCGAATGTGTAAGCTTCGCTTATGCATGAGTTAAGCCAACTTGTCAATTGTCTGTGTACATGCGCCTACTGATGTAAGTCAACCCCAAGATAAAGACTCATTTTAAAACATTTTTTTTTAATTAAGCTTTAATTGAAGGCAGGGCGAACTTTTACATTGTCCTAGCTCCTTGTAACTGAAAGAGATCCTGCACCTAACGCGCGGTCCTTCAAGTAAAGGTTGATGGTCGCCTTAAACTTGTGCATTTTATACTCAAACGGAAACTGAAAACCGAATAACGAATTCCACTTCCTGGATATTCGATAAATAAATTTGCGATTTGCACCTATGAGTAATAACCGTTCCTCGTGTTACCCGTCCTGGCGTAACAACTGGTGGTATTTTCTCCTTTAATTCTGCAGAACGTTTACCATTTATTAATCTATATAACATGCGGAGTTCTGCAACATCTCTGCGGCGCTGTAGGCTGTCTAAATCTTTCGTAAGTTTGGATTTAGATATTATTATATTTCCAAACCTCACAGCAATATTCTTTGGAAATGGACATGTGATGCTTTCAAAAGAGCGGGCTCGGGTTGTCTAGGACGTGAGAACTTATCGGTCGTCATTTGTAGGCAGTGATCGTTATCTGATCACGCTACGAGGTACTCAATTAAGAGCAGACAATTAGCAAATTACTTAAAAACTCTAGGAAATAAGATTTTGATTGCATAAGATTGCAGGAGGTAACTACAACGCCGGATCACATATCTACTGGCCACCCAAACGGCAGGCGCAAAATTCCCGATTTACTAGACTTTTGTATACCAAACGGACTTTTGTATACCTAGAACATAAGTAAAAACCGAAAAGTGCTTCGATTTGTCTTCTGATCACTATCCGGTATTAATAACTCTTAGCACACAAGTCCTAAAACTAGCGCCATTTAGATACCTGACGAGTCGTCTACATACTAAGTGTGAAAGTGTTCGTTAAAAATTCCTTTAAAGACAAAATCTAAAATTTATGTAGCATCAGAACGACTAACTAGTATTATACAACAAGCTGCTAAGATCGTCCAACGAATTAGCCAGAGAACTATTAAATATATAAATTATGTGTAAATAAGAACTAGATGTATTTCTAAGAACTAACAACATAGATGTAGTTTTGACAGCTGTGACACTTTTTATCAAAATTACGGGATATAGAGCCTTTTGGACATTGCATCCCAATGGTCGTGCTAGAGGAGGGCCAGCAAACTCAATCAAACTAAATATCCAACATTTCCAACAAGAAGAAATTACGAAAAGTTTATGCAAGGTAGCGTAATAAACACTTATCATGGTGGTGCGGAACTAAGTTTAGGGACGATTTACTGCCCACCAAGACATTTTGTTTTTAAGAAGGCGGAAATAATTCCAAAACTCAATGCCACCAGAGGCCCACGGTTCAACCCACATACACATAAACACCCAATCGTGATTGATGAATCGTCATCACCCCGGGAATCAAACCCGAGGTCCCCGAATGACAGAGCAAGTTTGCTATCTTCTCTGCCACGAGAGCGACCACCAAGACATTATTAAACTTGGACGAAGAGGTGACTTCAATGTCACGAAATTTATGTCACAATTTATGATGATGCCTTAAAAGCAATTGACATGTCAGGTTGTGAATATCACTCATCACATAAACCAACTGACTGGCCTATACAGACATCAACAATGTTTCTGATTCAATTGACTTTTATATCTTTAAAGGAGTAACCTCTTATTACGTTGAAGTAGAAGGCATTGACGACCTTACTTCCGAGCACACACCGGTCTTAGTGACCCTGAGTACATTACACATAAAACAGAGAATGAAACTCAATCTTACTAATACATTTACTGATTGGGAATTATTTAGAGAGAAACTGGACAACCTAATTGAGTTAAAAGTTAGTCTGAAAGCTAAACAAAAACTTGAATTACAAGCTGAACATATTTTATTAACTCTATGCGTGAAGCAACTAAAGAGGCTACGCCCGTATTATAGGCGAGAAAGGCATACAGGAGACTAACTACCTCTTGGCGATTCGAGAACTGATAAAGACGTAGGAAAAGAAGCTTGCACTGAAAATTATTTGAAAGTACCCAGTACTGACGGTCCTGAAGCTGACAAAAATTATTCTCTTAGGAAAGCAAGTAAAAGATACAAGAGGCGATAATCCAAGTGCCACCTACAAGGAAGAAAAATGGATAATGGGTGCGACGTAATGAAGAAAAAATAGAACTGTTTGAACAACATCTGGCATCAGTATTTTAACCTCACGACATACAATCTACGATTGATCCTAAACCAATCTATAGATCTGCATCAATTACCAGAAGAATTACTAGAAATTGCGCAAGAAATAGATATGAATTTGGAATCCAGAAAGTCACCTGGAATTAATAGAATTTCTCCAAAGTTGTTTAAGAAGTTATCAAAGAGAGGAATCACTATATTAACACACACACATATATATATATATATATATATATATATATATATATATATATATATATATATATATAATATATATATATATATATATATATATATATATATATATATATATATATGTAAGTATATATATATATATATATATATATATATATAATGCTTGCTTCCGACATACATATGTACCTGAGTAAGGCATGAGGGTCTTATCTACAAAACAAGTAACATAGTGCCACAAAAGTAGTGTCAGTCTCTCCAAACGAAAATTTAGAGTATTTCATGAAAGGGTGCCCAAGCGTAGTGTATTAGGGCCTATCATATATCTACTTTACACTTCCGATATACCGACAACGGAAACAATCTTCATCGAAACTTTTGCTGATGATACAGCAGTATTGGCATAACGTTAATGCATGAATACTTACATGCAGCACTCGATCAAATCGACCAGGGATTGGAAAATAAAACTTAACGAGCTAAAATCAGTACATGTTACATACACGTTGCGGAACCAAAATAGCAACCTCCATACATTTATCAACGAGTTACAAATTCCCTAAGCTGACCTGCTAAATATCTCGGATTGCAAATTAATATAAAACAACGCGAGATATACTGGCTAATAGGAAGACATTCTAAGCTAAGTCTGTGCTGAAAACGCCTGATTTACGAATCGATAATTAAACCAATTTGGACGTATGGTATCGAACTCTGGGGCTGCACTAAACAATCAAATCTTTTAATTCGGTACAAAACCAATGAGGAATTACACAACGACCTTAATGTTAAATGGATTGATGAAGTGGTCAAGATATTTGCCATCTAGCATGAAAGGAAATTATTGTAACATACCAACAGTAAAGCCATACAACTTCTAGACATAACACAACGACTGAGACGCCTTAAAAGAATATTACGCACAAAGCTGGTAGTGTATAGCAATTCCGTCAGTAACCATTAAAGAGACCCTTTTTTTAAGCTTATTAACACGAGATAAAAAAACATGAATTGCAAATACAGGGTGGGGCAAAAGTCCCGCTACCATCAATTTCGTGTTGAATCGTTTGGAAATATGTTGAATCGTTTGGTAAACCCCAAAAACTTTAGATTTTAAAAAACCCCATCTGGCTGGCCATGCTAAATTGCCATTTCGCGAAATTAGTCTTCGTGGACAAACCTCATTCAATAATTGCATTGTTGAACGGGCTGTGTGTGCTGTGGCCCCATCTTGCTGAAACCACATGTCCTCTAGTCCTTACTCTTCCATTTCAGGCACAATAAAATTTCGAATCATATCTTGGTACAGTGCGGCAGTAACAGTAACTCCAACACCTTGGTAATTTTCAAAATAGGGACCAATGATGTTTCCAGCATGAATAGCACATCATACAGTTGTTTTAAGTGGATTTAATGATGTTTGATGAATTAATTGAGGATTCATTATTGTGTTCCCCAAAACCGACTGTTCTGTTTATTGATGTGGCCACTGAGATGAAAATGGGCTTCATCCAGTGTTGTGCGATTACGCGTATTTTGATATTGTCGACATGTTGGTGTCGACAATTACTAGACAATGACGACAATTCGTAAACAATGTCGACAATTCGTAGACAATGTCAACAATTCTTGGACAATGTCGACGTTTAATAAACAATTAAGTATATCAAATATGTTAGCTTATTAAAACTATACAGATTAGCGAAAATAATATTATTTTATTTAAAAGCAAAATTCTTACGAATTTTGAATAATGTCATATAAAATTACAATAGATAAGTAAGAAAATTCCCAATATAAAATAAATATATTTTATGTAATTTGTTGGTTTAACTTTTATAATAGATTTTGTAATTATATATGTCTACCTTTTTCTAACATTAATGTATTGTATAAGTATGATCAATACCACTAAAGATCAGGCCGATTATTCTCTTTTATGAGTTAGTATGAGTAAATGAATAGAAAACAACAAAATTTGTACAATTCGTTCGTAAACTGTCGATTTCTCGCAATTTTTTGACTTTGCTTTGTTGTATCTTACAATACAGGCCTTAACATCAATTTTTGTATATGAGGCATCTAAATATGATTATTTATCAAGACTGCTGTACAATAAATTTCCCATTTATTAATACATGCTCAAATTTTTCATTCATAAGAAATTTTCCTGATTTTTATTTTCGGCTAATATGTTAGTTCGATAATATTTCGTTTCTCGAATATGATCACATGATCAAAATGGTTCAATGTGATTCGAGAAAATGTATAAACAGTGATTATATAACGTAACTCCTCTTTTGCATTTGAATTTTGTATAGGAAAAACACTCTCGCACACAAAGAATACACAAAGTCACGAAAATTATTTTTCTTGTTTTGTTTACGTTGATTTTTTTGTTTCTTTTTGTTTTTGATGGTACATTGTCTGTTACTGTTATTGTATTGTATTGTATGTTTACTTGTCAGTATGAAAAAAATTGACCTAAAATATATTTAATTTTTGGCAAATTTAAAATATATTTGCGAAAATATAAATTTTAATAAACATATAAATATAAATAAATTTGATATTATTGTTGACAAAATTTGTATAATTGTTAATTCGTTAATTCTATTTCGAAAAATTAAACGAAACATCAATTTAATTATTTTTGGAAATAATAAAATTAACGTTTTGTTTAATTTATTTCCTAGTCAAAATTCAGATAGATATTATCAAAATCCCAATAAAATTGACAAATATCTATATACCTAAAAAAAAAATTCGAACAGGTAAAATTTTATGTAAATTGTAAATTGAAGATAAATTACGAAAACATAAAATTTATCTTTAAACAAATACATCCTCCCGTCGCAACTGCTCGTAGCAAACTAAAACAAAGCAACAAAATCAAAACTAAATTAAAAACGAAACGAATGCACTAAAAGACAACAAAGCACAACAAACGTAATTGACCAAAATATCAATTTTATAATTTTTTATAAAGAATGAAAATAATTTAAGTCATACAATTCAAACTGTTTTAATAATCCTAAATAAAAATTCTGTAAGCCTAAAACAAAATTAAAACGCATAAAATTTTATGTAATCTAAAAATATTACGTAAAAACCAAATCATACTGACAACGAACACGTGCTTTCGCCTCAAATGCTCGTAGCAAACTAAAACAAGGAAACAAAATCAAAACTAAAATAAAAATGAAGCGAAATGCACTAAAAGACAACGAAGCACAAAACTGTTTGCATTATTTCTAAAAAATATTGAAACGAAGGAAAATGAAAAAAAAACGAGCGGGATGTAAAATAAAATCATATTACTACTTGTAAACGGGAAACAGAGCAAAATATAACAAACAATATGTATTTAAACCCGATATTACAAATTCATTTCGTTTTATTTCTCTATTCACGATCGAAAATATAAAAATCTAGAGTCTTAAATCTTCAAAAACATGAATTAAAATATTGGTTTAAATGAAAATTATTAATCCAGGATTGTTGATAAATAATCATTTTCCAAACTCTGGAAAGTGAGTAATTGGTTATCGGGCCTGCCTACCAAGTTATAGGAAGTTAAAAGTCAAAAATTTCGAAAAAATCAGCTTTTTCATACGATTGTTGATGTATTTACCACTTTCTAACCCATTACACATACATAGGATCGGCCATGTTTTTCGATGGGAAACGGCCGTATACATATACGCATTGGTATGATCATAATTTTCGTATGTACAAAAGCAGTATAAAACTAAAACAAAAAAAATCGCGTTCTATAATTCAAAAAATATATTTTTTCAAATGTCATTCATAAAACAATAAATATATTTCTACTTACTTCCCTCTAAACGCTTGCTAAGATCTATATTTTCAAATTATTATTTAATAAACGAAACAATCCAACAAAATTGTAGGCGATATATCGTCGGCGAAAACTATACCGTGTTTAAGTAAAAAACATACATATTTGTGTTTCGGAAAACAATGTACCAACGATACGAATAATTTCTTAAGAAAAGAAATACGATTTTTGTTTTGTGTTGCAGCTGATTACTGAAATTGGTGTTATAAACATAATTTACATTTACATTATCACAATCTGAAAGTTCACCGAGAGTGGTACTATCATTTACCTCATTCACATCTAAGGGCGTTTTCCAAACATCGACTTATTTGCTTATACCGACGTATTCAAATTAGTCTGCTATCGAGGTGGCTTATTTTCTATCTTTTTCTTTCAGCAGAATACTTATTTGATCATTGTCTATAGTTAAATTCAAACATTTGTTCTGGATATGAAAAGAAAACAGTACAACATTGTAAAAAATAATTTATAAAATTTGGTTTGATTAGTGGTTGTCAAAATAAGTCACGAAAATCAATTGGAGCATATTGACTGACTTATTCAAGATGGCGTCAAATAAGTCAGTAAGTTTGAAATAAGTCGGTGATTGGAAAACACTCTAATAATCGTATTTATTTAAGAAATTTTGTGGTTTTGATGAACCTCGAGCAAGTTTTAAGTTCATTCGAATGCGCAGGAGCAGTTCTTTTGAAAAATTGACTGAGTTTTGAACTCAAAACAGTAGCACAATTTTAGTTCTTAAAAATGACAGTCATAATAAAAATTGGCGCTTCAAGCAAAAGATCCACTTAACTAAAGTTTACTCAAAGTGAAATCTAAACCAAAAACTCTCTTAAAACAATATTCGAAAATCAGTGGAATATTACAGTAAAAATTTGTCAGGACACCCTTAGAGCACAAAATTATTATTTATTTTTGAACTAATAAAATCAATTTGATTTAAACACCTCATGAGATATTGTATTTTGGTCGGTCAATTTAGTTAATATGATTTATCTCAGCTACTTAAATTATTAGATTTATACGCACGATGCTATAAAGAATCTATAGTTCATTTTGTTAATTATTATAATTCGTTTAACTATTCGTTCGAACCACTACATTAGACATGTTTTATAATAAAAACATTCAAAAGATATTAAAGCTAAATATCAGGCATAGTACCAAAACCGACTAAAGATGGCTCTGATAGCACTGATAAAATATATGGAAAACGAATTAAAATAAGATTTCAGATAAAGTAAATGTTAGAAATCATCATTTAATTTAATATATTTAATTTAATTTAATTTAACTTTTTAAACATTATTTTGAAAACTAATTAGAATTGCAAGCATGTTCGAGTAAAAAAAGTTAGGATTGTTTTCGAAAGCTAAGACGCACTTTAATGAACAATTTTATTTTGTAGAATAGAATGGTAATTAAGAAATGTATAAAGTATCTCCGATGGTGATCCACTGAAAACGTGAAAAGCCCCAGAAACTATGTTATTTTATATTGATTGCTTTAAATTTTTTTTTTTGATTTTGTCATGTGAGAAATGACCAAATCAAACAACAAAAGTTTTTTTTCATCAAAATATGTCAAAGCGTGGCGAATCATCAGATATCGAGTGGTAATTCCCTTAATCTTAAAATAATCAAACCATATAACCATTTAACTATTTTCATTATCTATAGTTATAATAAACTAACATATTATTCGGTATGGTACGCAATATTTTATCAATTGTCGACATTGTCTACGATTTGTCGACACAACTTATTTGATTGTCGACACACATTGTCGACACGTGTAGACAATGAATTGTCTACGTCATGTAGACAATACGGCACAACACTGGCTTTATCGCTCATTATCTATTTAGACGAAAAATCTTCAATTACACCAGACATCCTTAGGATTGCATTACTGTACTCAACTCGTTGATCAGGATCACTAGTAGCAATTTTTGGACTAATTGAATTTTGTACGAGAACATTTTCAAATCAGTTTTCAAACTTCGCCTTAAACTGCGTGCAGAAATGTGTAACTGGGAACCACGTCTCCGAATTGATGTTTCTGGAGAGTGCAACACTATCGCGCACACTATCAGCCACATTTTCAAAATTAAGAGATGTCCGTTGTCTTCCAGCCCGAGGTATGTCTGCTGTCGTACCGTACTGTCGAAAATTCGCATGTAAACGATAAATTGTGGTTTTGTGACGCATAGAGGATTGGGATATTTTTGACGTAATTTCCGATAAACGGCAATAATGGAACGATTACTTTCAATAAATATTGTCACTATTTCTGCTCGTTTTTGTGGCGTATAGTTATTTATTATAAAATTGGGGCAGCTACACAACACAATGGTTAAAGCAAAAGTGAGGTTTTACGTTCATGGACGAATTTTATAATACGTTCTTGGACGAATTTCTGTTCGTTGTTAGTTTTGTTGACGAAGCCGTTCAAAGCAGTAACAAAATTTTAAAATTGAGCTACCACTACAAAATAGAAGAGGAAATAGGAGACCGGTTCAATCTAAATCTCAATATGAGTTAATAGAAAAGCAAATATTCCAGCAAAAAAACATGGTGATCGAAACATAATTAGTTGTAAGTGCGATAATGTATTCGTTTGAATTTAATCAAGTTTTATTTAATAAGATAATTTTAAGATAAAAAACTATACAAATGAATTAAACAAGAATATTTTATTTATAACCAATTTTTATTTATTTATAAAAAGATTAAGTTATGGCGTTTAGTACGTATTTTGCATTTAATCAATTCCATTTTCAACCAAAGTGTCGTCGAATCCAACTCTGAAGTGTAAGCAAATGTTGAGCAGAGTGGCGCAGACATAAATTATTTAGGAAGCCTTTTTTGGCGAAAAATGTAATCGTCGGGCTCCATGAATACATCAGAAACGTGATTTTAAAATACCAATGCAACGTTCAATGATAATTCTTGTTACTCCAGCTAAAGTAACTCTGCATACGCTCATGTCGCGTGGCTAAGGGCATGCTAAATTTCTAGTATGATCACTCCGAATTAGGTGACTATCGGGTTTTACAACATACCCTTCTGAGAGCCGTCATAAGTAACCGTATTTCTCGTGAGAAGATAATGATACCAAATAAAACAAACAAAGCGAGAGTGATGCTGGTGGTTAACAAATAAACCAACTATAAGCTATCAGAGGAAGTAAGAGGAAACAAAAGACAGCTCAGAACCCAGAAGTAGTGCGGAAACAAGATCCGTCTATACAAACAGAGATCAGTACAGAGGTGGAATTTAAGGGGGTATTCACACAAACTTTACAGAATGAAAGTCGCCTACATACACTCAACATATACATATCGAGATGTATCCGGCAATGACATCGAACGAAATCAAGGAAATTGTTGCAAAAAATGAACGCAAAATGTATATTGGGAGACTATAATGAGCCGCACGAGCTTTTTGCGATCCAGCACCTCAGTGGTTAGTACGGGGAAATTTTATAAACCTACAATGTACATCCAACCACAATTTAGAGTAGGTTCCAGGACCTTAGTGTTTGTTGAGTGACCAATGCTTTAAAGCAGGAGAAGGAAGTGGAGATCATATAAAGTGCCGATACGATTTACGTTATTGTATATACTTATAAATTTTAGAACATTAAAAAATACAACCCTGCCACAATTTGACATGGTACATTCCGAATTCAAAGGGGTATCATAAAACAGGACTCTGTAGCGAAATTGACAATCAACTCAATAGCCATGGACCACCTATTAACTTCAGATGGCTGGAAGAAAGCGTAAACGGATTTCAAATATAATATTAAATAAAACGTAAAAGAATATAACGTGGAACTGTTCACGAGAGAACATTTAAGAAACGCAGTAAATGGAATAACTGACACTATTTCGTTGGCTGATACACGGTTTAGTGTACAAATCAACCCAATTTCACCAACATCTATTTATTATAAATCGAATCAAAATATAATAACAGAAATATACTTTTTAAATGTCGAAATCCAACAATATGATTAATTTAAGTACAAAATTTCCTTTCTTACTATTTGGCAGCGTACATTTCTTTTTTCGATCGTATTGCCAAATACCAATTCATGTTCGAATCGAATTGATGATTCGAATCAACTAGCAATACGAATCGAATTCCCAAATAGGCCTGCAGTTCAATTTGTTTCGTTTCAAAATAATTGAAGTACTCTCCCTCGTTCTCTTGTTAAATATTGTTGCTTGATAAATAAATTTCAATTCTTTAACAAAAAGCTGAATGATTCCACTCGATAATATTAACCGAGTAGATTTCAATATGGCCTGTGGCAATTTTGATTTCATTTATACAGAACTTCACCCTAAGCCAAAAATATGAACAAGATTATGGATTTTTTGATAATCGATAGACGAGTACTGTGGACAATGACACGAGCTTAGGATAAATAACAGCCAAAAATTCTAAAACAAGACATGGGCGGTATAGATTTCAATCTTGATTTTGTTATGACTCAAACAGTTGAGAATCGTGAATCCCAGAGCTGCAAAAAATTAGCTGACACATATTACAGCATAATACAACTTTTCCCATAAATTTCGATATTTTTATGGAAGTTTATAGAACTTTTCCATATATAGAACGATTTATTATTTTTCTTCTGTTTTGTTGGTATTATAAAACACGATACATAATGTACAAAGTGAACAAAAAGTAACACCAAAATTACCAAAATATACACTCGTACATTATATGGAAGGTAAACTTTTTCTACAGCAGAAAATTGAATTGTAAATCGTGTGAACTTTAAGTTATTCAATTTTTATTCGTCTCATATAAATACAAAAAAGCACTTTGCGCAAAATATAAATTCATATACGAGTATGTACGTAATATTTTGAGATGTACATTTAGCATAATGTTGAACATAAAATATGTTAATATTGGCAAGTATATGTGTATTTATTTATGTAACAGTTCACAACTTTGGTTGAATTATATACATATGTTATTGCCAGATACGAGGTATAGAAATTGGAACTGGTTGAAAAGAGTAGATTTGGTTATAGATTGCTTAAGCTATCGCCCACCAGGTTTTTCGATTACGCTAGTCGAGAGCTTTCTTTTTTCGCAACGTCTGCAAATCCGGGTACAAATCCTGATTATCCTCATATGTGTGTTTACATGCTGCTCTAACATGGTTTTTAAAATTTAGGAATCTGCAAGAACAGATAGCCCGGTGGTTCGAGAGATTGGGTTGTTTCGATTATACCGTTCAACATCGGAAAGGAAGTGCTCACGGTATTGCAGATGCTTTGTCAATACGACCATGTCGAGTAGATTGCAAACATTATGCTCGAATGGAGAATAAATAACATGTCATACACGTGAGACTAATCAAGTGTTACTATCCGATGAATGGATCAAGGATCCGAGAGAGTATCATGGCAGAACAAGTGGTGGCCATCTAGGCATCAGTAAGACATTGACAAAAGTCCGCGAAAGATTCTACTGGACAGGATGCGGACAATCGGTTGCAGTTAAAGGACCTGTTAAACGAATCCATGGAAATATTGCTGGTCCATTTCGCACCAGTCAAACTGGAAACAATGTTTTAGTGGTGATAGATTATTTCAGTAAATGGCCTGAGGTCTATCCAATACTAAACCAAGAAACAACAACAATCACTAATGTTTTGGTACATAATTGGGTAAGTCGGTATGGAGTACTCATGGAACTGCATTCAGATCAAGGCCACAATTTTGAATCAGTGGTATTCTAGAAAATGTGTCAATTATTGGGGATCAATAAAACAAGAACAACACCTGTCCATCCGCAGTCAAACGGCATGGTTGAACGATTGAAAGATTACTCTGGGACTTGAAGTTTTGAAGCACTTCCTACAACAGCTTTGAGCAAGCTTTTCTCGATATTATGAAAGAAGATATCGACAAAATACACATATTTGTCAGAGTATCCTTACAGATTTCAAGCAACAGGATGATGACACGATATAACATCCGTGCAAATAATAGAGGGTTTGATAAAGGGCAGTTAGTCTGGCTTCACAACCTACAACGGAAGAGAGGCTTATCATATAAGCTCCAACCTGGCTGGCAAGGCCCATATAAGGTGATAACGAGAATCAACGATGTAATCTACCGAATTCAAAATGGGATCCGAGAAAAACCAAAGGTTTTGCATTTGGAAAGGTTGGCTCTCTACAGAGGAATAGAAATAGATAATGTTCGGGACGAACCGGTTTGGGCGGATGGTGGTGTTATGGACGCGGGTGACATCTCTGGTTCAATAGAATAACTAAACGTTTCAAATTGAAAAGCAGTATAAGCAGGCTAATTGAGAATAAACACGCAAACAGAAAGCGTAGATTTTCAATTTTATTTGAAACAACAATAGGTTAATATCGGGAAAAGTGATAAGAAGTGAAAAAATAAGTGATGTTATAGTGAAATAGTAGTGGTGTAAAAGATAATTGTTGCAAGTGATATTTTCTTCAGTGATCGAACCTTACTTTGGTTGGAATCCCTGCTAGGGGAAATCGTACTACAATTTAGCTTTTGTGTATTATCAATGCTTACTAGGAAAATTAAAAAAATATATAAAAGAATTGATTTTATATAAAAGAGTGGCTTTGCCTTTATAAAGTTGTATGAGGTTTGAAAATTTAGAAATAGAAGCCGAACCCAGACGATTGCAGATATTCTACACAACGTTAGTTATGCTCTTATTTTTTTCGTTCAATCATAGTACTCCAAAATAACAATTTTTTGTTTTTACATTTTTTCTACAAGAGATAGTTTAATTTTAACTATTTGTCTGAACGAACACTGAGAATCATTCTGAAATTTTACCATAGTATGAATCGTCAAAACAAAATTACTGAACGAATGAATGAACGCAGCTTTAACAAATTTCTAATAATTTTAAGTTATTAGTTGCTTTCCAATCGACCAAACGCTAGCACTCGCTAGTGAACCGATAGTAGTTCGTTGCGTATCTGCTAAATTTACTATGGATTATTTAGTAAAGACACGCAACGAACTACTAGCGGTTCACTAGCGGGTACTAGCGGTTGGTCGATTGAAAGGCAACTAATAAATAGTCGTAATATGTCCGTAAACCGAAAACATGATTGTCTACATAGTGAATGAAGCGCCCAAATAACAAACAATACTGACATCTCTCCTTTAATAGCAAAACTATCAATTTGAATTAACGATCATCTTTTCAAAGGAGTGTTCAATTATGAACTATATGTTTTATTTTTTTTTTTGTCCCGAAGTCATTATTAATATTTTTCAATTAGTACTTTTTAAACTATTGTTGGCAATTGTTGGCGGCTATACAACAAATGCAACTTCAAACTCAACAAATCATAGCCAGACAATCGCAGCAAATGATCGGCGCCGTCTAAGTAAAAATGACTACCGAATAAACATTGTGTGCGGAACAAGAACAAGTGATCGGCGGGCTGATATGATAAGCGAACCAAAGGAACAAATGCTAGCCTATCAGGAAAGAATATTTGGCTGAACAGAAGATCATCAAAACCGGTGAGAAACATTATAAACATTATAGAACGACTGAAACAACAAGAAGAAGGTATCAATAAGATGTTTCGAGAAATGACCACAACATTAAACACAAAATTTGACACAATCGAAATCGAAAAAAATCAACAACTTGAGGTGGCCGATCAGAGAATTATGAAGACAAAAAGTTAAAAAAAAAGTTGATGGATCTAAATATCAACGACAGCGCTCAAATTGCACGATCAAACAAAAATTACCAACGTTCGATGGAACAGCATCATTTAAAATTTATTTATTCGTCTTCAAACTCCAATTTGAAATGGCAGGTACAAGGCACGAGTGGTCTGATGAAGGTCGGGTGGCAGCATTAATAATGGCATTAAAAGGAAGCGCTGTAGAGTTACTACAGATCATCCTGGAGTATGAACGAGAGAATTACAGCAACATAATGTATGCAGCTGATATTGAGCGGTTAGTGCACCTCGTCTAATACTATATGGTGAGTAAATATACAGAGCGGATTAAGATCGACTCTTCCACCCATGGAATGCGGGATTCGGATATGAGACGTGCGGTAGTATTGTCTCCAAAATTAACGTTCGCAGAAATCATCGCATCATGGTACTGCGAGTGCAATTTGCATCGAAAGGTAAAACAAAACCGGTAATTAATTTTAAAGCAACGTGTGCTTGAATGGCAAGAGAAAGATGAGATATTGGGTTTGTGATAAAGTTAGTTAAATTTCGAAGGAATGTTGGGAAATAAAATGTAAGTGAGCGAGATCACCATCATCTATGGATGTTCCGGAGACCTTTGGAAGAGAAGAGACGAGCGGCCGTTGAAGAATGATATGCAAAATCGTAACGATTAAAGTGAAGTTGACTGTAGATCCAATATGATAACATTATATTTGGAAACAATGAAGACGATTGTACGAGCCGATGTAATAAGGAAAGAAACTCAACCAATGAGGAATACAAGGTTAAAAATAGTGAAAAGGCAGCTATAAAGGGTAAGGATGTAGTCATGCGAATAGGTAACAACTATAATTTTGGCATGAAGTACTGGTGGTGGATATAGTGGATGTGGTCATTCTGGTTACGGAACTCATGAGGAAATACGGATTCGTATTGTATTTTGGACGAGGGTTCTTAAGTTTTGGTAACATTGAGCTAACACTAGAATGGAACACGAGACCGCCAACCATATGGTGACTCATCTTGGACCATCGTTCAAAATTGTCACCACACTGGGAGTAATATATTGATGCCAGTTGGAAGAAGAATCGCTCGGAAACAAAGTGGATCGACTCCACGTTGGACGTAAACGGATGTCGGAACAGAAAGGAATGCAGCAGATACTTATGAATGGACAACATGCGGATCTGTACTCGACGCGAGTTTGCAGAAACGGAGCATTGTATAAAAGCCAGTGATGTCCATCCTGGAGAAGGTTCGTGAACGATTGGCATGTAGGAGAGAGGTTGCAAAACTCAAACAGGGTGGGGTCCGAGATGTAGTTTAATGATTAAGAGAGTTTCGCATCACGCCGTGATCTCGAGTTCGTTTCTCGCTGTTGACCAAAAATTAACACGCACCGGAGGACATAAAAAGCGTTTGTGTATAAAAGCTTTCGTTGGGCTTATCACCTACAATTTGCGCCAATCGTAATATGGTTCGAAGGGTCTCAGTTGAGATGCAGTAAGGGCACTGTTTACGGTTGTAAGCCATAGATTCATATTGCCCCATCTTTGATCAACCAAAATTTGGTTGAACTGCGGTCTGAATACTGATTAAATAGCTTGTGAATCATCGTTTCAATTTGATATGGCCTCTTAACAACCAGGATCATTTTATTAATATAACGTAATCCAACCGTGTCTTTATGATATAAACATTCAATTTCAACAATAATATGATGAGACTGTTATTATCATAGTTGACAGATAAGGTTTCTAAACTGTCATCAAACAAAACGCTTTGCAATTGGCTGACATGTGGGTATACACAACTTTAAAGCCAGCGATTGCCAATTAAGAAATTGTTAAAGCTTGGATAAATAACTTAACCCGGAAATGTTTACAATATGTAGGAAACGTCCTATTTTTCAGATGTCTTCCCGATAAAACCATGGACTTGAAAAATATTAAATCGTTTGGTGGTTTAAACAGTAAAGAGCGAATATCTTTATAACTTGGAGCAAACCGTACAACATTGATATTCTTGTGGGTTATTGAAAATAAAACGAAACCACGATGTTTCAAAAACATGAAAAACCTTCCTATAAAATACGTTGCTAACAGCAATCATGGATGACGTCTGATGTTTTTGCAGAAAAATTAAAATCTTTCAAGAATATAAGCTTTCCACCAAATTAAGCTTTGCATCTTCATCAAATACGTACATCAAATAAACAAATTTGTAAACATTGTTCCAGCAGCAAATAATGATGATATGGAAACCAATCGTTCGTTAAATTTCCGAGAATATTGACAGTTTTGTGATGTTTGACAGCAACAGCAGCACCAGAACTAATCAGTGCGCCTTCGAATTACGAAATAACAAATGAATTGACAGTGTTAAACAAAAAGCTTTTAACATCAAATGATAATCCCGAAGATTTGAGTTACCTCAAAATGCTTCCTCCTCAATTTTCAAAATTATTTTAATAGAGGATAAACTGCTAATTGGTTAGGGGTCGAAAGTTCACCTAGGTGTCCTATTACAAATTAAAATAAAGACAGTACTCATTTTCTTTCAAGATATGTACACTTCAAAGAAATTATAAAATAATTAATGCAAGTCAGAATTTCTTACGTTCATAATGTTTCAAAGTTTGTGAATAGTCCATGTTTCGTAAATATTTTGAACGAAACATAAGACGGTAACCACACGTTTGAAGGAGTAATGAGATTTAAGTATCTGGAATCTCTCGTTACTCACTATATGGGAGAGGATATCAAGGTTCGCCTTGCCGCTGGCAATCGAGCTTTATATCCTCTACGTCCACTTCTGAAATCAAAATATCTTGCAAATGCGGATAAGCTGAAACTGTACCGAGTGTTGATCAAATCCGTTTTCATGTATGGATGTGAGAGTTGGACCTGGACGGATGAGTACGAAAGATGGTTTCTTACATTCGACAGAAGAATCATGCTTGTGATATATGAACCAAAACGCGACTTTGATGGCACATACCGAGTTCTGTTCAATCACGAGATCAGGAACCTGGTTGCTTGCAACAGTATAAAGAGCTAGCTCGTGATCAAAACCGATGGAGTCAGTTTGTTGACACTGTACGGGCCATGAATGGCCTATAAAAACCGTAAAAAAAAATAAAAATTCATATTCTTACAACATTATACAAATTTTATCACTACCTATTTAACCACTTCATATAAAAAATTATATAACTACTTTTGGGGTTATGTAGAAACGTCAATATATCATTCTAAAATATTTATTTCTCCTTAAAATTCATTATTTCCCCTCTTTTAAATTGATTGCACAAAGTTTTGTTTGTAGACTTATTTAATTTTTAAGATCACGAAAACAGATTCCAACCGTGCTATAAAGGTATGGTAAAGCACCACAAAATGACCACCCTGGATAGTGCGAATATTAAAACACAGCAACTGTCTACTTCTTGTGAAGAATTACATTTTTAATCTGTCATTGCTTAAGCTACTTACCACCAGGTTTTACATTTACAAATTAACACTATTCGCGAGATTTATTTTCAATTTAGTTGTCATGTTTTGTGTATTGTCAATGCTTACTACGAAATTTTACAAAAATAAATAATTTAGGACTGCATTGAGAGAAAAGCTTTTACACTGCTGCATTTTTGTTTTGTTTCTAGGACACAATTCTCTTTCATCAGATTAGTTTTTTACTTAACCTCTTGCCACTGAGGTTAATAACTATGGAGGCGGTCTCTTTAAAAAAAATAGCAGAAATAAAATAAAGCACGTAGAGTGTAACAGAGAAAGTAATTTTTTTTTCTTTTTCTTAAAAATCGAATTTTCGAAAATCAACTTTAAATTTATTTCGAGAGACGGTTAAATAAATCATAAATTGTTAATTTAGTCCATATGTCAAAATAGAATAAATAAATTGATGGGGTTAAAATAATAATAAAAATTATGTTTCTTTCCAACCTTTTTGTTTACTTTTAATTTTTGAAGTTTAATTCTTCGAGTTCGAAATTTAAGAAGGCACCACTATAGTTAAAATCTCAACCATTGTTTTTGGTTGTTTTCAATGGTAGTATACAGTTATTCCGTCAATAACCATTAAAGAGACGCGTTTGTAAAGATTAAATGCACAACAAATCATAAAAAAAACAAACCCACTAGACCAGTATATATACTTTCAAAACGATTAAACAGCGAATTCAGTTCTATTTGTTTCGTTTCGAATCTCTCGTTCTCTTGTTAAATATTGTTGCTTGATAAATAATATTAAATGAATAAAAAACAAATGATTCCACTCAATAATATTACCCGAGTAGATTTCAATATGGCCAGAGGCAATTTTTATTTCTCATTTATACATAATGAGTGCCCAACAGAGATGGGCACTTTACATGTAAAAAACGTTATTTACATTTTTATGTAAAAAACGTTATTTACATTTTTATGTAAAAAACTTTATTTACATTTTTATGTAAATAACGTAAATTACAGTAAAAAACGTGTAATTTACATGAAATATGTAAAAACGTCAAAACTCTGAAAAATAGCTGGAAATAGTGTATAAATGTAACAAATATTTGTTTATAAAGGTTATACGCATCATAAATATCAATCGGGTTCATTTAGACGGTTAATCATAATTATTTTTGACTTTTAGTTATCTACAAATTCTAGGCCAAGTTCATTTATGTATCTACACTGCCATCTGTGTTCAAATTTAAAATACAGATATTACCAATGCTAATACATACTTACGTTTTTTTATCATTACGATATCAAAAAATTTAAACATATTAAATTGTTTTTGTTTTATTTGTAACGTTACACAGTCAATTTTTACAATAATTAAATTATTAGTTATTAAATTATATAATAGATAGCGCCCTTGTCATGAAAAAGTCATTATTTACATTACGTAATATAAAAAATAACTTGTGTAATTACATGTAAATAACTGTGTAAACTACATCGTGTAATTTACGCGTCCAACTCTGGTGCCCAATACTTTTGCGTGAAAAGATAAACAAAAATATGAAACAGACATATAAAGTATAAAACTAAATATTCGATTTATTTTAAATGAGTATTACCGAATGTTTATTTTTAGACGACGATGATATTATTTTTAGGGCAGTCGAGTCGGGGTTAGGTTTATTTTATCACTATAAATTGTTATAAATATTTTGAAGAGGTGTAATATAAACTTTCCTAAAACTGCTAAAACACTCGTTAAAACTCCCGAATAGTAAAACTGTAACTCGTCATGTAAAGCCAGGGGAATACTACCATTTTGGAATAGAACAATCTCTAATTAAACTAAATAATGATTTTTTATATGATGTTGGTTATATATGAGTGGTTCCAAACTTCAGTTAAGGCCAATTCAAGACAGGTAGATAAGGTAGATCGAAAAAAATCATTATTGGTGTTTACTCAGAAACACAAAATATTAATTAACTTCTATTGAATTTTGTAAACGAGGTTCAAATATTAATAAGACAGGGGGAGTGACACGAGGTAAATAGTTGTTTTATTTGCCATGCTCCTGCTAAATTGGGTTGCCATCCATGGACTTGAAAAATATGAAATCTTTTACTGTATAGAGCGAATCACTGTATTACTTGGTGGTTATAGAACAAGATTCAAAAAATTATCCTTGTTGGTTATTGCAAAATCAAAAGAAACCACGACGTTTCAAAAACCTAAAAATCCTTCATGTGAAATACGTTGCTAACGCAAAATGACGTCTGATTTTTTTGCAGAAAAATTAAAATCTTTCAAGAACATGAGCTTTCCACCAAATTTAACTTCGCATTTTCGCCCAATGTACGTAATAAACAAATTTGTAAACATTGTTCCAGCAGCAAATTATGATGAAACAAATTGATAATATTATATGGAAAGCAATCGTTCGTTTAATTTCGGAGTATATTGAGAGTTTTGTGATTTTTGACAGTAACTGCAGCACCAGATTCTGAAAATGATATAGATATAGGAAACGAAGACAAATGCGTTGGCAGTTTTAAACCAAGAACTCTTCACATCAAATGAAAATACCGAAGATTTTGAGCTACCTCAAAATGCTTCCTCCTCATTATTCAAAATTAAAATAAAGACAGAACTCATTTACGTTGGTTTCATGATATTTGGTAGGGATCACTTCAAAGAAACATACCGCAAACATGCTGTTGTCTTCGATTTATATGTTTATTTGCCACAAGCCTCCTATTACTCTATAAAATAATCATTGTAAGCCAGAGTTTCTTACGTTCAAGTATCTGGAATCTGTCATTACTCACGATAATAGTGTGGCAGAGGATATCAAGGTTCGCCTTGCCGCTGGCAATTGGGCATTATATCCTCTGCGTCCACTTCTGAAATCAAAATATCTTGCAAATGCGGATAAGTTGAAATTGTACAGAATGTTGATCAGACCCGTTGTCATTGATTGATTGATTGATTGATAGGACTGTAGGACCAAGCGCTAGGCAAGATTCCCGGATAACGCCGGGCCTATTCCTACAGCCGTTTACATAAAACAATAGGTAAGGATGGGAAGGTATGTTAGTAAGGAGAGAACGACCCGGTTACAGACACCTGGCAAATCGTTTACTAAACTACTGTTATCAGACAATCACAAGACAATCACAATTCTAATCTACTAATCTGCAATCGCCAATCAGCATTCTCGGTCCGCATCACCTATCTGCTCTACTGTATTTTGAATAAGATTAAAACTAAATTAAAATTAAAATTCTAAAATACACTTATTAGTTAGTCGCTCAGGAATCTGTAACTAATTAATATTATTATCGGTTAATTAATTAATTTTATTATTTATTTCAACTCCCGCCCGCACAAGTAACCTAATTAAAACATAAGTACAGAACTCTGAAAGAAAATTTATTAACTTATGGCTCAGGTATCTGAAACAATTTAATTAATATGGTTAATAGGGGATGATAGTTTAAGCCATCCATTACGATAATGTTGCCATAATTCTGTAACATGCTTATCAGAAAAACAAATCACACTAAGCAACAATCTTCAGCAGAACCATTTTCCTGTTACATAATAATTAAAATAATATAAATTGTTAGTAAAATCTATATCCTTTTCACATTACGCTGATGATAGCATAATAGTAGATTAAGTTTGTCAGAAAATCAAAATTAACACTTATGTAAATAATTAAAACCAAACCTTTTCCATAAATTATTATTATTATTCTTATATTAATGGTCGTGATCAGGGATGTCACTTTTCTACCAACGTAGTAGATCCGCTGCGAACTTTACCGTTCAATAATCAAAAAAGAACAACTGATATTAACTTGCAAAAAGCACCATTAAATTCAAATACAAAGCTTAATACGAAGCTTAATAAATTTAAATTTAAATAACGCATGGATAGCCCACAGGCACGTATGCACGACACACAGGCAATAACAAAGGCAGGGTTGCCACATACATGCAGAAAGTATGGAGGAGAAGCACCCCAAAAGTGGAGGAAATCGATACCCCCGGAGCGAACCCCATTCAAGCAAACCAAACACGATCCAAACTCCACATTCCACCAAACATACATCTATTTGTAATAAACAAACTCTAACACGAGAACCCAATTGTAAGCATCCAAACTAAAAATTCATTCAAAGCACACTCAACAAAGGAACACCAACCTACAGATAAATAAAAAGTGCAGACCTATCTCAACTGACATCCAACAAATAGGAATCCAGCCAAACATCCCACATTCCGGCCAATCCTCCAGCCTCTTCGCGTCCAAAACCCCACATGCCAACAGAGGCTCCTAGCCGCGACTGCAACTAGGTCAACCCTCATGCCCATCCCGATCAAATCCAGCCCCGGAACCCCTCCCCCTCAACCACAGCAGTACCATGAGACAAGGAACAAATTACCAGCATGCAGCTATCAATACCTACAAAACCGCTTCCTCCAAGACACTCCTGCACAACCCAACCCACTCCAGAATCGCGCGACATCCTCCAAAAATCCAACCGAAACAAAAGATCCCAACACTCTACAAAATTGAATGCTTCCAAACCACCACTGCAAAACTGCAGCAACCCCGCCAACACCCAAACATTCTAATAGTTCCAACTCCCCGCCACTAAAATAAAATCCCCGCCCGACCTGTCACAAACTTCCAGACTAAACAATCCTCAACCACAATCCCAAGATATACCTCCGATAGTGAAAGATACAGACTCATGTTCTGCATCAAATTTAAACAATCCTGTCCTACAAAATCCCTGAGGGTGTGTACACTTTCCTTATTACTTATGTGTCACACACATGCACTCTTGTGCTGTACACATGTTACCTCAACTTACTCAATTTCGCACTCAAATCCGACTTCCTATGAAATGATATGAATGTAGCCCCTCGAAGTCAACACCAACTATCCCTCCTTTAAAATGTAGCAAATTTGAATAAGCGGCTACTGAACTCATAAACAGTAATAATCGAAGCAGATCCGCCACATCTACAGTAAAGTGACACCCCGAACGTAGGCATACAATTGGTCTAAAACTCTCCAAAACAAGGACACTCAAACCCGATACAAGACACACATTTTCCATCACCGGAAACGCACCCCGGGACTACGGCCGAAAACCATTCAATCCCAAAACCCACGGCCAATTCAAGCGCAGACCCGATTCCAACGACGAAAAATTAAAACCATCAACACTCAAATGTCAACGAGCCTGCAACAACTCCCCAATCGTCGCCTAGAATTACTAAACAATCAATCCTGCAGTTCAATAGGAATCCCCGATACCGCGGTTAGTTTCGGTGGACGCCACCAGACTCCGGACCGAGCCGAAACCGAACAAGAACATGATGAAGGAACCAACCTCGATCGATACCTGAACTACACGCTAGCTATTCGCTCCGCACCTCTCAGCACATCTACAGCTTCGAAAACTAAACCCAACTAAGACAAACATTAAAATCAATCCAACCACGGCAACGGCCGAGAACCCCCGCTCACATATGAAACTTCAAACACGAATAAAATCAACTGGAAACCAGAAAATCAACCCCCGCTTACATATAAAACTAAAAACACGAATAAAATCTACTGGAAACCAGAAGATTCACCATAACATCATAAAGTACTCAGACAAATAGCCGTCAAACATCAACCGAACCAAGTCCACACCTCCAATCCAGATCAATGTCCCGCTATACAGGTAAAAGTCCCGCTACAGAAAATATCCCGAACACACCCACAATTCAAACGCCCACAACTGAACCACTCTTGCCAAACTCCATCCACCACCAACAAATATATATTCAATTAATTTTCGAATCCCTACCGTGCCTGCTCTACCTACTCGGAACCTACTCCAAAATATGTCAATCCACTTCTCACCACAAAGTGCCTCGGCTCCACAGCCTCCACATACAAGTCACCTCACTGGTCGTATAAAAACTGACCCTTCGACCATTAATCTATACATGGCACTGAATTAAAATCCTAATAGCATTACAATTTACAACCAAAAACTTAATTTAAATTCTCAATGATTATATACAAGAACATTACATGCAAACCCATCAAATAGCAAAACCAAAAACCAGTAATTTATGTAAGCCACTGTATGTATTTATATATTATATTATATATACACAAATTTAAACAAGATCAAACCTGTATACATTGCCCGTATACGCATTGTAATATTATTGATCTATATATAAGCAAAATATATAAAACAAAAGGGAAGGGAAATACATAGTCAAATATTTAAAAAAAATTTTTGACTAATGCAACTAAGAAAACAATAACAAAATAACGTGCTATATAAAAATTTAACAAAAATTTATATGCAATCGTTTTCAAGGACATCAAAATTTAGACTATAGAATGTGAATTTGTGAACAAAAAGACACAAATACACATAAACTGTATGTTTATGAACGCGTTAAAATTCCAAACTCTCCAAAAATCCCCTCCACTGTATGCCTTGATAAATATATACATTATGAATTATGATACACAAAACAAAACACAAAAATCACTCAGAGGAAAGAGAAATATATGAAGATCGAATCGGTTCGTCAAACGAAACAAAACAAAAACACACGTGTCGCATTCAATCGTGTGCAACGGAAAATTGTGTGTGTGTGATATTGCAATTGATGTATATAACTATATACCAATACCATTACTGGCAATGTATACACGATGCAAACTGACACACACACAAATACGATATATGTACATCACCATAATAATTATATAAACACTAAAACCTAAATATATAATGCAATATATAATGTAATATAATATAATTTAATATTAAATATAATAAAATATAGTATAATATAATAGCGATACTCATCTGAGATTCGAAAAATTAAGCCACAAACACACACATACACACACACAAACGAATTTATTTTATTTAATTAAACACCGAGTGGAAAAAAAACACGTCCACTCAGTGTGACGACTAACACTGAACTCCAGAATGTTGATCAGACCCGTTGTCATGTATGAATATTAATGTGAGAGTTGGATTTTGACGATGAGTACTAAAGATGGCTTATAACATTCGGGGTCGAAATGTTAATACGGTACGAGCCAATAATGGTCTGTAAAAACTGTTAAAAAAACCTGCTGTTACAAAAATGGTTTTGTCTCCAAGTATAGGTAGTCAAAACAAACATTGCCTTCAAATTAAAATTGTAAATGTTGAATCAAATACATCAGATAAATGCCTCAAGCCATCACACAATTAACAAAATCAATAATTGATAATAATTTAGTTCATACCAAACAATAAAAAAGTTATTTTAATTAAAAGACTTGGTTTGATGTTTAAATTAAATTAATAAACGTAGTGGGAGGTAACTTCAACTTTTAAAAAATAATTACATGTTCCTATAAATATCCTATTATTCGGAAAGATATGTAGATTAGATACAATTTCAGTTTCGAACACATATACGATAACATATTCAATTTAAAATTCTGTAAACATAATATTATATTTTCAAAAGAATATGTAATTAATTTTGCTATATAGACGACATAAAGAAGATTTCCTCCTACTTGACAAAACAAAACAACATTAAATAAATTTAAACTTCCAGGATACGTACGCAGACAATATATCACCAGAAATCTACCTCCGCCATCATCTTAAATCGATAAAGTAAAATTAATGTCACTCCTTTTACGTGTAGTTATTCTTCGTTTTTGGTTTGTTGGTTTACTTAACGTACATACGAGTAGATGATACACACATCTATGTGTGTATACACGGTGTCCCAAAAGTGACTGACAGAAATGGTTCGGTTGGATTCCTTGATCAAAGTGAAGACGACTTTACTTTTACCACTTCGCACTATGAAGCCTCTTATTAAGTAATAGGTTTTAGAAGAGGCGCCTTCCAAAAATAGCACCTCGTTTTAAAAAGGTTACTCTTAGGTTTCAGAAAAGCTAGCTATGTGTGATATTTGCAAAATTATTTTATCTAAAAAATAAGTTTCCAAAAAATTTAGAATTTTCTTTATTAGCAAATAACTTATAATAACTATAAGGGAAATCGCGTCGATATCATGTGTGAACATGATATAATTCCGTAGAAGATTAAAAGATGGCACTAGTAGTAGTTGAACGAAATGTTTACATTTTTTAAAATTATGTCATTTCATTAAAAAATTACTTCGCGTGCCATCTATTGTTCTCGTTAAAACGTATTGGTATGCCATCTAGAAATCTTCTCCGAAACTTATATTTAACGAAATCATGCTGTCGTTGGCGTTTACTATGAAAATTGACACGATGATTTCCCTTTTAGTATTATAAGTTATTTGTTTATTAGATACAAGTACAAGGTCATTCAATAAGAACGTAGGATGACCCATAGATGGCGTAACTAGAATTTTTTCCATATGATTTTTGATGAAAAAAAAATACAGTGAAAATTAAGCAGTGGCTTGGTTTTGGTTATAACCGATCGCAAATTGAAGATGCACGAGGTAGCTGAAATTGTAAATATATCAGATTAGAAGAGTTTGGCGCTGTTAAACCGCAACAAAATGAAATTCTTTCTTCGATATGTGACAATGGATGAGACATGGCTTCACAATACAAACCAAAATCCAAAAGACAGTCAGTTGAGCGGATAGCAGTCGATGAACCGAATCAAAAGTGACCGAAGACCCAGTCGGTAAGGTGATGGCGAACGAAAATTGTTGTTTTACCAAGATTTTGCACAGTTCATCGTGTTACAGAACGATGAAAACGAAGGCAAAACTGCATGAATTGGGCATCGAATTGCTTACCCATCCACCCTATTTTCTTAAGATTAAGCCATCAGCGACTTGTTCCTGTTTTCAGATCTCAAGAGAATGCTTGCTGGATAGAAATTTCAGTCCAAAGATGTAGGAATCGCTGAAACGAGAAAGGGTAACTCGTACTAAAAAAGTAGTATCGAAAAGCTGGAAAATCGCTATACTAGTTGTATCACCCTCGACAGCAACTATGCTGAATAATAAAATCAAGTTTTGTCGCAATTTTTCTCAAACTAGTCGTGATAAATTGTTATAAATTTCCCGCAAGACTCTTTCGGTATTATGGTGTGATGTTGCTGTACATCCTGGCACATCTCTCCGATTAGTTAAAAAAACAGTCGTTCTTCCGCAAATTCCGATATGCATTAACAAACGTGTTAACAGATGGCAATCTGTGATTAGGTTATCGATCTCGATATATTCGTTGAGCAAGTGTGAAAATTTTTATTGGAAACTTTTAGATAAAATAATTTTGTAAATATCACACAAAGTTAGTTTTTCTCCCCTGGCTGGAAGTAATCTTCAAAGGGAGTTTAAAACTGCTCTGTATTTTGCAAGGGTGAGTTTTATTCTGAAAGCGGGTAAATGCTCACATGGCTACTCGAAGGATTTAAAACACATAACTCTATTATTTTTTCTACTGAAAAACTTGGAGAGGCTGACGAACATCTATATACGTTCAAAAATTATGTCTAGGGACTGGGCCCAGTCCAGCATGCTTACTGTAAAGCGAAATCTGTGGACATAGCTCTGCACGCCCTGGTAAGTACAATTGAGAAATCAATATTCTCGCAAGAGTTTTGGTGGCGTTTCTTGATATTGAGACGCCTTTAACAATGTAAAGGCGGAGGCAATTCCGTGGATTACCCTGTAATTGGGTTAATCAATCACATGCTTAGGTGCAGGGGATGGTTAACTCGGAGCTGGGGGAATCCAACATCAGGAGGCGGGTGACCTGCAGAACCCTGCAGAGAGGTGTCCTGTCTTCTCTTCTCTGGAACATAGCACTCAAGGGGAAGGCTGTTAGAGCTGGTGAGAGAGGGAACCTAAGTAATTGTTTATGCAGATGACGTAGCGATAGCTGTCTCTGGTATATATTTAGGTACGGTGAAGAAAATGCCCTCCTAATCATTATGAGGTTGGCCATCAGATGCGGACTGGCAATAAGATCGCCCAAAACTGAACTGGTACTATTTACGAGGAAATATAAAATCCCGGTAACAAGGTAATATTTCTAAGTGTATTCTTGGACATTAAGCTTAGTTGCAAGCCCAACATTTTGCAAAGAATAAACAAGGCTAATATAGCCATGTACTCGTGCAGAAACGCCATCGGAAAGAGATGGGCCTAAGCTGGTACACTGCCTATTCACTTCCCTAGTAAGGCTTGTATTTATGTATGGAGAAAGTGGTGGTTAGTTCTTGATAAAGTAACTTTCAAAAAGAGGATCGAGAAGGTGCAAGGGACGGCCTCCATGCTTATAAGCGCTTTTAAGGACAAGACCAACACGTGCCTGGAAGGTTATGTTTAACCCGACTATGCCATATCTCAGTGGAAATGTCTTCAGACAGGAAACTCAACGATAATTAAATCGCTAAGAAAGGAACTGGCGAATCTATACTACGTTACACAGATTATGCGCTTCAAGAAGAGGTTCCGAACTTCCTACCCTTCAAGAGTCTTGCAGGATCGGGTCGGAAGCATTGCAGTTCTTTACGGATAGCTCCAAGCTACATGGTAAAGTAGGAGCTGGAGTCTTCTGTGATGAATTGGGAGTAGATATATCAGTTCGTCTCTCTGACCACTGCGAAGTGTACCAGACAGAGGAAATCCAATTGGTTGAGACATAATGTGGTATCCTCGACTGATATCGCAATCTATGTGGACAGTCAACTGGCAATCAAGTCACTGGACTCTGTTTCTCTGATGTCTAATGTGGCTTTGAGTTGCCACTTGACTCTAAATGAAATTAGCGAGCATTTCAACATTCAGATAGTCTAGGTCCCTAGCCACTCGGACCTCATGGAGAACTGTATGGCGGACGGACTAGCGAGACATGGTACAACTTTCCAACTGCTACTGGAAAGAGCAAAGTTGGGAAAGCCTCTGCGAATGAAAGGTGGACGAACACCCTTTTATGTAGTGTAGCAAGGCAACTCTGGACTTGAAACGCTCAATGACACTGCCTACTTGGAAAACATGTGAGGAGGTTAGGTTGAGAAGCTAATGACATTTGCAGAAGCTGTATGGACGAAGAGAACGAAGGGACAGTAGCCCACCTCTCTATGCTCATGCTCATGCTCGACTTTGGCACACAAAAGACATAAATATTTAGGTAAATTCTTAATGGACTGCCTCTCTGATCTCGAAAACTGTAAGGTGCAAAACTTATCACGCTACGTGTTCTCAAACGGGTTCTCATAAGGGTAATATTGTGGTGAGATCCTGTGGTATCACATCGCCGATCTAATTTTGCTGTACTTAACCCTAACCGAACCCTAGCTTTTCTGTAAGCTAAGAGTCTGAAAATTTCATCTCCTCTTTAATGATCTGGGCCTTCCGAAAAACAATTGATTATTCCTCGAGATATTGATTTCATTTTAATACAAGGTGCTATATTGCAAAGCGCCTTTTCAAACGCCTATAACTAGATGGGGGTGCTTTACAGTGCGAAGTAGTAAAAGTATAGTCGCTGAGATCGAGGAATCCAATCGTACCACTCGTGTCAGTCACTTTTAGGACACCCTACTACGTACAGATATATATACAGTATATAGTTTGGTTAGGGAAAAATAAAGAAAATATTCATCATCGTCATCATAGCATATATGATGATACCAATTTTATTTTTATACCTTATGTAAATTTTACCCCGTTTTGTTCAACAACAAAAACAACAACAACAGCAACAACAAACAAACCAAATAAAACTTTTTCCATATATTTCCAAATTCGTTTACATTTGTGTTTGGTGCGATGTGTGATGATGGTGATGGTGTGCGCTGCTTGATGGTGTTTTCTCACCGCTTTTGTTCTATCCTAAACATAAATATTGAACTTTATGGAAAGTTTTACGATATTTTCCTTTTTTTCCGAGAAAAGTTAGGTTTTCCTTAATATTCTATAGAATTTTCATTTTTATTTTCATTTTTTTTTTGTGTTTTGGTGTTCTGTTCTGGTACAAACCAATCAATAAATAAACTTTTTATTTTCATTTTGGTTGTACATGTAACACGAATTTCCAATAATAATTTAATCTTATTTTATAAATATATAAGAAGACGAAAGACGAAGGAAGCAAAACACTAAAGTATAATAATGTTTCATCTAATTTGTGCGTTTATAACGTCTGTTGTACGAGTATTTGGCAGTAAATTGAAGATAACCGACAACATGTGGTGGGAATTATATGGGCATATAGTTCCGAATGTCGACAACTTCAGTTCGATATAATAATTTAATTATATAAGTTTATCTAGGTACGATGAATACATTATTCTTAGAACGTACCAAATTTAAATTATGCCAGGCCATAGAAAAATATTTCGAATCCAACTTTCCTTGACACGAAATATTCTTGATAAGAGACGTGTTCGTTTCAACTGAATAGTACGACGTGATGAGTTGCTAATTGAGTGACTATTCACCTGAATCGGTTACGTTGACGTTTGATTGATGATACTCGTCACTTTCAGGTTAATTATAATACCAAAATTGAAATGACATGTCTTCGTTGTGTGATGTCATGGACATGGGCAAAAGTCCCGCTACCATTTTGATTGCCTATAACTTTGCTCAAGGAAAAGATGAGTAGGTTTGGTTTCCATAAAAACTTTATTTGGTCTTTACATTTATTTTCGTTCGTTATGATCCGAAAATTATATCGACTAAATGGTGAACGCGATTCATTATGCAACTTTCGGCTCTGTTTAAGGCATTTTTCATGGCATCCTACAACATCTCACGGTGAATTTCTTCAATTTCGTGCCGAATATTGTCTTTAAGATGTTGAATCGTTTGGGGCTTATTCACATAAACATTTGATTTTAAAAATCCCATAAAAAAAAGTCTGGTGCTGTTAAATCCGGAGATCTGGCTGGCCATGCTAAATCGCCAGTTCGCGAAATTAGTCTTCGTGGAAAAACCTCATTCAATAATTGAATTGTAACTTATAAAAATAATGAAACATTAAATCATTGAATGTAAAGAAAACTATTAATTGACCATCGATCTCACAGTGATTTGATCAAATCGTAAATTATGTGAGATTTTATTAATGATCCGACATCGGATTTTTTTCCGATATCGAAAATCCAATTCGCTGTGAAGTTTCTTATTATGAAATTGTTTGGTCGAATTTTGTCAAATAATTTGGGTCCGCCAAATAACTTCTTCCAAAAACAAAAACTACTGAATATTTTCTCAAATTTCTGTTTTATTTAAAAGTCTACACGATCGGTCCAATTTTAAGCACATTATCGATTGTGTGCTGCTGTATTTCCCCAATGGCTTCACGAATATTGTCCTTTAAAGCGTCAATTGTCTCTGGCTTGTCGGCGTAACACTTATCTTTAAGGGCACCCCACAAATAATAGTCCAACGGTGTCAAATCGCAACTCCGAGGTGGCGAAACGACATCAGCTCTGCGGCTGATAATGCGTTCTTCAATAACAGGGCGCAAAACATCGAGTGTAGCTTCAGCTGTGTGGCACGCGCCATCCTGTTGAAACCAGATGTTGCCAATATCCCCCTCTTCAATTTTTGTGAACAAAAATTCGTTCAACATGGCCCGATAACGATCGCCATTGACTGTGGCGGCCACTCCTTGCTCATTTTCGAAGAAAAATGGCCCAATTAGCCTCTGGACCAAAATCCGCACCAAACAGTGATTCGTTTTGGGTGTGCCGGCTTTTCAATGTATGCGTGCGGATTTTCCGTGCCCCAAATGCGACAATTTTGCTTGTTTACATACCCGCCAAGATCAAAATGAGCTTCATCCGAAAAGATGATTTTTTTGGCAAAATCGGCATCTTCTGTAAGTCGATCGCAGGCCCACTCAGCGAAGCGAAAATGCATTGGATGGTCAGTTGGCCTCAATTCCTGAACCAATTGGACTATGTATGGCGTCATACCAAGGTCTTTATGCAAAATTCGTCTCAATGATGTCTCCGAAATGTTCAATTGTTGAGAACGACGATGAATTGATGTTGATGGCGCATCACGCACACTTTCTGCCACAGTATCAATATTCTCGGGTGTACGCATGTTTTTGGCTTTTCACGCTTTGGTTTATCGATGAGGATGCCAGTTTCTTTCACTTTTTTCACAAGATAACGAACATACGGAGCTGACGGTGCTTCTCTTCTTCCAAAATCCGTACGCAATTTTCGCACACATTCTGCAACATTACCATGACTTTCAAAGTAATGTCGCAATATTTCCCAGCGTTGTTCAAGCGTATACACAACCATATTCGTTTAGGGAAAGGATAAAACTAATTATCTGTCAAATCAGACATGAGCTAAGTGTTATCATTCACAAAATAAGCACTAGTTGGAAAAAAACTTTAGATGGCGGACCCTTTATAAGCATGAAGTTAGCAATAATGCGTTTTGCAATTCACTTGAAGTTGCCAAATTTTAATTTGTTGTTGTCTCTTAATTGACTAATTGCTAATCATTTCGAAAACACAAAATGACATTCGTCTATTCGGAATTCGATTTTCGGAAAATTCCAATTTCGTTTTGTCTTTAATGTTTCATAATAGCGGATTGGTCGAAATCGGATTTTTTGATAATAGCAAACTTCGCTTTCGGATCTGATTTAGTTTTTCGTAAGAGCCTCCAGGTTTTGAGTAAGTCTACTTGGATGTTTACCAGGTTTTGAGTAAGACTACTTGGATGTTTTCCAATATCGTTTTTTTTTGGAGTTAGGCTATTATCTTTGCTAAATTAACAGAACATAGTAAATTTAGCTAAGACAAGAACCAAACTTCTAGTGGGTAATAGCGGTTTGTCGATTGGAAAGCGATTATCTTTAATGAATTTGAAAACATGTAAAATTTCTTCCATCGGCTTTAGGCAACCGATATCACCAATGAATTAACAAATCTATTTTTTACCGACATTTTGCGGCTTTCTTAATAGAACATTTTATTTGCTTTCCAATTGACCAACCGCTAGTACACACTAGTAAACCTCAAGTAGTCCGATTCTTATCCTTGCTAAATTTACTATGGTTTATTTGGAATGAAAAAAACCGAACTACTAGCGGTTCACTAGCGGTTGGTCGATTGAAATGCAACTAATAATTAATTTCCAATCAAACAACCGCTAGTGAACCACAGTAGATCGGTTCTTGTCTTTGCTAAATTAACTATAGGTTATTTAGTAAATACAAGAACCGAACTATAGCGTTTTTTAGCGGATGGTCAATAGGAAGGCCCCAATTTGGGCATGCAATCAACCGACTTTTTGACTAATCGTTTAACCGACAATATTTACACAAAATTATCGTTTAATCGGTTAACCGATTAATTGTTTTGCATTTATAGCCCGATATCCTAAGCATCACCGTATTTTGGTGACAAAGTTTCACTGGCCACCGAAGTTGGGCGAATTGACACTAGCGCCTTTTTGTTGATTTGTGGAGTCTAAAAAACTATTTTTACGAAATTATTTTTACGAAATTCTTTGTCGCTGCCACCGATTAAATAGCGTCGTCTAATTTTTCTAAAGAGATGAAAGATCTTCTTCACGATCTAAAGCATTGGGCTGATCTAGCATCTCTAAATCACAGTTCGAAACCCTTAATTTGGAATCATCATCTGGTTCCAATGTATGCTATGTTTTTGTATGCTATGTGCTGCATCTTTTGCTTTTCTCCCCTAATACGATTATTTTCGGCACCATATGAACGAACTTTTTTCGGCGACAACACTGGTAAGAAATTTTAGCAACGAACCGCCAGATAAAATATTCAATACGATTAATCCATTAATTGTGAGTCGATTAATTAAATTAACCGGTTAGTCGGTTAACCTTAACCGGCTATGCATGCCCTACAACTATCACAACTATCATAAACCCAATTGTTTTCCCTAGTTTTGTCAAATTTTTACCAATTCGTTTAATAATTTAATCATCAATTTGAATAAACAAAGAAAACCAAGGTACACTGCAGTTGACTTGAATAGGAACGACCGTTTTTTTGAAATGTTTCAAAATCGGTCCAACTTTTCCAAGATTGACTTTTAAAGGATTATCACTTGTTTAAAATTACATAATTTTTAAATAAAAATAAATGAGAAGGCCAGAAGAATGTTATTTTATTTTGTTTTTTCTTAAAAAGTGTGATGTTTGTTTGTTTCACTTGTATAGAAACGACCATATTATCAATAAATTAAATTAGTTTTTTTAAAAAGGTTACCAATTTAACATTAAAAAAATTTAAATGTGGGTTGAGGAACGAAACTTAGTAAGGAAGAAATAGCCCAAATTCAAGTACTACACAGCGAAAATTATTCTCTACAAGCAATTGCAGATAAAATAGGGAGAAGTATGACTGTTATCTTCAATTTTACAAAAAATCCAAGAGAATATAGCTCAAACAATAAAGGCCGAACTGTTGAGGCCACATCTGCAGCCGACAAGCGGGCCATACTAAGGGCAGCATCAAATTGCGCACTATCTTGTGCAAAAATTAAAGCTAGAGTTGGTGTGGAGGCCAGCCGAATAACAGTATGGAGAGCGATTAAAAAAGAAGATCACCTTATTCGAAGAAAGCTCCAAAAGAAACCACCTCTAAATCAGGAGAGGAAACAGAAAAGGTTAGATTTCTCGAGGCTGCATATGACACGGGCTGAAAAATGGAAACGTGTCGTTTTTTCTGATGAGAAGAAATTTAACCTCGATGGGACGAAGTGTTTAATTATTATTTTCCCGACCTTCGAAAAAGAGGAAAAGTTTTTAGCACAACACCACAGGAAGGAGGCGTTATGGTGTGGGGGCTAAATCATTTTATGGTCCGGAAGATTTGTCATTTCCAACCGGAAAAATGACCGCAGCAACTTACAATATAGCATCCTCGAAGTAGTATTTCCCCGCTTAAACGATACTTTTGGGCCATCGCCATGGATATATCAGAAAGACAATGCCCCTATCCATACAGCTAACATAATCAAATCATGGATATTGCAGCAAAATGTTGAGCTTTTCTCGTGGCCTCCGTATTCTCCTGATCTCAATATCATGGAAAACGTGTGGGGTTGGCTGTCTCGGAAAGTTTACGAAGGTGGTCGACAATTCGACAATAAAGAAAACCTTATAAGGTGATAAATGAAACCTGGAACCAAATTTCTTTAGATAATTTAAAATCTTTGTATGACTTTACCAAGGATTTTACCGACAGTTAAAAAATTCATATAATTAGTATAATATCTTTCCATACTTTTACTGTATAAAATAAAATATATTCACTTATTCAATTTAGTAAGAAATGTTCTTATTATATTCATTCTTTTTATTTATGGATCTAAATGAATAGGGGTTTTGATTTAGTTTTATATCGATATTTTTAAACGTGCTGATATAACGGGTGATTTTTTAAGAGCTTGAGAACTTTTTTTTAAAAAAAAACGCATAAAATTTGCAAAATCTCATCGGTTCTTTATTTGAAACGTTAGATTGGTCCATGACATTTTGAAGATAATTTCTTTTTGAAGATAATTTAATTTAAATGTTGACCGCGGCTGCGTCTTAGGTGGTCCATTCGGAAAGTCCAATTTTGGGCAACTTTTTCGAGCATTTCGGCCGGAATAGCCCGAATTTCTTCGGAAATGTTGTCTTCCAAAACTGGAATAGCTGCTGGCTTATTTCTGTAGACTTTAGACTTGACGTAGCCCCACAAAAAATAGTCTAAAAGCGTCAAATCGCATGATCTTGGTGGCCAACTTACCGGGCCATTTCTTGAGATGAATTGTTCTCCGAAGTTTTCCCTCAAAATGGCCATAGAATCGCGAGTTGTGTGGCATATAGCGCCATCTTGTTGAAACCACATGTCAACTAAGTTCAGTTCTTCCATTTTTGGCAACAAAAAGTTTGTTAGCATCGAACGATAGCGATCGCCATTCACCGTAACGTTGCGTCCAACAGCATCTTTGAAAAAATACGGTCCAATGATTCCACCAGCGTACAAACCACACCAAACAGTGCATTTTTCGGGATGCATGGGCAGTTCTTGAACGGCTTCTGGTTGCTCTTCACTCCAAATGCGGCAATTTTGCTTATTTACGTAGCCATTCAACCAGAAATGAGCCTCATCGCTGAACAAAATTTGTCGATGAAAAAGCGGATTTTCTGCCAACTTTTCTAGGGCCCATTCACTGAAAATTCGACGTTGTGGCAGATCGTTCGGCTTCAGTTCTTGCAGGAGCTGTATTTTATACGGTTTTACACCAAGATCTTTGCGTAAAATCTTCCATGTCGTCGAATAACACAAACCCAACTGCTGCGAACGGCGACGAATCGACATTTCACGGTCTTCAGCAACACTCTCAGAAACAGACGCAATATTCTCTTCTGTACACACTTTACGCATTCGTGTGGTTGGTTTAATGTCCAATAAAGTAAACTGAGTGCGAAACTTGGTCACAATCGCATTAATTGTTTGCTCACTTGGTCGATTATGTAGACCATAAATCGGACGTAAATCGCGAAACACTTTTCGAACCGAACACTGATTTTTGTAATATAATTCAATTATTTGCAAGCGTTGCTCGTTAGTAAGTCTATTCATTATGAAATGTCAAAGCATACTGAGCATCTTTCTCTTTGACACCTTGTCTGAAATCCCGCGTGATCTGTCAAATACTAATGCATGAAAATCCTAACCACAAAAAAATCACCCGTTAAATCTGCTTCATCTCATTCATTTCATTACGCAGATGTGATTAGACTTAAGATTAATTCATGGTTAATTCAAGTGTGTCAACACTAACTTCAATCGTCTTATGAAATTTAATTTCTTTAATGCTTGAAATTAACGGAACGGGTTATTTTACCCCAAATTAAAATCAGAAGTATTCTACCCAAACTGTAGGAAATTTAGGTGGTTAATTCAGTAGAAATAAAATAACTGCAATACAATTAGTGAAAAGAGTCGCCATTCTGCTGAAGAATTGAACATTTTTCACTGTTTTGTGATCGCATTTTGTATTACGGTTGTCCGTTCGTAAATTGGGCTGTGGAACGCACAAATAATTGGAAAAAAATGAACTGTTTTACTAAAAAATCTTTAGAAAAAATTAGCAAATAGCCGCTCTTACATTAATACGCGGCGTTACCAGGCCATGATAAACGAGTTTTTGCTATACCCAGAGTTCTTAAAATAGACAAGCAGAATATTTGGAAACAAATAAACAGTCGTAACGGAGATGTCAAACGTCTTTTTTGGTAGGAAGCCGTTAAGGGTAATAAATATTACGCTTACCATCTAGAGATTATCCAAGATTTAGTAGATCAAATTATGTTAACCATTGACGTGATAAAATGCCAAACAGTCGAAAATATTCTGAAAAATAGGGGTTGGCAGAATGTAAAGCTAACAGTCATTTGAATGAAATGGTGTTTCATTCTTAACGACAATGTATCTCTTTCTATAAAAACAAGCCGCTTTACAAAACATTCGTTCGTCTTTGTATTTAGAGCCAAATTAATTTATGCACCACCCTTTATGCTATGAGGTTATCTAATACCAAGAAATGAGTTATCTGTTATGCTTTTCTTCTCTCTCACAAAACAAATAGAATGTACAGCCATTTCAGTTCGAAATGTTAGAAGCTCAATTTTTACTTTGAGTTTCATGAAATTAAGCTCCCTTTCCAAATTCCGGTTATATACTAATATGATATAGCCAGTTGTTTTCATATTGTAAGTTGAAAGCGCTTTTGTTAGAAATAAAAGCTTTCTGCCAATTTATATTGAGAGAAGCCATTTTGGTGTTTTAAAACGAACTATCGACGAACTACCAATAAAACAATATTTATAAATTAAATTTATAAAATAGATTGTTTTTATTTATTCTGTTATTGTTATTATTGTAATAAATTTTAACTTAAAAATATCTTTTTTCTCAAAAAACAAAAATAATAAGTAAATAATTAAGTTATATTTGTTGCTTTCCAATCGACCAACGCTAGTACCCGCTAGTGAACCAATAGTAGTTCGTTACGTGTCTTTGCTATAGTCGATTGGAACGCTAATAATTGAAACGCTAATAATTACGCTAATAGTAAAACATAACCTATAAGTGTAAAACATAACCTATATTTTATTGTGTATGCATAAAAATTGTCAAAAATCTTTATCAAAACGTTTTTGTTAGTCTAAACTATTGTTACTATGGAAATTAAATTAGTTTTATTTTAAATACAAATAAAAAAAAATATTTTTGAACGAAAAAGTGAAACGGTTCTACGCTTAGCCGCGTGGTAGCGAAATTATGCGTAACTGCTTCTAGCTACTCGTGAAAAATAGCAAGAGCAGTTGAGAGTAGATAAATTAGCAAAGACACACAACGAATTATTAGCGGTAATAAATTACCGGGAAACCGGTAAATTTAGAAAAAATAATACTGAAAACGGTAAATGAAATTTTCGGTAAATTTGGATTCCCTACAGTAAAGCCATATTTAAAAAGTGAAGTTATTTCTTAAATATGAAGCATTTTATAGTAGTTTTTTTATGGTCAATTAATAATTTTAACATTTCGTTTTGTGTCATTCATCTTAATTCATTGTAAAAATAATTGAAATAATAAATAATTATGTTAAGTTTATTTTTTTAAATTTATTGTTGTAGATTCAAATTGTTTCAATAACAAAAAAAATTAAAATTTATTGGTTATATTATAAGCATCTGTCGAAATATATACATTTATACCCCTATTATGAATGTCACCTCACCTCACTCGTCATCGTGACGTGTATTGTCACTCGAGTCATATATTGGTATTATGATTGTCGCTTTATTTTCAGTGAGTGACGAACGCATCATGATGCGTTATTTTCTATATTTTGTTGTTTTTATGTTGGTAACAATTTTTTTATGTTATGATTTCGGTATGTTTGACGTTTAGTGGTGTGTGAAAATAATAAATTTCAAGTTTTGAAAACTAAATTAATTTAAATTTTTGTAGTTCAGTTAATTTTAATAGTTAAATTTTTCAAAAATTCGAATGCTGAGCGATGTCTGGATTTTATTTCCATTTCTTCAACAAATTTTGGATACTGACTGCCGTTTTTAATTTTGCAAACTGACTCCTATTTTTGAAAATTATTATTAAAAAAGAAAATTATTATTTATAAATCGAAAACTATTATTTTAATAAATCACAAAAAAGAAAATTATTAATTAATTTAAATAAAAACAAAACAAGATTTAAAAACGTATTTTTAATTAGTCAAAAAATAATCTCACTTGCTGTCACCGACAAATTGTAAGTGAGGCTAAGTGACAAAATCCTGGCTCACCGTGACATTCATAATACCAAAATTTCATTTCAGTGACATCGCGTCACTCGGTGACGCGTAAGTGACATTCATAATAGGGGTATTAGTTTAACTATAAAAAAAGGGGAAAACGGTCTTTCTCACTCTAGTGGTATTTTTCTCGCTTTAGTTTTTCCATTAAAAAATACTGGCGGTATTTTTGCATAATGGAAATCAGACTTATACGAAGCACAACATCATGGATAACTTATCGGAAGAATTATAGTTAAATTATAGACAGAACATAATTACTCCAGCTCAGAACCAATTTTTTATTTCAAACAATAGTGTGCGGGAATTTTTTTCCACGAGTGATAAAAGCCTACTTGGTTTAATTTATTTTCTGGTCAGTATTTTTTTTACTATCCAATCCAAAGAGGTTCTTGATTTTTTCCTAAACACATCTGTTACTCTAAAACATAAATAATTGTGTTCACACTATGATCTTTACACTAACAAAATTTATATCACCATATATGGACATGTAGCCTCTTTAAAGACAAATGTTGGTGAATCGGTTGACATCAATTTAAATAAAAGTCAAAGCGAACAACAATTTGTCGTTTAATCTATGTAAGTGATATGAACGGAAACTATTCGAAACATTTTTTTTCTGAAACAGTAAGATTTATTGTTGTTATAATATAGTTTGGCATTATGTACGACATTCCTACCCCTCATTACGATATGAAAAACTATTTTAATTTTATTTAAGAGATTCAACAATGTTACCATAATTTATAGAATAGAACCTTAAATGAATGACATACGAATGAAATAATGTGTTTTATAAAAGCTTGTATATAGCAATTCATCTCTTCTTGGTATGAATCTATGTACTGTGCTTTCAGAAAAACGATTTTCTCGTACGAGTACTTTGTGTACTAATTTGAAGAGACGACAACAACGTTAAATAGTAAAACTGAAAAGTTTATTTTCTTCGTAATCTAACGAAAATATATGACGAAAATAGGATAAATTTTGTATTTTGTATTGTTTACTCTTGAAATAGCAGGAAAATTATATTGCCATAATCGAGATTCAAACGAGGGAAAAGGAAATAAGAAGAAGAAATCAACTTGAAATTGAATATGGCTTTAGAAAATTATTTTTAATTGGAAAAAAAAAGTTTTTCATGGGTTGTGGCTGTTGTTATCTATATCTGCTATAAAATATTTTATAAAGCATATAATCGTATATCTATATATAATTGTTTTTGAAGAGGTTTTTGTTATTATTATTATTTATTTAGGTGATAAGGGTATATTTTGTCAATAGTTTTGTGTGTGTATACTTATATTTTAGTAGATTGTTTAAAAATAAAACCAAACCACAGAAAATTGTTGACCTCTTTTGACATTTAAACAATGTTTGAAAAGTTGAAGTATACCCTTGCACTACTCAACGGTGACTTCACTATACCCAATCATGCATTAACAGTGAGACGTCTGAATAACACACCATGTTTGGCTTGAATGTATCTAAAGGATGTTTTTAGAGGTTCACAACTTTGAGTTGGCAACACTGCTTTATTTTACAACTTATTTTACAGCTGATAGTTGCTTTTTGTTTAGTTTGGTTTGACATTTCAATTCGAATAACATTCGAATAGGCTAGTTCCAATAACAACAGATGACCTTAAAGATAATGTGCATCTGGTAAGACGCCGAACAGTTCGCACTGAAGAAGCTTTAGCTGCTGTGCAGGAAAGCATTGAAGATGATCCAAATCAATTAGTTCGTCGCCGTTCTCAGCAACTGGGGTTGTGTTCTTCCACTTTATGAATAATTTTACGAATATTTCTTGGCTTAAGAGCTTTCAAGATTCAACTTGTTCAGGAATTAAAGTCAAACGACCATCGTATACGCCGCCAGTTTGGTGAATGGGCTGAAGCATAAATTTATATTAAAGTTGAATGGGAACGTAAATAAGCAAAATACTCGCATTAGGAGTGTGGATAATTCACAAACTTTTATCGACACACCATTACATTCACAGAAAATTACTGTTTGGTGCGAGTTTTGGCCTGGCGCAGCCATTGGTTCATATGCCTTCAAAGAATATGATGGTCAGAATGTTACAGTCAATGATAAGCGGTATTGGGACATTATTACCAATTTTTTTAACCTCGATTAGCTAGCATAAATCTTGCTGACATGTGATTCCAACAGGGATGGAGCCACATTTTTAACAATTATTAACAGTATAACAGTTTTGTTTTTTGTTTTTATTTATCAATCTGTTTCGAAGCTTGAGACACTTCCAACTCTTTCACGGTTCGCTTATTTACCTTACGGCATTACAGCCAAATCGAGGACGTACAACTATAGGTCCGATTGACGTAGAACCATCTGCACATTGCATAGCTCCATGACAGCCTACAGTACTGACATGGAAGATGGGTTGATGAATTCTGCACTCCAACAGGGGGTCATTCAACAAGAGGTTTAACCACTTGCGCCACCTGGACGGTGTCATTTCAGTTTGTAATCATTATAGTTAATAAAACGGAATTAATAATTTTTTGGGAACATCATCAGTAGTGTCCGGTTGCATGCCGTTGGAAAAACCTCACTATCATGTCTCGTGCTATAGTATAATCTTCCCAAAAGTGTGTCTGTAGGAAACTCAAAAGTTATATATTTTATTCATATCATTTCACGGGACCAATAAATTAATGGCCTTTTATATAGTAACAATTGCCATTCGCTGAAATATAGGGTTTTCCAATAAACACACAAACTAATTGTTAAGGAAATTGAAATGTTTTTTATTTAATGTGAAGTACAATCGATACAATTAAGTTCTGAAACGTCATTCAAATGGCCTCGACGACTTCTTCTACAGGAACGAATTTGTTGAACCCAATTTTCGAGCACTTTTTCCACTAAATCAAGTCGTATGTCATGAATTCGTTTGCACGTTCAATTGGAAATAGTCTAATGGTTGTTAAATCACAACTTCTTGGAGGCCGTTCAATACCACAATTTCTTGAAATTGAAGCGTGTAGCTTGCTGTAAATTTGAATGTGTTGTAAATCTGAGTTATTGCTTGTTTCTTGTAATCCACTAGGCCGGTTTCAATCTGATGATGACGTCATTGAATGACTGAGTGATCGAAAAGATTAAATCAATCTCATCACGCATATGCTACCGGACTTGATGTTTATACTGTGCGATTCGTATAAATACATTTTAGTAGTGACGAATCGCACAGTATTGAACATCAAGTCCGGTAGCATATGCCTGATGAGATGGATTAAATCTTTTCGATCACACGGTCGCTCAATGACGTCATCATACAAGCAACAACTCGAAAGTACATCACATTCTCAAAATTTCACGCTTCACGCTTCATTAGTGACCCCAACGTTTGCGTTTATCTCCGTCCATGATGAACTTATAAACATTACTGAATACAATGAAACAAAAAATTACAAATCATGGCATATTATAAATGGCCGAAACGTCACTTAAAAATCATATCATTCCTATTGGACAACCCATTGCGAACCTAAGCACCGAATTCATAATTTAAAGTCTCAATCCTAAGTTCAAAAAATCTTGGAGCTTTCCTTCGGTCGAAATTTTTGTTCACTTTTCTACAAAATTGGGCACTATATTACGAAAGAGGCGTTTCTATCTTTCACAAATTTCACCAATGGTGAAAAACGTGATGTTAAAATTTCTAGTGTGCAACTTAAACAGAAAAGTCGACAGAAACAGAAAAATCTGCAACTTACTATGATAAAAAAGCGTTTAAGGACTATGATCCGGCATTTCAACCAGATAAAAATATTAATCAACCTTAACCATTGACATCAACACCAAACAACGCCATCTCCATCACAATGCGTAGCAGAAGTCCCATCGACTATATGAATACGTAACAGAATTGCAATCGTCATCACGTGAATGCAGAGATACAATCGACAACACCAATTCAATAATTTATAAAAACAGGTTTGCCGCAAAAAAGAAAAATACCGGAAATTTCTGCAAAAATTCGCAATTAACTGTCAATTAACCGAAATTAACCGATTGCAGTAAAATTATTGAATGTAGTGGAGCGAATTAAAATCTTTAATAAACTCTGTGTGTTAGTTGGAGAAAAATAGTTTATTTACGTAAATATTTTAGAATCACTCAGAAAAGTAAGGGACTCAAAAAGAATATACTCAACCCTCCAAAAATTAAAATAAACCTTGATGTAAGCAAAACAATGTTTTTAATGACGTTGGGGTTTGAAATGAAAAATGATAAGATAGTTCGATATATAATTGCATCTAAAGAGCAACCAAACGCTTGTAACCCGAAAATATCGATAACTATATCATCCGGTGAAGTCTCTTTACCGTAAAGAGTATGCATCAAAATTCAGATAGTTGCCTAATGATATAGCGACTGCATAGTTACTGTACGTAATATGGTCACGAAGAATGCTGGTCTTCTAAAAGATGTCAAACCATGAAAAACCACGAGCCACACCTAAGCTAAAGCTAATTTAGAGGCCGTTTGAGAAGACTGCAATAATGGAACATAAAAACACAATGAAAAAAGCGTTGCTGCAAGACAAAAATACCAAAAACTGTTGATTTATAATGTTCGTTGTATAAAACCTAGTTACGTGAAATATTTTCAGAAATGTTTTTCGAAAATACTTTTACCGGCCAAATGGTGCTTTGGTTAAAACTGCGGTACACGGTTCGAACCCCGATAGTGACAGGATGCAAAAGGGATTTTTTCCTATGTGATATGTTTAAGGAAACTATATTTACGTTTTACACCACGAGTCATTGCACCAATGAAAGTTTTATGCCTCTTGGCACAAAAAACAAAAACCTGCAGGCTGCTGCTATTTGACATAATGCATGCTATATCAGGCAGACAAGAAGACATAATTTCAGCGTTTTATGGATTTACAAATCTGCGAAGGAATGCACAAAATTTTGTTTTCTGGCTCGATAAGTTTATACCAAGACGGATTTTAAAGATTGTGTCCAAACTAGTAATATTAGCAAAGTGGAGATAATCCTTTCTAATATACTAAGAATGTCACGGGTGATTCGTTTAGAGGTACTTTTGCAGTAAGGATTTTATGATAGAAGACGTGTGAGTCGTGTCAAATCGTTATAGTAGTTTTATTCAATTATGTTTGATATTTTATTATGGAAATACTTAGCCCGACACAGCGTCTACAAATTATTGAAACATACATCCGAACGCACAATTCGCTATACCACCGAAAAATTTAAAACTCAAACCACACCCAGCCGACCGACGCCGCTCTCTACAGCTTGGCTAGTCGTATGCAACAACTTGGCGTATTTTTCGTAAAGATCTTGGTTTAAAGACATACAACTTTCAATTCGACTTTCCAAATCGCCACTGTTAAAAGTTTAAAGATTCACTATTTTCCACCGTTTGGTGTGGTTTATGCCATTGGTCTATATTCGGGGCTACGTAAAGTTATTTTTTCTTACGACAGCCGTATATCTAATTCTCATTCACCACCTTATTATTACATTTTCTATACATTATGCCGTTTAGGACTCAAGCACACTTCACAATTTTTTTTTGTGACATAATTTCAATTTGTAACAAAAAGATTTGAAGTGGAAACACAATAATAATTATAATAATACACAATCATGTACGAAATGTAATGCTATAAATCGAAATAACGAAGAACGAATTCTTGAATAATTTCCAAGCCATTAAATCTATTTTATCCGTTTTTTTTTTCATAAAAATAATATTTGTGTATCTTAAGGTAATTTCGGCGAAATAATAGCAACATAAAAATAAAACGAAATACAAATTGTAACAAAAATAAAAAATCATAACATAAAATCATAGAATTACCATAATAATTTTCCCGTCCTCCTTTGAAAATCTCACTAAAACTTGATGCCCCTTTGTGGTTAAATAAATAAACAAAAGTTGATCCAACATATTTACTTCCATCATCAGCAACAGGATTAGATGATTTTTTCATTTTTACATCGTTGAGCAAACGTATTTTCAAATATTCATCCATTCCTGATAGGAACCAACCATCTGTATAAAGCTTAAAAAAAATAAAAATAAAAAATTGGAAAAAAGTTTATAAAAACGTAAAAATGTTAAAAAAAAATGTTAAAGGATGAATTACTGGGGCTACCCCCATTACATAATAGCAACAAGAATGTTGATTCAGATTTTTTATCAAGAAGAAGATGAAAACGAAGGATATGATAATATTATATTAAAACTTCAATTTAATTTGGTTTCGTCATAAGCACAGCGAAATTCTTCTCTCACAGGAATTTAGCTTTTTTCAAGCCGAATCTCGTTACACCCTTATGACAGAGTGTCCCGAATGGTTGGATTCCTTGATCGAAGCAAAGATGACTTTACTTTTACCACTTCGCATTGTGAATCCCCCCTATCAAGATATAGACGTTTGAAGAGGCGACTTCCAACGTAGCCTAGCCTTTCTTGCTTTTAATCAAAATCTCAAGAAATAACTATTTGATTTTTGAAAGGCGAAAATTTTCTTTTAAATAAAGTATAAGTGTCATGAATATTTACTTAAAAAGTATTTCAAGTTTAAACTGTTTTAACAATTAGTCTATGACAGTATATATTTTTTCTTGAAAACATAGTTCAGACTCTTAGCTTTCAGAAAGGCTAACTATGTGTGATATTTTAAAAATTATTTTATCTAACAAAGTTAAAAGTTTCTAATAAAAATTTTGAACTTTCCTTATTAGACACAAATATGTAGACAGTACTAATAAGTACTGGCATTAAGTATTAATACCCTAATCGCAGATGGCCATCCGTTAGCAAGTTTGTTAATGCAGATCAGAATTTGCGGGAGAACGGTTTCTTTTTTAACTAATCGGAGGCATAAAATAAAAACTAATCACAAATGCCATAACTTTATGTAGTTTTTACTGTCTCGACACTAGTGACACTTTCAAATAGATATTTTTTTAAACTATTATTAACCGCATACGTTTGGATATGTGCAAAATAATCCACACTAAACATAAATACATACACTCCTGGACAAAATTAACGCATATTTTTTTTTGTAATAAAAAAAAATCCCGCTGGACAATTTCAGTGGAACTGGTATCAAATGATCCCAAATTTATAATTTTCTCAAAAGAGGCACAAATGTGGAGTTATGGAATTATAGCGGCTATTTTTCATTGCAAAATGTTAAAATGTGTCGAACTATTTTTTTTTTAAATTTTGGCCCATTGATCAGTTCCCCAATTTGCATGAGTATGAGCAAATTCTAAACGGCTGGATTTGTGGCGGGGAAGAAGCCGTGGAACTTTTACGGGCCGTTTTGGAGTTAGGTTCACTTCTTTTAATCTTCGTCTAACTGTTCTGACACTAACATTCACTTGACGCGCACTAAGTAACTCATTTTTGAGTTGAGTAGAAGTTCACTTTCGATCTCGTAACGAATTCATTTTTAAAAATCGATCGTCATGCTCGGTTGTGCACCTTTTACGTCCTTGTCCGGGTTTTCTTTTATACTCTAAGGTCTCACGATACCGCTTAAGTATTCGTGAAACCGAAGACTGATTAATTCCTAATTTTCGTGCGATTTGTACTTGTGTATAATCTTCCTGATACAATGTGACCACTTTAACCACCTCCAGCTCTTGAACGGGTGCCATATTACAATGGATTTAATATTAAGTGTTTGCCTTAGAACACATTTACAAGAACTAGTGGTACTGCATTTAAAAATAATTGATATGCAATGGAACAAAAGCCGATCGTTTCGTTAGATTTCAAACACAATGCACTATTGATTCAGCATTTTTGAAAAATTTAATTGATTGGCTTGCAGTAAACTTTATTCAAGGTTGTTTCTGATAAAAATATAACTGTGCTATCATTTAACACTAGTAGTATCAAAATTGACCTGCGTGATTTGTTTTTATTACAAAAAAAAAATATGCGTTAATTTTGTCCGCGAGTGTATAATATAATATGAAATATAGTACGTCGAATCATTCATAAATATGAAGTATTTCGTTACAAGGTTATATTAACGAAGTTGTAAAGTATCATTATGAGTTTGTGACTCACTCAAATTATCCCTTTGGGTATCTGTCAATTATTTCTTCGACACAAATTTGTTTTTTTCTAATTTCCTTTTACGAATAAGAAGACTGTTTTTATTTAAATTTATTTTTGTAGTAATGGGCTAAAGTAGTAGACAGTAAACTTTTTTATATCAAAATCTTTTTTGGTATTAACCTGATACTTTTAACCTGATCATTTCGATCAATTGATTCTTTTTTTTAACGGAATTGTTAATCAAGGAAATTATTATAAAAAAAATGTTTCATCAAGTTCACAAAACATCATTAAAATAAATTCAAAATATTAACAAAAACTAAGCAAAATTATTTCTTTTAAAACAAATTAATCACACCACTGAAAAGATTCAAACTGCAAAATTGTCAATTTATTTTCGAAATCAATGCGTTCAAAAGAATCAATTCGTTTAATAGAATCGATTCGTCCAAAAGAATCGATTCGTTCAAAAGAATTATTTCGTATAAAAACATCAATTCGTTCAAAAGAATCATATCGATCAAAAGTTTAATTCGTTTAAAAGAATTATTTCGTATTAAAAGATCAATTCGTTCAAAAGAATCAAATCGGTTCGATTGAAAAAAAAACGAGACGAATAGACAAAACAGTTAAAAAGTGATTTTCTCTTTATGTTGTGATAAAGTTGAGAAAATTATGCTTGTTTTTTAGCTCCCTTTCACATTAGTGAAATTACAGTAAAGATAACAGTATAAAATGAAATTTATACCAAAGCCCTCTTGATATATAAAGCCGGAATGCTTACTCAGTTTTTGAAATGAGCTTTATTTAGTGTATCAATAATGTCCGTTTTATCAAGAAACTCATACGAAACGTACAAATTTCTCTTTCAGTTTTAAGCTAGTGAAAGTTAGAGCCTTTAAATTTTTATTTCATAAAATGACAGAGAAAGGGTGAAATTAGATCTGAACATATATCATTTTTTTTAAAATCAAAATAAATCACGATCATAATTAATTATAAATTGATCTCTATTTTTATAAATGTTGTGCTTTTTATTTCAATATAAACGATATCCTCTAAAATATATTTTAGTCGCTCTAATTCTCTCTTGGTCGTACGACGAAAGTAAATAAGATATTTTCAACATGCATTTGTCAATAAATAATATTATCAGCTGATCAATGTTTACATTTCAAAATGAACACAATAACCTAGTCACAATTTCTATTTTGCTACCTATTTATGTCATAACAATAGGAGAGAGAGAGAATATTTTTTTTATATTGAATGACAGTTCGATGAAATGCCATTACTAGCGTTGCTGTTGTATAATAATTTGGTATGCCATTCATGTTAAAATCATACGTGTACATGTAATCATTAAATCTAGCTAAATGTGTATATGAGATTTTGTGCATTGGTATTGTTCATTTTATACATGAAAGCAAAACACAAATCGCAATACAACTTAAGATTTAATGAAAATGATTTGGCTTGGTGTAGTGTCATTTTTATTTATTCTCTTTTTGAGCATACTTAAAATAAAATATAGTTCTCGTAACTTAGTATGTATCTGTCTCTGTTTGCATTTTAAGTTATTAAAATATCATATTTTCATTGAATGAATAAGGGAAAATGGAAAAATAAATCGGAAAATGATCAGTTCAGGATGAAGACTGAAATTTCTGTTTTCAATTGAATATAACCTAAGTTAAATTTGAACTACTAACACTCAAATATTTAATATATAGTAAGGCCTTACCTTTCATACATTTTGTATGAAACTGACGTTGATTTTTGTATTTTTTGTTACATTAAATAAAACTCGTTTTGAACATTCCGGCTTGTCTCAATCAAGATCGCTTTGGGTATACAATTATATGTTTGTGTTAAAATAAGAAAAGCATTTTATGTAAATTATTACGTCTCATTCGCATAATAAAGTTAAACAAATGTGATATGATGGTTTTATAGAAATGATCGAATCGATTCGTTTGATACTTTTTAACCTGATTTTCTTAAAACCAATCAATTGATGTTTCGAACTTTTAGATGATCAGGTAAAACAGATTCGGTCAGAATCAATTCGAAACATTATAATTTTGTTGAAGCCAAGAAGGTTTTTGTGATAATTTTATAATAATATTTCCAATAAACAAATGTAATTTACGTAACAAATAAATACTCGCAATTTTTTGTGATAATTTTATATAAAGGGTCATCCAAATGTGACGCCTAGATGTCAGCAGTATATATTTTTTACACGTGACATCTTTTCAAATGACATAAGCCATTTTGTTTTATTAGAAGGTAGGACAGTTTTAACCATGGACAGGTACACATTGCAACAACGCGTTTACATCATTAAAACTTATTATGAAAATGGGCGTTCTTTGAAAAATACCGATCGCAAAATTCGTGATTTTTTTGGTGTAAATAATCGGCCAAATCAATCTTCAATTCAAAGATTAGTGAAAAAATTCGATGAAACTGGTTGTGTTACTGATAAACCAAAAAGTGGAAGACCAAAAACTGTACGCACAAATGAAATTATTTCTGCTGTTAGTGAAAATGTAGAAAATGAACCGACAACATCAATTTCGCGTCGTTCGCAAGAATCGGACATATCTTATGGCTCCTTATGGAGGATTTTGCATAAAGATTTGCATTTACACGCTTACAAAATTCAATTAACCCAGAAATTGAAAGAAAGAGACCATTTACAACGTCGTAATTTCGCTAGTTGGATTATTGAACAACGAACGACAGATCCATTGTTTTCAAGCAAAATTTTGTTTAGTGATGAAGCACATTTCACAATGGATGGATTCGTCAATAAGCAAAATTGTCGTATCTGGGGTGATGAAAATCCTCGTGTTATTCATGAAAAATCTCTACACTCACCAAAAGTTACTGTTTGGTGTGCATTTTGGGCAAATGGAATCACTGGGCCATTCTTCTTCGAAAATGATGCTGGAAATGCTGTTACTGTGAATGCTGAGCGATACCAATCAAGAGAGACTTTTTAAGGACATAGTTGAGTCATATTGATGTGTCTGACGTCTATTTCCAGCAAGACGGTGCTACATGTCACACAACTCGACAAAACATTACGTTTTTGCAATCAAAATTTCCTCAACGTGTAATTTCACGAAATTCAGATTTCAATTGGCCTCCAAGGTCATGTGATCTAACACCATTAGATTTTTTTTTGTGGGGTTTTTTGAAAAGTCGAGTGTATGCTAACAAGCCACATACAATTAATGATCTAAAGAACAACATTCAAGTTGCAATTCGTGAAATAACACCAGCAACATGTCGGCAAGTCATTGAAAATTTCGATATTCGGATTGATGCCTGCAGACGCAGTCGTGGTGGACACTTGAATGATATTCTATTCCACGTATAATTGTAATGGATCATACTTTTAATAAAAAAAAACAGCTTGAAAAAATTGCAAATTGTTTGTGTTTTATTTAAAAGAAACATGTAGGCGCGTTGTTTGGATGACCCTTTACATATATGTATATGTATTTGTATAGTAGAAATAGAAATAACTTGTGGTTTGCAAAGGGAAATTTTTTTTGTTTGTTATTTTCTGTGACTGTGTTAGTATATAATATTTTTGTATACGTGTATATTTTTGACATATCTTAAAAGCGCGATCTAATTTTGTTTTGAGTTTTTGAATATTTATATATTTTTTTGACAGTATTTAATGCAGGGTTGAACAAAAGAAGGGAAATTTTTCGATTTTGTTGAATATGAAATAATTGCAAAGCAAAAAGTACTATGCGCCGATTACTTTTCTTTGCAAATCGCTTTGTAAATTTTTGTATGTGTGAGTGAATAAATTTGTATACCGATACGAATTTCTTTCAAATGGATATACTATACGTGTGAAAATATTTAAAACAGAATGCAAATATTTGCAATGCATTGCAAGTGGAAACCCAGGGTAAATGTTCAATTTTTTTTAAAAAAAAAAACAGGTGGTAACACTGATTGTGAGAGAAAAAAATTCTAATTCGTTTTAAACATTTTAAATCATATTTTTTTTTCAAACGGAAACTAAGAAAAACTGCGGTTCCCACTTTGTAGGAAATTTAAAAGATCTTAGTAATAAACAAAATAAAAGTGACTGTTGCAAAATGTTTTCCCTCATGATTTTGAATCAAAGAACTAAAACTCAAAAATGGCAAAACATTTAAATGAATCAGCTAAAAAAACTGCACTTTAATAGTTGACTGCACTTTAAAAAATAAAAGATTTCGAAATGCTTTGCTTATATCTGACACCAGAACACTTGACGGTACAGAACGCTGGCATGTCATACGGGCTTTTTATAAGTTGGGTTTCAGATTTGATTACCGATAAACATATATATCTGCAGGCACATTGAATAAATGATAATTAAATTGGCAACGCAGGTGTTTAGTCGAAGCGTGGTTGCAGGATTAAAAACTGCTAATGAGTTGAACCAATTTAAGGAATATATTAAAACAAATGTGCCGGCAACTTGGACTTTTATTGAGATAATGGATAAGCTTTTCGATAGCTTAACTTAAAAACAGATTTGCACTATAGTGATAACAACGCAGTCGTTGAATTTTTTGACGAAACAATGAACTACATAAATCAAATAAAAATTAAAAGCGGTCAAAAGATTTACTCATTTGACGTTATAATTCAAACAATCCGGCGTATTATTTCTCTGTCCAAAGAATTATCACAAGAAAATATTTCATATTTGATGACTTGGCGCTTAAATTGGTGTGAATTCTGCACTCCAACAGGGGGTCATAGATGTGTTCTTTCACACCATCGATCGTAATCGTATGGAGAAAAATTCCTTTTGCACCCTGCCCCTATCGGGATACGAACCGGGTACCTCCCGCTCCAACGACAAAATATTATTTTCAACAATATTTGTCCTGGTAGCGCTGTCTGAATGGTTATTCATATTACCATTTCGAACAATACGAAAAAACCAAAAACCATGTTCGCGCATGATCCCCAGATATCTCTTGTGTCGTGTTATTCATATGACAGACAATTGACAACAAACTTAGCAAGAAGCGCACGATTGTTTATTGGTTCGCCGATAATGATATATACGACTATTTCCTCTTGTATTCGTTCGAGTATTGAATTTACGGTAGTGAATGAAAAAGTCGATTTGTGAAAGAGTCTTGCGCAATTTATAACAATCCAACGACTAGCGTTTGAAAAATCTATAGTTCACAGGCAAATTAAAAAGGAAAATCTCCATCCTTATCATTACACATTATCAACCGGTCTAAGATATTTTGGATAAGACAGCAAGAAAAAATCTTTGTGAATGAGTAATCGAGAAACAAACCCACGACTTTTGGTTTTCAAAAAAATCATTTTCACTGATGAAGTTGCATTTACCAGAGACCGATTTACCAGAGATATCTGGGTTTCAGTTAGCAATCCCAGCAATTGGTGTGGTTTATTTGAAGATGAATTACTAGCACAGATAATATTTCCAGACAGATTAGATGGCTCAAAATATTTAAGTTTCCTAGAAAACCAATTCGAAGAACTCTTGGAAGAAGTTCCGTTGATTAATCCGATCCACCACATTTTGCAAGAAACGTTCAATCCGATTTAAATAATTTGTTCAAGTCAGTGGATTGGACAAGGGGGACCAACACATTGGCCGGTAGGATCACTGCATCTAAATCTATTAGATTTTTTCCTTTGGGGCCATTTAAAAACAAAAGTTTATCCTTCTGCTATTCCAAATAAAAAAACCTTGATTGCTCAAATATTTGAAGTTTGTAACGAAATCAAACGAGATTTAAACGTTTTCGTAAGAGTTCACAATTCGTTCATGAAGAGATTTTTGAAATGTGTAATAACTGTATGGGTGGTCATTTTGAGCATTTCTTATACATTTTTCAAAAGATTATTACGTAATGCCAGTACCTATTTGTACTGTTTACAAACTTAGTTGTCAAAATATCTGATGACTTGGTGCTAACACATAGTTAGCCTTTTTAATGATATGAGCCTTGCGAAAAGCAAATCGTTATTTCTCGAGATATTCATTTAATTTTAATACAAGGTGCTACGTTAGAAGGTGCCTCTTCAAACGCCTAAAACATGATAAAAAGGCTTCACAGTGCGAAGTGGTAAAAGTAAAGTCGTCTTCGCTTTGATCAAGGAATCAAACCGTACCATTCGTGTCAGTCACTTTCGGGACACCCTATACACACACACACACACACACACACACAACAGAATGTCATTGTTAGCTAAATTAGACTTTGTGTGCATAATGAATTTGAAATGAGGGCCGCCCAAAACGAGGCGACTTTGTTTCGAAAACTACGAGATAAACTTTTTGCTTTTTAGGTTCGGCTTCGTTCCAAAAAGGGTATAAAAGCCAAACTTTGATTTTTGTAAAAACCGAAACGCAAATACCCTTTTTCGGTACAAACGTTACAAATAGCTTTTCGTAACAACAACAACAAAACAAAAAACGTAAATCCATCCAAGTTTTTCGTTTCTGTATTTAAATCTACTTTTATACTATGTAAGATCCTTATCTCAAGGTAATACTTTAAGACAAATGGTGCAGTGGGAAATCAGAATTTTTATTATTAAACCGACACCATTTGTTTTTTTTGTATATGTTTATACTGACAGTTTCTTGTTCTTATATGTATGTAAAACCCACACGAATTGCAGGCATGTTTTGTTGTAAGATGGAATTTGTAAAGTTTAAACATAAGATTTTATTGTTCGTACATACCACAAACATACATACATATTTATAGTAGGTGATATGTATAAGCAAGTTTTATAACGTAATTTCGTTTAAGGATTGTTAAGTTTTATGATATCTAATCAAATGAAAACGTCATATTAATATGAAGTGAGCTGATTCATATACTTATGTATACACAACTTACGCGAACGGTTTATCAAATGATAGGATCGATTATTGTTATATATACAATAGCAGGAATGCACAGTAACGATGTCAAAATCAAAGATAAGGGCATTTTAATGCCCACATTGGAACAGACTACACCGACCTGACAACTCCAATGGGTGTAAATGCGTTAAATTCTGTGCGAAACAACAATGGGGAAAGACTTGTCGAAACGTCGTTCATTGAACATCTAAGATCATTTTCTGATTACATTTTTTTTATGTTAACCTGCAGAATAGATGTATGGGTTAAAAGAAAGATATGAGTCGGCATACTATGTCGGCAAAACTCCTTCCCTTGGAAGAAGAAACAGGTCGAACACGTCCACGCCTCCCTTCAGAGAACGAGACTAAAAGACAGATGGTATATTCTGGCTTCAAGTCACTGGTGAACCGATGCTTCAAGTCACAGTTGAACCGGGATGAGAGTCCAGAATCGGAAGAAGTTCTGAAACGGAACTTTCAGGAAGTTGTACTTCTCGAGCGCCGTGCGTACTATATTAAAGAAAATCTCATGAATCTGGATGAGAGACGACATTCATCACTCTATTTTGTATTGCTCGAAAAGTAATAAACACACCTTGTGCTTCTGGAGATCCTTTGGTTTTCGAGGGCTATGGTTTGTACAACGGCATGCGTAGCTTGCAGTACGTATAAATGGATCCTGGAAGCAGTAACGACTCTATCCCTGGTAGTAGACCATGTACCACCGAAACCTAGATGTTAGTTGGTGGTATTATTTTACTTAACATGTATGTAGGGATTACGAATGTATGAGATTTTGTAATAGTGTATTATCCCTAAAAAACCTATCAGCCAATCGCTCTAAATATTTAAGAAAAGAAAAGAAGACAGACTGATTGATCGAAACCTTTTTTCTGGTCATATTTAGGCTCTTCAACCTTCGGTATGAACCCTAAACTGACTTATCTCCATAATGTTGGCATGTATCCCATGGCCAAACTGGTTCTACGGATATATTAAAGGTAGTCTAGGATAATTTCCAGTCATTGCTATAGTGAGACCCGGAAATATCTCATCGACCTGGTGTTTTAAATTTTGAGAAAGAACCAATGCTCCATCGAATTCTGTCTTTTATCAACATCTTCTTAGTATTTCTTCTAGTTTATCAGCTTCCCTTTCCTTTCCTTCGCGTGTTCTGATTTACATTACTGACGATAGAAGTTGAGATGGGGTCTATAAAGTTCCCAATCAGTGCTTCTTGCGTTCCTAAGTTTTCTAATTTCAGGTTTATCGCTGATTAGAGAGAAGAAGATCTAGTCAGAAAGAGTAACACCATTTAAGACCATCCAGTAAGGCTCCGTGAGGCAAGGGTAGTATCAATTAATTTTGCCTTAATGATGTCAATAAGGTAAGTCTACTGCCCACATTCGAAATGACTAGCTCAGACGAGGAAAGTTATTCCAAGAGGGAAATCCTCTAAGATTTATATCGGTGTTACCGCAGCTTACGTGATGTGAGTTAGCATCGCATTCGGCAATGATTGGGATATCATTACGGTTTACGTACTCTATAGGTTTGATACACTCGGAGGTGGAAATTCCGAATCATATGGGAAATCACCAGAAACTCACGTCGAGTACCCTGTTCCTTTAGTTCAACGACGACTGCAAAAGTTATTACAACAAATTTCCTTTACAATTCTGTACTAAAACACAGGTTTTAGGTCTTGTAGCGGTTGATATAAATCAGTTTGAATTATTCAGGCGCTACATAATTAAAAATGACAAAATTTCATTCGAAATCGGTCATTTTGAGGTCGGGTGCCGCCATCCAATGGGCGATAGCAACAGCACGAATATTTTCTTGCGCATGTTCACCAAGTGATGCGCGCATCTCATCTGCTTAATTATCGAAACTTGTTTTTCTAATTTTTTGCAATACAATTAGTAATCTACGATAGTAGCAAACACACGGTTGTGAAAATTTAATTTAATTTAATATTTAGTAATTTAATATTTAATAAATAATAAATTTATAACTCTAATAATAAATAAGTTGTGAACAAAATTAGTTAAGGTAGTTTTGTTTAACGGAGTGGAGTGCGCCGCACGGACGGAGACCTTACAGTGGTGACCTTCGACAGCAGTTTATATCGCAGTATACAACATTTTAAAAAATCCAGTGAGCGAAAAAACATTGAGCTTGGTACGGTACACAAAACAAACCGTACCAAAAACAGGTACGAGTACATATAAATATAATACCAAATTTTTAGTTTTCGCGATTGTATTATTTTGGCGATCGAATTAAATTTACACAAAATTTTTTTACATATAAAAACAACATCGAAAATATATCAAACGATTGATTGTTTCGAGAGCACATTTAAAATAACAAACGGTACAAAAATCAATCGGTACAAAATCAGAGGTACATCGGCATTACAATACCAATTGAAACCCCCAAAGGTGTGGTTTCAATTGGTAGAAGTGCAATTCAACATCAAACGCATCGTAAAAGAAAAGGAACGATACTTTCATGTCCTTTCCAATTTGACACCGGACGTGTGTGATACCATATCCGACCTGTTAAGTAATCCGCCACTTGAAAATCATTATACTGTGCTTAAAAATACGCTCATAAATCGACTGGCCCCCTCCGAAGAAACACAGCTGGAGGCGCTCTTGAGTGGTCGAGATATTGGTGATCGGTGACCATCGGAGGCTTTGAGGCACATAAAAAATCTTGCTGGCGATAATTTTTCCGATAAAATTATCCGATCATTATGGTCGAGAAAGATGCCAGAGATAATCCGCATCGCATTGGCAACTCAACCAGACCAGGTTGCGACAGACGATTTGGCTGTCATCGCGGATCGCATGTTTAATGCTATAAACACCAGTGGGTCAATAAACGTCATCAAGCGAGCGCCACGCGCAAGTGACCGGGTTAGTCGCGGAAACGATCCAGGAACCCCCGCATCTTCGAGTCCAAAAACTGTGGAGGAACGATTAGCACGGATAGAGCGCGCGTTAAGTGATCTGGCAATGAGCAGTAGAACAAGATCGCGGGAAAGACGTTTTCCCTCGTCATCCAGATCTCGCAGTAATTCAAGGAGGCATTTCAGATCAAACAAAAAGCCGATGCAAACCCATTGGGATGGAGTTTGTTTTTACCATTAGTGGCATGGCGAGAAAGCACATAAATGCAGAAAGCCGTGCAAATATGTAGCAATCGCAACATCGGTAGCTATGGATACTGATTCTAATTTTTCAAAAAACCAGTAAAATTATTACTTTCGGCGGAGAGTAGTTCACCAAAAACGTCCCGCCTTTTTATTAACGACAGACGAACCAATTTGACATTCTTAATTGATACTGGCGCTGACCTTTCGGTCATTCCAGTACGTAGTTTTGCAACATCCATTTTCGGAGTGCACAAGTCTTTTGATCTAGTTTTATCAGCCGCCAATGGCTCAACTATTAATACTTACGGAACTAAGTTGTTGGAAATCGATATCGGACTGAAACGTAATTTTACTCACGCATTTACGTTGGCTGATGTTAGCCGTCCGATCATTGGCGCTGATTTTCTCAGCAAATTTGCTCTTATGGTCGATTTAAAACAAAAACGGCTGGTGGATTCAGCGACTCAGCTGTTCATCAATGCCATGACAATTCGGGACTCGACGCCGAGTCCAATCCATTTTGTAGTCGACAATAGTTATGGAACCTTATTGAAGAAGTTTCCTTCACTGACGGCCGAACCGAATTATGGTTCACCAGTGAAGTGAAACATAACGTGGTACATCATATCGTCACTCAATGTCATTTACCAGTGTCGAGACCACGGAGACTAGATCCCATTCGCCATAAAGCGGCGCAGTTAGAATTTGAACATATGGCCAAATTAGGAATTTGTAGGCCGTCTTCATCGCATGTGTCGTGTCCTCTTCACATGGTGAAGAAGAAAGATCATGATTGGAGACCATGTGGGGATTATCGAAAACTGAATGCAGTCACCATTCCGGATCGTTATCCGATACCCCACATTCAGAATTTCTCCATGAATTTACAAGGTTGTAATATTTTCAGTAAAATCGATCTGGTCAGAGCTTACCACATTATCCCAGTAGCACCTGAAGATGTTCACAAAACGGCGATTACGACACCATTCGGATTGTATGAGTTTAACCGAATGCCATTTGGTTTACGTAACGCCGCACAAACGTTTCAGCGTTTCATGAACCAAATCGTGAGAGATTTGGATTTTGTTTTTGTTTACATAGACGACATATTGGTGGCATCTGCAAGTGAAGAACAACACAAACTTCATTTGAAACAACTGTTTGAAAAGTTGACTGAGTTCGATGTGCATATTAAAAGTTCGAAGTGCGTATTTGGTGCCACTTCACTTGAATTTCTCAGTCATACGATTACTCCTAATGGTATTCTGCCTTCTCAAGAACGAATTAATGCCATTAGAGAATTCCCAACACCTACTTCTATTAAACATATTCAGCGGTTCATCGGTATGATTAATTATTATCACCGGTTCTTACCCAAAATGGCTGAAATTATTGGTCCGATTCATTCGCACTTGGCGGTGCTTAATAAGAAGCCTAAGACCTCCAAGAACTTTACATGGACAGAGCAATGCGAATTGGCATTTTCAAAGCTCAAGAGTGAATTAGCGAATGTCGCTTTGTTGGCACATCCACTGAACGACGCTAAGTTCAGCATTACCACTGATACATCTAATACTGCGATAGGAGCAGTAATGCAACAGTATAATAACGGTGGTTGGGAACCACTGGGATTCTTTTCGAAGAAACTCTCAGAGGCAGAAGTAAAATATTCAGCATTTGATAGAGAGTTGTTGGCAATTTATTATGCCGTTAAACATTTTCGATATTTTATAGAGGGTCGGGAGTTTACAATATTTACCGACCATAAACCTCTGACCAGAGCTATTCAATCCAAAACTGAGCGGAACCCAAGACAATCAAGGCACTTGGATTTTATTAGCCAGTTTACCACGGACATTCGTCATGTGCAAGGAAAAGACAATGTGGTCGCAGACACGCTGTCGCGTACTACAGACAGGGAAATGGCAACAGTCGATAACTGTTTCGACTACAAACGAATCAACTCAGCCCAAGAATCGGACTTAGAACTTCAGAACTTGCTCAGGAACAATTCCAAAGATTCTGGTTCCGGACGTCCACGTAGTGCATCGATGCAACTACAGCTTTTTAAATTACCTGGCTTTGAGATTGTCTCCGAAACGAGCACCGGGGTTAATAGACCCTACATCGCAGAGCCACTACGTCGAACTGTGTTTGAGGTCCTGCACAACATTTCTCACCCCAGTGTCCGAGCGACGAGAAAATTGATAGATAAACGTTATTTCTGGCTAAGTATGCAGAAAGACGTTGGGCATTGGTCCAAGTCTTGTGTATCCTGCCAGAAATCTAAGGTGATACGACATTCAAAATCACTGTTTGGACAATTTGAAATTACACCTTGTCGATTTGAACATATCCACTTAGATATAGTAGGCCCTTTGCCCCCATCTAAGGGTTATCAATATTTACTAACGTGTGTCGACAGATTTACTCGCTGGCCTGAAGCATACTGCATGACTGACATTTCGGCAGCAACCATTGCAACCACTTTTGTTGAGAATTATATTTGTAGATATGGGGTACCGGTCAATATTACTACTGACCAGGGTAGTCAATTTGAGTCCAAGCTTTTTGCAGAGCTAACGAAGCTCCTTGGCTCACATAGAATACGTACTACAACGTATCATCCCCAATCTAGCGGCATGGTTGAACGATTTCATCGGCAACTGAAAGCCGCACTCATGGCCAGAGGCAACACGACTAATTGGAGCTCCGACATTGCCATTGTTTTACTTGGAATTAGAGCTACGGTAAAAGAGGATATTAAGTCTTCACCTGCGGAACTCGTCTATGGACAGACAATTAAGCTTCCTGGTGAGCTCTTTATCGAAAATCCTCAATTACCTTTGCCTACTCACGATACAGTAACAGAACAACTGCGACATACAATGAGAAATCTCATACCAACTACGACGCGTAAACGGAAACCGAATGATATTTTCGTCCCAAAATCGTTGGATACCTGTGAATATGTTTTCGTCAGGGTTGATAAAGTACGTACTGGCTTACAACCCCCGTATGAAGGTCCATATAAAGTAATCCGCCGCCTACGCAAACACTTTGTAATTTTTATCAAAGATAAACAACAGTCAATCTCCATTGATAGATTGAAACCTGCGTATGGCATATTAGGATGAGTGATTACGAGCACTAAAAAACGGATTACACTATTTGTTTTGGTTGTTGATGCTTTTTGACTTCGTTGTTTTTCTTGTAAAGCCCAAGGTAGTTTATTAACCGTTCGACTTATATGTTTTTACTTTATAAATTTGGAAAAACATTAGGCAACTTCAGAATTTGCGGATGAGTAATTCGGAAGCATCTTCTGGTTCCGGACATCATGCTGGTTCATTGAATGAATTTCAAGTTTTCCAATATTTTTACTCCGGTCAATTGATTACGGGTATATGACGCGAATTGGTTTCTACATGATCGCGATGCATCTTTTGACAACCACAATTTTTTCACAACTATTTATGGCCTTTTATCTGCGAAGGGAGTACATGTAGCGGCTGATATAAATCAGTTTGAATTATTCAGGCGCTACATAATTAAAAATGACAAAATTTCATTCGAAATCGGTCATTTTGAGGTCGGGTGCCGCCATCCAATGGGCGATAGCAACAGCACGAATATTTTCTTGCGCATGTTCACCAAGTGGTGCGCGCATCTCATCTGCTTAATTATCGAAACTTGTTTTTCTAATTTTTTGCAATACAATTAGTAATCTACGATAGTAGCAAACACACGGTTGTGAAAATTTAATTTAATTTAATATTTAGTAATTTAATATTTAATAAATAATAAATTTATAACTCTAATAATAAATAAGTTGTGAACAAAATTAGTTAAGGTAGTTTTGTTTAACGGAGTGGAGTGCGCCGCACGGACGGAAACCTTACAGTCTCGGGCAGATATTACTAACCAGGAGGGAACCTGAGCTCCCTGGATTGAGTCCTTTGATTTTGTTCCCGTGAATTCACGGTTCCTGAATCAAAAAGACATATTTAGATAGTAATGTACTGCAGTTTTACATGCGTCGTTCTATGAGAGAGTGCGACGCCTTTGAATGCTGCAAATTTATCTGTATAATCTGTACGTCAACCATTCTTATCAAGTTGGGATAGTGGAGGACAATTTTTCCTTGATCTTCCTCCACTCATTTTGCATCACATTCATTGTTAACAAACTTAGAGCAAAGAAGGGATTACAACCAAGTACTTTCAGCCTTGGAACAGATGGCTAATCTAGGCCGAAGTGAATAAGTATGTCTTTCGGCTCCCTCTTTTCAAAGATGGTCCATTTGTAGCCTTTGAGTCCCGGGCTTAGATTTTCTAGCCCATTCAAAATAGCCGAGGGTTCTTGGATCGAACTTGAGACAAAAATCTGTCCCATTACAGGTCTGAATAGGTCGCAGAATAAGATACACTTCAGCTCAGCTTCCTCCCAGGGATGTAGAGTCGATACAACTTCGAGGACCCATACTTAAGAGTTCTATCGTTTGCACTCTGCAAGCTAAGCATGCCGTAGGAATAATACCTCCCATCACTTTTAATTACGTTTTTTTTATAACAATGGTGTGGCCCTAAGCACACCATCCAACTAAGGGGAATGCCACCCCACGTCAGTAACATACAAAACGAGTATATGTATCATGGATCCTCAATCCTCTCTCTTTCTTTTGTTTAACATAAAACATTACGTTTCGCCTTCAACTCAATTCAATAAGAACGGTAAACTAGGTCTCTATGTTATCAACAACACAAAAATCTCTGGTCTCTGAAATATATTACTTACACCAATAATCGAACAAGTGTGGAATTCTGGCAGAATACCACTAAAATGGAAGGAAGGCTTAGATAATGACAATCTCCAAAAAAGGGAATGCAAAAATTGGCAAGGTATCTCTCTCCTCTACACAATAATATAGATACTTCCAATGATCATCTTTGACAAAATCTCACCTACCGTCAATGCAAAATTAAGAAATTGCACTGATCACATCAATTCAATCCATATCATCACTGAACAATCCAGTGATTGGAATTCTCCAATGTGCAGCTCTTCGTCAATTTCGAACGCGCATTTGATACGATAAATAGGAACGCAATATGGCCGACACTTGCGTGAAATGGGCATCACAAAAAAATTGATTGGACTCTTACAATAAATTTATTAGGATGCTGCGGAGATCAATATAAAGAAAACAACACTCGAGGAGTCAAGCAAGGATGCGTACTCTCGCCAATGCTGTCTTTGATCGTATTGGACAATGTAATACAGAAATTTAAGGCACAGATGATATATAATATATTTTTGCTTACACACAAATACTCAGTCATGCAAAAGGATCTAATCAGGATATTGGATCTAGCTAACGATGTTGGTCTTAGGATTAAAATCAGAAAAACCAAGAAGATAAGACTCAAAACAAATATAACCACATCGATACACATCAAGAATGTACAAATCGAAGATGTAAATGAATTTGGGTTGAAGATGTAAATGAATGAATTCTGGCTTAACAACATAACCAACTTTGAACAACAACATAGAAGAACAAAGATGGATTGATCATACACTGAATAAATCACCAAGTTAAATATTTATAACGAGAATGTCATTGGACTGGAACCCGAAAAGAAACGGAACGTAGCAAAACGAGCGATGACATAGAAAAGAACAATGCTAGCTGCAGTGCAACAATTTGGTAAATCATGGAAAGGGCTAAAACCTTTGAAAACAATAAGATGGCCCAGTTTTGACAATCGTGCAATTAAAATATTAAGCACATGAGATCGTGCATGATAAAATGGCACTTTGTTTGCGTCAAAGCAGAAACAATTGTAGATATGGAGGATAAAGTTAGCTGATAATTATGCTGTACGTTTAATGTGACAGTTATGGGAGAGTTACACCCAGATTGACAAGGCTTAGGCAGGCAAGCAAGCTAGGGAGCTAAATCAACGAGCAAGCAGACACATTAAAAACATATCGGAGCCATTTCCAATTATATGGCATCTTCTCCTGTAATGTTAATTTCGCTATACCAGTTTCAATCTGATGACGTCACTAAAAAATTAAGTATTCGAAAATATATATCAATCATGTGCGACTGGGCTTCGTATTCGTTGCATTCTATTCGTATATATGTATTGAGTCGTGTTGCAACAGCTCTACCGAATTACAGATAGTTTATTCAAAATGTTTTCGATTTTTGTTAATTTCTATTTGGGCGACACAAAACATTGATTTGTGAATGATAAATTTGTACTTAATGTGAACACCAAATCGCCCATACGAAATTGATTTCCACTGCCGATTGTGATTGTTGATTCAATGATGATGCTGTGCTGTAAGTGGTGTGTATTAAATCGATATACTGGAAGCGTTTCGATGTCGTATCAGAATGTTTTTGACGTGTTATCGTCGGGGTCAACAATAAAGTTTGATATGTAAAGAAATGACGCTTTGCTGTACGTGTCAGTGATGGAAGTTACTCGTTGATTCCAGGTGCATTGATTTGCAGCTAAGGCGCTGAATTAACCAGTTGAATACGTTAAGTCTTTTCAATTTGAGTGTATGGCTTCTGTGTATTCTCTGTAAAGTTATTTCGCTATAGTTTCGATTTGATGACGTCATTGAATTATTGAATGATCGAACGATTGAAGTTGAAATTATCAAAACATATGAAAACTGAAAATATTGTCACAATGTTCAGTTCGGAGACGAAACGAACTAAGAAACAGAATTGAGGAAATATCAATAAAAGCCTCAGCCATAACATCCTAAAATTTGTTCAAACCAAAGTCAAAAAATAAAACGAAAATGATGAGACAGAAAAACCAGAGAAATGCAATGTACCGAAATGGATTGAAACGAAACGAAACGGAACGGAACTTATTTGTCTAAGGGTTAATCTACATTATTTTTTTAATGTTGACTGTTTACTGATATTTTAATATAAGACGATATGTTAACACTGTAATTAAAACTTTGTTAGTTAATTCGCCTAAATGTTTGCTATTTTGTACCAATAATTATAATATTTTTCAGTTATTTTGGCTTTATGTGGTTTAAATTTGTGTGTCGTTCCAAATCTAACATTTATTACGTATTGCTAAACGACGTGTGACGTATTGCTAAGTGCATGATTTGCCTAGAAAGCTTTGAATTCCCTCAGGTGGTTATCAAAGTGAAACCTGTTATATCAGTTCTATTTTGCTATAGTGACCACTATTTCATGTTTATGTGTGACTATGAGAAAAGTGAGCTGGAACATATTAATGAATGATGACAGTGGGGACGTTTTTATGATCTGTATTATGATGACCGTGTGTGTTGTAAGATATGAATTATATGAATAGGCCATAACCTAGATTATGATTTATGTGGGTCGATTTATAATAAAAATATGTTATTCAATAATAATCTATAAATCAATTTATAATCTTAAGAGACGTTTATCACATCTGGGTGGTTTATATACAGATTATTAAAATTTATCATCATGAATATTCATATTTGTTTGGGTCAAATGAGTTTCGAACAGAGGACGAATCCCTTTGAACATAAATCTTTCTTGAAATAATATACACAATAAATATCTTAGAATTGAGCTTTATATACGAAGATTATTTTTGTCTTTATCTCAATTTGAGGTTAATAATCTTTATTTTTAAAAATTCAAAGCATAAAAGGAACACATACGAGTAATGATGATAATGACATATAGGATAACAGTCGAAAGGTAATTGATTTGCATGTATATAATTTTCAGGCGATTTTCCAGTTAATTTATTAACAACAAAAGGGATACATGAACATCAATTTTTCTAAAAATTTATAAATGGAATATCGACCCAAAAATTTATGTGGTATACAACGAATTGACAAACATCGTTTCACCCTTTAAAAATCTACATACACACATAATTTTCTATTTTTATCCAACCTTAAATTGTCACTAATTAATTTTGTACCTTTATAAAGAGTGATTCAATAGGAGGCACTTTTTCCAATGCTGACATTTGTGTTCAGTATTCAATGACATTTCACCATGAATCGACTGAACGCACTATTCGCGAAACAATCAATAAATTTCGAATCACTTTTTCACCATTGGTTATTCATATCGCGACTAGAGTGCGTACAAGTCGAACTAGTGTAAATATTGCTGCTGTAGCTGAAAGTGTACGTCACGACCCTAATCTATCAATTCGTCGAAGTTCTCAAACTCTGGATCTCTCATATGGCACATTGTGACGTATTTTGAAGAGAGATCTTAGTTGAAGGCAAACTACTACTTGTTTCATAATTGAAGCAAGTTGACCTTCCATTGCGTCATCGATCGAAAATTGTGTTCAGTATGAAACTCATATTTGTTTCAATGGATACATAAACCAAGAAAATTGTCATATTTGGGCTGATGAATAGCCAGAAGAGATTTTAGAGCTTCCAAAAAACCTTAAAAAATGCACTGTTTGGTATAGTCTATGTGCAGGTGGCACAACCTGTAAACGTCAATGGCGCAAACTACAAAGCAATGATCGATGAATTTTTACTGCAAAAATTCAAGATACAACCGACTTGTAGTTTCAACAGGATGCTGCAACGTGCCACAAAGCAAGCCAAACTATCAATTTATTGAGTTTTAGTGAGAACATTATATCAAGAAAAGGAACAATGAATTTGCCGCCAAGATCTTGTGAGCTGGAGGTATCTGAAATCACTTGATTTTATTGATAAACCTCAGTCAATTCCTGCATGAAGCGAACATTTCATGAGTAAATAACGTGCTGAAGTAATCGGCCGAAAGAGTGCTGGAAAATTGGACCTATAGAATGAATCATCTAAGAGCCAGTCGCAGACAACATTTAAGAGAAAATATTTTCAAACATTTAATGTCGTAAACCAAACTTACGTCACAAATGAATACATCTACATATGACCCTCGAGTGCAGAATTCATGAACCAACCCATCTTTCATGTCAGTACTAACGGCTGGCACGGAGCTACGAAAATCGGACCTAAATCCGTACCTCCTCGATTTGGCTATACGAAAGAGTAGGGAGAGCCTTAAGCCCCAAAACAGATTTCAATGATAGAAACAGACATGCAGCTCTTATTGGATTACCCTTTATGTAGTTATTAATATATTATTTATACTTACATTCGTTAAATTGTCCCTTGTTGCGTCTATCAACTGATTGTTGTTAAAATAATACTGGTTCAGTTTATTCGTAATTTCTTGTTGCTTTGAGGCAGTATGATGATTGTAGTACAAAGAAATCGGAAGTGCTGTGTTCCAATTGGCATTTAAGTCGTTCCACAATTCTGGCAAATTAATAAGTGCTGCTGATTTTAAAGCACCCTCTTCGAGTGTTACACCCGTTATCCAAGGTATATTTAATCCCCATGGGGACAATTCATCTCGCGGATGTTTCGTAATAAAAGCTCCAGCATGTTCATGTTCAACGACTGGTGGAAATGGTATCATTGGATCGGTGTCCCATTCCTACAATTATGCATACAAGATTAATGAAAGAAAAGTTTCTGGCACAATATGTTTTAGGTTACTTACGAAAAAATCATAAAATGATGCGGCTATTTTTTCCGCCGACACCGTTCGCAGACATTCGATCATTGATTTCCAGTCATTGCCCTTCTTTTGACAACCTAACGATGCTGCAAGCGCAACTGCTCGCGTCGGTGCTACATCTTTGTGGGCTGGTTGCGCCCATGGATCTAAATTTGTGCCCGATTGTGAAATAGCTTGATGGAATAATCCCCTCGATAGCGGTGACATCATATGATATGTAGCACTTGCACCACCAGCGCTTTCACCAAATATTGTGACACGGCCAGGATCACCGCCAAATTCTTTAATATTTTCTTGAATCCATTTAAGCACCGCTACTTGATCTTTCAATCCATTATTGCCTGGGCAGTCTTCTTGACCGGTGCTCAAAAAGCCTAATGGCCCCAAACGGAAATTGGCCCCAACCAATACAATATCGTGATCCATTAAGTAATCTGGACCATAGAAAGCGCTTATGCCAGACCCGCATTGCCAGCCACCACCATGGAAAAATACCATTACGGGCAAAGGTTCGCTAGTAGCCGGTTTAAGCGGTGTATACGTGGCAAGATATAAACAATCTTCGCTACCCTCGATTTCATAATCACGTCTGAATGGATCTCGCTGTATACAAATTGGCGAATCTTTAACTGCTTGTCGCTCATCGTTCCAAGGGGTTTTTGGTTGGGGCGCCTGCAACAAACAAAAATTAAATTTTATCGATTTATAATAAAAAATCTGACGAATAGTCTTCACAATTCTCTAAAAACCATGAGTTAATCTATTTAAACGCTTGAATTGCGTTAGTATCTACCAATGTAGACATTTTCGCACCTGTTCGACCAAATAGTCAATTAATGTTGATTACCCAAATCCGTTCATCATAAACTAACCAGTTATGATTGTTTGCTTCTTATTATAAGATGCTGCATTGTGTTAACCATGTTACAAACAATTTAATAATTTAGAAATACCGCCCAGGTGGCGCAGTGGTTAAACGTGCGGCAGTTGGAATGATGGAAATCAACTCCCACACCAACTTCCAAGTTTCACAGATTGCAGCTTGGTGGCAACGGTGGTGACAAAAGATAAAATCCAATAAAGCTTCGGTTCTTTGATAAAATTTAAAACTCCAGGTCCAGACGAGATATTCCTGGGTCGCACTACAGGAAGGACTGGAAATTATCCTAGACCACCTAAAACGGACCTGGTGTTGTGACCAGGGTCTATCAGTTAATCCTAGGATAACTGAGATGGTAATTTTTACTAGGCGCAGAACTTCGGAAACTTTAGACTTCATACAGTCTCGCTCTCTCCGGAAGCCAAGTATCTTGGGATCTGGTAAGATCAGATGATAACTTGGCAAAAACATATAGAAAGGAAATGCAACAATGAATGCAAAATTTACTGGAAATGCAAACAGTCATTTGGTAAATCTTGTCGCTTTAACCCCAGACGCGTGTATTGGCTAACAATAAGCGGGGTTGCAAGAAGACCTCTAAATCGCTTTCAAAGACTTGGTTGTCTGGTATTGTAGAAGCTATGTACACCATATACCAACTGCAACTCTTGAGATAGCTGTGGGTCTGCTGCCGCTTGATCTTTGGATCAGAAGGTGTACAAGGCTGAGACAATCTAGTTGGTCCTTTTGAACACTGTCAAATATGGAGGGATCGGCACACCCTTGGTAGGTACGCTACTGCCTTTCATGCGGAAATTGTTACAATTTTGAAAGTAGTACTTTTTGCAAAGGATATGATTTGCAGAGATCGCCGTATCTGCATCCTTTCTAAAAGCCAGTCTGCTTTAAAGACGATTGGTTCCAATACTATTTCATCAAAACTTGTTTTGGAGACGATAATTGCCTTAAATCGACTAGGCCTTAAATAGTCTGAATAAAGTAAGATTTCCCTGGAAATATATTAGCTGATAAATTGGCCCGTTTGGGTGTTGCTTTTCCTTTTGTAAGACCTAAATAGTCGACCAGAGACGAAGCTATCCAAAAGAGATAGGATAGTCTCATTTCTTGTCGATTATCCAAAATCTTCTTCAGATCAATAAATCAACGAAGATCCCAGTCTTTATTAAATAATGATAGACGCACATTAGGGATCTAATGAGCTTTCTCACGGGGCATTGCTCCCTAAATAATCATTTGTTTCGAATGAAAATTGGCAACATCACTCACTGCGAATAGTGTAGGGGAGGTAAAGAAGAAACCGTTAAGCACTTCTTGTGCTCCGGTTTTTCATACTCTTCCCATAGACTGCACTGCTGACGACCTTGAGGATACCATATATCTTGGACTTCATAAGAAGAACAAATAGCTTTTGGGACTGAGAGTGTACATCTGAAAAGGGATGTCACAATGGCCCAACCGAGCTTGAGTGACTCGGGAAAAAAATCGCATCAGACGTTACATAATTACGAAGAATTGCAAGTATATAAGTTATTGTCTTTAATTCTCTTTTGGAGAAAGCACTGCTTTGGAGGGGAAATTTTTGATTCTGTCCAAAATCGACCGGTCACTCTTCAAATTTTTTCACCATCGATAATTTTCTCCAACATTTCGTAAACCGTGCCCTTGGTATTTTTCAACGAATACAAAAATCTAAGAAAACCAAAAAATATATAAATGGCTTTATAGGTCTCACAGTGGCTTTATTGGTCTCACACGCTGCACGAATGTGGTTTGATGGTCAAGAAATGAAGCCAGAATGGACCATATGGAAAAATTAATTGGGTTTTTAGACTGTTTTTGTGAAATATAGTGACAATGGTCAGAAATGGTGAAGAAATGAAATCTTGTAAATTTTTTTTTTGTTTCACAGGTTGTTGGGAATGGTGTCGACCTCATTGAGGCATCCAATTCTTTCTACCGAATTGATACGTGCCCAAAGTAACAAAGCAATGTTTAAAATCTTTACGGTAGATTTGTTGATTTACTTTGACGACATTTTCCATGAAGGCCACTTGTCTTCATGGAAAATCCATAGCATCCTCTCACTGATGCAAGACTCTGGCTTTCATAAAACGATTCGCTGGTGTTTTTTTTTATTTAAAATCTATCCAAACACGATCGTTTTATTTATTTACATATTATTGAACCGTAAATTTCATCAGAAAATACCACCTGCTCAAGCTCGCCACCAACGTGCAAGTGTTTTACACACCTTTGACAGACGTTTTTTGTGGAAGTGAATACACAGTGAGATTTTTTGCCAATTCGAACCATTTCTGATAATGTTTCTGTTTTTTTAACTGTCCACCTACATAAGAGTTGATCGTGCTTTCAGTGGCATTGTAACGTGAAACGGGTCGATACACAAACATAACGATATGCAAAACGATATTCGTCCATAGTCTTGTAAACACCAGAACAGACCGACGTTTATTAAAAAAATTAGCGCTATTTGGTTGCTACAGCAGAGTGAAGTTGATAACACTTCGAGTGTGACCTCTACGATTATCCTCACGTATATGAAGATGATTCACGGCTCGGTAGTCCCTTACAGATGAAAGAGAACGATAATCGATTCTTTTTCCAACAATTCATTTCTATAATTGACCAAATGATCATATATACACCTGTTTGTATTTCCAATTACCACAAATTCCCACCTTACATTTATCTCACTACCCGATCTTTGTCAGAAAATAACCTTACCATAATACGAATCAGATAACAACAAAAATATTGTTAAACTAATCAATGTAAAATAATTAATGGTTCTTCCGAGATAATCTTAATTAATCGTATAAAAAAATTGAAAATGAAATTATTTATACTAAAATTAATAACAAATAATGATAATTGATTGATTATTTATTTCATAGAGCTACACAATATATGGGTAATTGTAATTAATTATAAGCGCCGAAAACCTATAAGGTATAAGGTATCCTGTAAACGTACATTTTACCTACACGAACAGTGTAAATAAGGAGCTATATGGTTCAGGTTTCTATAATCTAGGTGTTAGAAGATCGCTGGGCTCCGATACATAAAATCAAATATATTTATTTATATCATAAGTATCTTGCCAAAAAAAGGCAACAGGTGTAATTGAAGCTTAGTTCCTAAAACACTAGTCATACTTTCACTTTTTGGATACTACTTTCATGCATTCATAGTTTAGCAGGATGTGTTCAATAGCCTCCCTTGAAGCTCACTATAAAAAGGCAATAAATGGGGAGTACTGCACAACTCACTGTACTTCTTTATTCTCTCATATTGTTGAAAATTACTAAAAGTAAAAAATTAAAAAATTAATTAATTTAGAAAATTTTAATAGATACATTCTTGTTTACCTCATTCCTCTTTAGAAATTAATGAACCAATCAAAACTTGTATGATTAATTGTCAAAATTTATTATTATTATCAATTTACATGTGAAATTGCCTCACTGTGGCAGTTTCACAATAATCTAATTTTTGGTATTGACAAGGTCACAATATGAAATGTTGCTTTAATTAATTTTTGCTCAATTATTGAGAAATTTATTAATTTTAATTTTTGTAAAAACCTTTCTATTCAATTTGAGACTTTGTCGTATCAGGTGAGGAATTATTATTTTTTTTTGTATAATACATTTTTTTTCTAAATGAACATTGTGCATAATTTATAAATAAACTTATATCAACTAATTCTTAATACAAATTAAATGAATATTTTATTGATTAAATAAATAATAAATTAACATACTCGATAAAATAAGTTTGTCATTTTTTTCATTTATAATATACCATATTATTATAATTATACTTGTACGGTATTACGCCAGGCCATCGCCGAACATGGTCCTTCGAGCCGGATAGTGCATAAAAGTATATAAACTAAGAAGTGTTAATTGTGATCAAGTGCATTCAGAACTAATTTTATCAATATAATAGATAGTTAAAAGGCTATAGTCAAAGCAATTTGCGTTCTTTTAAAACTTACTAAGACTACAGTTTGCGTGTTCGATCATTCAAAGTCAGTTGTGATAAACTTTTGTGTGGCAGAAAATGGCAGATCTAGGCAGTCTAACCCAAAAGCGTGGAAATTTGAAGGGTATTCTTACCAATATACGAAAATGGGTCGATAAAATTGATCAAACGGTTTTTGTTGAGCAAATGGAGGCTCGTTTAGAAAAACTTGATAAATTATGGGATGATTTCAACCAGGTCAATGATGAAATCTCGATTAATGGAGGTGAATCTGATGCCGATACTTTCCACGACAAGTTTTTTGAAACAAAAGCCTTACTAGCTCGTTATATAAGATCTCGGAACGAGCCTTGCACTGGCTCAGGGAACGATCAAACGCTTAGACTAAATTCAAGTATTGATCAATTGGTTCAACAACAACGATCATTCTTCGACGGTTTTACTGATTTTTCGAGGGCTCAAACAGTGGATTTACGCCCACCACGCATTACAATCGAACCTTTTGATGGTAGCTATGAATGTTGGATGACCTTTAGAGACCTTTATTTGACGTCGATACATAACAACGAAAAACTATCTAATGTACAAAAGTTTAAGTGTTTGATGAGTTTTTTGAAAGGTCCCGCACACAAACTTCTCGTAAATATTCCAGTAACCGAAGCAAATTATCCTAGTGCCTGGGAGAAGTTGAGTGAGAGGTACAGTAAACCTAAGATCTTAATACAAGCGCTAATAAAAAAGTTTATGGATCAAGGTGCCATCAGTAAAGGAGGTAATACGCTCAGAGAATTAAGCGAAAACGCGGACGAGGTGATTCGAGGTTTAAGAGCAATAGGGAAGGAGGCCGAAACCAGAGACGCTTGGTTAATATATCTTTTGCTTGAAAAATTAGATAATGAAACCCGCATGCATTGGGCCGAAGTGTCAGACGATGATGACTACCCGACATTTAATAACCTTCTAAAATTTCTAGCGAAGAGATGTAATATTTTAGAAGCATGTCAACCTATACAAACACAAAGGTCTTCAAAGCCTTCAACATTTAATATCAGACGTCAATCCACATCTTCACATACGTCAACGTTAGTAATCTCTTGTCCGATGTGCAAATCAAGACATTTGCTACACAGATGTTTTCGCTTCCAAGCTCTTGACCACAAGGGTAGAAAAGAGTTTGTTACTAAAAATAAGATATGTACAAATTGTTTACGCAGTAATCATGATACTTCAGATTGCCCGTCGAACTATAAATGTTCAATCTGTGCCCAGCCACATCACACAATGATCCATAATCACGCTTCTGAACAAAATACCACCGCCAATGTCGCAATCAACGATACAACCATCGAAAGCAATCACGCTCTTGTTTCGACCTTGACTAAGCCTAATTTTTATTCCCACCTGACCGACAAAGCGAAACAGCATTCTCAAAATCTGTTCTCTCATTCTAAAAACTATATGCAAACGTTGCTGCCTACTGTATTAATCTACGTAAAAGATGTCTCTGGAAAAATGCAAGTCGCACGAGCATTGTTAGATTCTGGCTCACAATCTACATTCATCAGTGAAAGCTGTGTTCAACGTCTCCGACTGTCCAGAACACATTCCTGTATTACGGTTAACGGCCTAGCAGTGACTAAAGCTGGTACGACAAACGGAGTGGTTCAGTTATTACTTGCCTCTCGATATAATGCAGAACACACCATTTCGGTTTCTGCGTTCATCCTCCACAGACTCACGTCAGATATACCCTCAAGGAAAATCGAGATCAAAAAATGGACCTACATCCAAAATCTTCAATTAGCCGACCCACAATTCAATCATCCTAGCAAAATCGATATCATAATTGGTGCTGATGTATTCTTTAACATATTGTGCAGTGATCGCATCATTTCAGATAGCCAGCCAATAGCCCAGCTTACAATATTTGGCTGGATACTATGTGGACAATTCTCCGAGCAGCAAAAAAGTGAAGAAACGCAATCTACGAATAACCACATTCTTTGCCATCATGCTGATCTTCATACTACCCTCGAAAAATTTTGGAAACTGGAGGACATCGACATCTTACCACAATTATCACCAGAAGATAAACAATGCGAAACTAGTTTTTCAGAAAATTATAGTCGAGCTGCGGATGGCAGATATATTGTACGCTAACCATTTCGAAATACGCCTGCACTAGGAAATTCATATAACGCGGCTGCAACACGTTTATTTTCTATGGAGAGGAAATTTAAACGAGATAGTGCCTTCAAAGCTGCATATTCAGAGTTCATGGCAGAATATCTTCAATTAGGCCACATGGAAAAGATTCCAGAATCTGAGATCAATATTCAATCGAACTTAAAATATTACCTGCCTCATCACGCGGTGATAAAGACGTTAAGTTCATCAACAAAACTAAGGGTTGTATTCGACGGTTCAACAAAGTCTAGTTCTGGCCAGTCTCTAAATGACAACCTACTAACTGGTCCTAAACTGCAACAGAATCTCGTCAACATACTACTCAGATTTAGGGAGAATACTATAGCGATTTCCGCGGATATGGAGAAAATGTTCCGACAGATTTGGATTCAACAATCGGATAGAGATTTTCAAAGGATTGTCTGGAGGCAAAATGAATCAGATATCATTTCTCATTATCGCTTATGCACCGTTACATATGGAACAACCCCAGCGTCATTTCTCGCAGTCCGATCCATTCAGCAAATGGTAGCTGATCACGGAAGTAATTATCCATTAGCTGCTCCTATACTAAGCCAAGATCTTTATATGGATGATTTGCTCTCTGGAACTAATAATATAGATCAGGCAATCAAAATATACAATCAGACGATCGCTATATGTAAGGAAGCAGGTTTCAACATGAGAAAGTGGATGTCAAACTCAAAAGAGCTTCTGAATTGTATACCACTGGAAGCTCAGGAGACCAAACCCCTAGAATTTGATAACGAATCATTTGGGATAAAAACACTCGGCCTAAATTGGAATCCAAAAGACGATACATTTCAGTTTAAAGTGAATCTTAACGAATACCGAAAGGCAACTAAACGCATAATCCTGTCAGAAGCTGCGAGGTTATTTGACCCGTTGGGATGGTTGTCGCCTACCACGATCTTGATAAAAATTTTATTCCAACGACTATGGTTACAAAACCTTGGTTGGGATGAACTTCTTCCGAGCAAAATTGAACAAAGCTGGTGGAATATGCGAAATGAATTACCTGCTCTTGAACAAATTCGAATCCCGCGATTTCTATCCACATCAGCAGATGCAAAAATCATCGAGCTTCATGCGTTTTGTGACGCTTCTGAGTTAGCTTACGCTAGTTGTGTTTACATACGCGTCGAAATGGCATCAGGAGAAATCATTACTAAGTTAATAGCAGCAAAGACTAAAGTAGCACCATTGAAGCAAATATCTCTACCAAGACTGGAATTGTGCGGCGCCCATCTGCTGAGCAAGTTAGTGAAGCTGGTGAAAGAATCTCTGACCATACAATTTGAGCACATCCATGCGTGGACCGATTCTAAGATCGTCCTTGCTTGGTTGTCAGAGCATCCCAGAAAATGGCAAACATTCATTGCAAATCGAACGTCACAAATATTGGAAGATATGCCACGAAAATATTGGAATCACGTCTCGTCAAAGGACAACCCAGCGGACTGTTCGACTAGAGGCATACCACCATCAAAACTCGTTGATGACAAACTATGGTGGCAAGGCCCTCCTTGGTTACAACTTCATCGCAATACCTGGCCTTCCTCATCAAGACATGACTTAAAGCTTAGTGAAAGTGAAGTGTTACATAATCTAGAAAAACGAAATCGGACTATAGACAGTTTTCTTGGGAATATTCCATTAAATTTTGTACAAGAACTTTTTATAAGATTTTCTTCATATGCAAAAATAAAACGAATTATGAGCTATATTTTCAGATATCAGTACAAGTTAAGAAGGGCAACAAAAGCGAGCACACTAGAATTAGGAACAATAACCTCTGTAATTGAGCCTCCTACATTAACCGAAATGCAAGCAGCCGAGCAATTATTCATTGAATGGGCACAAAATTCCACATTTCACGAAGAAATAAAAGCGCTTAAGTTAGGCCACCAGTTAAAAAATCGTGCATTGCGCTCTTTAACACCATTTTTAGACGAGCGGGGCTTAATTCGTGTCGGTGGACGCCTGGAAGAATCTTCATGTCCTTTTGATACCAAGCATCCTCTAATTCTACCTAAGAAGCATATATTAAGCACATTTTATATTGAAGAATATCACAAAAAATATCTCCACCCAGGCCCGACTTTACTATTGAGTCTGCTTCGCCAACGGTTCTGGATTCTGGGTGCTCGAAACATGATTAAAAGTTACATTGCCAAGTGTATGATGTGCTTTCGTCAAAAGCCAGGTAACCCCAGTACACAATTAATGGGCAACTTACCGAAATCACGGGTTTCCTCTGGAAGGCCATTTCTTTCAACGGGTGTTGACCTAGCTGGCCCTGTATACCTCAAAGCCGACAATAGTCGCGGCAGGAAGAAGATAGTTAAGGGGTACATAGTACTGTTCATATGTCTCGCAGTAAAAGCAGTACACATTGAGCTAGTCAGCGATATGACGACCGAAGCCTATATAGCAGCGTTAAGGAGATTTATAGCGAGAAGAGGGGCTCCGGTAGAAATCGTTAGTGACAATGGCAGCAATTTGGTTGGAAGTAGACGACACCTAGACGAGCTTTATGAACTATTCATTAATCAAAACCACATTAATACGATATCATTTTTTCTCACACAGAATAATATAAGACACAAGTTCAATCCTGCTAGTGCTCCACACTTCGGAGGCCTCTGGGAAGCCAATATCAAATCGACAAAACATCATTTGCACAGAGTTGCTGGATCCACAACACTCACATTCGAAGAGATGAGTACTCTTTTGGGACAGATCGAAGCTGTATTAAATTCTAGACCTCTATGTCCATTAAGCGAAGATGCTACCACGTACGATCCATTAACACCAGGCCACTTCTTAATTGGAGAGCCTTTAACGTCAATTCCGGAACCGGATCTTACTCACTTACCCGAATCTCGACTAAATAGATGGCAAAATATTCAACAACGCGTTCAGGGCTTTTGGAAGTCCTGGTCTATGGAGTATTTGACATCCTTACAACAACGTCGCAAATGGACAAATCTTGAAAAACAACCCGCCATCAATGATCTCGTAGTGATCAAAGAAGATAACCTACCACCAGCCAGGTGGGCTATTGGACGGATTATTCAATTACACGCTGGACGAGATGGTTTAACACGAGTGGTGACAGTAAAAACAATGAAAGGAGAGCTACGAAGGCCAATAGCTAAAATTTGCCCACTCCCCTTGGATTAATTTTGCTAATTCATCATAATTATTGTAAATTAATTAATTTTTGGGGGCAATATGTTGAAAATTACTAAAAGTAAAAAATTAATTAATTTAGAAAATTTTAATAGATACATTCTTGTTTACCTCATTCCTCTTTAGAAATTAATGAACCAATCAAAACTTGTATGATTAATTGTCAAAATTTATTATTATTATCAATTTACATGTGAAATTGCCTCACTGTGGCAGTTTCACAATAATCTAATTTTTGGTATTGACAAGGTCACAATATGAAATGTTGCTTTAATTAATTTTTGCTCAATTATTGAGAAATTTATTAATTTTAATTTTTGTAAAAACCTTTCTATTCAATTTGAGACTTTGTCGTATCAGGTGAGGAATTATTATTTTTTTTTGTATAATACATTTTTTTTCTAAATGAACATTGTGCATAATTTATAAATAAACTTATATCAACTAATTCTTAATACAAATTAAATGAATATTTTATTGATTAAATAAATAATAAATTAACATACTCGATAAAATAAGTTTGTCATTTTTTTCATTTATAATATACCATATTATTATAATTATACTTGTACGGTATTACGCCAGGCCATCGCCGAACACATATTATTAATTTATTCCACACGTTCTCCTTAAACAAACAAAGTACGTCTCTTGCATCCTATACCTTTTAATATTTTCACATTTCATCGCATTCAATATTTTTATGTGATAAAATCCATCGAATCCATTAAAAAATTGTATCCACATGCACGATACCCCAGCAGGATGTAAACGGAATGTTCACCATTTGACTACGATCGGTAGTGTGAATGAACACTCTCCCCCTATTCAAGTGTAGATTTCATGAACCAACCCATCGTTCATGAAATCTATACTTCAGTTTAGATTTTACATGTAATAAACGTTGTTTACATTTTTATGTAAAATGCAGCGTAAACTACATAAAAATAAATGACGTAAAAATCGAAGACAACATCATGGATTAGATAAAAGATAGTGCGTCAGATTTTTACATGAAAATTTTTTTTACATTTTTTACATATTAAATGTAAAAAATAACCTGATATAAATTACAAGTTTTTACAAGTAAAAAGTAATGTAAATTACATTGTGTAATTGCCGTCTTTGCTAGACACGTTGCCGCATTTGCTTTCTCCGTTTTTTTAAACGACTGGGAATCGGTAAATATAAGTATTTTCCTCCTGCCCTCATTCGTAGCTAACTTCTCATCATACTTCAATGCAGCATTTATTATACAGATGTCTTTATCAATGTTCAAAATAACATGAATGTCTGCAGATATTACACGAATTTTATAGGTCGGTTTATTCACTCCGTCTCTTTATAATTTCCTTTCTAATTACCATTTTCATTTTTTCTTTCATTGTGATCCACTCTCTCGTAAAATGAAGAGTTAAATCACCCATCTCTATAGAGCATGTGTTTTGGGGTTGAGTTACTAAGAATATGATGGAATGTCTACGGTAGTCGGTGTAACGATGCCCGCGGTCGTCATCGTTCTCTGTGGACAGCACAGTAGCGAAAGTTTTCTTCGACATTTTTTTTAGTATTGACCGAGGCAAATGAATAGAAAAAAATGAATATTCGAACGAAAATATGCTTGTTGGTGATTTTTGCGAAGTTGGGAGAAGGAAAAAGAAAAAAACCGAGAGAATAGTCAGTCGAGAATTACTTGTTGTTAAGCGAGTTATCTTAACATGTTATTTAAGTTAATGGTATCGAATGAAAACCAAATTTCTTTTTTATTCTGTGCACTAGCTAAACGTATGTTTTCTTGGTTCTAAAACTGAAACAATAATCAGTTAATTTAATCAAACTAACCAAAATTACATAAAGCTTGAAGTGAAAATATAGTCTAATATAAACATTATATACCTAGTTAGCCTTAAGTGAAAAAATAAGAAAATAAAACATTAACGAAGAATAAAAAAAACGTTAAATCCAACGTTATGTGAAGGTGTACTGTACATTTGAGAAAAAATAACATCTCATAACGCACAGCATCTTCCCAAAAACAAAAGTTTCATAGATAATTCCGTTTATAATTGCAAACTTATGTAATCGGCTGTATCTATGTAATCTACGTATTTGGCTGTTGTTCGATATAAAAAAAATACTAATTCTACGAACAAGGTGTATGCTGTTGAAATGTCGAGATTCACGTACCTTTTACACCTGGTCCACGGATGATGTGTTCCCAATTAACCACAGAGGGACGGAGTTATATTTAAGTATCTTTTATTTATAATTATAATTTATGTGTTGCATTTATTTTTTTAATTATATCTAATCTTTAAATGAATTGAAGTCAATAATAATATCAATTTTTATAATATTGTTATGTAAGAAACTATATTTAAAATTAATTCATACATATTGTGAAAACACTTATGATTTAACTGATTATCTTTGAATTATTCTAGATATTTTTAAAATATAATTGTTCAGTCAGTTAACTTATAATTTTGTTTCCTTTCGATTAGTTAATAAATTAACGTCCGGACTTATTAAATATGCATTATGATTGTTAGTTAATAAGTTTCTATGTAAATCTTTTCAATATTTAAGGCAATTTTGGTTTCTTCATTGTCAACGTTATATGAATAGTATTTGTTAATAAAATATACTTTATTTTATACTATGGTTAAACTTAATTCGATGTTTTGGTTAATTTTGCTCAACGGTAACTTTTGCGGAATGACTTTAGAGTAAAAACCGATAGGAGGATGACGAGTCCAAGGTAAGTTAATCTGGCGCGTCGGGAATTCGTTGTATCTCTTCTTCCTATTATTTCCTGCGGTGTATTCAAGGATTTAGCAAGCCTCTACAACCCCACTCCCAACCCTGAGTTCAAGCCGGAGCTACAACCACCGCTTAGAGGTCTCTACACAATCAAATCTGTTAGCAAGATGAGAACGTAAGTTCACATTGCGTTACAGTTTTGTCCAAGCTAGGTTCGGCTAGTATATCTTTCCCAATTTCCTCCGTTATATAAATTTTTTTGTATTATTAATCCGTTATATAGATTTTTTTTCCATATTTGGTGTTTTCATTGCCTTCCTATTGTTCAGTTAATTTTATTTCCAGGCATGTGCTTGTTCGAATAAATAACACTTTAAGGTCAATTAATTTTTCGGTTCTTCCGTTTAATTCTTTTTAAGTCATAATCCACCGTTGTAACTTCATTTTGTTCAATTTAATATTGTTTCCGGCCTTAAGCTGTTTGATGCAAAGAGTTGAATTTCAACTTTGAAGTTATCAATTATATAATTAATACAATTCAAATTTTCTATTCCCTGGTTTCCTATTTCCGTTTCCGCTTTTAGTGTAGACGTCAGTGTAGTTCTCTCAGCTTTAACCATCGCAGTTAAATAACTATTTAAGAATAATTTTTGTAATACTTATTAACAATGGTCAATTTAATCTAAAATTTAATTTCCCATTAGGTTCGATAATTAAATTATTTTGATTGTCCAGTCTTGTTAATTCCCTCAGGTCTAATTACCACCAGTCAATCTTGTTGAACTGTTAAGATGTAATTTTAAGATTTGAATTTTCGTATTGAATTTACTCCTACCCTTTCCTAGTTGTAACGAATTTGCACCCGCAGAGATTACTTGAACTCATCATCCTCGTTATTTTTATATACTACTAGTTTTGTGCAAAATTACTTAAATATACTATTCGAAAAATTTAAATTCTTTATTATTATTTTAATTAAAATTAAATTCATTAGTTAAAAACAAATTTAAAATTATTTCCACTTTCGATTTCCATTTTTGTTTTTTTTTGATATTTTGACGAAATAGTCAAAATATCAAAAAAAAAATTCCTTGCTCTCATCGTGACTGGGGAATTTACAAGCGCATTTAATTTTATTACTATATCTATGGATTTTTGCCTGTTTTGCTCAGTCAATTATTAAACGAAATTAAACGAAGTTTTGAAATACCCTTTATTATTAATAGTTCTATTTTAAAATGATGAGAGTGTCGGCTTTGAAACCCGATGAGATCGAGGTGGAGAGTGAATTGCGAGGCATCTTGACGGGTACGGAAGGGGTCTTGGTCAATCTTCAACAACAAGTCGAGTCAGAAAAAGCTGGTACCGCTATTGCGCCTCAAAGAATGCATAGCCGTGCAGCTAAAAATCCAAACGCTGAGATAGAAGTTTGTCGTAACAAACTTATCCTATTGCGCGACGATATATCGAATTTAAAATCAATTCCAGACGTGGAACAAGCCCAGTCAACCTAAAATATTTGGTCGCGTTTAGTTCACGTAAAAGGGCGGTTGCAACGAGTATCTTTGTCTCCCACCTACCAAGAATCAGCACGTCGGTTGCTTCAATCGTGTGAAAAGTTACTTGAATCAGTACATGGATTTGTGCACAATTCTGATGATCTGGATACTTCCATCAAGAGTGCCAAAGGAGTATAGATTGATGTCGCGACTCACATGACTTCGGAAAGTAATACTCTCTGTTCTCAGTCCAATCCATCTACTTCAATCTTACAAAAAATGCAGACATCCCCTAAGACCAGTGACGTAACCCAATCAGATCTATTGCTGGACATGATGAGACAACTGAAGCAATTATCCGAACAGGTACAATTTCTTAGTCACAATCGTGATGAGTCTCATCCAAAAATCTTAAATGTCCCCGTACCAGTGACACCTCCGGTGAATTCAATAATATCCATAATATTAAATCATGAAAACAAACCCTCTCGAGTGCAGTTTCACGATCCCAGCACTCTAGACTCAAATCCTCAATTTACTAAAAGTCAAGTTTCGTCTACTGTAATTATCGCCGCTGGCAATCAGATTCCTGTCACTACGAGCGGAAACATACTACCCGAGTCAAATCCTCCGCTTGCTTCTCAACACAACAGCACGTTCCTCGATTGTCTTGATTTAGATCATCCAAATATAATCCCTCATGCAAATCCTGGTTCATCTTCATTTCATACCTACTAGGATGGGCGCCGGCAATTATCACGAAGCGGTATTTCCTATAGTGGTTCATCCACCGGGATATCTGTGAAAATTTCTTTTTCCAGTTAGAAACCGTTGCTTCTTCAATGAATTTATCGGAAGAATCCTTCATGTTTGAGCTGAGTACAGTGCTTAAAGATATCGCTCTTCAGTGGTACTGGACGTACCGCCGACATCACCCCTTCGCTTCTTGGTCCACGTGAAAGAGTGATTTTGTCGAAAGATTCAGAGATCGGAGGACCGACTTTGAGATACAAAGGGCCATCGAGGATCGAAAACAACAGGCGAATGAAAGTTTTATTGAGTTCTATCACCACGTGTGGGGTTTAACGTTACAGTGTCGCTCTCCGTATCGCGATGAAGAGTTTATTCAACTGTTAATCTCGAACATGAAACCAGCTCTACATTTTCACTTGACGGACCAAAGGTTTACGAATATTAATGAGCTAATCAAGAGCTGTACTGCCTGGGAAGCCACGTTCAAACGTTTCCGTACCATCCCAGATAATAACTCTACTAATAGGCGTACCATTAACGAGCTGCAGTTTGTTGATTATAATACCCATCCCTATCGTGAAATTCAACTTGATTCGCTTCTCCCGGACTCGGGAAGGATCGAAATCGTGTCTGGCTTGTACACACCACCAAATCATCTTACTAAACCTCAAGATCGGGTAAACACGAGCGTTCCTAGAAATCCTCGAATCAATTCGCAGGGTTTAGGAAACAATGTCATATGTTTTAATTGCTCTGATATCGGGCACACTTTCGTGGACTGTCCCATCGCCCCCACTAGAATCTTTTATTACCGTTGTGGTGTGAAAGAAACGATTACCCCCAAATTTTTACGATGCGCGGAAACCTCGTGCCAATGGAGATCTGGGAACCAGGGGCCACCGAAGATATTACCACCCAGAACCTTTCGAGAAGATGCGGCCAGCAATACCGATTCGGAGATCGGCCGAATGAAAACTTCAAATCTTTGAGCCCGAACTCACCAACCAACCACTTTCCTAATGTTCCCACAAATTCCAAATTTAAACCCAACAATTCAATGTCTGAGCAACTGTGGCAAAATAGTCCATGTCTTGAACCATCCAATCTCGGTAATCCTGCCAAAGTAGGTCATACGCCCGATTCATGTACGTTAGTAGCGCCAAATTATCTATATTTGAAAACTGATGATATACCCCCACCTAATTACCATACAAGTGGTCAGAATAACCCTTGCGTTTTAAGCACTAGTGCCTATTTGTCCAAACAATCTTCACCTGTGCAAGACTCTACAACCCCACTCCCAACCCTGAGCTCTAGCCGGAGCTACAACCACCGCTTAGAGGTCTCTACACAATCAAATCTGTTAGCATGATGAGAACGTAAGTTCACATACCGCAACTACCTTCTCAATACATTCAATTGCTGAGTGGCCCTTGCCGGCTTATCCCATAGACACATATTTAGTTTCGTAACCATGATTATGAAACTATATGATTTTCGAAACGAGAATAAATGACGCACTACAGTTCTCATTTCATTTGGCAGTTTATCATAATTCATTAAAAAATATTTTTGTTTCGCCCTCCACCCAAATTTTCTTATTTCTATTTAAAGTTTTAATTTCCGTTAATTCTAAACTTCAATTTTTATAAAAATAATAAACAAACACATGAAAAAACCAATATTTATAGTTTTTGCTATTCACTAACTGCATAACTTGGCACTATCGTCACTAAAATGCCATGGAATGAGAAAAAATAGCTCATTCCGAAACCATGTTTAAACCAAGTTGCAAACCATGGTTAGCAGTGACACATTACAACGAAATCATGGCTAACCCTAAACTGTAGTTACGAAACCAGATATGTACCTATAGTAATATGTCGTCTTTATTTATTCTATATACTACGAACACGCAAGCTTATTAATGGGAATATACACCATTTGTATCGGTTCCGATTAACACACACACACACACACATACACATCATGTTTGTTTTTGAGTGGATCAGTGCATAAAAATGTATGAAAAACCTGTACTCAATTTTCTATGACCTCATCTGATCTGTCGATTGGGATAGCCAACATTTAAGTCTCTCTTTATTCTATATTAGTTGGTCTACTCTGCAATTTTTTCAAAATCTATTAACCAATTCTATTAATAGATGACGAATTGATTTTTGATGTTAATAGATCAAAAATCAAAAGCCAACAATTAAGTAAAATATTTTCACATGACACCGAGTTGGTCAAAATATTTCAAACGAATAATATCATCACTTTGCAACATTATTAGTTAATCACATAAATTAAATTAAGTAACTTAGATAATTGAAACTGCACATCATTGGAATTATCTTCGGTCTTTAAATTACCAAATACTACGGGAATCGTTAAAATAAATAGTTTAATTATCATTGTCCATTAAGAAACGATAGCAAATGCTGAGAGTTCAAATCCTGTTTCGTAATTTCTATCTTCCTCATTTCTATCTCAGTTAAAGATAGCGTCCAAAATAAAGAGACGTTAGTGGAAATGGATTGGCAATTTTTTAAAGAACCTAGAACCCGCAAGGGCAAAGTAAAGTAGGTAGACCAGCGATGACATTTAAGAGCATAATGCTAGCTGAAGCAAACTGAAGCAACACAACTTGGTCAATCATGGTAGAGATTAAAGATGCAGCCCTCAAAAGAGTAAGATTGCATTTAACGGCCTTACCACATTGATGGCCTAAAAGTGAAGACCATGTGTTCCATGGCTATACATTGTTACACAGTGGAGATGACCTTCATTCGGTAGGCGAAGAGGTCGCTGTCGACGACAATGACTTCACGGCTAGAGAGTGATCTGGAATTTTCTAAGTGCTTACAAGAACTAACTAGTAAACGAAACCGATGGAGTCAGATTGTTGATACGGTACGGACAAACAATGGCCTATGTAAAAACCGATAACAGAAAAATAAGAAGTGGATAAAGTTTAATCATTATTTTACTAGTTGAAGCATAATGCCATAATCTATATTTCATTTAGAACCACCTTCATTGACATCAAAAGTTTTGAGCTGCCATTCATCCCTTAACGAGAAGGTGGTAAGTAACTATACACTTGGCTACAAATTGGCGCAGTGATTTTATTACGAATAAAAGGAAAATTAAAGTTTTCACGTAAAATGTAGCAAGACGTTTGCGGCCACAGCTGGACTTGAGGACCAGCACGCAAAAGACAGATACACTTTGGTAGTACACGATGACTACCTATCAGATTTTACAGTTATTTACCAAATAAACATATGCTTTAGCAGTTCAGAATAGTTTGGTAGGGGTGAACACAGTTTTTGGTATTGGAATATAGAGAAGGTCCACATTTTATTTCAAACATCTGGAAGTTAATATCCGGTCCTTGGCTATTTTGATTGCAATTTCACTACAGAGTCGTTTGAAAGATCTGTCTTCGTGCTGTACCGTGTTGTATTTTTGGATGTTCTTAAATTTATAAGTGAATGCGGTTTCAATCATGAGCCAGCTGTTCATACTGTTGCAAGCAATTAAAATATGTCAAATCGCTCTCTACGCCGTGGAGCCATCGACGTCAACAGTGACCTCTTCACCTATCGGAAGGCGGGTCTGCCTTCAAAGATCACTCTATCATTCAGTTCAGATCAGCACACAGTACGTGACCGAGCCAGCGTACTCGCTGTCCTTGCACGGTATCAGTTACGTTTTGGGCCATATATTACACGAATAATTCATCTCTCGAATGTTAGAAGCTATCTTTCGTACTCATCGGTCAAGATCCAACTCTCACATCAATACATGACTAGGGGTCTGATCAACCCTCTGTACAATTAGAGGATATAAAGCTCGATTACTAGCGGCACGGCGAACCTTGATATCCTCTCCCACACTATTATCGTGAGTAATGAGAGATACAAGATACATGAATCCCGATACTGCTTCAAACGTGAGGTTACCACTACTGAACTCTATTTGGTCTTTGTCTCGAAAACCAGATATCAGATATTTGGTTTTGGTCTCGTTGATTTTGAGACCATCGGAAGCTGAACCCTGTTCGAGTGGATCAAATATCATAACTGTGATTTTACACAGATCTTCGTATTTGTTTGGTATTCCTAAATTTTCAAGTGCATACCATAGTCTCTCTCGTTTGATCGAGTCATATAAGCTTGCTTGAAATCTAGGAATACCTGCGATGTACATCACGAGATGTTTTGTAGTACTTGAAAAGAATCATCAGTAGCGAAAAAACTTGATCAGTGACTCATCGATTTGGACGGAGTCCTCCTTGGTAGTCGCCGATAATTTCCTCCGCCACAGGAGTAATTTTTTCCAAGATAATGTATGACAGTAACTTGTATGCTGTGCAAAGAAGAGCTGTACCGCGATAGTTCTCGCACTTCAAGCGATCACGCTTCATGAATGTTGGGCATAACGCGGCCACTTTCCATTCTGCAGACATAACTACATTTCACCTTACTCATTGAATAAGGTTGAAAAGACAGTTCCACAAAGTTAGCCCTCCGAATATTAAGAGCACTGAAGCAATGCAACCAACTCCTGTTGTCATATTCTGGTAATTCTCGGAGAATAGGGATCTGGGGAATTATTTTATATGTAATTTGAGTTTAAATATTTTTTTCTGGCATACTGAGGTTAAAATATAGTGTTAAATTAGGAATAATTTTCCCTTCTAATTGTGTTATAGGAAAATCATTGATAGGGCCACTGGTGAACGATTTTTCTTTAATTTCTGCATGGAATTTCTTATAGGATGGATCCTCAATGCTCGGTATTTGTCTTTGCTTAATTTACTATGGTTAATTAAACCGCACCACGAGTGGTTCACTAGCGGGTCTAGTACCCCGGTTGGTCGATTGGAAAGCTACTATTTTGCGCGTTATCGAATTCAAAACTACCGATTGTTCGATAACGTCGTTCGATTATTTGATATCAGTATCAATAATCGAATTCTTCGTATTAAGGTGCCAAACATAAAAATGTCTATATTCAATGAAAATCTCACCATACAAACATAAATATTTAATCGATTGAATGTAATCAATATATAGTATCAAACATTTCCCACCGATTGTACAAAAATACATACATATATTGTTATGAAAATAATTTACAATTTTTTATAAAAATTCTAAACGAATTGAAATGTTATTAATGTTACATCAAAACATAAAAAAATTCTTAGAAAAAATTCCACGCGAGATTTTTTCCATCCCCTAATTTATATTCACAACGTCTGGGGGAAAATCCAACATATTATATAGATATATACCTACATAATTTATTTTTTTTTATCTTAAATGTTATGGAATATAAATTCGGTTTGTATCAAATAAGAAATATATTTTTGTGTTATGTTTACAAGTATAAAGCTAAAATTTAATTAGACAGCCTTGATTTGGTATTCCGCCTCATAAATCAAAGTCACGATATATAGCAAAATAAAATTTGTATGATTCCGTTTCCGCGAACATTCATACATTCGAGCAAATATTAATGTAGGTATTTTATATTGATTGGATCAATCTATCTATATAATAAAATGGTACGCGTTCATGCAAAAACCCCTGACATTAACACTTGAAAAACAAAACTGACAGAATTATATAATAAATATGTACAAATATTATATGACATATAAACACACAGGTTAATTAGGTAAGTGTCAAATGTAACATGCGATTAACTCAATCAATGCCATTCTACCATCGGCATTAGGAAATAATTAAGTCGGTAATCGAACTACACATACATCAATTCGTAAATTGATTGATTGTTTATGTGCCGGCATGATTAACTTGATAGGTTATAGTAATTTTTGTATTAAAGTTATGTAATTTAATTAAACCTAATTGAACAAAAAGTTATTTGTATTAGTGAATTTCGGAATAAATAAATACACATCAGAAGGTCCATAACCAGCAGAAGAGTACCGTTATATATTTATCTCTCTATCTTTCATATAAATATTTCGTCCATATTTACGTCACTGTCGTCGTCGTTCGATTGTTCGATGTGTGTTTTTTGCAAAGCTATCTTGATTGAATAAAGCCTTAATGTTCAAAATGACCTTTAGTTTTGTTTGTGCAATCACAAATATAAAAAACAATATCAATTTAATACAAAATGTATGAAAGGTATGACTGTACCAATACCATTACATCTCAGGCCAACTCATTACATATATGAGTTGGTATGAGTAATTGAATATAAAACAACAAAATTTGTAAAATTCGTTCGAAAACTATCGACAGTTTCGCAATTTTTTGACTTTCCTTTGTTATATCTTAGAATACAGGCGTTATCATCAATTTTGTTTAAGAGGCATCTAAATATGATTATTTATCAAGACTAGTGATGTTCGAACTTACTCTAACCGGATATTATTAACCAAATACTCAAAATGTCCGGATTATTAAATGAGTACTTTTTCAAATTATTGTCTATATCTGTGGTCACAAGTAAGGCTTACATTATCGGTAAATGGTAAATCGATTAACCGGTTTTACCGTTCAAATTTCTTTACCGAATTACCGATAAAAAATTAAATATTTACCGATAAATTTAAGTTTAACAATTTTGAAAAAACGATATTCGACAACATTATCGACTTTAATTTCAAGATAGAAGCCAAAGGTAGTCTACCATTCGTAAAATTTTGTACCTGTTAAGATTTAAAAACGTTACTATTCGCCAAAAGATATTCCGTTCCAATATCGTCAAATTCAATAAGAAATATTGGAATGGCTTACGGAGAGAAAGCCGGATAAAAAATGGTGACAGTTTTAATCTCAAACTCGACGTATGGTGGTCAAATTAAAATCGCCGATAAATGAATCAAACAAAATGTTGGAATTTAGGACTCATATTCCAATGAAAATACATGAAAATTTGTCTGCAAACGTGCATCGAAGTTCTAGAAAACAAATTGCAAGAATTTGGAATATATTTGAGTAACGTTGTGGCAATAAAACAGGAGGTACAGCAGTGATGAAAAAGATGGAATCATGTATAAATACAGATAAAAATCTGAAGTCTATGAAGAAGACGAGAGAGATCATGATTACTCTGAGTCTCTGAGGGTATGAATGTAATAATAACAGATTATTTGCAAGTTCGATACAATATATCCCATGATGACGTACCATATATCCGGTTATCAATAAAAAACGACGAGTAGTAAAAATATTAAGCATTCACCCATTTCTGGGTAGCACACCCCGTTGGACCAGCTTATTGGCTATGCTGGAACAGTTCTTCAAATTAAAATCTGCTGTTCGATAGGCTTAAATATCGACATCAGCTTTTTCAACATGAATTAAACCTAACTAATGAAATTATAAAGGAACTGAAACCTGTAAAATTGGCCGTAGAATCGTTAAGGTTATCAGATTTTACAATGTTAAATGCAGATGTCACACTTGAATTCATGCTAGATGAATTATTTGCACTACTTAGTAAGGAATTACAGTGTGAATTAATAATTAAAATAAAATAGGAAAGAACCAATCATTCAGATGTATTCCAGTTTCTACAAAATCCGATGGATGATGGCAGAACAACTGATAATAAAATTTATGGTATATTTAATTTACTAAGTAAAACTGCAATAATCAAAAATACTGTGAGCATTATTTAGCATTTAAGTATGAAAATTGCAGATTGATTTATTTCTGACAATAACACTGATTCATCTGATATTATCCAGAAATAATTAGTGAACCACAACCAGTCACGATGCAAAAAAGATTAAAAACTCGCTATTCAGAAGAAACACGAAGTAAATTTTAAGTATGGGAGCGACCCAATTAATACCAAGTTTTTGGAGAAAATAAAATTTAAAATATTTTAATTTACCGATAAATCGGTAAACCAAACGAACTTTTATTATTTATCGGTAAATGAAAAAATCGGTAAATTTGCAACCCCTAGTCACAAGTTAAAACAGATGAAGTCAATTTTCTCCATTATTCAGGACAGCCGAATAACGTATAGAAGACTATTATTATACTACATTATAAAATTTATCTGAATATGTTTTTCTCAGTTTCTAAATGGTTTTGATTAACTATTTTATTATAATCCGACTCACATTTTATACATTTGCTAAAAGAACTAATTATTCAATTAGCAATAGTAAGTTACTGTTCCAACCAAATTTAATGTTTAAAAAAACGTAAAGTACGAGATAATTAGCATACAGAGTATATCTGAGAAAAGGAATGTTAAGAAAAAGCAATTATGATAACAACCAATGGAAGAGGAACTAATCGGTTAAAAGTATCGATTTTGCCTAGCACTAATCAAGACTGCCGTGAAATAATTTTCCCATTTATTGGTACTCGTACATTCCGAATTTCATTCGTAAGAAATTTTCTTGACTTTTATTTTCGGATAAGTAAGTTCGATGATATTTTGTTTATCGAATATGATCATATGATCAAAATGATTCAATGTGATTCGCTAAAATTTATAAAGAATGATTATATAACTTAACTCTTCTTTTGCATTTGTTTCTTGTATAGAAAAAACTAGCACACAGAGAATACACAAAGTACAAAAGTTATTTATTTATTGTGTTTTTTTACTTTGATTGTTTGGTTTCTTTTTATTCTTGATGGTACTTTGCAGGTTACTGTTTCTGTCAGTAAGCAAAAACTTAATACATATATTTTTGGCGAATTTAAACGTATGAATGGTTATGAATTAAAATATATTTGTGCAAATATAACTTGTAAAAACATATAACTATAAATAAATTTGATAGTATTTAATTCATAATTTTATTGATAATTTCGGGTGACAAAATTTGTATAATGGATATTGGATAATTCTATTTGGAAAAATTAAACGAAACATCAATTTTATTATTTTTGGAAATAATAAAATTTACGTTTTATTTAATTTATTTCCAAGCTAAAATTACGAAATTCAGAAAGACATTATTCAAATCCTAATAAGATTGATAAATATCTATAAACCTAAAAAAAAATCGGAAAAGATAAAATTCTATATTTATCTAAAATAAATTACGAAAACATATAATTTATCATTAAAACAGACACATCCTCCCGGCGCAACTGCTGATAGCAAATAAGCAAACTAAAATAATAAAACAAAATCAAGAATAAACTCGAAAGGAAACGAAATGTACTAGAAGACAACGAAGAACAAAACTGAAGAACAAAAAATCGAGCGGGATGCTTAATTAATTCATAAAAGTCTACTAATAGACAATTTGCATTTAAAGCCTGAATTCCATTATGAAAAATATACTGACAAAATAGTCAAAGTAGGATAAAAATATTATTTATTTTAAAGTGTGAGAGAAATAAAAATATTTCCAGTAAAAAAAATTTATTCAGAATAAATTTTTATGGTTACTAAAAAAATGATTATAGCAGTACTGACAAAATATATCAAGAAAAGTATTTTTATTCAGTACTGGAAAAATACTTAATAGGAAAAATGTATAGGATGAGAAATCGTTTGTATGCAGTGAAGCCATATTTAAAAAGTGAAGACATTTCGTAAATATGAAGCATTTATAATCAATTTATAATTTTAACATTTTGTTTTGTGTCATTCATCTTAATTCACTGTGAAAATAATTGAAATAATAAATAATTATGTAAAGTTTAGTTTTTTTAAATTTATTAATGTAGATTCAAAGGTTTTTTGTCCCTTTTTTCAATAACAAAATAATTTTTTTAAATGGAAATCAGACTTAAATCTTCAAAAACATGAATTAAAATATTGGTTTAAATGAAAAATATTTAACCAGAATTGTTGATAAATAATTATATTCCAAATTCTGGGAAGTGAGTAAATGGTTTTGGGGCCTGATTACCAACTTATAGGAAGTTAAAATATAAAAAAATACGTAGAAATCAACTTTTCATACTGTTTTTACCACTTTATATTTCATTACACATATCATACATACGACTGGCCATGTTTTTCTATGGGTAACGGTCGCATACGTATACAGGCAATGGCTGTACTATATGTATAGTAAATATTTGAATAAAATGTAGTACACCTCATGACAAGTAATTAACTAAGCGCAATAAGTCCAAGATAAACTTTTTTTTCTTTTAATATTTTATTTTAAATAACAATAAAAATATTAACAAAACAACTAGTCATTTTCGACTAACAGCGTTTGATTCTGACTATAAATAAATAAACACTCCTATGTACTCTTTCCGCTCAATAGCGTTGTTTTGGTTTATTAATTTATTTATATATTGCTTATAATTTGGAGTAAGAATGAAAAGTAACATTTAACAAATTATTACTCCCATTAGGCATAAACACCCTTTAAATTGTTAACTGTTAAAAAAACACTATGCACACACATCCCAAGCTCATTTACAATAGAATGAGTAGTAGGAAGCAGACAGTATTAAAAAATCTTTAGAAATAACTTTAAACTACTTATAGCACTCCTTTCAAAGTCAAGAAATTTTGATATAAACGTCTCGGTAGATATAAACATTCCTAATACTGAATGGAACAGAATTCCTAGGAGAATTTTGAGCAGGGAGTATAGGGTGTATAGTCTAGTATAGAGTGAAATATAGTCAAATTTCCTAATTCCGAAAATTAAACGAGTGCATGTATTCAAACATCTTTTTAGAATAGTCATCATAAGACATCACCATAGAGGAAATGCGGAAAGAGATAGGATAGAAACATGCTTTTTTTAAACTGACAGCCGAAACGGAAAATGTAAATTGTGCGATAAGCTTGTTATAAAGAATGTTGTGATTTGAAAAATCAAAGGCTTTTGAAAAATCTAACAAAAGGAGAGAAGTTAGCTCTCTGTTTTCCATACTACGCCGAATATCAGCGGTGATATCCAATAATTCAGTATTCGTAATATAGAATTTTCTAACCCAGATTGAAAGACATTGAGTAAACTATTATTATTTTTTATGGGACTGAACTTAGTTTTTTAATACTATCTTAAAGGCTTTAGAAATGGAACTTAAAATACTGACAGGTATACCGGGTTAACTCAACAATAGCCGTGTTTCTTGACGCGCAGTGATCCGGATCAGATCACATTTTCCATGCAAACCAAAGACACATTTTGATCTAAAATGAAATTTGGATCAAAATGTGTCTTTGGTTTGCATGGAAAATATGATTTGATCCGGATCACTGTGCGTCAAGAAACACGGCTAGTATTGCTTAGTTTTGGAATTGGAATAATTTTACTGAGTTTCTATTACTCATTCCAATATTTTGAGACTATAGGAAAAATTCGTTTCTCCAATTTTAAACTAACTCTATCAAGACCAGAATATTCTGATTTAACTTTCAAAATAGCAGACTGTAACTTCGCATAGGAAATATTTGAAAATGAAAATGGATTAGAACACTCATCTACAATAGGACTAACCAAAGTTGGATTCGAGCTAATAAAATAAGAATTTATATCGTCAGCTTTGAAATCTAAAATATCATTATTTCTACGCCTAGATCTTATTTATCGTGGCCAAAAGCTGCTCTTAGCCATCTTGCTACCTTGCAATAGGGCTTGTTTTTAAGCTGAAAAGCTGTCACTATCTCCGAATCTTTTCCATAATCGAAATTTATCTACCCTAAATCTGATTGCATCCATAATTTCTCTAGAATGGAGTACATTTAGGTTTAGTTATCACTGATCTAAGAGGAACACAATATAGAAAACCGAATTAACAAATCATTTGAAAAGCTGGATTTAACTAGTTGAGGAATCAAGAGAAAAAATGCATTGTTTACTTAACAATCTGCGAACTATTCTTGCTACTCAAAAGGTTTTTGTCTTTTGAGTCTTCTTGTTATACCCTCTTGATGAAGTAGTTTTACAGTTTCATTGTTAGGGTGATGATGGTGCATCTCCTGTGTTTTTGAGCACACTTGTTGATTTCCTCAGAGACTGTGTAAGTTCCGAGATGTCTGTTAAGATCACTATTACGAGTGTACCAAGAGGCGATTACTTTCCCTCTGAGAACTTTATTTCGAAATCGTTAAACTAGTGGTTGATTGATGGTTTTGATGCATCCCCATAGTTTAATATCATATGTCCAGACAGGTTTTGGCACCTGTTTCTAAGCATAAGTTTATTATGAATGGATAACTGAGTTTTTTGCAATTCTGCTCTTTTTTTCACGTATACTTTCCACTTTAACTTTCCATCAAGATTCATATCAAGGTATTTTGCTTGCTTGAGTTGCATGTGTAACAGGAATATTGTTGATTCACTGGTAGTGGTTCTATTAATCTATCAGTGAAATTGTACTATTTATGGCTATTTGTAGTTTGAATGTGGCTTCACCGATTTGGTCACAGAATTGTAGTGTCATCTGCAGAGACACTTTCCTGCGAGACTCGTTCTGGAGTAGCCTTCCTGTTTAACTCTTAAGTATCTCTCTTTCAAGTACAACTTTAACAGTTCGCAGTACACATGTCTGTGCTATCTATGTCAAGAAATATAGTGGAACAAATTTTTTTGCCCTCTAAGGATTTTTCTATTAAATCTGGTATTCTATGGACTTGATCGATTGTGGTGTGTTTCTCTCTAAATCTAAAGGGACGGGACAAGCTTTTCTACCTCCTGTTCTAATGTTTTTTCTGCGATAATAATTGTGTTTAAATTAGCACTATTGTTTAGTTCATTCCTAAATCTCTTCCAATCGGTATATTTATTTGTTCACATTGGACGTTTGTCATTTGTAGTAAGTGTATCACTTCTTATCATTAAAATAGAGGAGTTGTCAGACAAGTATTTAAATCCTTCCTGCATTAGTTTATAATAAATCTAGACTTTTGTTATAAAAAAGTCAATTAGATTTGGTAGTTTCTTTTGGTAGCTGGGCCAATAAGTTGGTTTGCCTGTAGAGTACCAGTTGCAGTTGTATTTAATTATTGCTTGATGGAGCTCTTCCCGATTATGAATTGTCCACCTATGAAGCATCCTCTTTTATGTGATGTAACATATTTGGATTTGTTCTTGATACCATGGTTAATGTTTGATGTGGCATCAACTTTGTGGATTGTCTTGTTAAGGCTGAGTTAATGTAGTCTGGTATAGTATTTTCATTTTGTTGCGAATTTTTTGTAGCTACTTTATGATAATGCAACCTCGCTGCGTGTTTCTCCACAGGTGAAACAGTTTGGTCAGGTGTTTGTGCACTCAGTCGTACGGTTTTACCCTACACATTTTACGCGGGCTCTTTATTACAAAAGTTGTCCGTATGTTTATGAACTTGGCACCTTCTACACTGTGGAATCAATTTAGATTGTTTGACGACTTCTATTTGCACTTTCATATTTTTACATGACGACTTTTTTACATATCTTTCGTCCTTTCGAAACACAATATACCATATATAATAAAAGAGGTGTTTGGTGACCCCTTTTTAGCAGTTGTGTTATTTCATTAATTTTATATCCTTTCTCCAAGAGATAAGATTCTTGATAATGACTTCGATTTGTCTTGTCTGCTTATCTTCGTAGGAATACCATATACCATGCACCTTTTTTCCTGGTGTATATTCTTACTTCCGGTTGAGAGTTCTTTACTTGATTATTTCTCTCTGGTGGAACCTAAACTATTTCCTTCTGTTGTCCACATACGTACTGCCGGTGGGAAACTGCTCGATGGATTGTCTCTGTTCGGGTGAAACCTGTGCTGATTTACTCATCTTGCATTTCATATTTTTTTTGTTACGGTGCAAAATTCATTCTGATTCTCTACTGAATTCTTCCTCGTCTATTATATACGCACTTGGGCAGCTGAAGTTGGTTTTGATACAGAGTTTTCAAGCACATTTATTCTTGTTTGAAGGTAATTAATACTCTTCATTAATTTTAAGTTCTCATAGCGTTCCTTGTTAATTACAGCCGACGCTCCTTATCAGTGTTGGATGATCTAACTGTTTTTTTTTCCAGAGACTTAGGAAATATTTTGTTCTGGAGTTGACCTTAGTCTTTAAATTTTCTTTAAAACGATTATTACCATTATTTTTGAGCAAGTCATCATTACTATCGATAGCTTTGGTGTTGATATTGGTTTCAAGCATAAAATCTAGGTCACTACCACAACCACTTTACAATGTACTCACCACTTCAAATGATATAGACCATAAAGATTTTATGAGCACTGCAGTTTTGAATTAAAATGAAAGAAAATTTTTGTTATGATACTTGAATAAGATTGATGACTTTGCACTTTAGATAATAATAATTATCTTAAAAAAATATAATTCATTTTATGCCATTAATGCTTTAATATAATTGTGGCCATGAGGCTGTCGTGTTTGGCATGTAGATGGCGCAATCTGGATTTCTATTTTTCACACTTTTTCGTAGCAATTGCGGCCATATCTAGTTTCGAAGACAAATGATTCCACCAATTGATTTCCATAAATATGGACAATGATAATGATGTTTCGGAGAAGGCTTGTTGATTATCTTTATTCGAATTTTCGGAACGAGCTCATCTAACGCTGTCTCACAAAAAGTGAGTTTCAATCAAATCGTTATTCGAAAACGGGAAAGGTTATATCTAAAACTAACGAACATACGCACAATATAGCTTACCTATGAATGATATACGTCATCTTGCATACTGCACAGCAAGTTATTAAGACTCTGCAAATACTCGAAATGTAAAGGAAAGGGCAGACTTTACACTGTAGAGTGTAACACCATAACCGTCTTTATAATAAATCCTAATAAAAAAGAACTGTGAGGCTGTGGAGTAGAAGGAAATGGTTCAGCACTTTCGAGCCTATCCGGCATTAAAGCAACCTGGATGGGCAGCTACAAAATGGAATATCCCTTGAGCTCGAAAACAGTTATGTAAAGGCTGTCTTAGGCTTCATCACCAAACCTAAATAGCTTAATGATCCATATAGAAGAGTGAAATCTGTATATCACAACGAATCGACAACATTTAAAGTGTCCGTACGCAGCCACTTTATTCCATAAACATTTTCGAGAAAAACATGATTATGGATATACCGAACTAAAAAAAATGACACCAAGTATACATCAGAGGGATATTAAGAACTTATTGTAACCACAAATGAATGAATTCCAACGAACTTTTTAGATGAACCTGCGCAGTTGTGTCGATTTGAGATTATTTTCCCCGACGCAATATGGAAAGTGAATCGAGCTTAATGAAGAAATCAATGCAAATATTCGTGTATTAATGCTAATTATTAAATTCTCACTATCTTGGACTTACTGCGTGAATACCAAGTTCAAGTGAAGCGAGTAATAGAGAAAAATTTTCTCATCGTCATCAGCTTTGATATAGGAACCTACGATACCCAACTTTAAGGTGTACCCATACAAGCATACAGTGGGGAAGCTATGCTTACCATACCCATTGCAGTTCTTAAGATGGCTATGGATCTGCCGCCTCTTGACCTTTGGATGCAGAGACAATCTTTTTAACCATTCTGGATACTGCGAAATATGAAGGAAGGTGGATCGGCTCATAAACGCTCATATTCTCTCGGACAGTATGATGCCGAAGCAAGTTTTTGGGATAATAACCCGTGTAATTATTATTTAAAAGCAGAAATGGGACAACAACAGCCCATCCTACATCTCTGGTGAGGATATGATGATCTTTACTGATGGGCCAGTATGCTTAATCTGGTTGGTATTGCGTTATACATGCCTTAGGTGTAAATATCTATACCTCTTGGTATATATTAAAGCAAGCGTATTGGCTTATAAATAGACCCACTTGGGTGCAGCTCCAGTTTTGTGGGACCTGGATCCACTCTAAGAGTGACGTTATATTATCTCTTAAGAGTGATATCGACAGTCACTTTGGTGATCTCCACCATCTCTTGTTGCCTATCATCCTTTCTTATATGGTACACCAAATCAGTAAAGATCCCATTTCTTTTTAAATTATTATAGACGCAATTTGAGGGCTAGAAATGTTCATGGGACATTCTTCCTTAAATAATCACATGTAATGAATGATTATTCGGAACAACGCAAACTCCACAAAAATTGTGGAGGAGGAGAAAAAATTGTACTCCTCACCTTCATACTCTTCTCATAGACTGCACTGCTTTTGATCACGTTTTCTATTTGAGGATCAAATGACCTTGATAATACCGGATATCTTGGGCTTCATTCGAAGAGCAAAAAGATCGAATAAATGTACGTTCGAATAAATGTAAATAATATGAAATAGTGGAAATGTAAAATAGTGTTCACAGAGGCAGCACTAGTAACGTTTCCAGTAAATCGGCAAGTCTTACGGATTTGATGAAACAATCTAGGATTTCATCATTTGACATTTAAAAAAAAGACAAACAATTGAAAATGGCTATTTTTCTTCAAAATCGATTTTACTGCCATCTTTGAGCAACACACAAGTAACAAACTAATTAACTGTCTGTATCTGCAAGAACGTCATTAAATTCTGTAGATATGCTACCGAACATATGAGAGAAGGATATAAAAGATTCGAGAACACTCGAAAATACATAAAAATCTTGACAGGCGTACAAAAATGTCAGACCATATGTAGTTATGTATATATTACATATATCATTTATTATTCACCATATGAACTTGTCATGAATAAAATGTTTAATTTATTTATGTAGAATGCATCAATGTAACCGTATTCCATGTTCAGCATCTCGTATATGTAGCCCAATTCAATTTTACGAAATTTATTTAAAATGTTCTCCCATCTACCATATAGCACACATTTTATTCTGCTCGTACATAATTGTTCTTCTTATTCGCGTATGTGCTCATACATTTTTGTAAGACAATTGACAAGGACGATGATGGAATTTTTATTTTCTAAAATTTTTAATATTTTATATGCTCATGCTCATACCCATGCTCGAATATTTTGAAACCTTTCGGCAAATATGAATTTATTCTTATGATTTATGTATGTTTATGTTCGGAATAGGAAAATTATGCTTACTCTATATACTCACATAGTCACATGTGTGTATGTATGTATGTACATATATAGAGATTTTCGAAATTCGAAACAATGAATAAAATTTATTGACAGTAGGGTGAGATAGGGTCTACGACTCGAGTATATAGGATTGTTCGTTTTATTTATAGCTTCGATGTGTATAGGCTACATGGGTTTTGGATATTATATTTGATTTTGCGTATTAAATAATTAATTATTTTATCAATTCAACCAAATTTTAATTAAATTATGTATATTGTAATGATTTCCAATAATCGAAACTCATAATCCACTTAACCTTTTTGGTAGTGTAATACAATGTAGGCCCTGTGGGTGGAACATCCATGTTTCGTAAATATTTCGAACGAAACATAAGATCCATAGAATATCACCACAGTATTCAGAACTTGTCGTAGAAGGTAACTAAATCTGGTTGGTTCGCTGAGCTCACGACAGGCATCCGTAAAAACCACAAATGTTAAAAATGTCAACAAACTAAACAAAAATCGGATACTGCCAAACCAACAATGACCCTCCGCTAAAGTACCCAAAAACGAGATTGAGGACGTCAGTCCCTCGGACTGGAAATTCGGCTGGAATTCGTAGCGCTTCAAGAAACTCAATGGCCTAAAAGTGGAGACCATGAGTCCTAATGCTTTACGTTGTTGGATTACTCATTGGGCCACAGGTTAAAAAGGCGATACTGGACTTTCCGGCAGTCGATAATCGAATGTGTAACCTTCTCATGCACATGAGATTAGCCAACCTATCAATTGTCTGTGTCATGCGTCTACTGATTTAATGTAAGTCATCGCCAAGATAAAGACTCATTTTACAATAATTGGTGATTGGTGACCTTAATGTTAGAGCTGGCAGAAATCAGACCGACTTATGTAATAATATAGGTCCGTACTCCCGATACGAAACTGCGACCGAAAATGTAGAAAGAATGAAGAGTTTGCTTCCGCTCATGATCTCAAAATAGCAAGTATGTACATTCTTTCCTCATAAAAACATCCCGTACATGGACACATTCACATAAAACATCCCGTAGCCAAAATAACCATTTCGAAATAGCTCGGGTGGTCCAAGACATGGGATCTTATCGGTCGTCAGTGACTATTGCGAAGGTCACTGCAAAGTTATGATGAAAATTTTTGTGCAAGTCAAGGAGGACAGGGGAATATAAAACGTGATTCTCCTGTGAAGGTCTGATAAATGAAGACACGCAACGAAAATATCATGATATTGTCAGTAATATTTTGTTAGTAATAGCATTTTGTTATCTAATTACCAATATGGAGAAATGAACAGTGTCTGGGGAGTAGTTAAAACCTCTGTTGTCGATGCTACTCAGCACATTTTCGGTATAGTAAAAACTAAGCCCAAAAATGAGGAGTGTCGTCTTGCTGTTGAGCAACGAAATATAGCCCACTATGACGCGCAGACTCGATTTACAATTGTAAGAAGAAACAAAGCAGTTCTTGCTAGGAGGACAACAACTCAGCAATGAGCACAATTCACCGAATTGCACCATACCTTAAGATCACGGCCAACAGACATTTGAGACCAGGATGAAAACCTCTGTGTTAACGTTGATACGGTATTCGATACATGGCGCGAATATTTTTCTGACCTTCTTAATGTTCCACATGCATCACAAGCTGTATTTGAATACCCTCAAATAAAAACCGCAGAGATTTCAATTGAGGATCCATTCTGTGAGGAATTTACTATGGCCATGTAAAGACTAAAGAAAAATCGTTCACCGGGAGTTGATTGCATTAATTCAGAGCTCTTGGATATATGGAGGGCTAACTTTGTGGAACTGTCTTTTCGAATCGATTGGTATGGCGAAAAGAAATTATGCCTGACGAATAGAAAGTGGCCACGTTATGCCCAATATTCAAGAAGGGTCATTGCTTGATGTCATCAAAGATGAGAACAAGCTATCGAGAACTTTTGCAATTACTTCTGATGTTCAACAAGGAGATGCGCTGGCCCCAATACTTTTTAATCTCATGTTGGAAGATATCCTTCGTAAAAGTGAAACACCTCAAGACAATATCTTATTCCGACAATTCGATCAACTTTTAGCATTGTGATTGGATTAAATGACAACGGAGCGAAAGAGATACTTGATCCACTAAAACAGTGTTCAACTTCCGTTGGTCTCAAAATCAACGAGTCCAAAACCAAATATTTGAACTCTGTTTTTCGAGACCAAGGCGCAAATAATTTCAGTAGTGGTAACCACACGTTTGAAGGAGTGATGAGATTCCAGTATCTTGAATCTCTCATTGCTCACGATAATAGTGTAGGAGAGGATATCAAAGTTCACGTTTCCGTTAAGCCAATCGAGCTTATAAAATCAAAACATCTTGCAAATGCGAATAAGCTGAAACTGTACAGAGTGTTGATCAAACCCGTTCTTATGTATGGATGTTAGAGTTGGACCTTGCTGGATGAGAACGAAAGATGACTTCTAACATTCGAGAGAAGAATCATGCGTGTGATATATGGCCCAAAATGCAACGTTAACAGCACATACCGAGTTCTTTTGAATCACGAGATGAGAAATTTAATATGTGAACTCCTGAAAACGTGAATGAAATCAAAGGACAGCGAATACGCTGGGACTTAGCGGAACACGATCTCACATCTTTTAGTTTTTTACAACAATATATGAAGAGCTAGCTCGTACTCGAAACTGGCGTTAGATTGTTCAGCAATGGCATATAAAAACTGGTTATTGACAATTATGCTTCTAAATTGGCCCCAAATTTAATAAATGCGCCATAACTATTATACATTTTTGGGAAATATCTCATGTGAAGTGGCTGACAAAAATATTACAATTTGTGTTCTTAAACAAATAAAAAACTATAATAATAATGATAAATGCGATAGCCTGGCTATGAAACGTACCAACAGGGGTGAGTCGTCCCCACGATTTGTAACGATTTAACGTTCCAAATTTGAACAGTTTGGTCCTCCTGACTTCTCACATACATTACCGTGGGAGGAAAAAATTGACTAAACAGTCATTGGGTGGAATATTACTTGAATATTGTGATGTTATTGATCGGGGCGCTTAACATATTATTTTCTACATTACCTGTAGTATATCTATGAGTATGTTGCTATTAATCGTAATACATGACATGTATTATCTTAACATGTATAATGAATTAAGGTACTTATATATTCTTTTTCGAATGGATATACCTATTTTTGCAAACATATCATCTATTGTATGATAAAAAAACATCTGTTATGAATGACTATGTGGCGTTTCGTACAATTAACGCCACAATCAAATAATGTAATTCGCTGCCTCTGGTACGATTTGATTAAACACTACATATAGGAATCGCACTAATACACTGGATCACACCGACATTCCCTGGAGTCATGAACTGATCGAAACCGGCATAGCACATTAGAACAACAACAACATCCAAACAACAAGCCGACGTTACAACCTCTATAATGCCACTATATATATATATATCAAAAAATGTTATGACAAAATCATTCAACGATCGGAGATCATTTCAATAAGACGAATATATTCCATAAGACGGGTTTCGTAATTGCTCAATATACTCCATAAACCGACTACTTTTAACGTTAATTTATTAGTTTGGTTGAAACATTTACCAATCACCACACAATGCATGAGAGACCGAAGAAAGTTACCAACAAATATTATTTCAAATTATTGGATCGTATCTGTGTAACAACACACATAAGAACAACGTAAAGAAAATGAACAAAAGATTGAAAAGATAAAACAAACATAATCCTACTTTCATCAATAAGTATTCCAATAACATAAGCATCAAAGTCAAATTAGATCTACTAAGTCAAGAATACCATAGAGGTGCACAGTCGGGCGTGTAAATTACACGATGTAGTTTGCACGGTTTTTTACATGTAAAACGTGTAATTTACATAAGATTATTGTTTATATTCTATGTGCAAAAAATTATGTCATGTAAAAAAAAACTTGACGCGCCATCTCTTATCAAATCTAATTGTAACTAAAGCACCATCTGTTAAAAAATCTTCTTACTATTTTATAAATACTATTTGTGAAATAATTAACTGTGTACAATTTTTTTCGACCATACACTGAATGTCAAAATAATTTGTTTTAGATTCGATTTATAAACAGGTTTATTTCGTTAAAAATCACCTTAGCATGGCTCAGGTGAAGGTAAAATAATCCCTTTCGAACTAATAACGTTGGCAAGAAAACTAATTGATTCACAAATATCTGATATTTTATAACAGATGGCACTGACAACGGTTGTTTCACCAAAAAATATCAACTGTAATCGAAATAGGGTCATGTCTAGAAGTGTGCAGTCGGAAAGTGTCAGTACATAGTACGTTATAGGTAGAGTAAACAGCACTAAAGCTAGAGTGTTCACTAATTCCAAATATGTTTTAAGCGAGAAGAACTGTTTGAAAACTTCATTGAGTTTCATGAAAGTTGTACAGCTCTGGCAAGTAGACGGTCAAGATTTTTCCAGAATTCCCTTAGAACCGGTATGTCGTCATTTTCATCGTGAGTTTTGGATGTGCATCGTGATTATGCATTAACCAGATTTATTATGGTTTTATAACTACAGGGTCATTCAATAACTTCGTACGATGACATATAGATGGCGTTACTACAATTTCCATATGATTATTATTTAGTACTAACCTTCAAACGATGCGTGTTTATATTTGACAGCAATCTGATTATTGATTCGTGAGCTGTAGCATTGAGTGTGAAGCAACTTTTGTTTTTATAAAAAAAAATGGAAAACTGAATTTCGAGTTTTAATAAAAATTAAGATGTTATTCCAGAAAACATCAAAAAAAAAATCCGAAAATTGAAGATGCACGAGCTAGCTGACATTGTAAAGATATCAGATGGTAGTGTTTTTACCATTTTACACGAACATTTGGGTATGCGCAAGCTACGAGAGTTGCCTTTTATATTTCGGGATTTGACAACCCTGGTGTTGCAATCTGTCAACTGACAGATTTATCGTAAAGTTAGAAGTTTTTAAGGTTATAAGTACTCAGAACGTTTTGACATACGAGCGCTATTTGTGTTGTTTTCGAGCATTTCTTTCGACCAATCGACACGAGCCTTTTTTGAGGGATTGACAAATTGTGTGGGATCCAACGCGAACAAATTTTTTTGACAGTTAAATGTTCATGCAATATTGAGTGTTTACTGGTCCCACTAATACCTAAGGTTGTCTCTACCTCACGATAGGTCACATGACGATCTTGCAATATCAGTTCGCGCACAGCATTCAATGTTTTTCGGAACAACAACCGATATTGGACAACCTTCACGAAATTCGTCTTGGAGTGAACTCCGACCACGATTGAATTCACCATACCATCGATAAACACTGGTCCTTGATGGAGCTTCATCGCCAAAAGCTGAATTAAGTTCATTCATGCACTGAGTTAACTGAGTTGCTGAGTTAATCCACGTCGAAAGTTGTAAAAAATAATCGCACGAAAATGTTCACGATTTAATCCCATTCTTGGGGGCAGATGAATATTTTAATTTACTGTAAACAACACAAATAGCGCTCGTATGTCAAAACGTTCTGAGTACGTATAACCTCAAAAACTTCTAACTTTACGATAGAGCTGTCAGTTGACAGATTGCAACACCCGGTTTGCCTAATCCCGAAATATAAAAGGCAACCTATGTATGTGCAAAGTGGGTGCCGCGTGAGCTTACAGTCGATCAAAAACAACATCGAATCGATGCTTCCGAGAAGTGATTGGCGCTGTCAAACCACAATAAAATGGAATTCTATCGTCGATATGAGACATGGCTTCACAATTACACACCAGAATCCAAAAGACAGTCAGCTGAGTGGACAGCAGTCGACGAACCGAATCCAAAGCGAGCAAAAACGCAACAGACGCTCGGTAAGTTGAAGGTGTCAGTATTTTTGGATGCGAACGAAATAATATTCATCGACTATCTCGAAAAAGAAACCACGATCAACAGCGACCACTTTTGGATCGATTGGAAAGAAACGGCGAGATTTGCAAAAGAAAAAAAGACAATGCATCGTGTCATAGATCGATGAAAACGATGGAAAAATTGAATGAATTAGGCTTCGAATTGATTACCTACGCACCATATTCTCCAGATTTAGTTTTGTCAAAATTTTGTTTTTTTTCTTATTTATCCTGCGGACTTATTGAATGACCTGTTAATTGTCCGTAATAGTTTTCTATTTCTTCAAGTTATCTTTCCTGCTATCTTCAGAGCCTTGCGTTTTGTATGTAACCCATTTCCACTTAGTAACAAATTTTTCATCATATGTATGGCACGAATTGAGTTGAGGGCCACTTTGATTCCTGGGTTTGCAATCAATCAGATGACAAACATTCATCTAGAATCCACCAACTTCAAAGCGTCCATCAGGTGGGAAATTTGGAAACATACTGGATTTCGTGAATGCATAACACCACTGACATCTATTGAGTATCAATGTGGATGAATTGTACAATATGTTTTTGTAAATATTGAGGACATTGTGTAGACAGTATCTTCCTAAGACGAGAGGTCTCGCAAACTTCCTCCACTTTATCGCAGAAGAGCCTCTAACTATAGAGGCTATAGAGCCTCTGTGCCTTCCTCAATTTTTTTTTGTATCCTTCTTATAGGAGTTCCAGTCTTAAGCCTTTCTCTATTAAATATCCAGTCTTGAGCCTTTCTCTATATTAAAGGCTGTCCTACACGCCTTTCGGTAGGTCCCCAGTTCCTTGGACCACCATGCCAGTTGTTGCTTACCCCTGGGCATAACTAATGGGCAAGCACCGCATTTTAAATTTAATTCAGGAATCGTTCTAAAACTAAGATCAGTATACACGGTACAAAGGGAAATGATCTTGAGTGAGGCTGTTATGTCTGTGATCTAAAAGGGGAAAACAACCTTATTTCGAGAAACAACAAGGTTCAACATATCTTTCATCGATCCATCGCATAATTTTATCGAAGTATTCAACCTCGTGCTGACACCCACGCTTTAGATTTAACGGTCGAACAACTACCAATCGTTAAACGTTTGAAGTGAAAGAATTCTAATCTGAACTATACACCTGTGAGTCCAAATGTCATTCAAAAACTCTAACAACCCGAAAGATGTTACGATGGCTGTTTTTCTAATGTCAAATGGACCCACTAGAATCGGATTACATGATCGTACTAAATGTAATGTAGGTAATGTAGTAATTATGCAGTTAATAGAAAGTTGATATGTAAAGCCCTGGAATGGTTACGTAATTAAATGGCACCCGTTCTACGTTCTTATGTCGTTTCAAGTTCAACGGAGTGTAGATTATGCGCTCATACTTCCTTGAGACATATTCACAAAATAATCGTTATCATTAACAACCTGAGCTTTCATTGATTGAATTTTGATAGTTGGAAAATTTAAGCATGGAGATATATGCAATATATGGTTAAAATCGAATAATGAACCAATCACTTAAGGGTATAAGAAGGAGGTTTGAAAAGTTCTCGCATTTACAACAGTAATGAAGTTTTTAAGATCGAAACCGATTGAGCCAAATTACTGATACGTTCCGAGTCAGTAAAAGTAAGGTCTTAGGGCCAAACATTATTCGATATGTGTTGTGCTCCAAGTTTGTACTTTGTGTTGGGTTGCTATGGGTAGTGATCTTTGTCCGGAAAAAATGTCTTGTTTAATATTCATACCAGATATTGCAATACTCGTAAAAGACGTGGGGTGAAGGTGAGTCATTGGAACCGTTTCTGCGGACTAACCTCATTCTGCCTAATGAAATCACTGCTGAACAACTGATCCAAAACCAATTAATGTACGTTCTAAATTCAGTCGAAAGTACATTCAAGGATATAATATAGGTTAAGGCTATACATAAGATCTTACAAAAAGTAGATTTCAAAATCGACCTCAACAAAGTTAACTAAATGAACCAAACAAGAAAATATTAAGATACTCATCTAGTGAAAATTTGGTGGACAAAGTAACATTCTATACAGTCTGGGAAAGTGGAAGCCCAGATAGAAGCCTTTATTTACACCGGGGCCAACACAATAATATATGGAGAGCACCAAGAATGTAGCATCGAAAGAATCGAAATCAAATAGTAAAAACCTCCAATTGACTTAGAATGTGTAGTTTAATTGATGGTTTTAACAGGTAGTTAAAGGAAAAATGATCTTATGCTCCAGTCAAAGAATAACAAGTCTTAGTTGGTGAGTTTACTGATCCAGCTGGTTCATGTTGGTTATTTGACGAACTTTCTTACTGCTGGACTGAACAGCTTAGTTCCAACTTTACAACAACTCAGGAACGGTTCAAACGGTTTTTCAAGATTGGCCATATTATAGCCTTAGAATATTTTGTCAAATGACGCAATCCTATAAACAGTTAAGACGAACTAACTAATGATGGAACCAAATATTTAAATATTTCACATATACGAACAAATAAGTTCGTATTTTTAGCGACGAAAAGTACTTTCATTTTTATAACACAACTAAATAAACAAATAAATAAGATTAAAATGCAAATCTTATCACAAAAAAAATTTTTTTTGCTAAAAGTAAATAACACAATCACAACGGTATTACCTTAAATCGTAATTCTCCAACCGGTGGCTCAGCATAAGGTATTCCTAAAAATGCTCGCATTCCACGACCATCGTGTGAAATCCAATATCGACCAACTAATGTTCCATAATTTGGCAAAGTCACTTTCAATTCATTCGATGTACGCGAATGTACAAACTCACAACATAACACAAAAACTAGCACTATCGATAAACAATAAGAAATCTTTGATATGATCATCTTTGATCTTGACAATATTTTTCGTGTTTTTTATAAAATAAAATTATTTAAACGTGTAGCCGCACCGAAGGCCAGTACAACACTAACTAAGCACTCAACAAAATAAATAATTATGTTATTTTTTACAACAACAACAAATCAAATGATCTAAAGTTTTCTAGATGAGAGTTACAAATCTTAAATACAATTTACTAATAAACTGGTTTGCCTATGGAGCAATAATAAGAAAAAAATATTTCTCAAACGCGAATAGTGTGGCGTGTGACTCTCTATACAGCAGTGTACACTTGTTGCTGTGTACATACGTACTCGTACTTGTTAACTGTGATGTAATCTACGTTTGTTATGGGAATGATTGTATTGCGAATTAGGATGGGTTAATACAGTCAATTGAATTTTGGTAACAAGCATATTGATGACCGAAGCAAGCTCTCACACACACAAACAAACACTCGGATCGATTTACAAGTTTTTGCCATAACGTTATCTTCGTTTTGTTTTTAATTTTTATCAGTCTACTCAGCAAATACTTTTAATTATAAACCATTCGAGTCAGTTATAAATTGTTTGTACGAGGGAAGTAACAAAAGTTCGCTGAGTAGGCGACTCTTAAATATTTTCCTAAAAAAAACAAAAATATCAAATCATTTGCAATTGTTTTATGAGACATGTCTAAAATTCAGAAAGATCGGTTAAAATGAAGAAAACACAAAATAGCTGAGGATGCAGATGAAATTCCACAACCAACGCCAACATAAATTCGCTGTGTGGTTCTCTTCGGTTTTCGTCATAAACTAAATCCACAAGACGAGCCCGAGAAAGTTGACCAAAATCTTCCACTGATGACGTTACTGTGGCTCTGGTAAAGTCCAAAGTTGACAAAGATCCACGATTGGCACAACAAATTATTGCTGAGGATTTGGCTTTCAATGCCATGGCTGTATCACGAATATTAAATAGTCATCATGAAGAGGCCCAAAAAAGGGCTCGAGTGCATTTTGCTAAATCTAGCAACTTAAGTAATCTCGTTAATGGTGATGAATTTTAGTTCTATAAGTGCTATCCAGAAACTAAATAACAGTCCATGGTATGGAACCCCAACAGGAGCAAACCCACCTGTAAACGCTAACCAACAAAAACCAGCAAGAAAAGTGATGTCAGTGTATTTCACCCGATCCAAAATTGTAGGTGATATTCACCTGGAAAAGAGTCAGATGATAACTGCAAAATTTTCTACCGAAGACTGCAAACCAAAATTTTTAAAATATTAGTTGGAAGGCTCAAGGCTATCCCTACTTTTTCGTGGTTCGCTTATTTTCGTCCACTTTTGCGTTATTACATAGCCAACGAGGACGTACGGGTATAGATCCGATTAATGTAGAACCATCTGCATATTGCATACTCCATGTCAGCCTATAGTACTGACATGGAAGACGGGCTTCTGCACTCCAACAGAGAGTCATGGATGTGTTTAATCACACCACCGATCGTAATCAGATGATGAAAATCACTTTTGCATCCGGCACCTATCGGGATTCTAACCCTTAAAAAGCAAGATTTTTAAGACTGTTTTGAGAAGTGGCTTATAGGCTTAAGAAACGCATTGAAATCAACGGCCAGATTAAGACAAGGTTATAAAAGACGAAGATAAGGAATAAATACGAAAATAACTTTTCTTACTCCCCTCGTATAAATTTATAAATAGTCAAACGATGCAATTCTTATCATGCTACTTAGTTTCGGTGTCGTAACAGCTATAGTTTTATGATACGGCAAGTGAGACATCCAAAAATTTCACGGGCATAAACAAATTTTTTATTCAATTACGGAATGAATCAACAAAATTGTACTTACATTGGCGAATAACCTTGAAGTTTATATTTTTATAACTATCAATTTTATTCTATATGTGACCAATCTAGTTTATTATAAGCTATAATAGTCTATAATAACCTCTCTCGTTCATCAACGAATAACCTTAAATCTCATTGAGATATTTTAGGTACTGACGATATTGCTTCTAACATATTAACTGATTGGGGATTGTTCAGAGACCAGATAGACGACCTAGACGAACAACTCAAACTCGAAGAAAAACCTGAACAAGAAATGAACCAGTATCTTGAGATCCAAGAACTAGAAATAGAATCGTAAATACCTGGAATTCAACGAAGTAGAAGCGAATCATAAACAACATCTGGTGACAGTAGCCGTATTTCATGACTGCAACTGATTATTCTGAGATCAAATTCAAAGACACATTTTGATCAAAATTTCAGTTTGTTTTAAAATGTGTCTTTGGTTTGCATGGCACATGTGATATGATCCGCATCAGTGAGTGTCATGAAATGTGGCTAGTGTTTCAAGCGATATTAGGAGGCAACCCTGTATTATTTGATAACTGATTTGACAGCTGAAATTTTATTCAGTTCACCAAACTCATCGTACATTACGTCCATTTAACGATCGTTATAATCGTCCGTCAAAGAAGTTAATTCTGCTAATTATGGATCGGTTTTGCAGTAAGTGTACTCGAAATGATAATACATCCATGGACATCGTATAGCATTAAGGAAGAGCAAAATCAACAATTCGACGTTGTTGTCAGATATTCGACCATCGTACCCGCCGCCAATTCACCCATTGGTTTAAAAGCACAAATTAAAGCTTTATATGACCGGCGGAATCATTGGGTCAAATTTTTCAAAACTTTTGATGGTCGGAATGTTACAGTCAACGGAGAACGGTATAGAAACATGATTTCTAAATTTGTTGTACCCCAATTGGCTGACATAGTTCTAGCTAATATGTGGTTCAAACAGAACTATAGTTTCACGTAATATTCCTGTTAATTAGCCACCGAGATCTAACTTCAGTTGATTATGTCACTGTCTACGCCGATAAACCAGATACGATTGAACATTTAGAACATTTCGTGTAATAACTCACGAGGTACGGCCGCAATTGTTGCAAAAAGTGTGAGAAAATTGGAAAACTGGATTGCACAATTAACAAAGTGCCTTCAAAGCCCAGAATTTAGCTATTACTTATAATTTGTAAGTGGAAAATAAGCCAAAGTATGTACAACAGCATATAGTCAGAATACCAGAAAATATTGCTGCTGTCCGAATAGTTCAACGACGTTAATAAGATAACGTGCATATGAACGTGGACTTTGAATATCGCGACTAAATATTTTGCTTAAAGACTTACATTTATTCTCGTATGACGGTTAGTCACCTTTGGATGACTTACCCTTATTTGGATACTCGAACTCGATATCGAATAATCAAACGACGATATCGAACACTCGCTTTTATTGAATTCGATAACGTACAAAACGAAAACGAACACCAAAGTAATCGCGTATAAAGACAAACGACTGAGAATAGCCCTTATTTGACAGTTCGATTTCGAGCATTATTTGTTCGATCATGGTCGAATTTATGTTCGTTGTTAGTATTGTTAACGAACCTGTGGCGTTCACAAATATGACGAATAGTCACGCCACAATAGTGAAGTATTAACAATAATCTAAAAAAAAAGATTTCGATTCAAATTCTGTAATTCGCTATAACTGTTGCAACATAGCCTCACAATATATATAGAAACGAAATGCAACATACATCAAGTCCGGTCACATATCCCTGATGAGATGGATTTGATCTTTTCGATCACACAATGAGTCAATGACGTCATCAAGATCGCAACCGGCCTAGCTAGCGAACACGAATATTACATAAGACAAACGTCTTCATCGGCAATGCCACTCTGTGGAGTTCAAGTTCAACTTCCATCATCATTTTCATTAGCTGTCATGATTACGTCATTACACCTCCACTGTGTAATCGTCATTACACCTCCACTGTAATGAAGATTTTATCTAAGGATCGTGGTTTACGTGCTGGAATTAAAGATATTCGACCCATCGTACCCACCGCAAATTCGACCAATGGTTTAAAAGCACTAATTTGAAGCTTTATATGGCCGGGGTTCATGGTTTCTTCTAACTTTTTTGCACCACTGGCATAAATTTAGCTAATATGTGGCTCAAATAGGTCTAATTGCATGTAATATTCCTGTTAATATTTTTTTAATATTTTAATATTTTAATATTTTTCCTTGAGGATATGTTGAGTCATAGTGTACGCCGATAAACCAGATAGCGTAACCAGCGCGGTACGGCCGCAATTGTTGCAAAAAGTGTAAGAAAATTGAAAATCTGGATTGCACCATTAACACAGTGCCTGCAAAGCCTACAATTTAACGGAGAAAAACGAATTTGAAGAAAGAGGAACTGTGGAAAACAAGCCAAAATATGGGCAACAACATATAGTCAGAATACCAGAAAATATTGCTTCTGTCCGAATGAGTTCAACGACGTTAATAAAACACCGTGCATATGATAAAGACTTGGATTTATTTCCGTATGACAGTGCCAGTAGAGGGAGGGCTATTTAAAAAAAATTGAATATCGAGATCAAATCCGAAAGCGGATTTTGCTATTATGGAAATCCGATATCGAAAAATCCGCAATTATGAAACTAAAGAGACAATTTCATAATGGGAAAATTCGTGGATTGGATTTTTCGATATCGGAAAAACTTCGACATCGGATTATTTCATAATAGCCCCCCAGAAGTTTTTGGCAAACGTTGCCGTGAAATGACCGAGAAACTTTTTTAGACCAGAATTATATGGCAGTGGTTTGGTAAACATATGGTTCTAACAGAACGGTGACACATGCCATACTACTATAATATAACCATGGCATGTTACGAGAAATGTTTCCACAACAATTAATTACGAAATGAGGTGATGTGAAAGGCACTGAGGTATTTTTAAACAGCTTTCGACTTCTTTATCTCATCTTAAAATGGGGTTATCCTAAAAGATAGATTTATGCAATAATATTGAAACAACTAAAAATGAACATGAGATTGTCACAATACACAGGATAAAATGTGGGAAAAAGTGATGAAAATTGTAATCAAAAGAGTCTGAATATTTGTAATGCAAACAGAGGCGGTCAAAAAGTAGTAAAACCTTTCGGGTGGATGTACCTTGTATTGTTACCTAATAGGTCAACATTATACTGCAAACGGCTTAACATAACAGTGTACGCGCGACGGCCCAGGTGGCACAGTGGTTAAAGCTACGGCAGTTGGAGCAGGAGGTACCGGGCTCGAATCCCGATCCAGGGCAAGGTGCAAATAGGGATTTTGCACCATCGATCGTTTGGGCGGTGCGATCGGTGGTGTGTATGAACACATCTGGATCCCGTGTCGAATTTAGAATCCATGGGCCGTCCCATCGTTCATGGCAGTACTATAGGCTGACATGGAGCTATGCAATGCGCAGATGGTTCAACGAGAAATCGGACCTATAACCGTACATAAAAGTATTATCACAACGTACCAAATGCCGGTCTAAGTGTGTGTTAGCAGCCGCAATAACATAACATAACATAACAGTGTACGCGTCATAACATACAAAACTCATTTATTGCTATAACTTCCTGCTTTCTTTTGACAAATTCGACCAAACAATTTCGCGGTGGATTGTATTTTTCGATATCGAAAAAAATCCGACGAGTAAACTCGATGGTAGAAAGGATGTATTTGAAATTGGCCCGAAATTCAACTAATAAAAAAACAATGGTAATACTAAGACTAGAATTTCTACCATATTTTTACTTGATGCCAGTAATAGAAGAAGTCAGGCTCATAGAACAATTCATAACAAAATACTACCCTAAGGAATAGTGTTACAGTCTCGTGTAAGATTAGAATCATGAATATTGGAAATATCTCTCAAAATAATGCTGTTAAAGTTAGCCGAAAGTTTCCAGCCGAAAAAATAAAAAATCGATAATGCAGATTGTGTCTTTGCTATTCCAGCCGAAAGTTAAAAATTGTATATTTTCTTAATTGATTTCTAACCGAAAATTTTTCTCCGACATTTTCCAGCCAAAAAAAATTTGATGCTACGGGAAATTATCAAACTATAATGGAAAAACACATATTAACTAATTAAAATACTCATATGTAATAATGTTTAAATTCCGAAATCTCTATAAAATCAACCTTTAAAGTGTTATGGTTGGATGAGTTTATTTTAAGCAGTTTGCCAATGGTTATCACTGGAAAAAAAATTGGGTCAATTTTCATGTGGGGAGTCCGGGAAAATTCGATTCATTGAACCCGTAGAGCAAACTTTTAAAATCTCTATAAAATCAACCACTAGAGTGTTATGGCTGGATATATTTTAAGCGGTTTGCCAATGGCTATCAGTGGAAAAAAATGTGGGTCATGTTTCATTTTTTAAAACTTATTCACTTTTTTAAGACTCCCCACATGAATCCAGCCATAACACTTTAAAGGTTGATTTTATAGAGATTTCTGAATTTATTCAATATTACATATGAGTTATTTATATAAGTGTTTTTTCGTTAGTTTGGTAATTTTTCGAAGCATTTAATTTTTTTTGGCTGGAAAATGGTTGAGAAAATTTTTTGGTTGGGAATCAATCAAAAAAATACAAAATTTTTAACTATCGGCTGGAATAGCAAAGACACTATCTGCATTATCGATTTTTTTATTTTTTCGGCTGGAAACTTTCGGCTAACTTTAACAGCAACTCAAAATATTAGGTATACCACTTTGCTTCCGCCGTTTTTTTCTTCAAATTATAAACAACATTGCCGGTTGTAGCTTAATGAAGAGAGTTTCTAAAGCGATTGGTTGTTAAAAGCATTCGTTGACCTGACCACTTACAATCATGCCGATTATACAACTCGCCGGATTTACTGCGGCGGGAGTTCAATCGATCCACATTCGATTCGCAATTAATTTTTTTGCATTATAGAAACCGCCAGCAACCTGTACTACCGATCCGCAATGAAACTGCGATTTCACTAGCTGTCAATATTTTAATATATGAATTTTATATTGCACAGTAGAAAAGCGGTGAGAAATGTGCATGGAAATATATTTTAATTGTATTTTTTTTATTAACACCCAGTAAGAGCGGAATGAAAGAGATACTTGATCCACTAGGAAATAGTGTTCAGCTTTCAGATTTATAAATAACTTAAGGCTCAAACAACTGCTTTTGAAAGAGCTGAAAAGCAATTTACCACAGGTAGTAAAGTCATCTTCTATTTAACTCGGGAATTTAAATTGGCAGCTACCTTACGATTAAGGAATTCGGGTAGCAGAATGGTGTTGGTCAAACTTGTTTTGTTAAAATTGTACAAACCACAGTTTCTGTAATTATTTAGAAATATTAATAAATACTCCCAAAACTCACTTTAATAAGAGCCGGTCGAAACATCAATAGACGTTTGGCAAAACGAGTGAAGATATCTTCTTGGTCTAATCCATAATTTACGTAACTTGTCAAATCGATGAATATATCGAATAATAAAAAAACAAAATTAATTTTTTTAATAAATTTAACAAATTTAATTTTATTTAATTTATATTTAGGCTTTCAGCAAACATCACAAATAAAGCTTTCATCGTATGAAATCCGCATTAAATTTAATACGGATTTCAAATGACATAATTTACATGGACAGCGTTTCACTTGCGAATTCTATAATACCTATTTTACACACTGCATTACCGTCATTCGTTCACTTTGCATCCGACGTTTTCAATAATACGAAAACCTTTAAAATCGAATTAAACTCCCGCCGCAGCAATCCGGCGAGTTGTATAATCGGCATGAATGTTCCACCAATACGTATTAATGGTTCGTACAGTCTCGCAGTTGAGACATGGTTAGTGCCGTTTACGATTACGACCTTTAAGCCATATTTTATATTGTTGTTAACAACTCGGTTATACATTTATTATTCTAAGTATTGTCCATCGTGTTGCCATTTCATCTCCCGTCTATCAAGCATCATTCAAATCCCATGTTGAAAAAACTATTCATCTTTATTCATCATATTGTGGCCATCTTAAGGCGATCAAAAACGATCCCAAAGATATTGCATTCCAAAACATTCACTATACTGATAACACTGATTTAGTGACAATTCTAAGCGAAACAAACTCCAACGTGCTTACAAAAGAAAATAAAGATATGGATGGAACCTCGACTATTGAAATTAGTATTCGAGTAGCTCAATCAAGAAGATGGCTTTTAATTAGTCGAATTCACTGCTCATTATCAAATATAGAATTCAAACAATTAGTGGATAAAATTATACGTACTGATGACGTGTATATCCACCGAATAGTTTCAAAGCCATCAAGTGGCCTGAAATATAACTATATTTCATATAAAATCAATATGCCAAAAGAATCATTTGATGCAGCAGTGAACTCTAAAGTTTGGCCTGCTTGTAAAGGAATTTGAGTGGTCTCAAAAGAAATCGTTTTTTCAAAAGCTTCGCCTAAACGATCAAATTCGATAATAAATATGAATTCTATTCTACCAATTATTCCGCCGAAGTTTGATTCATTTCACTCAAAATCTACAAGAGTAAGAGATGCAATGTGTGAAGTTAAGAACAAAATAATGTCATTTATCGGATTTACTAATAGCTACCCAGTGACATGCACAATATAATATACAAATCACATCGTCATCCTCGATTCTTAAAAGGTTTACTTCAAAACTCAAATCAACTGCTAAGAAAGTATTGCTATTGGAAGATTATGATAAGTGCTTTCAGTTTTTAGAAGATATTGCTAATAAAAACTGCGCTTATAGAGAACCTGAGGTAATTTAGTGGATAAAGAAACCCCAACCCGAAGTTTCACTTCTAATTGTGGTAGCTATGTATGAAAAAACGGATGGATGCTTGATAAAAGGTTACTTAAAGAAAATAAATATCAGCAATCATTACCAAAAAACCATCAATTGTATAATTTTGAAAATAAATTTGTGGTAATAATAAATAATCAATTTTTTTTCGGATTTTACAGGCCATTATTGGCCCGTACCGTGTCAACAATCTGACTCCAACGGTTTCGATCACGAGCCAGCTCTTCAAACCATTGTAGACAGTTTGCAGATTCCAGATCGCTCTCTACGCCGTGGAGCCATCGTCGCCGACAGCGACCTCTTCGCCTACCGAAAGGCGGTTCTCCCTTTAAAGATCGCTGTATCATACATTTTGGATCAGCACGCAGAACGTGACCGAGCCAGCGTATTCGCTGTCCTTTGATTTCATGCACGATATCAGGAATTTGCATCAAATTCCTGATCTCGTGATTGAAAAGAACTCGGTATGTGCCATCAACTTCGCGTTTTGGGCCATATATCACACGCATGATTCTTCTCTCGAATGTTAGAAGCCATCTTTCGTACTCATCCGTCAAGGTCCAACTCTCACATCCATACATGACAACGGGTCTGATCAACACTCTGTACAGTTTCAGCTTATCCGTATTTGCAAGATATTTTGATTTCAGCAGTGGACGTAGAGCATACAAAGCCCGATCCAAGATACTTGAATCTCATCACTCCTTCAAACGTGCCTTTTCCACTACTGAAATCAATTGCGTCTTGGTCTCGAAAACCAGAGATCAGATATTTGGTTTTGGACTCATTGACTTTGAGACCAACGGAAGCTGAAAACTGTTCCAGTGGATCAAGTATCTATTTCACTCCGTTGCCATTTAATCCAATCACACAGATATCCTCTGCATATGCAAGAAGTTGATTGGATTGTCGGAATAAGATATTGTCCTGAGGTGTTTCACTTTTGCGAAGGATGTATTCCGACATGAGATTAAAAAGTATCGGGGAAAGCGCATCTCCTTATCGAGCACCAGAAGTGATTGCAAAAATTCTCGATAGCCTGTTCTCAACTTTGACACAGCATTGTGACTGCGTTACTGTCATTTTACACAGATGTACATATTTTTGTGGTATTCCTAAATATTCAAGCGCATACCATAGCCTCTCTCGATTGATCGAGTCATAGGCTTGCTTGAAATCTAGGAATACCTGGTGTACATCGCGAGATGTTTCGTAGTACTTGAAAAGAATCATCCGTAGCGAAAAAGACTTGAGCAGTGACTGACCGATTTGGACGGAATCCTTCTTGGTAGTCACCGACAATTTCCTCCGCTAGAGGAGAAACTCTTCCCAAGATAACGTATGACAGTAACTTATATGCTGTGCAAAGGAGAGCTATACCGCGATAGTTCTCGCATTTCATGCGATCACTCTTTTTGAATATTGGGCATAACGCGGCCACTTTCCATTCATCAGACATAACTTCATTTCGCCATACCAATCGAACAAGGTCGAAAAGACAGTTCCACAAAGTTAGCCCTCCGAATATCAAGAGCTCTGAATTAATGCAATCAACCCCTGGTGAACGATTTTTCTTTAATCTCTCCATGGCCATTATTAATTCCTCATAGGATGGATCCTCAATGAACATCTCCGCGGTCTGTATTTGAGGGTATTCAAACACAGCTTGTGATACATGTGGAACATTAAGTAAATCAGAGAAATGTTCACGCCATGTATCGAGTACCGCATCGACGTTAACACAGAGGTTTCCATCCTGGTCCCGAATGGCAGTTGACCGAGATCTTAAGGTATGGTGCAATTCGGTGATTCCTTTAAAGAAACCACGCGAATTGTGCTCATTGCTGAGTTGTTGTACTCTTAAGACCTTAGCCTTCCACCATTACGCTTCTTCAGTCTACAAATGCGTTTAGCTGTCCTCCTAGCGAGAACTGCTTTATTTTTCCTTGCGATTGTAAACCGAGTTTGCGCTTCATTGTAGGCTATATTTCGTTGCTCAACAGCAAGACGACACTCCTCATTTAACCAATCATTTTTGGGCTTAGTTTTCACTATACCAAGAGTGTGCTGGGCAGCATCGACAACCGAGGTTTTCAATATTTCCCAGACACTGTTCACATCATCAGATTGGTAATTGGATTGCATAATGAAATTGCTGACAAGATCTTGATATTTTCGTTGCGTTTCTTCATTTATCAGACCTTCACAGGAGAATCGCGTTGTATGTTTCCCTGTTCTCCCTGACTTGTACGAAAATTTCCATCGTAGCTTTGCAGCAACCATAAAATGGTCACTGCCTACGAATTTTGTTGACGACCGATACGATCTCACATCTTGGACAACCCGAGCCCGCCCTTTTGAAATCAACACATGGTCAATTTGGCTTCGGGATGTTTTACGTGGATGTGTCCATGTTTCTAAGTGGATGTTTTTATGAGGATAGAATGTACTTGCCACTTTGAGATCATGAGCGATCGCAAAGTACATCATTCTTTCCCCATTTTCGGTCGCAGTTTCGTGTCGAGAGTACGGACCTATGTTATTACATAAGTCGGTCTGATTTCTGCCAGCTCTAGCATTAAAGTCACCAATCACCAATCTGATATCGTGCTCCGGTATAGAACCCATCAGATTATCCAAATTATTATAAAATGAGTCTTTATCTTGGGGTTGGCTTACATCAGTGGGCGCATGTACACATACAATTGACAGGTTGGCTAATCTGATGTGCAAGCAAAGCTTACACATTCGATTATCGACTGCTTGGAAGTCCAACACAGTCTTTTTACCTGCGGCACAATGAGAAAGCCAACTCCAAGATTTCCGAGGCCATCTCCACTGTGTAGCAACGTATAGCCTTGGGACACATGCTCTCCACTTTTAGGCCATCGAGTTTCTTGGAGAACTACGAGTTCCAGCCGATACTCCTTCATACATGTGATAAGGCCGTCCAACGCGCCAGGTTTTCTTAATGACTGCACGTTCCACGTGCTGATCCTCAATCTCGTATCCGGGTACTTAAGCGGGGGGTCATTGTTATTTAGGCGATATCCGATTTTTTTGTTTTTGTTGACATTTTTAACTGTAATTGTTTTTTACGGATGCGGGTCGTCAGCCCAGCGATCCAACCAGATTTAGTCGCCTCCTACGACAAGCTCTGAATACTGTGGTGGTATTCTATGGATCTCATGTTTCGTTCGAAATATTTACAAAACATGGTTGCCCCCACCCACAGGGCTAGTTATTTGTATAAATAATCAATACAAAACCAAATGCAGTGATCTAGTTCACTTTATAAGAATAATCACAACATCACTACATCTTAGAATTCCGCAAACGTTTCAGCTTGCCATTAATGTGTCATGTTACGTTGAGCATCTAGAGGATGCTATAAATTTTATTACCAATAGCAAGTTTTCAAATGTGAAATGTATAGTTACATAGAAGAACCGGTAGCTGAGCACCAACGGGGTTTTGATGGTAAACTATTAGTGCAACTCAACTCAAATAATAAACGGTTCAACACATCAAATTGGTACATTGTCTGCTCTAACGCCACGGAAATCATGCTGGACCAAAACATATTTGATTGAATATGTAAATTGGCTTTGTCCTCGGAAATAATAAAACCGGAGATAATATCGATCCAAGTAGTCCCAGGCTGTGGCTAATCTACTTGGATATTACATGCTCATTTACTAGGAAGGGATCTCGCTCTTAGTTCAACAAAACATGGTATTAGTGACATAAAAGAGAAAATTGAATCACGATTCATTGATGTTGGTTTAAATTATGAAGATATTAAAACGAACTATCGTACTATTGCCTCTTATCTCCTAAATGGTACTAAAAAATGCAGAACACACAGTGTATATTGATTAGTACATGATGGTTCGTATGGGTTTATTAGGTTTGGCAGCTCCGTTGAGTGAATGTCGGAAAATGTTTATCATGGGAGATCAAATTACATCAATATGCGATTTTTTGATCCTAATATGTACTCAACTAACTCGAAATATTTGAGAACAATTTATAGATGTCCAGCTGACGTGACATACGCAATAAAAGAAATATATCCGGGCATCTGTACCACTAACATCGCTTCTAACACCATTCGTATCACCATTATTTAATCAATTAGTGACATTCCAATATCACCGAATAAATTATATTTGACGTTTACGAAGGTTGATAAATGCGGGAATTAACTAACAAATATAAACTGCTGGAGTCAAGCAAAATACTAACTATCCATGAAGCTCAAGGTTTAACATCTTCAAATGTAATTTGTGTTCGATTGTCGGGTAAAAAAATTAAACTGTTTGACATGCAATAGGAGCATTAAGCAGACACACACACACACACACACACACACACACACACACACACACACACATTTCAATACTTTTCTCCAGTAGAAGGTGACCAACTTCATAAGTTATTCATTAATGTGTTCGATAAAGATCCCCTGAAACCGCCTAGATGGCGCAGTGGTTATATAGCTGCGGCGGTTGGAGCGGAAGGTACCGCGTTCGAATCCCGATAGGGGCAGGATGATAAAGGGATTTTTCACCATGAGATCACGATCTGTGGTGGGAATGACACATAACTATGACAGGGAATGACTCCCTGTTGGAGTGCAGAAGTCATGGGCCGGTCCATCTTCCATGTCAGCACTATAGGCTGGCATGGAGGTATGCAATGTGCAGATGGTTAGAAAATCGGACCTATAGCCGTACGTCATCGAATTGGCTGTAATGGCGTAAATGGCGCAGATTGTTAGTGATTCCACATTTGAATGTCAAAATTCTACAAGCAGTCATATTCTGGATGTTTGTCTTACAACAATTCCGCATTCCATGGAAGCGCGTGTCGAGGCTGGAATTGGAAATTCTGACCACAACCTGATAACAGTAAAAATTTCTGTCGCAACACCACCAGAATTTAGACAGCAGCCAAGGCGTCTATGGCATTTTAAAGAGGCTGACAATGATGATTTACGGTCCAACATTTCCCGTGGAAAAGCCATTGTTTTTATAACGTTTCCAATTTCACCGAAACCGTTCTACATGGAATGAATAAATATATCCCATCATCCTTTTCCAATCCCAATCCTAATTTTAAAATCTTTTCAAAAGAAGCCACCAAAGCAGCAAGACAAAATAAATCTGCTCACAAGAAGTATAAGCCCAACGAAATTTCGTTTGACGAATATAAGGCCACACGTGACATCTGTAAAAAGATGGTCGCATCGGTTGCCAATATTTCTAAAACATCTATTTCAGCATTGAAATGTGCAAACGGTGCTTTGGTGGTGGATCCATATTTACATGCCGACTTACTGGCAAACGTCTTCACTTCGAACTCGACCTTAGTTGCCCCCGATGGAGTTACGGCAATTCCGTATTGTGGTACCAAAATGGATCCTGTCAACATCTCGGAGGAAATTGTCTTCAGGAACCTGAAGACAATGGACATAAATAAGGCCACTGGACCTGACGGAATTCCTGTTCGAATATTGAAGGAGTTTGCCAGTGACTTGGCTCCAATATTAACTAAAAAATTTCTCCTTTCTTATAAGCAAGGTAAATACCCGAACGCCTGGAAAAGTGCGATGGTGCAACCGGTCCTTAAACGTGGTTGTGATAAAACTGACCCTTCAAACTACCGGCCAATATCAATTGTGTCAGCCGTGGCTAAAGTTTTTGAGAAATGCATTAACCAACAAGTGGTGAATTATCTTGAGATTAATAAAATAATTTCAGATAAACAATATGGCTTCCGTGAAAGCCGCTCCACAACCGATCTCTTGACGTATGTTACAAACAAATGGAATCTCGCCCTTGCGCACCATGGAGAAGCCTTTGCAATCGCTTTGGATATTTCCAAGGCTTTTGACAAGGTTTGGCATGAGAATCTCATTTGTTAACTTGTGGCATACGGCTTGGACTCGATGACCATCAAGTGGATAAAAAGCTTTCTCAAAGACCGAAAGATCAACGTTGTGCTAAATGGGAGATCATCAACGACACACTCCCCAAATGCCAGAGTCTCTCAGGGATCAGTTTTGTCACCAACTTTGTTTTTGTTATACATTAATGACTTGTTGGATAGCACTGTGAACCCTATCCACAGTTTTGCCGATGATGCAACATTGCACTCTTCTATTCATTCGAGGTCGAGCCTACTCCTTCAGAGTTAAACGGTAAACGGCTGGAAGTTGTCACTTCGCTTAATTCCGATTTGAGTACAATATTTGAGTGGGGAGTTAAAAAACAGGTCAAGTTTAACGAGAAAAAAACTCAAATATACACGTTCTCGCGTAAAAGAAGTCACAACGAACACCCTTTTGTGGTAAAAGGACACGTTCTCGTGAGTTGTGACTCAATTCGTCTGCTTGGTGTTCAAATAAGTAACAATTTAAAATGGAATGAACACATTATCGCATTGACCATATCAGCTTCACGTAAACTCGAGTTCCTCAATAGATGCAGACGGTTTTTTAAATCGCTTCAAGTTCTCCAGATATATAAAACCTTTATTAGACCGTGTATAGAATATTGCTGTCAAGTTAGGGGTGGAGCATATGGCACTGCTCTCCAGTTGCTGGATAGAGTTCAGTGGCGTGCCATACGAATAATACGAAACTCCAGACTTACGAACGATCTAGACAGTCTACAACACCGCAGAGATGTTGCAGAGCTCTGCTTGTTCTATAGATTGATAAATGGTAAATGTTCTGCAGAATTAAAGGAGAAAATACCACCATTAGTTACGCCAGGACGGGTATCACGAGGAACGGTCAATGGTACAAAGCGCGAATTCATTCATCGAACATCCAGGAAGTGGAATTCGTTATCCGGTTTTCAGTTTCCGTTTGAGTATAAAATGCACAAGTTTAAGGCAGCTATCAATTTTTACTTGAAGGATCGCGCGTTGGGTGCAGGAGCTCTGACAGTTACAAGGAGCTAGGACTGTCTAAAAGTCCGCCCTGCACCCAATTAAAGCTACATATAAAAAAAAAGTAAGGACGTAAATAAACGAACTGCGAACAAGCAGGGAGTGCCTTGAGCCCCAAAACAGATTAGATATAAAATACTACGGCATATAGCACGCACGATCCCCATATGTATTTCAACGATTGAGGTTATTGTAATAAACCCATTTGTTCTCGCAGTCAGAGTATGATGCTACAATGTCTTCAGGAAAATACCTTCGGTTGCTTGCAAGCAACTATTCACGAGCAAATAAATGCCGTTCAACATTTCTCGGTTTCAACTAGTATATGACACCCAATATCATTGTTTCTATAGGTAATTCTCAGGTCTTTAACGCGTTTTGAAATTGATTGGTTAATTACTTCCAATGTTCGGTCCATATCTTCTTGAAGCGTTGAAACCACTAACGACACGTTCTTTCATTTATATTTGCCTCACCATAAGTATCTGAGGGCATTATATTTACAAGATAACAAAAGATATCGCATGCCTACTATGATGTATTTATATCGTCGACTTTACTTACTGCTAATGCCATCTATAGAAAAATGGCACCGAGTTTGCTTACGAGCCAGCTCTTCATATTGTTGTTAGCAATTACAAGATGTCAGATCGCTATCTACGCCGCAGAGCAATCGCCGTCGACAGCGACCTCTTCGTCTATACCGAAAGAGCCAGAGTATTAGCAATTCTTAGATTTCATTCACGATATCAGAAATTCCTGATCTCGTGATTGAACTCGGTATGTGCGATCAACATCGCGTTTGTTTGTTTACAATTTTTGATTAAATGAAAGAGAATGGATCTTATATTGATAAATGTTTTATTTAATGTCGGCAATTATGTATGGAATACAATATCAGATAAATGTCCGCCTCTGTTAGCTTCACAAATGCGAGCCCTTTTAAGCACATTTTTTTAAAAAACTTGTGGAACGAAGTCTCGCAGTAATTCCATTGTAATCCTGGCTGTATGCGATGAGGCACCGTCTTGTTGATACCACATGTTAATCAAGCCTAAAACATGCAGCTGTTAAAACGTTTTCAATCATATCACGATATCGCTCCCCATTCACAGTTACCGTCACGCCGTTTTCATTTTCAAAGAAGTAAGGTCCAATGATTCCTCCTGACCAAATTGCACACCAGACGGTCACTTTTAATGGATGTAAAATTATGAATTATTTGAGGGTTTTCCATTTCCCAGAACCAACTATTCTGTTGATTCACATATCCATTCAAATGAAAATGTGCCTCGTCACTCATTATGATTTTTTCATGAAAATCGGGGTTGTCATGGACGAGCTGTAACATCCTAAATGGTCTTGTGGACGAAGCTCTTGTGTCAATTGAATCTTAAATGGAAACAAATCCAAATTCTTGTGCAAAATTGTGGCCAAACTTGTTCTTTGAAGACCAAGCTCCTGGGCACGGCGTCGAATTGAGGTTGATGGATTGTTTTGAACACTTTCTTGAGCAGCAGAAATGTTTTCAGCCGATCTTGCAGTACACTGTGGCCCATGCTTGGGCCTATCACCTACAGACCCTCGTTGTTTCTCCCAAAAATTTCACGTAACTTTCTCATCGTCACTGATTTTGATAAAGTGTTTTTACGATTAAACACGTTGGATTATCGAATATTTTTCATGACTGCCAAATATGAACTGTCAAGACTAACGATTACCAAAATGGCGGCAAAACAAAGTATTATACCTTCCCGGCGTACACCCTTGGCCATCGAGAATTCCTCATAGGATGGATCCTCAATGAATGATTGCGGTTTGTATTAGAGGGTATTCAAATTGAGCTTGTGATACGTCATTAAGTAGGTCAGAAACGCGCTTCTGTCTAGAAATTCGTTTAGCTGCTCGTCATTGTGGGTTATATTTCATTACTCAACAGCAAAATTTTTTTTTTTTTTTAAATAACACCTTTATTGGTATGACTACTACAATAAATATTATTACTTATGAGATAAGCATAAAACTTGTTTGGGTCTGCTGAACCAGTGTCCAGTTCTATAATATTCATACGGTTAACTCATGTGGTCTCATTCGTTGGAGCTGCCTTACTTCGTTTGTACTGTTCAGTAGTTGTACGGCCTCGACGTTGGTATGGGTAAGAAGTCTCTTTTCATGTCTTATGGCACATTCGCGGATGACGTCGTCAATCAATTGAATTTCTAGATCATTGTGTATTTCCCGGTTAGTCACGAATCGGTAAGCGTTGGTGATCATTCGAAGAAATTTATTTTGACTACGTTGTATAATGTCTCTATTAGACTTATGAGTACAGTCTGTACAACCCCATAGCTGCACGCCATACATCCATATTGGTTTGAAGATAGTTTGATAGACTAGTCTTTCGCAATACAGGTTCATTTTGGAATGATGCCCAATTAACCAGTACATTTGACGTTGTTTAGATCGTATCTGTTCAGCTTTTTGTCTTACGTGATGTTTCCAGTTGAGCCTTGAATCTAAATGCAGACCAAGGTATTTTGCCTTGCGCTCCATTGAGGTATAAGCGTAGATTGTTATTTTTGTGTCGAAGTGTAAATGTTACATGGGTTGATTTAAACTCATTAAGCACAATTTTCCAGTCAATTGTCCATTTAGTAACGTCGTTCAATGCTCGTTGCATATTTTCCACTGCCTTTGATTGTGATTCGTCTACTGACATAATTACGGTGTCATCGGCAAGCGTACCGATGAATGTTTTATTCGTTGTAGGTATGTCCGCAGTGAAGAGAAGGTAGAGGACAGGTCCCAAAACAGTTCCCTGCGGAACTCCCGCTAACGTTGGATAAAAGTCAGAGCATGTTTCTTCATGGATGACGCTGAATTGACGATCAGAGAGGTATGATTCAAGCAGCTGGCAATAGTTTTGTGGCAGCATTTTGCTCATTTTGAATATCAATCCGTCGTGCCAAACCCTATCAAAGGCCTGGAATACTAACGCTTGCTCTATTACCGTAGTTATTCGATGGACTTGATCTATTGTAGAGTGGTTGTTCCTGAACCCAAATTGAAAATCAGGGACGTTTACCATGGGCTTTAGACGTTTTAGTAGTAGTTTTTCAAACAGCTTTGATAGGGTCGGAAGCAGTGAAATTGGTCTGTATGATGTTACTTCTTCTTCTGGTTTACAAGGTTTCTTCAGCATAATTATTTGGGCCGTTTTGAAGCATTTGGGTACATATATAATTATAAGTATGTGGTCATGATGATTGCTTTACGTGGAAGCTCCTTGAACAGACCCGGTGATATTTCATCAATTCCTGGTGCCTTCTTTTGGATCAGACTTTTGTCGATTTCTTGAGCAATTTCCATTGGTGTGATCCTTTTAAAATCCTGATTTGGTTGATAAGCAGGTGTTGCGTCAATGTTGGATTGAATGTCATGGGGCTGAAACACTGTTGCAAGGTGTTGAGCAAAGCTTTTTCCGCTTTTTCTTTGTCTTATCGAACCCAACTGCCTTGAGCATTTCTTATAGGTGGTATTCGAACTACAGGTCGTTTAAACAGCAAAATGACATTCCTCATCAAACCAATTGTTTTTGGGCTTAGATTTCACAATACCGAGAGTATTCTGGAAGTCATCGACAACCGAGGTTTTTAATACTCCGTGAACTGTGTTCACTTCATTAGACCGCTAATTAAATTGTTATTACGCTCAGTAGATTGCTATTACCAACTTCAATTTCAACATTTCACTCGGTTTTCTTTGAAATAATTTCACATAAGTGTCGTAACCGAATTAACTTAATATTATGTATCATTACTAAATTTAAATAATTATTAATATAATGAAATAGCGATAGTAATTTTATAATGAACAACTATACATACATATATGTATTCCCGCACATATAAGATAAACTACTTATTTATGAATAGCTAATTACGAGATTTATCTTTTGTGAGGTTTTCAATTTTATAAAAATTATAATAATTTTATTTATTCCATGAACAGTTTATCAATCAACCTCCATATTAGAGTTGTTGATTGTTCAAAGAATTTTAGATAACCTTGTGTATACATAAAATAGCGATAAAGAGTGATCATATTTACAATCGTGATTACAACTGCATCAACAAAGAATAAATGTGGACCGTGCTACCTAAAATTTATAAATTAGGATCCATTCGATAATATAAAAAGTGATCCAATCAAGGAGGTACTATTTCCAACTGGGATTCTCATTGAGATTCATGCGTGACAACTGTCATGTTCATATGACATTTGTCAGTGTTCAGTATTCATTGACATTCACCATTCGCGAAACGATCAATGCATTTCGAACCACTTTTTCATTATTGGATATTCATCATACGAGAGTGTGTCCAAGTCAATGTAATGTGAATATTGCTGATGCAGCTGAAAGTGCACGTGAAGACCGCCATTAAATAATTTATCGCCGTTCTTAAGCTCTGGGTCTCTTATATGGCACATTGTGGCGTATTTTAAAGAGTGATCTTGTGTCGAAGACTTACAAAATACAAAGTTGTTTAAGAAGTTGACCTTCCTTTGCGTCAACGATTTCGTTTAAAGACTTTGGAACAGGTCCAAATTGATTCGTTTTTTATCGAACATTTGTGTTTGTGAATGGATACGTCAACAAACAAAATCGTCGTATTTGGGCTAATGAACAGCCAGAATAGATTCAAGAGCTTATATAATGCATTCTGAAAAATGCAGTGTTTGGTGCGGTTTATAGGCAGGTGGCATTATCGGACCTTATTTCTTTAAAAATGCGGAAGGGCAGCGTGTAAATTATTGCCAAAAATTCAAGATATTTGTGTAGCCGACTTGTGGTTTCAACAGGATAGTTTAACGTGCCACACAGCAAGCCAAACCATCGATTTATTGAAAGAAAATTTTAATGAGAACATCATATCAAAAACGTAAACCGTCAATTGGCCTCCAAGATCTTGTGATCTGACGCCGTTAGATTACTTTTTATGGGCGTATCTGAAATCACTTGCTTATATCGATAAACCACTATCGATTCCTGTATTATGGAAGCTAACATAAAACCCGTAATCAACGGATATCGGCCGAAACGCTCGATAGAGTGCCGGAAAATTTGACTATTTAGAATGGATCATTTAGAAGCCAGTCGCGGCTAACAAGAAATCCTATATTCGATTTTCGAGTATGTCATTTCTAGTGAAGGAAAATTATTATGCTTAACTTGAAATTTTTGGTTGTTGTATGACAATTCGGGTCATGCGGAATGCATTTTAATGTGACGATCACGATTATCGACTCATAAAGATAATCGGGAAACATAATTATTAAGAGAAAAATTTAAGGAACAATTCGAACGTGAGATTTTTTTCACAATGAGCCAATAGACCTTGAATCACTGAAGGTCGATTGGTCCATTGTGACATGCCTTATCAGTCCCAAAATCTGTTTGTTCTTCTAATTAAGTCCAAAATATCTGGTATCATCAAGATCGTTATAGTTGATCCTCAAATAGGAATTGTGATCGAAAGAAGTGCGTGTCTATGAGCTCAACAGTTTCTTCTTCTCCTTTCCCACGCTGTTTGCAGTTTGCGATGTTCCGAATTTGCATTCGAAATATATGATTATTCAGGAAGCATTGCCCCGTGAGAATGCGCAGCAAGATACTTAAAGTGCGTGTAGCATAGTTTAAGAAGGACTGGGATCTTTATTGATTTATTAATCCAAAGAAATTTTTGGATAGTCGACAAGAAATGAGGTCATCCCATCTCTTTTGGTGCAGGTCACCAAAAGAGGACCAATTTATCAACCAATATATTTCGATTGATACCCATGTGATTGGGTATCCAGTGAAGTCTAACTTTATTCAGACTGCCTAGTCGATTAAAGGCAATTATCGTCTCCAAAACAAGTTTCGATGAAACAGTCTGTCAAACAATTGCCTTTAAAGTAGACTGGCTGTAAGAAAGGTTGCAGATACGACGATGTCTACAGTTCATCTCATTTGCAAAGAGTGCTGCTTTCAAAATTGCAGCAATTTCCACCTGCAAAACAGTAGCGTGTACCTACCAAGGGCAATAGTTGATGCGACCTCAGAATTTTGTGTTTATAACCCGGCACCCGTTAGATTACATCATACTGAAGAGGTAAGATGGGCTATATACTCCCATGTGTGATTTCCGGTCCTAAGGAATGTGGGCAGTTGTGTGCCGGCCCCCCTCTATCCAAATTTGGCAGTGCCCATATAAGGGCCAAATAGAGTGGGTTTGCCTTGTAAGTGATCGAATTTTTGCGCTGCACATATTCTAATCCAAAATCAAGCGATAGCATACCTACAACCATCTCAAGAGTTGCAGTATAGGAGTGGTGTGCATAGCTCCTACATTGACCAGACAAACAAGTCTTTGAAGGTGATTTAGAGGTTTCCCTCCAACCCTGCTTATTTTTCTAGGCCACCAAACAACAAGAGATACGAAGTGTCTCTCATCAATTAGTGCGTGTTTTAGCCAAGACAATACGTACGTTTGTTGGTTGCTGCAGTATATACTAACTATACGTAAATGTGATTCTTCTTCCATTTTCGAACATAACTTGATTCGATTCTAACTTTAGCGGTGAATTTCTAGTACGGAAGACATACTCAAGGATTCTCATATTTGAGGATATTCTAGTTTTTATATAATTCTGACGCCATATGTCTACAATTTTGTAGTCCCCTTAGAAGGATCGTTTAACCCTTTCTTTTGTAATTTGGAGAATATAGTTTTTATTAAATTCTAAAATATTTCACGTTTATAGGGACAACGCGATCTCTGGGAAATCTGGGTAATCAAGTAGATGATGGTCTTATCCGTATTTGATACGGAAACAAAGGTAGCTCCAACAAAAACTTTTGTTTTACTCTTCTTCTTATTTAAGTTTCTGTATGTGCTCAAACCCTTCTAGCAGCTCGTGCTAGTTGTCCGGAAAGCATATGTTCCGAAAGTGGCGGAAATCTGTCGTACACGCAGGACCATGTTTTCAATATAATATCTTAAACGAACATGATCTGTGGAGTAGCCGGTAAAAGAAGATTTAACCCTTTATGATCTTTGACTCGATTCGACAAGAATAAAATAAATATATTTGTCTTTAACAGTAGAAGGTTCCTTAGTGCTTTCACTATGAAGTGTTCCGATGAAAACAGTAGTAGCATCTACATAAGCATGACCATTTGCAGCTTCATTCCATTCGACTCCACTGTGCCCTAGTGCGTACATAATTGTTAATGTATTTGTCAGTTGTATAATTGTATTGAGACAGCCCATATACCATTATAGACCTAATAGTATGAAACCCATGAGTCTCTTGGCTGTTTGATACCTTATAGAACGTTGTGCTATTTAAGAATCTGTTAAAGACTTAAATACCACAGAGATAATTGGTGACGATTTCCGCTTAGAACATGGTTACGCCTTCAGAGACTTTGAAAAGACAATTCAATTCTCTAAAATGTATATCCGCATCCCACCGTCCATTTTTCAGTCGACTGTGTACCATAGCATAGCCCTCCTTCAAACAACGTTTCTTCTATGCTTCAATGTTGCCGATCCGATATGACTACACGGAAGGGTTTATCAAAATCCAGCTGCCATACAATCAGAACATACTCATTGACAGGTTACCCTGAAACTCCCTTAGGATTGAGGTAGTTGTTCATTTTTCCTGGTTTAAGGTCAATTTCAACCTGCATCATTTAGGCAAAGTTTGCTATTTTAATCTGTTTGATAGTTATTTATAACTAAGACACGACTTGACATTAAAACTGACGTAATAGACACATATAACATCCTTGCTGAAAGTAAAAAGATCGAACAGATGATTTATCTGAATAAAGCTTTTACACATAATGTTGATCGGTTCGTTAGAACCATAGTTGGTTCTATGTACATCAAATTGCAAGAACTCATTTCTTATGAGGTGTCCACTGGGTACTTTAATTTAAAAACTGTCCAGTATTAAAATGTTACCAACAAACGAGAACTTTAAAAGCTCGCGTCTTTGTTCCAGAGTTGCTATGCTGTATATTTTACGGCAGTCCAGATATGGTGGTGAAGCAGCATGTTTTCGTGGAACGGTATTACAACCTGATCTTAGAAAAAGGAAAGCTAAAAGAACATGGCAACAAACGAAGAGTCCATCTGACAAGACGATTCTAAATAACAAATCACAAAAGCTTAAGCGAGAAATTAAGAAGCTATAAATGATAGCTCGTTTTCTTTGTATATCTTGGAAAATTGACCGCGTGACAATATTTATTGAAAATAATCGTTCCATTATTGCCAATCAGCGGAAATTGCTTCAAAAATATCCTAATCGTTCAGTGACTCACAAAACCACAATTTATCGTTTATTTGCGAATTTTCGAAAGTACGGTACGACAGCAGACAGACCTCGCTTTGGAAGACAATGGACTTCTCGTAACGCTGAAAATGTGTTTTCAGTTACACATTTCTGCATGCAGTTTAAGCCAAATTTTGAAAACTGATTTTAAAATTTTCCCGTACAAAATTCAATTAGTCCAAAGATTGCTACCGAGTGATCCTGATTCTAAGGTTGTCTGGTGAAATTAAAGAATTTTCATCAAAATTGATAATGAGTGATAAAGCCCAATTTCATCTCAATGGCCACGTCAATAAACAGAACAGTCGGTTTTGGGGAGCACATAATCCTCAATTCATTCATCAAACATTATTGCAACCACTTAAAACAACTGTATGGCGTGAATTCATGCTGGAAACATCATTAGTCCCTATTTTTTAAAAATTACCAAGATGTTGAAGTCGAACAATACCATGACATGATTCGAAATTTACCTGTGCCTGAAATGGAAGAGCAAAGACTAGAGAACATATGGTTTCAGCAAGATGGGGCCACGGCACACTCAGCTCGTTCATCAATTCCATTATTGAATGAGGTTTTTCCACGAAGACTAATTTCGCGTAATGGCGATTTAGCATGACCAATGACCAGCCAGATCTCTCTTATGGTTTTTTTTTTAATCAAAAGTTTATGTGAATAAGCTTCAAACGATTCAACATCTTAAAGACAATATTCATCACGATATTGAAGAAATTCAGCATGAAATATTGCAGGATGTCATGAAAAATGCCTTAAAAAAAGCCGAAAGTTGCATAGTGAATCGCGATCACCATTTAGCCGAAAATAAACTTTTTATGGAAACCAAACCTACTTATTTTCTTTGAACAAAGTTATAGGCAATCAAAATGGTAGCGGAACTATTGCCCCACCCTGTACCTCTATAACATGATAAATCATTTCTATCCCCTGTTTTGAATTGTGGGATTATCTAGTTATCTTCTATTTTTTAGGGAAACTCCGCCAATGTCAGCGACTGATTGAACAGTGTGCAAAGAGGAAGTTGACAACTAGTAAGCTTTCAAAACAGAAGCAGGACCGTAACTATTGCCGAACATTTTCAGAGTTTTGTTTATGTCTCCGAATGTGATATGTAGTACATCGATGGACAGGTTGCCTGCATGTAGGTGTATACAACTAAGTCATCGGAGCACCTCCATTGTCGGCTGTGGGACAAGTTAACATTGAAACGAGTGGAGGGCGTAGCTTAGATGACTATTTACTTTACTATTTATTTAGGCTGCCCTTTGATCGTATCTTAAGGATCAAACCCATAATGAATGGGATATTCACTTACAAGAAGTTGCAGCCGCCCTTCGAAATGTTGCTCAAGATACAATCCATTGTTCACCCCATTATCTTGTGTATGGGCAGCACATATGTCGCTTCATGGGTTTGAATATCGGTAACGCTCACTACTATTTGATGATGAGACAAATGAAGGTCATGTTCTGTCTAAACCAGATAGACTAAATGTGTACCGAGACAAAATCGTTCACTACTCGAAGGTTGCCCACAATCAGACCACGCAGCAATATAATCTCAAAAGTAGACACCGACAGTTTAAAGTCGGTCAACCTGTTTTTGATCGTTCGCGCTTAGTAACGCCATCAATAATTTCTCGGTTAAGCTCGCAGCTAAATTTGTACCTGCTATAATCGAATCGAAATGTAGTAACGTTGCTTATAACCTAAAAAATCTAGCAAATCATTACGTACTTTCCCTGCGAAAGATATTCGTGCTTGACAAATGCTCTCAATATAGAAAAAAAATCGTCCTCCAACTATTGTCGGACTTGGTAATCTTTGTTATCGGTAAGGCTCAAATAATTATAATAATAACCTTCTTGTAAAACGAATGTGTAATGAAATTTTGAATTTAAGCCCGGCTTAGTGAGACTTTTCTCGGGTGTGGGTTTTCCCGCGTTAGTAACGTCGCCCGTGGTATGCGTCGTTCCCAGCGCTGAACATCTATTAGTTAATCGGCCGTTACTATAATAAATGGTTAAATGGTCACCCGGTGAAAAAAAATAAAAATGGCGGGAAGAGTTGATGTGGAGGATGAGAAAAAGAAAAATTGGGATTGGCAGGTGAATTGCGAGATCGGAAAGACAGAAAAAAAATTAAAAAGAATAAATCAATGTGCAACGTAAAACAACAAAGAAAATTGTTGAAGAGATTCTGTGACGTACGGGGGTTTATAAAACCAGCTTCCGTTACACCCTGTGTATAATAAACGACCAGAAACCGCAAAACGACCAGTAACGAACTGTGACTGTTCTCTTTACTTTATTAGTTTACAGAAAAGTGTTAGAATGCTAGATAGTGTATATAAACTCACTCTAAAGCAAGTGTATCTATATTTTACCATCGATATTATGTTTATCATATACACAGATCAAATCTTAGTAATTTGCATATCAATAACTTCGTTATTTCTCACATTAGTCGAAAGATATACTGCGCACTTTTATATATTTTATTTAGTAAACTTCGAAATCTAGTCTAAATTCCGATAAAATTTGAATATTGCAAACGAAATTATAATTATCATCAATATGAGTGTCTTTAAACTCATATTGGTCATATTGGTATATGAGTGTCTTTAAACTCATATCTTTAGTGTCTTAAGCCCTGTGGGTGGGGGCAACCATGTTTCGTAAATATTTCGAACGAAACATGAGATCCATAGAATACCACCACAGTATCCAGAGCTTGTCGTAGGAGGCGACTAAATCTGGTTGGATCGCTGGGCTGACGACCCGCATCCGTAAAAAACAATAACATTTAAAAATGTCAACAAAAACAAAAAAATCGGATACCGCCTAAATAACAATGACCCCCCGCTTAAGTACCCGGATACGAGATTGAGGATCAGCACGTGGAACGTGCAGTCACTAAGAAAACCTGGCGCGTTGGACGGCCTTATCACATGTATGAAGGAGTATCGGCTGGAACTCGTAGCGCTCCAAGAAACTCGATGGCCTAAAAGTGGAGTCCATGTGTCCCAAGGCTATACGTTGCTACACAGTGGAGATGACCTCGGAAATCTTGGAGTTGGCTTTCTCATTGGGCCGCAGGTAAAAAAGGCTGTGTTGGACTTCCAAGCAGTCGATAATCGAATGTGTAAGCTTCGCTTGCACATGAGATTAGCCAACCTGTCAATTGTATGTGTACATGCGCCCACTGATGTAAGCCAACCCCAAGATAAAGACTCATTTTACAATAATTTGGATAATCTGATGGGCTCTATACCTGAGCACGATATCAGATTGGTGATTGGTGACTTTAATGCTAGAGCTGGCCGAAATCAGACCGACTTATGTAACAACATAGGTCCGTACTCCCGACACGAAACTGCGACCGAAAATGGGGAAAGAATGATGTACTTTGCGATCGCACATGATCTCCAAGTGGCAAGTACATTCTTTCCCCACAAAAACATCCATTTGGAAACCTGGACACATCCACGTAAAACATCCCGAAGCCAAATTGACCATGTGTTGATTTCAAAAGACCGGGCTCGGGTTGTTCAAGACGTGAGATCGTATCGGTCGTCAACAAAATTCGTAGGCAGTGACCATTTTATGGTTGCTGCAAAGCTACGATGGAAATTTTCGTACAAGTCAAGGAGGACAGGAGAATATAAAACGCGATTCTCCTGTGAAGGTCTGATAAATGAAGAAACGCAACGAAAATATCAAGATCTTGTCAGCAATAGCATTTTACGATCCAACTACCAATCTGATGATGTGAACAGTGTCTGGGAAGTATTGAAAACCTCGGTTGTCGATGCTGCCCAGCACACTCTCGGTATAGTGAAAACTAAGCCCAAAAATGATTGGTTTGATGAGGAGTGTCGTCTTGCTGTTGAGCAACGAAATATAGCCCACAATGAAGCGCAGACTCGGTTTACAATTGCAAGGAAAAACAAGGCAGTTCTTGCTAGGAGGACAGCTAAACGCATTTGTAGACAGAAGAAGCGCGAATGGTGGAAGGCCAAGGTCTTAAGAGTACAACAACTCAGCAATGAGCACAACTCGCGTGGTTTCTTTAAAGGAATCACCGAATTGCACCATACCTTAAGATCTCGGTCAACTGCCATTCGGGACCAGGATGGAAACCTCTGTGTTAACGTCGATGCGGTACTCGATACATGGCGTGAACATTTTTCTGATCTACTTAATGTTCCACATGTATCACAAGCTGTATTTGAATACTCTCAAATACAGACCGCGGAGATGTTCATTGAGGATCCATCCTATGAGGAATTCACAATGGCCATGCAGAGATTAAAGAAAAATCGTTCACCAGGGGTTGATTGCATTAATTCAGAGCTCTTGATATTCGGAGGGCTAACTTTGTGGAACTGTCTTTTCGACCTTGTTCGATTGGTATGGCGAAATGAAGTTATGCCTGATGAATGGAAAGTGGCCGCGTTATGCCCAATATTCAAAAAGGGTGATCGCATGAAATGCGAGAACTATCGCGGTATAGCTCTCCTTTGCACAGCATACAAGTTACTGTCTTACATAATCTTGGGAAGAATTACTCCTCTAGCGGAGGAAATTGTCGGTGACTACCAAGGAGGATTCCGTCCAAATCGGTCAGTCACTGATCAAGTTTTTTCGCTACGGATGATTCTTTATACTACGAAACATCTCGCGATGTACACCAGGTGTTCCTAGATTTCAAGCAAGCCTATGACTCGATCAATCGAGAGAGGCTATGGTATGCGCTTGAATATTTAGGAATACCAAAAAAATATGTACATCTGTGTAAAATGACAGTAACGCAGTCACAATGCTGTGTTAAAGTTGAGAACAGGCTATCGAGAACTTTTGCAATCAATTCCGGTGTTCGACAAGGAGATGCGCTGTCCCCGATACTTTTTAATCTCATGTTGGAATACATCCTTCGTAAAAGTGAAACACCTCAGGACAATATCTTATTCCGACAATCCAATCAACTTCTTGCTTATGCAGATGATATCTGTGTGATTGGATTAACTGGCAACGGAGTGAAAGAGATACTTGATCCACTGGAACAGTGTTCAGCTTCCGTTGGTCTCAAAATCAACGAGTCAAAAACCAAATATCTAATCTCGGGTTTTAGAGACCAAGACGCAATTGATTTCAGTAGTGGAAACCACACGTTTGAAGGAGTGATGAGATTCAAGTATCTTGGATCTCTCATCACTCACGATAATAGTGTGGGCGAGGATATCAAGGTCCGCCTTGCCGCTGGCAATCGGGCTTTGTATCCTCTACGTCCACTGCTGAAATCAAAATATCTTGCAAATACGGATAAGCTGAAACTGTACAGAGTGTTGATCAGACCCGTTGTCATGTATGGATGTGAGAGTTGGACCTTGACGGATGAGTACGAAAGATGGCTTCTAACATTCGAGAGAAGAATCATGCGTGTGATATATGGTCCAAAACGCGACGTCGATGGCACTTACCGAGTTCTTTTCAATCACGAGATCAGGAATTTAATGCAAATTCCTGATATCGTGCATGAAATCAAAGGACAGCGAATACGCTGGCTCGGTCACGTTCTGCGTGCTGATCCGAACCGAATGATACAGCGATCTTTAAAGGGAGAACCGCCTTTCGGTAGGCGAAGAGGTCGCTGTCGGCGACGATGGCTCCACGGCGTAGAGAGCGATCTGGCATCTTCCAACTGCTTGCAACAGTATGAAGATCTGGCTCGTGATCGAAACCGTTGGAGTCAGATTGTTGACACGGTACGGGCCAATAATGGCCTGTAAAAACCGCAAAAAAAAAAAAAAAAAAAAAAAAAAAAAAAAAAAAAAAAAATGAGTGTCTTTAACTATGTCGTTTAAGCGATTCAAATTGGTCATAAAACGATTGTGCTAATAAATGATGAAGCGTCATTGAACGATTATTCAAGTGCATTGAAACCGATTGCTGTTATACGAGTATGAGAGAAGTTGTTTCCAATGAACTTGAACTTCAATATGTCCATGTGTTTAATAAGCCGATACTTATAAATATAATTAAGAATATTATAATGACAAAATTGTTTATTAAACAAGCTAAATAGTGTTGTCATGTTAAAAATTCCAGTTTTTCAAAAAATACGAGTGTAAAAATATTATTACTTCAGCTTATTCGTTACATTTGTATGAGAGTAAAGTATGTGACAATTTTAAAAGTTTATACACTACGGTTAAAGAACTAGTTTCATGACTAAATTAACTGGTTTTCTAAAATGGAAGTACAAACACTGTACAGGTCGTATAAAAAGGCAAGATTATAATATACCCATTTCATATTGGATTATCCCTGTGGGTGGGGGCATTCATGTTTCGTAAATATTACGAACGAAACATGAGACCCATAGAAAAACACCACAGTATCCAGAGGTTGTCATAGGAGGCGACTAAATCTGGTTGGTTCGTTGGGCTGACGACCCGCATCCGTAAAAACCAAGAAATGTTGAAAATGTTAACAAACAAACAAAAGTACTCGAAAACGAGATTGACGATCGTTACATGGAACGTGCAGTCACTTCGAAAACCTGGCGCGTTTGACGGCCTTATCACATTTATGAAAGAACTCGTATCGCTCCAAGAAACTTGATGGCCTAAATACGGATCGATCACAAAGTGCCAAAAAGATTCTTTTCTCATAAAAACATCCATTTGGAAACATGGACACATCCACGTAAAACATCTCGAAGCCAAATTAACCATGTGTTGATTTCAAAGAGCTCACTCGGGTTGTTTCACGACGTGAGATCCTAGCGGTCGTCAACAAAATTCGTAGACAGTGATCATTATCTACGATGGAAATTTTCATACAACTCAAGGAGGACAGGGGATTATACAACACGATTCTCCTGTGAATGTCTGATAAATGAAGAAACGCAACGGAAATATCAAGATCTCGTCAGCAATAGCATTTTGCGATCTAATTACCAATCTGAAGAAGTGCACAGTGTCTGGGAGGTATTGAAAACCTCAGTTGTTAATGCTTCCCAGCACATTCTCGGTATAGTAAACTATACCCAAAAATGATTAGTTTGATGAGGAGTGTCGCCTTACTGTTGAACAACAAAATGTAACCCACATAAGCGCAGACTCGGTTTACAATTGCAAGAAAAAACAAAGCAATTCTAACTAGGAGGACGCAATACGCATTTGTAGACAGAAACAGCGCGAATGGTGGAAGGCTAAGTTCTTTATGGTACAACAACTCAGCAATGATCGCAGTTCGCATGGATTCTTTAAAGGAATCACCAAAACGTAGCATACATTAAGATCTTGGTCAACTGCCATTCGGGACCAGGATGGAAACGTCTGTGTCAACGTCGATGCGGTACTCGATATATGACGTGAACATTTTTCTGCCTTACTTAATGTTCCGCACGTGTATCACATACTGTATTTGAATAGATGATTATTGAGGATCCATCCTATGAGAAATTTACCATTGCCATCCAGAGATCCAAGAAAAATCGTTCACCAGGAGTTGATTGCATTAATTCAGAGCTCTTGATATTCGGGTGGCTTATTTTGTGGAACTGTCTTTCTGACCTTGTACGATTGGTATGGATAAATGAAGTTGAATGGAAAGTAGTCGCGTTATACCCAATATTCAATAAGGGTGATCGCTTGAAATGCGAGAATTATCTCCTTTGTAGAGTATACATGTTAATGACGTACATCTGGCGGAAGAAACTATCAGTGACTACCAAGGACTAGTCCAAAACCAAACATCTGATCTCCGAGACCAAATCGCAATTGATTTCTGATCTCCGAGACCAAAACGCAATTGATTTCAGTAGTGGTAACCACACGTTTGAAGTATAGTGATGAGATTCAAGTAACTTGAACTGGGATCTCTAATTACTCACGATATTAGTGTGGGAGAGGATATCTAGGTCCGCCTTGCCGCTGGCAATCGGGCCTTACATCCTCTAATTGTACCCAATGTTGATCAGACCTGTTGTCAATTATGGATGTGAGAGTTGGATCTTGACGGATGAATACGAAAGATGGCTTCTAACATTCGAGAGAAGAATCATGCGTGTGATATATGGCCCAAAACGCGACGTTGATGGCACATATCGAGTTCTGTTCAATCACGAGTCCTGCGTGTCGATCCGAACCGAATGATACAGCAATCTTTGAACGGATAGCCGGCGTTCGGCAAACGGAGAGGTCGCTGCCGGCGACAATGGCTTCACGGCGTAGAGACCTATCTGGCATCTTCTAGTTGCAACAGTATGAAGAGCTGGCTCGCGATTGAACGAATAGTCAGATTGTTGACATAGTACGGGCCAACATGCATACAAGATTACTACTGCAACGACTTTATTAGTGGTACATATTTTGGCTGTCACTTATAAAATCGAACGCATACAAGTTCGATCAAATAAAACACAACAAATTGCCATTTTTAAAAGCGATTCTGTTCTTATTTTAAAATTCAGGATTTAAAGAATTTCATGCAAAAACAGTCAGAAGGTTACTAATGATATAATTTATTTAATTTAAATTTTATTTAGTGAAATCGTAAACGTATAATTTTAATCATTATACCAATCTAAAAATAATAAACTAAACGACATAACAATTAAAAAGAATAATACGTAAACTCGTAAACCAGCATTTCGTTGAATTGCTTGTTTGATTTGCTCGTTTGCATCTCGAACATTTTCTGTAGCCCCAACAACTGTGTTTGATATTCGATCAATATCATGCTTTTGTAATGTTACCTGAAATGTAAAATTTAATTTATAATCTGGTGCCATGATGATAAATATATATTCTTACCTTTTCACTAAAAATCTCCTGTAAATTGGCTATATCAACAACATTGCGTTCAATTTGTTCGACTTCGTCAGACAATCCCTTCAATTCTTTTAAAAGTTGAGTATTTTCCGATTCAAACATTTGAATATCTTCTGCGCTAAGTTCATTTTCCTCGTAAACCATTTGATTGTGATGAGTAATTATTTCATCATCCAAACTTAATTTACTCGATAGACCGGCTTTTCGATTTCTCAATCCGTTCGCATTTTGATCCCCCTCTTCCAAACTACTTGTTTTTTTCTTGTTTTCTACGTTCGGGAATCCATCTCTCTTTTTATTAGCCACATTCGCATCATTTTCATCGCCAAACATATTCCGGGATGATTTTTTTCTATCCGAATTCAGTTTTAGTAGTTTATAAGTTTCCAGATCTCGTTGCATTCGGTACTTCTTCTGGTCGGTATGAATTTTCGACACTGCTCTATGAAAAATCGTTAACAGTTCTATCACCAAATCCAAATGATCTAAGTGTTGTTGACCATTTTTGAATTTCGAACTTCTTAAGTCCAACTTCAATTCGTCTATCAAACTATTACAAATGTTTAGAATTTTCTCCGATTCGGAATCGATCAGGTCACGTTCATCATCTGTCATTTGTGTGAAACGTTTTAAATGGCATCCAAATTTCATATAGGCCGCACGATTTTCAATCAAGAAATTTCGAAGCTGGGTCAACTGGTATTTAATATTTTTGGCTTTGATTTCAAATAATTTTTCATTTCGTTTCACAGTTTCATCGAGTTTTTGTCCCACTGTTGATTTTGTCTTGTTTGTTAGATTATCAATATTTTTGTTTCGTAAGCGCACTGTTTTTACGCAAGCTTTAAACAATTGTGTAACATCCATAATTTTTTCTATTGTTAAAATATAAATTTAATAATAATAAGTTCAAAATATGTTTAATTTGACATTTAGAAATGTCACAAAATCGTATACTTCAAAATTGAGCTACAATTAAAAATAAAAGGCAATTTTTAGAACACAAAGTCACATCACAAACACAATTTTTGCACTCATAAATATGTGTTTTGATCAAAACCTCCTTTACTCAGCCAAACTTTACGCGTACGGATTCTGTAAGAAAATATTATGTATGAACCATTAGCGGTATTGATGAAAATTCTTATATTCGTACACGGTTGCATACCACCATTATTGAGTAATAATGCAGAGTAAAAACCGAATTACCCAAAAACAGTACTATGCTATCTATGCTATCTTTTTTAGGGCTCAAGGCTTTCCCAGCTCTTTCGCGGTTCGCTTAGTTACGTCTTACTTTACGCCTTAACGGCCAAATCGAGGACGTACGGCTATAGGTCCGGTTTTCGTAGAACCATCTGCGCATTGCATAGCTCCATGCCAGCCTATAGTACTGACATGGAAGATGGGTCGGCCCATGAGTTCTGCACTCCAACAGGGGAAAAAGTACATAACCAAATGCAATTTTATAAATGCTCAAATGGTACTAAACGTTTTGTGGTGTGAGTCTGGTTTTCGATATAGAACTTAAGTAGTGTTAGAGAGAAACGAGTAATTTTCATGTTTCTTTATATGAACTTTTTCGTTTACCACCACACTCTAAGGTTGATATTTTCGTTTGATTATGCTCGTGCAAAAAAACTGAAGTGGCTTGTGTAAACACACAAACTTACGATGGCTTTGGTAAAACGATTGATATCAAATTTATTCGTTATTCTTGGATACCAAAAATTTATTATACATATAACAATCTCGTTTAATACATCATTTTAATCTATTACACCAAAGTACCACTGGCAAAGGTAGAAGTAACGCTGTCCATTTGAATTTAAAATTGAGATACCGAATTTATGTGCATTACATGGGACACCTCTTGATATTGATGTACTGACGATTCTGAATTTATTTTATTCTGAATATCGTCATATACTTGTTGCTCTTCTTCTTGAATCACCATTTGTTTCTCTTTCTGTTTCTGCTGCTCGTGTATTGCCATATGTGCACGCAAACAATTATTCTGGATAAAACCTTTGCCACACACTGAACAAATATGTTCCCGTTCACCTGTATGAATTTTTCGATGAGACTAAAATAAAACATAATATTATGATTCGTATACATTTTTTACTCGGTCAATTACTAAATACCCGTAAATTTGTACGCCGATTAAAACATTTTCCGCATATATCACATTCGTACGGTTTTACACCGGTATGTATTAATAAATGGGTTCGATAATGGGATCGGCCAATAAATGTTTGCCCGCATTCTGAACACGAATATGGACGTTCGCCTGTGTGATAACGTTTATGCAGTACAAGAACATTTTTATATCTGAAATGTTTGCCACAAACATCGCATTCAAAAGGTTTTTCGCCCGTATGAATCATCATATGCTTTTGTAACGCCACTTTTTGAGTCAATCCTTTGCCACATACTCCGCATACAAATGGCTTAACCGAACTATGTGCCCTTGCATTATGATCTTTTAAACTTCTTTCATTTTTATAGATCTTATTACACTCAACACATTTAAATGGCGTATTCGGATCATGAGACACAATGTGATCTTCATAACTTGATTTAGTCTTAAATCCTTCACCGCATGTACTGCATAAGTATTGACTGGTACTAGAATGTGTCAACAAGTGAGTTTTTAAAGATCCAGCACTGCTTAAAGACTTCGAACAAATTTCACATGTAAATATTTGCTGTGATTTTGGCTTTCGTTTTAATTCACGAATATATGAACTAATCGCCCGATCAGTTATATCAACCTTTTCATTATTCTTAAACATACTCTTTAGTTTTTCACTAATTTTCTTTTTCTTTTCTAGTAATTTTTCTTCGTTAACTATGCTCGCTTCATGATCTACATCACTATTTAAATTTTCATTGGAATTGCAATCAACTGGCTGAAGCTCATCATGAAATGTAGTGTCAAAACTAAGACTTTCCATGTCCACTGGTGTGTTATCATTGTCGTCTTGAGTACAATTTGAATTTTCTAGTTTAACAAAAACATATTCAAACGCAAAGTTTGATTTTTTTGTCTCATTTTTATTTTTTCCAATGTATGATAGTTTCTTACGTAGAATAGCATTAGCACGGATAAATTGCTGTTTAAATGTAAAGGCCTTAACTACGTCATCAGCACATCGCTTACATATATTACCTGGTAATCCATCGCCTTCATAAACCTAAAGATACATTCAGAGCGATTAAAAGGAAGGCCTCGAGAATTCATGTTTTACAGGAAAACTTTAACTTTTGAAAATACTATTTATATACTACAATATACTTACGTCTAAATTTGTGCAATAATTTAATATTGTGGAAAATTTAATATATGTATTTTGAATTTGTTCAACTTTGTAAATTGACTTCAAGTTGCTGTTGTCTTTTGTATTTTCCAAACAGGCTCGGCATGTTGAATTATTATCGATATTTTGTTCACCCATGTTATTCCAAACGTTGAAATTTAAAACAAACACTTCATAAACAATACTTTAAAATAATACTTTTAGTTAAAATAATTATTCAATAATTTACTATCAAAACATCAAAACAAAAATTAAAATGCAATTGTCAAACGAAAATGTCATATTACTAGTACACTGTTAAATATTAATTATCGAGCTATTATTTAAGGTGTAGCTCAATGTTAAATGTTGCTATTTTGTTTACGTGACGTTTCATTAAAAGTGCCAACATGGTTGAAGAAGTTAATTCGGAAAATTTAGAAAATAAACCCAAAATTGACGAGGTTCCAAAATCTGAAGCCGAAAATGTTGAAGGAGGTGTTAAAGTGTATACACTAGAGGGTATATTTCTATTAATCTAATATTAATTAAGTTTTTTCTTTAGATATTTTTTTTATAAACATAACCTATCGTTTGTAACTTTTATTTTATCGATTTTAGTTTTGAGAGTTGTTAAAGATGCTCAACAGCAGCATGGTTTACGCCATGGAGACTATCAACGTTACCGTGGATATTGTTCTAGACGTGTTGGTCGCTTAAGGAAAGTATTGAAATTGCCGCAAGGCGATAAACGACATTTCAAAAAAAAGGATGTTACTGCTGCCCATTTAGAGGGTAAAAAATCTGATGAACGATATTTGCAAATCCCGTTAATGCTAGCTGAACGCACTTGGTCCTATGCAATGCAATTACGCCAGGAAGCAAATACCGAGCCAAGAAAAAAATTCCACTTAGTTTCAAAGCTTCGTAAAGCTTCAGTATATGCATTACAATTGCAGGAGCTTTGCAATGTAAGTTAATTTTTAATGCTTATGCGATTTGAAATCTAACTACTTATTTTTTTAGACTGATTATTGCGATGCTCGTACCAAGTTAGAAGCTGAAGCGTATGTAGCCTGGATGCACGGTACTTTACATTTTGAATTATCACTTTGGCAGACCGCTGCAGAAAATTTGAAGAAAGCTCAGCTGGTATATGAAAATCTAGCATTAGCTCTGCCCGAAGAAGAGCAGTCTTTGTATCGATCTAAAGTCGATGAAATAACACCCAGTTTAAGGTATTGCGCGTACAATATCGGGGATGGCGGTTCTATGGACGAATTAATTGAACTGAAGGCACAAGGTTTATTGAATAATATTGATAGTTTAGTTGCACAAACTAAAAGTGAAAGTTCGGAGGCATTCCAACAAACTGAATGGCGTGCACGTAAATTTACTGTTCGTCCAGAAAAGGTGCGTTTATTCCTAATCTCACTTCAGGAGATGGAAAAAAGTATTGAGAAGGCTAAGAGTTATGAATCGAAAATTGAAATTTTGGAAAATATCGTAATGGATTGTAAAGATGCGATTTCAGCCGTTAAAGATGAAATTAAACAAGAACCTAAATTGCGAGTAGCGCCCGGCAACGATAAAATTACTGGAATACAATATCTGTTGGCGTATTTATCATATATTCGTTTATATCGCACGCTTGAGCGTAATTTATGTCTTGTCGAACAGTCAAAAATTAGTTTGGATGCAACAGTTGCCCCAAGCGGCAACGAGAAAAAAGTACGCCCGCAAGATTTAACACGCCTCTATGAAATTATATTGCAAAACATTTCCGAGTTACAACAAATTTCTGGAATGGAAACTGATCAAAAATATCAAAACGAAATGGAAAATTTGTCAACTGCATTCAAAGCATTCCGCTGTTATTACATTGCTGTAACATTGGTTGGTTTGAAGCGGTGGAAAGAAGCGGTAGCGTTATACGAGCGTTCTACAAAATATGCACGTGATGCGATTAAAACTAATTTAACGGAATTTAATTTAAAACCTGATTTACAAACCTTGATACATAAAATTGAAGGATCTAAATTTTCGGCGCACGCATACAGCGTGCTCGAAGATGATACCAATGATGAATCGGTGCTCTATAGCAAACAGCAAAAATCATCTAAACCATTGTTCGAACGATTATCACAATATAAAGAAGATCAGCTATTGAACTCGAAAAATCCAAATGTGTTCAACTTAACACCAGATATGGAACCAATACCATGCAAACCACTGTTCTTTGATTTAGCTTTGAATTTTGTTGAATTTCCTAATCTTGACGATAAACTAGAGACTTCCCCGAAGAAAGGCACACCGGCTGGTATTTCTGGATTTGTAAAAGGATTTTTGGGATGGGGTGGTTCTACTAAATAATTATAATCATTTTTTATGAAATTTATATTATAATAAAACAATTCTCTGAATTTTAATTTACAATTTTTATTTCTTTCATTTTGGATGTATTATTAAATAACATAATAAGAATAAATAAACGGTTTTCATTTAGATAATGTGTATAAATTGTCACGTAATGTTTGAGCATATCCAGAACGCTAAGATCATGAATTCAATATTTACATCACCGACCAAATAGCGCAGTGGTTAAAAGCTGCGGCACTTGGAGAGGGAGAGATATCGGACTCGAATCCCGATACAACAGATATTTTTGACCAGTGATTACAATCGGTGGTTTGAATAAACACATGAACTCCTGTTTGGAGTGCAGAACTCCCGCCCAACCCATCTTCCATGTCAGTGTGTTATAATAGGCTGGCAATGAAGAGCTATGCAATGTGCAGATGGTACTACGTAAATCGGACCTATTAGCCAGTCATACGTCCTCGATTTGGCTGTAATGGCTTAAGGTAGGACGTGCATTGAGAGTTGGGATGGGAGTGCATTGAGGCCCCAAAACAGATTGAAAAAACAAACAAAATTTACATCATTAAAATCCTATAAAGTTTCCACACACGATCGGATTTGACTTAACCAACTCAGGACGTGTGTAGCTTAGTTGGTTATGAATGTCCTTCTCACATCTACATATTCAAATATTGCATGAAGTATTTTTTTTTACAAAACTTTCATTTAAAAAATCTGAGGCATACGACCTAAAATTATTAGGTAGGATATTTTGCATTCGTGCTATCAAGTGTGTTATGTTTAATTTTTTAGCGCGATCTAAACGTATTGGCTAGTTCGATTACTTATTGCCTATCATTACTAATAATTGAAAAAATATATTTCGAAGCAGAAATATATTTTGAAAAGAACTATTGAATCTTTTAAGCTAAATGACCAATTTTTAATATTCAAAATTCTTGGCAGTTGTAGTTAGCGTGAAAAAATTTCGACCCTATATCAAAGGCAATATATTCACTGACATATTCAGTGATTCCATACAAGAGATGACCCAAGATGAAAACGTGCTAACATGATAACATATACTTTACTCTCCAAAATAACAGAATCAAGAAAAATACGTAAACTATGTACCTATTATTAACAATTCAGTAGAATAAATAGTACGAGATATACACGTCAGTTACACGTGTATGTAACTGATATCCACTGTCGGTAAATATTGATTGTAGATTCCGCATGAACTGAGAGATATGTAATCGTATTCTACAAGAACACGATGGCATTGTACGTTCACCAGTATACATCAAATTGTGAAATATGGAAAACTGTAGACAAGGGGACCATATGTGACAGGCTTTAGCAAAAGGTGTATACCGATCTGTCAGGACTCTATCAGGACCACTACAGAAAAATCTATAATAGTGTTAGACAACCTGACAATATTTCTGTTTCTTAATCTGGCTACGAAAGGCACTGCACTTATATTGTGAAAACTGCACCTTATATTTTCTAAAAACTGGACTATTTCCATGGAAATTATATCACTAATTTCAGTTCCCGAAATCATCCACAGCGATAATGGGGTTCAGTTTCCAGAAAAGGAACTCACTTCACTACTAAATGATTTAGGAATACTTGCACGCAGTTGAACGACTGAATTGTTCTATTATACCTGCGTTGGGAGAAGAGATTCTTGACACGCCTTGGAGAAGTAAAGCATATTGGAAAAAACTTATAATAAACATGCATGTTGTTTGAAGGACACCCTTTGAAATCGGCGATGTTTGACAAATATATTTCACCTAAATTATCCCATAGAGACATTTTAAAAATTCAGAGCTGCTGATATTAAGTTAGTAAAGCACGATCTTAAATAACGACAGTTTCTTTAGCCATTTAAGCTTACGTGATGATAAAAGCTGAGCTGTGAATCCAAATTTAAAACCAGGTATTTAAACGACAGTACTGTTTCAGTAGCTACGTAAAGATTGTTGTATGCGCATGAATGGTTTACAGGCTCATAACTTTGGTTAGGACAACTAACATTGAAGATTTACCTCTAACTACCATACAATGAACAATTTGTTTAATAATTTCAGATCACTCTTAAAATGATAATTGAAACGAATTGATGCTTGAGTTTTAATACGATGATATTTATTTTTTAATTCACAAAGTTTTAACTATACACCTTATTTGAGTTTGTAAGCTCATTTATAGAAGGATGTGTAGCTTATAAATTTCCAAAAATGGAGTTATCCTTGAGGCCTGATATAGAAAGGTTACGAAAGTTTTTAAATCCCCCGCATTGCTATATATTTGTTAGTTCTTTAAATCATGGTATGCACGGAGCGAGCAATCTCTTCGTCCCATTTTTCATTGTTACGCACTGACACTTAGTTGAATACTTTGATACAATGTTCTTTACAAATCCAACCGCCTTTTAAACTTCGAAGTTTTCTTCGGACACATTTTTAATCGAATTATGAGTAGAGGTTAGGATTCTTGAAGTGGCGGCTCGCCTTCGGAACCAAATTTTTAAGACGACATTAGACTGCGTCAAAAAATTCTATTGGGAGTTCATCGTTGCTGAAGTGTCCATGCCTATTATCGACTCGTATTTTCTCAAGAACGCCGGTTTGCTCGTGGATATACAAAGACAAACGCTTATATTATTTACAAGGTGCACTTACGTAAACTTTGGTCCTACTGTTTCTAGGATCGACAAGTCAGCAACGGAAGAAATGTCTTCAACATTAGCTGCGTTTTATTGAACACTGTAATTCATTCCAAACATTCCGGACGTCTCCAAACTGACATAAAACGTTATTTAATTCATTCCATTCCAACTGCTAATTTTTCTATTACATTTTTTTATTAATCGCAAGCGTTCGGAACCCATTCTATATGTTCTAGCTCAGAAGGCGGAATGATTGGAAAAAAAATCGTTATTTTGGTTTTGTGCAATAATATTTGAACATATTCGAAAGTAAGTGTACATAATTACTAAATAAATAAATTATTTGGAATTTTCTTTTTTTTTGTAAAGGATTTTGTTGTTTTATGTGATACTTTCAAATGGAGCCCCGATGCTATAACGTGCGTTATTCATAATTATTGCGAAACTGTAACGTCGGCGGACCGCTATTCCAAAAAAAGTGTGGAATGATATTGCTAGATTTTTTATATTTGAAAAGTTAGTCGATAAGAGTTTTATGTAAAATGAAATGAAATTGTTACTTGAAATAACGTTTGAGTTAAATTTTTTATTATTTAAGGATTTTTGATACATATTGAATCAAGAAAACTAATTATTTAATATTCATAAAATTTAGTTTCACTTTAAGTTTGCATTCGTGCGCTTTGACCCGAAGTGGGATCGCTACTCCCATCATCGTTTACAGTTTGTATTTCGTTTGCAAAGAGGTTATCGCCGTTTCGGTTTCTTATATTATTTAAAATACAAGCAACCATAATTAAGAGAGTTATTTAAAATGGCCGGCTAGTATTCAAACCATTTAGTCTTCTGAATGGTCCTTTAAGGTGGCTAAATGATCGCTAAATTTTTATTCTGGCAGAAAAATGGTCTTTGTTAAAAGTGTTTTGTGCTGCTGATACACTACCGGTGTCTTTAAATGGTGTCATTAGGTACATTTTTAGCTATACTTGAGGTATGTATATCCGATCATATGTTGATCTGGTGAAATTATAATAGAATCTATAACAAAACAAGGTTAATTGAGGATTGATTACAGTTAATATTCTTCTTATAAATTAGATAAAAAGGCATGAGTCGTGGATGGATCCGGTTTCACCCGCGTAGCAATCAGTGAAACATCCATGCTCATCACACACTGCTTGTAATAACACAGAGTGGAATTTTTTGTGGTTTATGTACGAGTTGGGATATTCTTTCGGAACTGGGTTATAAGGTGGAAATAAGATTTAAATTGGTAATCATTTAATTGACAAACAGTATTCTCAAAATACCACAAGTTTTTGGATTAGATTTTTTTGCGTCATCTTCCGAATCACTTAAACTATCAAAAAATGATTGCCAAGCTATATTTGGAGACTTAAAGACAAGCTATATTTGGAGACATTTGTATTTTAATGATTGAATCATTAAAATACAAATGTCTGGCAACTTATCATAGCTTTCAAAATTGTATTATTTTTGTTCCAAGTTGTTCTTTTATTACGATTCGTTTGGAATATACCAAGGTCACTAGATCATCATACCTATTCCATCTTTTGTATTTTGGAATGAATAAAAGAAAACATCCAATAAAACGACACGGAATATTTTATATGATTTATGTAACAGTTGTCATGGAAATAACAACGAACTGCCAAAAGTGGCAAAACATACTTTGTAACTGCCAAAAATGACCTCACATAGAAATTTTCATAAGGGCGACAACACATAGAAAAAAAATTACTCTGGTGTTGAACATAAAAACTAAAAGTGGAATAGAATGAATCCAAAACCAACAAACGGTTGGAATGAAATTATTCCGGTATGAATATAATATATGGGATTGTTGTTGTAATAATACCATTAAAATACACCTATTATTTCAACATTTCCTGCAGTAATTAATGGTGACATTAAACATAACGTAAAGCACAAATTAGAGAAAACCGACTGCATATAATCACGTCTACTGGCACCTGACAATCATCAAAGTGAAAACAGAATTCGAACACATGATGTAACTCGGGATTTGCAGAACTAGTGCTAGTTCTTAATCTAGTCGATTACATTTGGTGTTGAAAAATAATGTAGAGTAGAGACCTTGTGGAGATTTCCAATCTTGCATGTTAATGCGAATTAAGATCAAAAATTCACATAGACCTTGTTAATAGATATCACATGAATAAGATTCCGTCTCTAATTCGAATATGTGATGATTTCTCTGATAAAAAAGAAAAGAAGTTAGTTATACAAATGATCGTTAACAGGCGTTAAAAACAAAAGAAAAGATGTTTCAGTATTTAATAAAATGATTGGATAACTATTGGGGTCATCCCTTTTTTATAAAGTGATTTTACTATACCTACGTTTAGTTTATCAAGAAAAACACCTATCGCAGCAAGCATGATGCAGAATTCATGGACAAAGCTATCTCTATAGGCCTGGCGTAGAGCTATTAAATGAACATATGAGCCTTGACTTTCTTGTCAGCTAGAAGTTCATTTTTTCGCACAAAAATTGAAAATTATTTAAAATCAGAATTTGGCTACATTTTCAATATGCAAGAAGGTTCAATAAACTATATATTAAAGGTAAGAGCGCTGTAAGAGCGTACAGTAGGACGTAAATAAGCAAATCGAGAAAGAGTTGAGAGTCGCAAAAAAGATTACAAAAATTATAAGCAAACAAATATAAAATTGTAACTGAAATTAAAAAAAAATGAATAGAAGTTTAATATAATATGTATCGTTACAAAACTATAAATTAAACAATAATTTTTAACATTTTAAATACACATATCTTAATCTTAAGTTTAAGTAATTCAGTAAGGCGATTTACATCATTGTGCTAAACAACTAAATTGTATATAAATTTAAATTTTTAACAAATACTATAAATAATATTAAACAGTTAAATATATAAACTATTTATGAACATTAATAAATAATAAATCCAAGTGTGAATTATTCTTGAACGTATAAGGCACATTTTTGTCACTGTTTTTTATGCGTGTTTAAATGCCGCTCCAGATGATGTCGACGATTAAACGATTGTGTACATAAATTATATTTACATTGAAATGGTTTTTCACCAGTGTGCACTCTCCGGTGGTCCTTATATGATTAATTATATAAATTTATGTAATACTTTTATCTGAATATTCACCAAATTATTATGATAAGCACCTACCTGGAGATGAGAATTACGCTGAAAACATCGAAAACAAATTTCACATTCGAATGGTTTTAAGCTTTTGCTCTGATCATGTAATTTTTGATGCCGTGACAATACTAAAGCATCGGTAAAAGTTTTTGAGCACGTATCACATTTATAATCTTGAGTGTGTAATATTAAATGTTTCTGCAATGAGTAAAAATAAAATCATTAACTTTTTACATTTACTCAGTAGTTTTATGTGATTTAAAACATATATTCATTCTACCAAACGAAATTAGTACGATAAATTTGAAATATTCATTTCTAATATAACTTTGTATTTGTGCAGTACTCAAGGAAATTTGAGGAGGTTCCAAACGTTTCATTTCCAATTGTTCAGAAATAATTCTTTACGTCGGTGATTTACACTTAATGTTCGATATACTTTGTTGAGAGTAGTATTGGGTTTGGGGTTTTGCTGTATGAACATACTATACGAGGTAAACGACATAGAAGATTCAACAAAGTCATTGCAAACTGAACAATAATAAAGTTGTGCCAAAACTAATACTAATTTATCCTAGACCCATATAACAGTCATTTTAACGAATAAATTTTGTAAGTCAATGTTTTCATACCTTTCTCAACTACATACTAAAACGGGCAGGATTTAAACAGAATGCAGTTTAACGAAACATAGGTTAATGAATTTTTCTATGGAGCATAATTATAGATTAAACCAAAATAACAATCAAGCCGGAATTTGTCATCATAGTCTTTTAGACTTTTTTCTGAAAAACTTTGCTTGGCACGTCCTTCCATTACATCGTTGATAGTTAAATCAAGGATGGAACTCAGAAAATGAAAAATCAATTACATGCAGATAGTTACAAACAGAATTGTCCTATTTCTCTTACCTTAAAATTTTCTTTTCGTGTAAACGTCTTATGACACACTTCACATTTTAAACGTAAATTAGCATCGTGGCTTTTTAAGTGACGCTATCATTAAACAAAAAATTCAAAATTAATATAAAATTAGATAATCTGAAATTAGAAAAACTTAAATATGTAGGTACTTACAGTTAAATGATACTGTCTAGTAAATTTTTGGGTACACGATGGGCACCCATACCTTCTATTGGCATTTTCCGAAGTATTTTCTCCCCCGTTCTGGGAATAAATCAATATTTCATATTATTATTAAACAATATAATTTAACAATATAACTTACCTTTTCCTTAGACAAATCTAAAAATGTTTCGTCAATAGTACGATTTGTAACTTTAGTAGCTGCTTGTTTAAATAAAGTAGTACGCGGAGCTGGTGAATCTCTTGCATTAATCTCTATGGAATTATTCATATCATCACTAGATAATGCCGTACAATCTTCAATTACTTCTTCGATTGAATCATCCGGCGTTTTCGAATACAAAATTTCGTTGATATTACTCATCACATCGAAATACTCCCAAGTTGATTTGATGTTATGAGTATTCTGGTTAGCCGACTCTAGTCTTAATATTAAATTTATATTAGAACAATTTGCTAGATATAAAACATAACATATAAATTAATTAATAAATTACCGGAATCGAGTAATTAAGCTGTACATTCGCATTCGAATGTCTTCTGCAAGCATATTGATGTGATATTGTCGAAGGACCTTCTTTAGCTTCAGAATGATATGGGAATTATATCGTCTATGTTTATTCAAATCTGGCGCATGTTCCTTCCAGATATTTATAAATTGCATAGTATCATCTATAGGCACCGTTAAATTACGAAGTTTTGAATTTTGATCGTCAGGTACATTATTAATGATTGTATATGTATCGAAATTCTGAAAATATTGTAGTATTGAATATTTCTATTTAAACAATTCCAATCTACCTATTCGGCTTGTTTAGCCAACGTATAATCACCTCAACATCGTATTCCTTATCACCAATGTCAATATCAACAGGGTCTTCTTCTTTAATTACAAATTCTTGTGGCGTTTCGCCGGATGTATCTGTCACCACAGTGGTAACAATAACATTTTCTTCATTATCCGAAATAGTTGGTTCTTTTTTTAAACCCCCTGTTTCAACATAATCGCAATCGTCTACTACAACTGATTTAATATCTTCTTTACCAGCCATGACTTGCCATTTATATTAATTAATTTTCAACTGAAACGAGCTTGTGGTTTATTATTATTTTGCACAAAACAAAAACTCAACTGTGAAGTCCAGCTGATTATATTTTGACATTTACAAAATATTTCCAAAATTTTATTTTGGATGGCGTTGCTGTCGAATTATGTATCGGGTTAAAAATTTAAGCGCTCATCGACAGCGCCTCTATATGAATATTATATAAACTCGTAATGTAAAATTAAATTTTCGGATTTATTGAAATAACAGATACCTAGAAGCTCTGTAAAGAAAACCGTTTATGTATTTAAGATTGTTTTTTGTCTTTGAGTTAACAAATATTAGTTTGCCCAATTGGTTTTCCACTGGAAAAGCACCGAGCTCCTTCAATAACAACAAAGAAAATTAATGTTTTCTCATGATTATCAATAAAAAAAAACTGTTATAAATTTAAATCATTAATATCTAAAAAATATTAAATCTTATTTTTTATTTAATTAAAGATAAAAAATAATAGTAGTTACAACAAAAATCAAAGTTGATAAGGATTTAATTTTATATTTACATAAATTGTATATATTCAAAATATATGAATTTTCACTTTTAATTTTCCACCAAACTCTGTCGCCATGTTGCATGAAACGCAATTATAATCATATTCACTTTAGCTGATGGTAGTGCAGTACTCAATATTTTCTCAACACTAGTTAAAGGCAATATTTCAACTTGCGGTACATCCGATTTCGCTCGTTTCGACATAATTTGTGTTGTATCCAGTATACCAGGTACCGGTTTTAGTATTGGTATACAATCGGAAAGAGCCTTTTTATTGCGACGATTTGATTCGCAATTATCTACATACAATTCTGTCACCCGAACTAGTTCGCTTGTTACGGCCCACGTGAAATTGGTAAGCGAATTAGTAAGCTTCATAACTGCATTTAGTACTGTTTGATTTGTAGTAGCCGATTGCGAAACATAAGTTGGTATCAAAAGTAGCTTTTTAATGTTTGTACATTTAGACAGGTGTTCATCGAATTCTGATTTTATATCGAAATTAATTAATTCTAATTGTATTAAATTATCCATTTTTGAAACACCCGTTAAAATCTCAAATGTACAACAATTATCTTGTCCCTTTTCAAGTCGCAACCTTTGCAGTGAATTCAATTTTACAAGCACTGATGATACAAAATTTGGTGTAAATTCACTGCATTCGCCTAATTCAAGCGATTCGAGTTTTGATAATTCACCCAGCACTTCTAAATTTAATGTACCCAGATCCTTTATCGATGTTAATGACAAATGCCTCATCGATTGTAAATTTTTTAGCGGTGATAAATCATTTATCATCAAACCAAGCGTGGATTTTAAACGCAGCTCCGATAACAAATTCAAATTAGCGATATTTTTTAAATTTAACGTTTCGTCTTTAAGCGTAACTGCATTCAATACTCTTAGATTATGATTTGTTTCGAAAAGATTTTCTACAACATTCACAGAACATTTACATAAATCAATTGTTTCAAGATTTTTGATTTTTCCAATAGATTGCGAAAATTTTTGCCACGTTTCTTCTGGATTATTCTTGGGCGATAACATTTTACGCAAATCTAAATGTTTTGTACCATTTTTTATAAGGGTTTGTGCAAAGCCGTGCCAATCATTTACTTGTGAATTTTTCATTCGTACCGTTCGCCATAGTATTGCGTTATTAGCTGCTTGGTTCCACAAACGACATACGCATCCAGCGCGTAATAATTCCTAAAACGAAATAACAAATTATTATTAATACTATTATCGTATGAAATAAATATGACCGAATGCTCACCTGGACCTTTAAATATTGAAACGTGTGCAGAAGCACACAATAACCAACCGATAAATTAGCAAAGAAATTTTTTGAAAATTGTGTACTTTCGACCTCACTGGTTGTACCGGACATTAATTTTGCTAAATTATTTATATTTAAAATATCGGCTTCGGTTGCACTTGACGATTTTGGAGTTCTACTTCCACTTTTCTTTCGTACCAGACTATTACTATCAAGAATGGATGTTGGTGATGTTCCTGACCTAAAATCAAACACAAAACAACAAAATAAAAACTGTAGCCCATATTATGATAAATATAAATGACCAAACATTTTAGAATGATAAGCAAATTATAAAATCAAGTGAAAGGATACATATAGAGGATAAGGATTTACTTGAAGGATAAATATATATTTTTTATGTGCAAAACCTGAAAACAAAGAAACAAATTTTCTTTTGTTTTTTTTATAATTAAATAAAAAATTATAAAAATTCCAAATTACAGGAACTTATTATAGGCGAGTAGTTATTTAATTTCTACATTTAACCGATACATTTACGCAAATAGCAACTGCCTATATTCGTTTGATTTTAGAGATATAAAAATAACACTTACGTGTCATTATTAAACGTGTTTTCAAAATTCGAATCTTCGATTGGAGCGGTATTCGAATTACGACGTGTTATTGAGAATTTATTGAAACCGTAGTTATTATAACTATCGGTTTTTAATGACGTGGAAGTGGATGATGAATCGCGGGGTGGTGATACACTTAAAACATTGGTTTTAGGAACAACAATAAATTTTCGACCATTGATGGAGGCAATCGTTTGTGGTGGTATATCCGATGTATTAAATATATTTTGATTTGTTGATATATTTGTGGTATAGTGATGCCATGTTGTTAGCGAATCAACAACATTTTCTTTTGTATTTAATATAACTTGATTTGTAGTCTGTTGTTGTGGTAGCGGAGCTGGTATAGGCTCTTGTGATGGAGATACTTTTGGCTGTTCACATTCGGTTAGTTGATCAGTTGAATTTTGAATTCGTTTCTGGCAATTTTCTTCTAACTGTTCGAGTTTACATACCTTTAAATATAAACAAAAAAAAGATGTATATAAGCTAAAATATTAATATTCAAATTTATTTTAATTTTAATAAATTCTATATTATTTTATCTTATTATATAATTAATCATTAATTTATATATTTGATATCAAATTCTTCTATAAGTTTTAGTAATTCATCATTATTAAACTAAAGTACATAATACCTATTCTGTATATCAAAGTATTCTAATCATCTACCTTTCAAGAAACCTAAAGTTATATCTATTTTGATCTTTTATAGGAGAAGTGGATCGTACATTGGTAACATTAAATAAAACAAGTGAAGAGAGCAAGTGGTTTAAGATGTTTGAACCACATGAAATACTAACCACTGGACAGGTATGTAACAATAAGTTTGGAAGAAATTGGCCTTTTCGAGATAGCAAATGTTCAAATCAAAATGGGTTTAATTTTCAACCATAATTTTAACAACCATAATCGATTTTGATAAAAAGAAATCAATTTAATATCTTTTCAATCATTAAAAAAGTCCTACATTCAAACCAGAGACAATAAATAAACTAATTAAATTTAAATATAACTAAACATTTTAGGTAAAACTATGCCTCAATCTGATTATAAACATTTTACAGTTAGTTGTGATTATCTATTTGAACAAAATCAAAATCTCCTATATAAAAAGTCATCAGGCTGAAATAAATTATAAGAATTCTGCCTGACACGAAGTAGTATTGGTGTATATATATACGCCAAAATAGGTTATTGTAATTCTGTAATTAAAAGACACTGTATACCAACACAACTAAGAGAATGTAGGAGAAATAATATAGACTACAATAGTGAAAAATTTTATCAATGAGCAAACAAATTTTATTTTATATTTTTTTATCTTCAATTTACATTGTATTGTTGTTGTAAGTAACTAACACTATGAAATATCTCGCAAATCTAAATGATATTAGTGATTCAAAAACGGGTTTTAGTAGAGGAGGTTTTGGCAAAATCAGTTTTTGTTTTTTTATCTTCAATTTACATTGTATTGTTGTTGTAAGTAACTAACACTATGAAATGTCTGGCATATCTAAATGATATTAGTGATTTAAAAAGTTTGACCGGCTTTAAGTAGAGGAGGTTTTGTCAAAATTCAACACAATTCATATTCTACGTCAGATGAAAATCTTATATAAACTAGAAAATGTTTTATATTCAATTAGTTTTATTACTTATATAGGTAACTTCATAATTATAAATGCTAAACCGGTGCTTAAACCTAAGACGTGTAACACAATAAGTAAGTACCTAATAAAGCATAACAATCCAATATAGCACGAATAACAATCCAAGAGGTAAGATTATACCATATATGTAGCATAAAGTTTAGATTGTCACTGATAAAATTTATGACGTTTAGTCAGTGAGAAACGATTTAGCTACTATAAAAAATTATTAATTAGCTTTGTATTGTTGCGCGAAATTTCAAATACACTACTAGAGCGTTAATTTTTTTAGCCCGGGGCACCCAAACTTGTTAAGACGGTCCCGCCTGCTTAAGCCTGACATAAAGTTAAGAACGTTGACAAATTTATTTTATAAACGTATCTACAACAGTACGAATACGAAGCTAAATTCAAAGATATATCCGATCTAAAGTTAAAAACATTTATCTAAATTTAAGTTCGACCCACTTAAGGTTCTATTTCTCTCTAATTTTATTTCAAGATTTAGAGGACTAGAGTTGAATATGGTCCCTTACCATAACCTACAGTCATTTACTTCCCAAATATTTATTATAAATTATATTAATGTTAAATAATGTCGAATCATTAAAATTAAACCAAATAACTACTTACCTCACAAATAAAATTAAAGCTCGCTGGACTGTTTATTTCAACGGCATAGCACTCGTGATGATATAGACATGCGCATGTTTTGCACTGTAATGTTGGTATAGTCCCCATCGCCAGAACGCATTGAATTGTACAAGATTTCCTCCTGAAACCATTATTTTGTTTCGTTTTTTCATCGATGATATATTATTTAACAAGTTTTTTTTTTATATTTTATGAGTGGGTTTTTCAAGGAATTAAGGAATATTTTTTTGTAAAACAAAGAATAAGGATCGGTTAAAGGAAATATAATTTAATATAAAAGGAACATATATTTTATTTCAAATGGATGATATACATACAAGTATATTATACATTTACCTTTCGTTTAAATTATTTATAATAAAATTAATGAAAAATAAAAAATGTACTTACTTAGCTTTTGATTTTTTATCCAATGATGCTGATTCAGCCGGGCTTGGAGTTGAAATTGCTGTAGCAACGCTTCGTATCGTTTTATGTGACAGACTACGATTAGTTGTTGGTGTCGATGGTGGAGGCGGACTTGCACCTTTAGGTACTTTTGGTTTTGGAATTCGTTTACTATGTGTTATATTTGATACTTCTAATTCTGTTTTTTTAGCCGCATTCGTTAGAAGTTTAGCGCTACGTATTATTTCCATATCAGAATTTAGACCAAGCGGTTCTTTTGAAAATGTAAAATTATCTAATGTTAAATTTCCATTGCCTAGTTGTGATAATGCCAGATATATATCATGTCGTGTACGTAACCTTTTACCGTTCGGCGCTATATAATAGACTTCACCTTTCTCTTTACTGGCTTCTGGTATTGCACGTAAAACTAGTTCACGTTTCCATCCATATTCGAATGGTTTAGCGTAGATAGGATCTGTTAATGGTATAGTACGTGGTCCACCACCTTTTTTTACAACAAACGCAGGAGATTTTGGGATATTATTAGAATTACTGACAGATGTATTATTATTTGAAATTTGTGTGTTATTCGATAGTTGTTCTGCAGCTTCTTTAATATTATACGCAAATCGTTTAATGTTTCGATGGGATTCTGAAAGAAAAAAATAAAGTAATAAGTAAATTAATTAAAAATAGTCTCAGTGATGCTTGCTGTTTAGGCAAGTTTACGAATTTGGGATTATTGATGGAATTGGAGTACGTTGTGATACGACACATTAGATATAATATGTCAGAGTTCACTACCGGTTATATACATACGAAAAGCTTGCATCTTACATAAGTATGAGATGTTCTGCGTAGATAACTTGGATATAAAATCTACCTTACTATAGAAGTTTAGTTCATGGCCCTTGATTATGATTGATTGATAAGTCCAAAATAAAATTTGGCGAATGGTGTCTCGAGTTATTAAACTAATCGACACAAATACGTCTTTAATGTACATAACGATTTTAATGAAGAGTAATTGCCTGCTAAACACGGTACAATGTACTTGTAATATTTAGATATTGATAAATAATTATTGCAGATAAATGGGAATTCAACACATTAAGCAAATTTACAGGGCTATTTCATTTTGTAGTATGTAAAGGATTATTTACTTTTCACTTAGAATCATTCAAGTGAAAACAAATTGTCTACATTTTAAGTTTCAGAATTATACTTTTTTATGTAGCAGTAATAATAGTGATTCTTTGTTTCTAGCGGGAATATGAATAATCACACACGACTTTTTAGTTCGACAGACAATAAGGCATTATTGATTACTGAGAGAATTGTGAACAGCAAAATAAATAATACAAATTAAACAAACCTTCTTGAGGATTTTCCTCAAATCCGGCAAATCCGTCCTCTTCATCTTCACTGCTTATTTCATCTTCATCACCTTCTGATTGGCTTTTACGTTTTATTCCGCGTTGATCCGGCTCTTGTTCTGCCAGAATTGCTTCCTCACCATCTAAATCGTCTGACATTTTGTTATCATCATTATCGACGTCACCATCGTCACTACCGAAGCCAATTATTTTTAATGGTCTCTCTTCTTCATCATCCTCATCTTCGTGTTCGTCAGCACTTCCAATATTTCTATCGCCATGTTCACTAGACACCTCCATCAAGTACTCATTTTTGACACTAGCATTTTCATCATCATCGTAATAGGTATCACCATATTCTTCCTCTTTGACATCGTCCACGGCACCACTCGTCTCAATATCATCAATAATAGAATCACTTTTAGTATCTTCTAAAATTGTATCACTTTCCATTTTATAATTTATAAAATTTAACAAAAAAAAACTTTAAAGGTTATCCGGTAGAATGTTTCTATTTTCGAATAAAAAAATTGCAATTTTGACAATAAAACAATCTTGCATGTTGAGTGAAAACTTATATATTTTCTGCTTTTGCCGCACTCATTTAATATTTCACTTTCATCAATACTTGGTTTAAAAATATATCGTGTATCGATTCAACTTTAATTATTATTTATGATAAAACTTTTATTTTTAAATTTTTGTTCACAAAAATATTCCACATTTTTAAGTTTCGTAATTAACATAGAGCGTCGCTTTGAATGAATTTCTCGCGAGTTAATTTTTCAACATGGCTACTCCTAAATGGTATAAACTTCTTGATGTAATTTATGGCGGAAAAACTATATTAGTATAATATGTAATAAATTTATTGTGTTGTTCTGGTGATTAACACAACCAGATATTTAATTAACAATACGTATTAAATATATCATAATTAATATTTACTTAAAAATATTAATTGAATAATTTCGTTGAATTTGCTTATTTGTTTACATTTGCAGTTTGCACAACGGATAACGCAGTTTTATTACTGTGTATCTACCGGTATTCCAAGTCAAGACTCAAACCATGATAAGATTCATGATTTTATCATTTTCTACGCTTTATATTCTCTACTATTTTTATTTTCACCACATTAATGAAAATCATTTTTAAAAGTTGCGTTGAATAAAATATGTATACCTACTTGTTAAATTAAAAACATAACGCATGAAATTCATTGATAAGATAGCGCTATTTATAACGAAATTTGAATAACTTTATGATTTAAATAATGGTAATAGTAGTTCTTTTAGAGTGATTTTACAATAATGAAATTATTAAATAATTTTGTTAATTTAAATTTATAAAAACAAATATATTGTCACGAATCACAGATGTCACCTGTGATAATTAAAAAGAAAATTATAATAGTAGGGATTACCCTGTAACCAAATGTTTACATAAACGAACAAAATAAAAAGAAATAATGAAATAGGCGGAGCAAACAAAATACGAGAAGAACATTCGCGAAGTGTAGAGAAAAAAATAATAGAATATTCTACAAGTATTTGTGTCGTATAAATACGTGTAGACATTTGAGTTACAAAACAGTTCAATTTTGAATTTCGAAGTGTTAATATCGGGAAGTGAAAATAATAGTGAAAGTAAAGTGTTAAAATAATAGTAGTGATAATTATTGTGTGAAATAATAGTTAAAATAAATATTTGTGAATTATTTGTGTTATTTTGGTGGAAAATAAATTTAATTGAAATTTAATCTTTGCGAGTTTAATATTCACAATCCAGTGATCGAACCGGATAAAATAATTAGAATAACCACTCGGCGAAATCGTAACAATTGGTGACAGCGGTGGGATTGTGAATATCCAAGATGAAATTATTGGACTTAAAAGTGGCAGATTTGAAGAAGGAGTTGGGGCTACGGAATCTACCAACTGCGGGCAACCGAAATGAGTTGCAGTTGAGACTCCGTACAGCTTTGTTGGATGAAAATGTTGACCCAGATCAACATGAATTTAATTTTGGGGCACCGGATTCAACCGAGGTGCAAGCGGTTGAAGTGACAACAGAGTCAACGACCAGAGCGGAAAACCAGAATGTTGTCGTTAAAGAAACTACTCCAACAACATCTGGAGGTTTCGACATGGGGCAACTAATGGCTGTTATGCAACAAATGATAGCCAAGCAAGAACAAATGATCGGCGGCCTCGAAGTAAAAATGATTACCGAGCAAAGAGCATTGCGTGCTGAACAGGAGCAGATGATCGGGGGGCTCAAAACCGATATAACAAGCGGTCAAGAAAGTTTAAAGGAACAGATGCGTGCCGATCAAGAAAGCATGAGAACAGGACAAGAGAGCATCATCGAACGGTTGAGGAGCAAAAGCTGACTCCCACAACCAAATGCTCCATAACCTTCATCCCCATTTCCAGATTGGCAAAAGGTGGCGATAGCTTGATGGTGCGAGGTGAAGTAGAGGGACGATCCAGTTTAATAACGTTAGACACTGGAGCAACGAAAACGATTGTGCGGCCAGATTTCATCACGGATGGAGTTCGATCAATGGAAGGGTTCAAGTTGCAAACGGCGACAGGCGACAATGCAGCTATCAAAGGAAAGAAGGAGGTTACAATACGAATCGGGAACAACAGTTTTCGACATGAAGTTCTGGTTGCGGATATTGTGGATGAGGTCATCCTGGGAATGGACTTCATGAAGCGAAATGGATTCGTATTGGATGTCGGACGGGGAACATTGAGCTACGGTAATGTCGAACTGCCTTTGCAACTGAACAACGGGAAGGAGCCAATCGTAAGGAGGATAACATTGGATCATCGGACGAAGCTACCACCACACTCGGAAACGGTTGTCTGGGGGAAATTGGATGGAGGTCCTGGAACACAAGGGTTGTGGGTTGTGGAAGCCAACAGGGACGAGCTACAAACCAAAGAAATTATCATCGGAAAAGCTTTGGTTAAACCGGATTGTGACTTTAGAGTTCCGATAAGGGCTCTTAATTTATCGGATGTGACAAAAACAATTAAAAAGGGAACTATCATCGGCCGAGGAGAGGAAGTATCCACCATTATAAAATGCGAGGAGGCGAATCCGTGTGTAAAGGCCAAGGACCAACGACAACGGAAATTAACGGAGGAACTAACACAGAAATGGACGGAACAATTAACGCCAAAAGAAAAACAAGCAGCAAAGGAGTTGCTTCAAAAATATATGTCCATTTTCTGTGGTGCACCGGAAGATAATGGCAGAACAAATATGGTTAAACACCGGATCGACACAGGAACATCAACACCAATTCGACAAGCGCCAAGAAGGTTACCATTGGCTAAACAAGCAGAAGTGGATAAGATGGTAACTGATATGCAAACATCGGGAGTAATTGAGCAGTCAACGAGTCCATGGAGTTCACCCGTAGTATTGGTGGAAAAGAAGGATGGAAGCATGAGATTCTGCGTTGATTATCGGAAGCTCAACACAGTTACCAAAAAGGATAGTTACCCGTTACCAAGGATCGACGACACACTGGATACATTGGCAGGAGCACGGATGTTTTCAACATTGGATCTGCAGAGCGGTTATTGGCAAGTAGAGGTCGCAGACGAAGATAAGGAAAAGACAGCGTTCAGTGTGGGCAATGGATTATGGCAATTCAATGTCATGCCATTTGGACTTTGTAACGCCCCTGCGACTTTCGAACGGCTAATGGAACGCGTACTAAAAGGACTCCACTGGAAAACATGCCTGGTTTATTTGGACGACATCATCGTTATGGGGAAGGACTTTAACGAGCACCTACGTAATCTAGAGGAAGTATTCGAAAGAATCCAAGCAGCTGGATTGAAGTTAAGTCCGAAGAAATGTGTATTGTTCCGGGATGAAGTCAAATATTTGGGACACAAAATAACAACAAGCGGCATTCATACAGATGAAGACAAGATCTCCGCCGTAAAGGATTGGCCAAGACCGCAGAATTTACATGAACTAAGGAGTTTCATCGGACTATGCACATATTATCGACGATTTGTGCCAGGATTTGCCAACATCGCAAGGAATTTACACGAGCTGACACAGAAGAACAAGCCGTTCCAATGGAGTGATGAACACGAGGAAGCGTTCAATGAACTGAAGCAGCGATTATGTACAGCACCATTGCTTTCGTATCCGGTTCCGAATAAACGTTTTATTTTGGATACGGATGCAAGCAATTATGGCTTGGGAGGAGTGTTGTCACAGGAAATCGATGGACAGGAACGTGTCATCGCATATTATTCAAAGATCTTATCGAAGCCAGAACGGAACTACTGTGTAACAAGAAGAGAATTGTTGGCCATAGTGAAATGTGTGGAACATTTCCGGAAGTACCTCTATGGCCAATCATTTCTATTAAGAACGGATCATGGCGCCTTGACATGGCTACTTCAATTTAAAAATCCCGAAGGACAAGTAGCAAGGTGGATTGAGCGATTGGGTAGTTTTGTCTACGAAATCCAACATAGGAAAGGAAGCGCTCATGGAAATGCGGATGCGTTGTCAAGACGACCATGTAGAGTGGATTGTAAACATTGCGGACGGGTGGAAAACAAGGAAAACATCGTCGATATCAGACTAATGAAAGTGTTGCCAGCTGATGAATGGACCAACGATGTTATCTCCAAAGAGCAACGGGAGGATCCAGATTTGGCAGTAATTATCAAATTCATGGAGGAAGAACATCGTCCCACATGGAGTGATATTGCGGATAAAGGCCCAACTATCAAGGCTTATTGGGCCCAATGGGATAGTTTAACCATGGAAGACGGATGCTTAAAACGAACATGGGAAAGCTCCGATGGCAAAACAAAGCAATCGCTAGTGGTGGTACCGAAGATCAGGATGGCGGAAATATTGGAGGAATACCACGGAGGAACAAGCGGAGGTCACCTAGGAATCAACAAAACGTTAGCTAAGGTACGTGAAAGCTTCTACTGGGCAGGATGTAGACAGGCAGTGGCTGAATGGTGTCAAAAGTGTGACCAATGTATGGCCGTGAAAGGACCGGCAAAGAAGAGCCGTGGAGCGATGCAACAATATAATGTGGGAGCACCATTTGAGAGGATTGCCATAGATGTTGCAGGACCATTTCCAACCAGCGATAGTGGCAACAAATATGTTTTGGTAGTAATGGACTACTTCAGTAAGTGGCCAGAGGTATACCCGATTCCAAATCAGGAAACAACCACAATCGCCAATGCAGTGGTATACAATTGGATAAGCCGTTTTGGGGTACCAATGGAACTGCATTCCGACCAAGGGCGGAATTTTGAATCGGTTGTCTTCCAGGAGATGTGCCAGTTACTGGGAATTAATAAAACGCGAACAACACCTTTCCACCCACAATCTGATGGCATGGTGGAGCGTTTCAATGCCACATTGGAGGAGTTTATAGCCAAAACAGTGGATAAAAACCAGCGGAATTGGGATCAAGGTATTCCATTGTTCTTAATGGCTTATCGATCGGCGGTGCATAACACAACAGGAGTAACACCAGCGACAATACTTTTTGGCAACAATTTAAGACTACCAGGCGATCTCAAATTCGGAGCGGTTCCATCATCAGCCAAATGTGGACAAGCATATGTGGACAACTTGAAAGAGGAGATCAACAACATACACGGATTTGTCAGAGAGAAAATCAAATTGTCAAGTGATAAAACAAAGGCTCGGTATGATGTACGAGCGAACAATAAAGGATTTGACGAGGGTCAATTGGTATGGCTTCACAACCCACAACGAAAGAAAGGGTTATCGCAGAAATTACAACATGGATGGGAGGGACCGTACAAGGTCATAACAAGAATAAATGATGTGATCTATAGGATCCAAAGAGGAGTACGAGGAAAACCCAAGGTTGTACACCTGGAACGACTGGCGTTCTATAGAGGAAGAGGTCTAGATCCTGTTCGGGACGAACAGGTTTGGGCGGAGGGTAGTGTCACGAATCACAGATGTCACCTGTGATAATTAAAAAGAAAATTATAATAGTAGGGATTACCCTGTAACCAAATGTTTACATAAACGAACAAAATAAAAAGAAATAATGAAATAGGCGGAGCAAACAAAATACGAGAAGAACATTCGCGAAGTGTAGAGAAAAAAATAATAGAATATTCTACAAGTATTTGTGTCGTATAAATACGTGTAGACATTTGAGTTACAAAACAGTTCAATTTTGAATTTCGAAGTGTTAATATCGGGAAGTGAAAATAATAGTGAAAGTAAAGTGTTAAAATAATAGTAGTGATAATTATTGTGTGAAATAATAGTTAAAATAAATATTTGTGAATTATTTGTGTTATTTTGGTGGAAAATAAATTTAATTGAAATTTAATCTTTGCGAGTTTAATATTCACAATCCAGTGATCGAACCGGATAAAATAATTAGAATAACCACTCGGCGAAATCGTAACAATATGTAGTCCGTCAATACAGTGAAATAAATTTTTTATTTTTAACTTATATTACAAATAATATTTTTTACGGAAAAAGTATAGTGGTTCTATAATTTTCTCGTTAAATGGTCGGTTTAAAGGCTCCCATCTCAGAACCTTTTATGGGAAACAGTTTTTAAACGATTTTATTTGATCAATGTAATATGCAGAAAATTGAGTATAGGTTGGAACGTGGTTATCTCGCACTGTATATAGTCCAGTTATCTTTGAGTAAACTCAACTCGAATTTATTTCGAATTAATCGCTTTCCGATCTACAAATCGTTAGTACCCGCTAATGAACAGCTAAATGTAAGAGAAACGAAACTGAATAAGTATCGCTCGAAAATATCAGAATTTAAAAGAATTAGTATGACGCAACCTACTAATTCTTGCACTACTAATGCATTTCTCTCGCGACGGTATCTTAAAAAATTAACATTGAAAACTACCAAAACTAATGGTAGAGACTTTTATTACAGTTGTACCACTCATTTTATATATGTGTTTCGCGCTTGTATTGCCGAAAAACTGATAAATTTAACAGCGTCAGTCATAAGTATCTAACAGCATTTTCAAATTTTGGGCTCGAAGAATTAAACATCAAAAACTTAAAGTAAACAAAAAACGTTTGCCGCCATTTATTTTTAGATACCGTCTTCTATGAGATCAGAATCAGTAGAATAAACTAATGCGGAGAAGACGAAGTTGTAAATGAGAGAAACAGATAGCAGTATACGATTATCCTGTACAGGAGTATTGGAAATAGCAAATAAAGACGACTTCATGATTGCGTTCCTTCCTTCCTTGCGTCCAAAATTTTTTTAAACAATTTCATTGGTTGAAAATGACTTCAATTTTTTTCATCAAGATGGTTTAACTTTATCTTTTGGTCGGTACGAAAATGGCGAGATCAAGAGATAGTATTATATTTAAATGAAAGAGACGAAAATAAAATGCTTTCAAATGTAATATCAAACATTTTATGTCGGTAATCGGTATGTCGAGGGAAGAACAACATATATAAAAAAAATAATTTTATAATTTTTAAATAACAAATTTATTAAAAATAAAATAATTTTAATTTATTTTAACATTATTAACCAGTTATGATAAATAATAATAAATTTATATCCGCTGCAATATCCACAAATATAAAATTAAAAAATTTAACACAGATATCACAAATAATCACATTGATAGTTTTTAAAATTTAATAAAACACAAAACAAAAATTTTAAGCACCCATTACATGGTCAGTAATAATGTTTTTACTTTTTGATAATGACATTAATACTGATCGTGTAATGCGAAGTAATGATGAATGATGTTCGGTAATGATGAAAATCCAGATTTTCTGATATTGCTACATCATTACCGAAGAATGATGAAAATAATGTCATTAATATTGATCGTGTAGGGATTCTATCATTACTTTTTTACATCATTCCAGAGGATCTTGCTCTTTCGATATATTTTAATTTCTTAAATAAATTCAGAATTTTTTTCCCCATTTTATGTTGAAGAATAGAGCTGTAATCATTATTGTGATATTTAAAAAGTGTTCTAAAGTAATTAAAAAAATATTTTTATCAACTTGAAAGACATCTACAAAAAAACTTCATAACATTTCATTTCTGTTATCCGCTAAGTAATGATGAAAATACTGATGCTTTGGAATGATCGTGTAGTGTTAAAAAATAATGATGAAGTAGTGACATAAATACTGACATTACTAGTAATGACATTATTACTGACCATGTAATGGCTGCTTAAATAATCACCAAACATATGTTTATATAAACATATAATTATATAATTATGAAAAATGGCAACCATTACGAATAATGATAATTACCTAATTTATTTGCCTATAGATTGCAGCAAAAACGTTCTGTACTTTTTCCATCAAGGATGATATCGCAAAAAAAAATAGTCGGAAGGAAGGAATGCAAGCATGAGTCGACTTAACCCTGGGTTTCCACTTGCAATAAATTGCAAATATTTGCATTCTGTTTTAAATTTTTTCACACGTATTATGCATTCAAAACAAAAATTCCCTTTGTAAATATTTGCAATGCATGCCAAGTGGAAACCATAGGTTAATTATGAACAAAAACACATATTATAAGTTATTTGCTCGTCAGAATAAAGTTGCGTCGCATCATAAGTTATTTGCTAATAATAATAAAGTAGCGTCGCTTCATAATAATAAAGTTACGTCGCATCATGATTTTGGTAAATGGCAGTAATGTATGACGAAATAAGTGTATTGAAATAAACACCTTTTTGTTTTGAAAAATCGTTATAGTATTATTTTAAAATGATTTTGGAATATATGTATAGAATATATACATATAAAATCATTTTATTAATTTACAAAATTGCCGCGTTATTATGAAACTAAATAGCATAATCCAATCGGATTTTTTCAAACGCATAAGCCAACATCCGCCTGCCATTTAGTATATCACGTTGTTTCTTTTCGATTTATCTTATGACATTTCATAACATTATTATCACCGCAATAAATTTTCTCCGAGTCATATATATTTCATAATGGACCCTGATTTGTTACAGTCGATTCATTTTTCAATACGAATTATAACTGTTACATTTAGTTTAAATGTATAAGACAGAAGATTGACCGACCAAATGGCACAATCGTTGGAGCGAGAGGTATTGGATTCGAATCCCGATAGAGGGAAGATGTAAAAGGGATTTTTCACCATCTGATTACGATCGGTGGGGTGAACGAACACATCTATGACTCGCTGTTGGAGTGCAAAATTCTTGGGGCGCCCATCTTCTATGTCAGTACTATAGGATGCATGGAGCTATGCAACGTGCTGAAGGTTTCTACGTACGTAATCGAATTGGCTGTAACGTAATGGTGCTAGGTATATGACGTAAATAAGCGAACCGTGAAAGAGTAGGGATTGCATTGAGCCGCAAAACAAATTGGAAAGACAAAAATAAACAGAAAAATGTAGGATTATCCGTATTCGTAAAAATAGAAATACTGAGATGACGCTAAAGGTCATTCAAAATTTTAATTCAAAAGTTAAATTATCGCAAAACGTTGATTACCAACTTATTTATATATATATATAATAGAACGGTATTATTTTTGGGAAAATCCGAAGATTAATAAACAAATAAATCATAAAAATGTGCATTTTTAATATATTTAAATAATTTCCAATTATGTAATGGGATTTTGTTTTACGGTTTTTACAGGCCATTCTTGGCCCGTACCGTGTCAACAATCTGACTCCATCGATTTCGATCACGAGCTCGCTCTTCATACTGTTGCAAGCAACCAGAAGATGCCATGTCGCTCTCTACGCCGTGGAGCCATCGTCGCCGACAGCGACCCCTTCGCCTACCGAAAGGCGGCTCCGCTGTATCATTCGATTCGGATCAGCACGCAGAACGTGACCGAACCAGGGTACTCGCTGTCCTTTGATTTCATGCACGATATCAGGAATTTGCATTAAATTCCTGATCTCGTGATTGAACAGCAGTCGGTAGGTGCCATCAACGTCGCGTTTCTGGCTATATATCACACGCATGATTCTTCTCTCGAATGTTAGAAGCCATCTTTCGTACTCATCCGTCAAGGTCCAACTCTCACATCCATACATGACAACGGGTCTGATCAACACTCTGTACAGTTTCAGATTATCCGTATTTGCAAGATATTTTGATTTCAGAAGTGGACGTAGAGAACATAAAGCTCGATTGCCAGCGGCAAGACGAACCTTGATATCCTCTCCCACACTATTATCGTGAGTAATGAGAGATCCAAGATACTTGAATCTCATTACTCCTTCAAAAGTGTCGTTACCACTACTGAAATCACTTGCGTCTTGGTCTCTAAAGCCAGAGATCAGATATTTGGTTTTGGACTCGTTGATTTTGAGACCAACGGAAACTGAACACTGTTTCAGTGGATCAAGTATCTCTTTCACTCCATTGCCATTTAATCCAATCACACAGATATCATCTGCATATGCAAAAAAATTGTCGGAATAAGATATTGTCCTGAGGTGTTTCACTTTTACGAAGGCTGTATTCCAACATGAGATTAAAAAAATCGAGGGGCAGCGCATCACCTTGTCGAACACCATTATTAATTGCAAAAGTTCTCGATAGCTTGTTCTCAATTTTAACACAGCATTGTGACTGCGTTACTGTCATTCTACACAGATGTATAGGTATTTGTTTGGTATTTCTAAATATTCAAGCACATACCATATCCTCTCTCGATTGATCGAGTCATAGGCTTGCTTGAAATCTAGGAATACCTGGTGTACATTGCGAGATATTTCGTAGTACTTGGAAAGAATCATCCGTAGCGAAAAAACTTGATCAGTGACTGACCGATTTGGACGGAATCTACCTTGGTAGTCACCGACAATTTCCTCCGCTAGACGAGTAATTCTTCCAAAGATAATGTATGACAGTAACTTATATGCTGTGCAAAGGAGAGATATACCGCGATAATTCTCGCATTTCAAGCGATCACCCTTCTGAACCCAATGAAAATTGGGCATAACGCGGCCACTTTCCATTCTTCGGGCATAACTTCATTTCGCCATACCAATCGAATAAGGTCGAAAAGACAGTTCCACAAAGTTAACTCTCCGAATATCAAGAGCTCTGAATTAATGCAATCAAGACCTGGTGAACGATTTTTCTTTAGTCTCTGCATGGCCATTGTGAATTCCTTGTAGGATGGATCCTCAATGAAAATTTCTGCGGTCTGTATTTGAGAGTTATCAAATACAGCTTGTGATACATGTGGAACATTAAGTAGATCAGAGAAATGTTCACGCCATGTATCGAGTACCGCATCAACATTGACACAGAGTTTTCCATCCTGGTCCCGAATGGCGGTTAACCGAGATCTTAAGGTATGGTGCAATTCGGTGATTCCTTTAAAGAAACCACGCGAATTGTGCTCATTGCTGAGTTGTTAGACTCTCAAGACCTTGGCCTTCCACCATTCTCGCTTCTTCTGTCTACAAATGCGTTTAGCTGTCCTCCTAGCAAGAACTGCTTTGATTTTTCTTGCAATTGTAAACCGAGTCTGCGCTTCATTGTGGGCTATATTTCGTTGCTCAACAGCAAGATGACATTCCTCATCAAACCAATCAGTTTTGGGTTTAGTTTCCACTATACCGAGAATATGCTGGGCAGCATCGACAATCGAGGTTTTCAATACTTCCCAGACACTGTTCACATCATCAGATTGAAAATTGGATCGCGAAATGCTATTGCTGACAAGATCTTGATATTTTCGTTGCGTTTCTTCATTTATCAGACCTTCACAGGAGAATTGCGTTGTATATTCTCCTGTCCTTCCTGACCTGTACGAAAATCTCCATTGTAGCTTTGCAGTGACCAGATAATTACATTATAAGATGTAATGGGATTAATCTTATAAAATACTTTTCTTTTTTATTCGTTTGTATGATCATATAGGATCACAACCTTACATAAAAACTAAATAGGAAGAAAACGGATAAAATTTCACTACCGAATAACTATTAAAACAACTTTTTTCATTATATCATTGTGATATTCCTTACAAATTACAATTGTTTACTCCATCTGGGCATTTCATAGCTTCAAATCATTAGCTAGTCGATCGTAGATGGTTTAGGTCAGAGATTCTGCACGTTTGCTGTTTATATTTGAAAACTGATATTTTTTTTAAATGACGAAAAATCGCGTTTTATATGTTTACAAGTACTGAATATAAAATAGTTACTAACAGGTCATTCAATTAGTTCGTAGGATAACTAAGGCAAATACAAAATTTTGACAAAACTCGATTTTATTATTCAACATAGTTGACTTCGAGGGCGATACGACGAGAATAGCCATTTTTCAACTTTTCGATACCACTTTTATAGTACGATTTCTCATTCTCGTCAAAATAGGCCTCAGTTTCAGCGATTACTTCATCATTTGACTTACATTTCTTTCCAGCAAACATTCTCTTGAGATCTAAAAACAGGAAAAAGTCACAACCTGAAGAATATGGTGGGTGGGTAGGCAATTCGCAGCCCAATTCATTCAATTTTGCCATCGTTTTCATCGATCTGTCACACGGTACATTGTCTTGGTGAAACAACTCTTTAATCTTTTGGAAATTAACAGCGCCAAACACTCCTCTGAAGCATCGAACTGTTGTATTTTTTTGTCGACTGTGAACTTACACGGCACTCACTCTGCACAGAGCTTTCGCATACCAAAATATTCGTGTAAAATGGTTAAAACATTACCATCTGATATCGTTACAGTGTCAGCTAGCTCGTGCATCTTCAATTTACGATCGTTTATAACCAATTTGTGGATTTTTTTGATGTTTCCTGGAAATAACAGCCCCATTTGAACGTCCACTTCGCTCTGCATCATTTGTGCTGATACGACCACATTTAAATTTAACAATTCACTTCTCTACCATTTGTCTCGATGGAGCAGAGTTCGGATAATGCTTATCAAACCATTGTTTGGTTTACACTGAAAAAAAAATCATCAAAAAGCAACGCTTTAATAAAACTCGTTTTTTTTAAAACAATTTTGCTTAACACAAAATGCTATAACTAACGAATCAATAGTCAGATTGCTGTCAAATTTAGATTTGACAGCATTTTATTTTGCCATGTTCGTTTTGACCAAAAGGGGATCCGTTCACAACTGCATATTTTAAAATAACATTGTTTAAAACGGCATATTTCAAAACGGCATAAGGTTCAAAATGACATTTTTTAAAACGGCATAAGGTACAAAACGGTATACAGTTCAAAATGGCATCTTTCAAACAGGATAAGGTAGAAAATGGAATAAAAATTGTTGGACGAGACATGTATTATTTTGTATTATTTCCTAATCGATGACAATGAAAATTAAGATGTTCAATGAAAATGAACTTTTAGATCGATGTTTCGATTAAAATATTAGTATGGACAAAAGAAAAGGAGTTGGATTCTTTCTTTATCGATTAAGGCCAAATTTCAAACGTTCTTAAGTTAGGGTTGAAATTCAAAAATGAGTTTGAAGTAAATGAAATAGACTATGGTATTATACACATTTTATATACATACATTAAACTTATACAATTGACTATAGCTTATTTATATGAAAGAAGAAAGTATTCCTTCACTAAATATATTAAATTTGACTTTTGATTCGGTACAATTATTTTCTTTATAATATGTATTAAAATATATTGAAAAACATATTATACTCCTTCACTTAAATGTTTAAACAAGTCTCGGATATATTACGAGGATATAGAAAGCAGAAGTTTTGAATTTCTTGTTGTATATATTATTATTATACAGGTATATGAAAATAACCAAGGCGTAATAAAATACGTAGTAGTTTTTGTCATATTCGTATTTATTGGCAACAATGCATAAAAATATTTTTTATGGAAGTAGTTGCTATTTTTATAGTATTATGTTGGTTTTCTCTCATTATTTAATTTTTTATGGTTCACATATAACAATTTTTAAAACTTTAAAAAAATTTTAAATATAGCTTATTTTTTGAAAAATGTCATTTTGAACCTTATTCCGTTTTGTACCTTATGCCGTTTTGAAAAATACCGTTTTAAAAAATGTCATTTTGAACCTTATGCCATTTTGTACCTTATGACGTTTTGAAAAATGCCGGTTTAAAAAATGTTATTTTGAAAATTATGCCGTTTTGAAAAATGTTGTTTTGAAATATGCTATTTTGAAAAATGACATTTTAAAATATGTCATTGCAACCCGGGCCCGACCGAAAGACAAAGTTAACCGTGCGTTCATACGCTTGGATATTTTTGTTACGATTAAAATCCAAACCCGAAACTCCAATAAAATGACTCAAATGATGATAAATCACGCTCTCTTTGAGTTGAAAAATATTCAACTTTGAGCGGATTTCTTGAGCGGATGTAAATCTTACTAAAGTATCCACGCGTATGAATGCACGGTATGGAAAATGAATAATTATATATATATATATATATATATATATATATATATATATATATATATATATATATATATATATATATATATATATATATATTTATATATACATATATATATATATATATATATATATATATATATATATATATATATATATATATATATATATATATATATATATACATCGTTGACCAAAAAATTAACATGCACCGAATGACCTAAAACGCGATTGTGTGTAAAAACATTCGTTGGGCTGACCACCTACAAAGTGCACCAATCGTGAAAATGGTTCGTAAAGTCTCAGTTGAGACGTACTAAGGGCCGTTTACGGCCACTAAGCCATAGATTATTTTACATAATATATTATGACATTGATATAGATAAAGCAAAAAATAATAATTTTCCTAGAAATACATAACTAAATACTAAGATCAATCAAATTAAAATAATATAAAAAAAATTCACATACATATTTTCACAACAAAATGAAAAAAGGAAGATTAAAATAATCGTCGCTATATAAATACCACCATCGCTTAACAACATTAATTAGTCTACTAATAACAACCAACTGTATAAGTTCGAAAAATTATTCTGCCCTAAAATGTTTCGTCAAGTAATCATAACTGTTTGCATTCTATTTGTAACATTGATTAAATTATCAAGCTGTGGAATTGGTACCTTCCCATCGCCGATTCATCCAGGTGCATACAAATGAATAAAAACAAAACATATATAATGATACAGATTTTATAATAAAATTTTAATTTTTCTGTTTACAGACCATCCCAACAAATGTTATTGGAAAGAGACAGAGACACTATTATCGATTGGCAGCAGGTACAGAGTACCAAATGAATGTGCTCAAGCTGTATGTGAAGAAGGCCTTATCTTCAAAGTAACAACGTAATTTTTCTTGATTTAATATTTAATTTAATTTGTTTACAAAGAATATTTTTGTTTCAGATGTGCTCCATATGGAGTGAGTAACCCAACATGTCGCCAAGTTGAACAGGATTTAAGACTTCCATTTCCACGATGTTGTCAGATTTACGAATGCACTGATCGTCACGGAAGAAGAGTTCGCATGTAAAGTTATGTGCATGACACACAAAATTTAATTATATAGATCACAAATATATATATATATATATATATATATATATATATATATATATATATATATATATATATATATATATATATATATATATATACATATTTTAATATGTGTGTGTTGAATGAATATCAATAAACATTATTTTGAAAGCAAACAAACATTTTTATTATCTGGAGGTCAAAAACTTAACAGATAACTTAAATACATTTTAGACATACTTATAGTAACACAGCTATCTGAGAATGAATTTCGTGAAAATCCAAATCGAGTCTTTACGACATAGTGATACATAAAAGTTCTAATATTATATAAAAATACATTTGGTTTTAATTAAACAGCTTATGTTGGAAGTGCTAAAACAAACATTAACATTTAAAATGATTTCTTTAAAATCAATGATTGTTTCGGTTTTACTTATAACATTTGTTAGTGTATGCACTGGTTATATGTACCAAACGATGACCCAAGCACATCCAGGTATAAATAAACAATTTGACGGGAAATTATTCTGATGAGTATTAATTTATAGATTATCCTGGTAAATGTTACTGGACTAGTACGAAAACAGCTGTAAGTGTTGGTGAAACGTATAGACTTCCAAATGATTGTGTAGAAGCAGTATGCAATGGAGATTTTTCTTTTTCTGTGATGAGGTATATATATATATATAAACAAAAAGAATTGACAAGTTTACTCAGAAGTAATATTGTTTTTATTTTGTTTTTAGTTGTGGATTTCAAATGTTTGACGATCCATCGTGTCATGAAGTTGAACCTGATTTAAATCTTCCATATCCACAGTGTTGTCAAAGTTGGGAATGCGTTGACGAACATGGTAATACCGCGCGATTTTAACAACAGTGATTGCGATGAACGTTCGGTTTTTGTGCTAATACGAGTATATTCTCCTTAATAAAAATGTTTTGATCGTTTTTAATGTACAGATGTACAGATTGTCCTAAATTGTTATATGAATGTTTTTGAAATAAGATGTTGTTATTAAAATTTTATTTAACTCTCTGTTCAGTGTCGGGGCTTCCATCGTTTTTGTTTGGTAGGTCGTTTAAAAAATATATTAATACAGTAATTAAAAAAACGTAAAACTACTCATTCACAAAGTTCATTTTCTGATCAAATAGCTGTCACTACCCTATTTGGTAGTGACAGCTATTTGATCAGTCGATTAATACAAATGATATACACTTAGTCTTCGAGGTTTATATATTTAAAGTACTTCTATCTATCTATAAAGATAGCAAAATCGATCATATATATAGAAGCTATATATCGAAATACGTTCAGATCATTTAAATATTGTAAAACTTCATGTCAGCCTTTACCGCCATTTATAGTGTATGTATCTTTATTTCCATCATCAAACGTAATCACATTATAAAAATTCGTTGTATACGAGTATGTAATATAGTACATTAAATACTAATTTATATTTGCCAATGCTCATAAACTCAAAGTGGCAAGTACATTCTTTCCTCATAAAATCATCCATTTTTAAAGATGGTCGCATCCACGTAAAACATCCCGAAGTCAAATTGACCTTGTGTTGATTTCAATAGAATGGGTCGGGTTGTTCAAGACATGAGATTGTATCAGTCTTCAACAAAATTTGTAGGCTGTGACCATTACCTGGTCATTGCATAGTTTCGATGGAAATTTTTGTTCAAATCAGAGAGGACAAGGAAATATACAACGCAATTTTCTTGCGAATTTCTAATAAATGAAGAGCCACAATGAAAATATCAAGATCTTGTCAGTAATAGCATTTTGATATCTAATTTCTAGTATAAAGAATTGAACAGTGTCTGGAAAGTATTGAATATGTCGGTTGTCGATACCGCCCAGCAATCTTGGTATAGTAAAACCTAGAACCAAAAATGAGCTTGGCTTAGTGAAATGTGTCGTCTTGCAGTTGAGTAACGAGATAAAGCCCACAATGAAGCGCAAATTAGGTTTACAATTACAAGGGGAAATTAGGCAGTTCTTGCTAAGAAAACAGCATAATAGAATTTGTAGAAATAAGAAGCGCAAATGGTGGCTAAGGCTAAGGTCTTAGGAGTACAACTAATCATCAATCAGCGTAATTTGCATGGTTACCGGATTCACGCATGTGATCAAATACATACCAGTTCCACATGTGTCACAAACTGTATTTGAATACCCTCAAATTGAGGAGCATCCTATTCACCATGGCCATGCAGAGATTAAAGAAAAATCGTTCACTTGGAGTTGATTGTATTACTTCACAGCATATTCGAAGGGCCAACTTTGTGATACTTTCTTTTCAACCTTATTCGATTCGTATGACAAAACGAAGTTATGCCTATGAAGGTTGGAAATTGGCTCCGTTATGCCCAATTTTCAAGAACGGTGATCCGAGAATTATCGTGGTATAGCACTAGTTTGACGAGCAAGGAGAACTCTGTCTTAATCGGCCAGTCATTGATCACTCGATCAATCGAGAGAGGTTACGGTATGCACTTTAATATTTAGGAATACAAAACAAATACGTACATCTTTGTAAAATAGCGGTGACGCAGTCACAACACAATGCTTGGTCAAAGTTGAGAACAGGCTATCGAGAACTTTTGCAAATACTTCTGGAGTTGGACAAGGAGATGTGCGGTACGCGATACTTTATAATTTCATGTTGAAACACATACCAATGAATCCAACAATCCAATGAATTTTTTATAGCAGATAATAATTCATTTCAGTATAGTAGCGACCACATATTAAAACGAGTGATGAGATTTAAGAATCTTGGATCATTACAATGTGGGCTTTATATCTACTTTATATGTGGGCTTTATATTTTTTAAACTTAGCTTTATATGTGGGCTTTATATTTTTTAAACTTCTGAATTAAAAATATCTTGCAAATGTGGATAAGCTGATGAAATTTACAGAGTGTTGATCACACCTGTTTTCATGTATATATGAATGTGATAGTTGGACCTTGGCGGATCAGTACGAAAGATGGTTTCTAACATTCGATGGTATCGAAGAATTATTTGTGGAATATATGGCCCAAAACGAGACAATGTTGGCATATAGCGTGTTCTTTTCAACCACGATATCAGGAATTCAATGCAAATTCGTGATATCATTTACAAATGGATGGATACGAGCTAGTAATGGCATGTAAACATCGTTAAACAATTAATTTGAAATAAAAAATGATTCAAGTAATTAACCTTACCTTTTCCTTTCCGGTAACTGATAATTTAGTTTGCCGTTTTTCTTATCGTCTTATCATTACACACATACCATATATAACTATTCAAATAATATATGCATATATATATTTATGGCTGTACTAATGAGTTTTAAAAATATTTAAATCATATCTATTAAAAAGAAGGTTCGTCTTTTATATCTTTAACCTGAAAAGTACATTGCAATCTTTTGTTTTTTATCAGTTATTTTTTTGTAATACATATTCTCGTTTTTCACTTACGTAAAATTTAGACAATATTTCTCGTAAAATTTAGATAATATTTCAACAATATATTCAATCGATACTCAAATTTATATTTTTAGTCATACATTTAAGACTCCAATTCTTTATCAAGTAATTTTGCTAACTGAAATTGGACCTCCAATTAGTTAAATATTGGAGTAGCGCAATCACTTTAAACCTCATCAGTTTTAAGTAACATAAGGTTTAGAGACTTGAAATTTACTGTAAGACAGTAATGCATCGACTAACAATGAGCTTTGGCGACAGGAATGTAAATGCTCATTCCTACAGATTTATACTTTCACTTCACACAATAAATAATTAATTTATTAAACTGGTTTTCTCAACAACAGAATATAAACGTATAAGGTCTAGTTTTATTTAATTTTTTTTATAAAAAAATATAAATATGAAGGTAGAGTCAAGTTCAATTTAAATATTGGAAAATTCTTAGCAACCATTTTTAAGCCACATTTATACAAAATTAAAATGCATTTCGAAATATAATTATTTAAAGTTGACCCTATCACTGATATCCTAAATTTCCATCAACGCAATATAATCTTCTTGGCTCCACATTTGCCCAGATGATCTGTAATTAGAGAGATAAACACGCGTAGACATCTTATCTGATACTAAGTATTCTTAAAAAAACTAACCTCTTATATTCATTAAACTGCATATAAAAAGGTTATGATCCCTTAAGATGAAGTAACGCCCAAACATGGGTTTTTCATTTTTAAGACTTACATTGACATTGTGGCAGGATGATTTGACCGAGCCACTATTGATCGTTTTGATATACTTAATGTGCTACTTATATAAAGTTTCTATAAGGAATTTATAAACATCGTTCACCTGGATTTGTTAACAATAATTCTGAACGCTTGAACATCGAAGAGGACTATGAAATTATGTTGGTATATGGGGAAACACAGTTTTACGCGAAAATTGAAAGTAGTCGCGTTATATACTTTTTAAGAAAACAGAAAGCAGTGAGATAGATACTATAAGGTGTACCTTGCCTCAGGCATTATTATCATTTTATTGTTTTGCATAATATTTTAATTTTTTATTTTAAACTTCTTTATAGGTGTATTTATAATAATCATCTGACGTCTAAGGGGTCCAAGATTAAACTTCTCACGTCAGTTAAAACTCGTTTTTAAAGAAATGAATATTTTATTATTGTATACTAGAAATGTACTTTATACGGACACATACGAAATTATTATAAAATAGTATTTGTATAATTAACTTGATCATTGCAAACCGTTTTTATATCTATCTAGATTCTTGTCACATTTCCTTCTGCATCAGTACATTCATAAGCAACACAACATTTTGGATACGGTAGGCTTAAATCATGATCAATTCTCTTGCACGTTGGATCGTCGATCGATGCTACTCCACAACTGTAAATTTTTATAAATATATTATTGTTAGTTGATTAGCATACTAATTATAAAATTTACCCTAGTGATTCGAATGAAAAATCATCCAGACACCAAACTTCACTACACGTATTGACTGGGGTAAACTTATCACCAGGACTATATGCAGTGTTGGTTTGGTTCCACCAACACTTTCCAGGATGGTCTAACGATTAAACATTATGTAATATAATTTTTAAATTGCATAGTTCATAAAAAAAAACTTGCCTGGATGAGTTTCTGGCATAGTACGATATATCTCACATTTAGCTAAACTAATACAACTAACTAGAGTCACCAATAACACTATTGATTTTATTCCCAACATTTTTTGCTCGTCTTATCGATATGACAGTTAAAGAAGAAAAACTATTTTTTACTGTTCAACCTACTGTTTATATACGAGATTCTTTGTGTATTATAGCTCTTTAGTTTCATATTTGTATTAGTTTTGAGAAGGTGTACTACTACTATTTATTCAAGTATAAAAAATTCTTATTAAATTGATTATGAGTTGACACTAAATACATAGTGTGTATTGTTAGGTCATATTGGTATAATCTCGTTATAATAATGATTCAATCGAAGATAACAAAGCTAAAAAAAGGCACTCACCGTAATAGTGGCTGCAATTGGGTGCAGTCATTCCCAAACACCGAGAAGTTGTCAAACCGATAAAAAGCAACTGAATCTCAAGGCATGAAATCTCAAGGCGTTGCCTTATCGTATTCGATATTCCACAATTTGTAATTTTTTGATAGATTCGCAAACAAAAATAAATATTTTCGTTAACATAGGATAGTTACGATTGATTTGGGTTTGCGAAGAAGTTTTACCTAGACATTTATTGTAACCGACACCAACAGAGCTTTAATAGAACCCGATTTGTTTGTCACTTTGAATTGTTCGTGGATTTAAAACGAAAAAAACTGATTGACAGTAAAACAAGTGTTAATTCAATCGGTATAGTCTCGAGAGGTAAAGCATCAAGAGAAATATACTACGAACGGCTGGTATTTCTTACTTCGAACTATTGTACATTCGGAGTATGAATCCAATTATACACAACAACTCTGTTATTGAGACAGAATGTCCCCCGATATATATTTAATATCGTGAATTAATATTCATACTATATATTTAAAGAATATTTTAGAAATATGTAGGTTCTTAGTTAAGAAAGAAAATGATGAATGATGACCATATGATGACAACCGCATCGACTCAAGTTTTGACCGACATTTTTACCGATAAATAATTTTTATCAGAAATCATTGTATGTGAGTTAACAAAAAGAACAAAAAATGAAGATGAGCTAAAAACGAAATGAAGCGTTCGAGAACCGCAAAGCAGAAATAGCTGTTATGGTTAATGGTCGACGCTTCCGAGATTGCTTTGGGGCGGTGGTTCAGATAATGTTAAGACAGGTTTTGTCATGACTCCAAATTTAATAGAGTCAGCAAAACATACAGCCACTTAACAAAAATATAGCGCCTACAGCAGACAATTATTAGCCTCATAATCAATGGTTAAACATTTTAAATTTATACCGGAATAACATAACTTTGTAATTTAAGCTGATCATAACCGTTGAGTTGTCTTCCATCACAAACTGGTCTTTCCAGCAAATAAAAATATTATTTAAATAATCAATTTGGTCCTAAGTATAGACATTACGTAGACTCGTTGTACGGTATCCGATTTGTGGCGAAATTATAAAATATTAGTTCTTATCGGGGTGTGATGATAACTGTCGGGATAACTGTGATTAGTCTTTAAAAATGGTCTTTAGTAGGATCAACAACATTTGGTATAGGTAGTCTTAAGAGTCAAAAATTATTTAACACTTTTTCACTTAAATGTAAGTAAACATGTTCATTAAGATCCAAGTACATTTATATTTCATCTAAATTAATTAAGATGATCTTTGGGTTTCTACAAGTCGGTGAAAGTTACACAAATTACAAAACATTGGCAACCAGGTTCGATGATCGCATAATTTCAAGAAATTCTGATGTCAATTGATTCCAATATTTCTTTAGCTGGTTTGAAAAGTAAAGTGTATAACAATGAGCCAGTCGAGCTATGACTATTTTAGCAGTATTAACATAATAATCAAAGGTTTAATTAGACAAAACTTCATTGGTGATTGCTTGAAATACGAGAATTATTGTGGGAAAGATCTCCTTTGCACAATATACAAATACTTTCGTACATTATCTTAGGAAGAATTATTCCTCTGGTTGACGAAGTTATCGGTGGCTATACCAATAGAAATTCGTCGAAATCGGTTAGTCACTGATCAAGTTTTTTCGCTACGGAGGATTATTCCCAAGTACTATGAAACAACTCGCGATGTACACCAGGTATTCCTAGATTTCAAGCAAGCCTATGACTCGATCAATCGAGAGAGACTATAGTATATGCGCTTGAATATTGAGGAATACCAAACAAATATGTACATCTGTGTAAAGTGACAGTAACGTAGTCACAATCTTGTGTCAAAGTTGAGAACAGGCTATCGAGAACTTTTGTAATTACTTCTGGCGTTCGTAAAGGAAAAGCACTATGCCCGATCCTTTTTAATCTCATGTTGGAATACATTCTTCGTAAAAGTGAAACATATCAGGACAATATCTGATTATATTTTATTCTACGTCCACTTCGGAAATCAAATTTGTCTTGCAAATGCAGATAAGCTGAAATTGTACTGAGTGTTGATCAGACCATGTATGGATGTGAGAGTTGAACCTGACGAATGAGTATACGAAATATGGCTTCTAAAATTCGAAAGAAGAATTATGCGTGTGATATGGACGGCACATTGTGACGTTGACGGCAAATTCCGAGTTCTATTCAAGCACGAGATCGGAAATTTAAAATGAATTCCAGATATTGTGCATGAAATTAAAGGACAGCGAGTACTCTGGCTCGGTCACGTTCTGTTTGCTGATCCAAACCGAACGACAGCAATTTTTAAAGGGAGAACTGTCTTTCGATAGATGATCTCTTCGCTGTCGGCGACAATGAGTCCACGGCGTAGAGAGTGATCTGTTATCTTCTCATTCTTTACAACAGTATAAAGACCTGGTTTGAGATCGAAATCTTTATAGAGTCAGATTGTTATCACGGTCACCAATAATGGCCTGTAAAAATCAATAAAATAAAAAATATGTAAATATAATGTTCTATCTGTTGATTGTTTTAAGCTGAAAAAATATTTATTACAGCAAAAAAAGTATTTGACAAATAAAAAGTATACCATATGTCATACTTAGTCATGCTTTCGTTGACAAAACAATAAATAATTTTTGTTATCCATGTTACGGACAAGGTTGTTCTGTAAAATATTTCATAAATTACGATTTTGATGAACATGGGCGTCCTCCAGGGACTGAAATTCGAATTGTTGAGAGTTTAAAAAAAACTGGATCAGTTGCAAGTCGTAGTATATATATATATATATATATATATATATATATATATATATATATATATATATATATATATATATATATATATATATATATATATATATATATATATATATATATATCGTGAAGATCCAAGCACCTCTTTAAGATGTCGTTCACTGGATATTTGTGGCTAAAATTGAATGACATTGATTTAAATAACCTTTGGATTTAACAAGTCGTTTGCTAAATGCCACATAAACTGTGAAACATTGGCTACCGAGTTCTGATGTCAACTGGCCTATAAAAAAGATATCATGAGATTTGGCACTGTTCGTAACGATGATGTTGTACTTCACACATGGTGCATAGAACCAACTACCAGTTTTAATTAAAAAATTGGACTCTCTTAACATGCATTATATGTGCTATTTAATAATTTGTAAACAACCTAATAGATGGAACACCCTTTACTTCACGTAATATTCTATCTAACCTTCAACATTTCCATACAACTATAACATTTAATCAATTTATTAATTTACATTTTTCTTCTAATTATATTTCAATCAACACATCTTCATCAGTCATCAAGTTAAGTACATAAAATTTAAGTAATAATCTTGAATAACTTGTTTTTATATATTAGTAAGTCATAATCAGTATATCCTATAGTAAATATTTCCGTGCAGCTCAATGTCTCATAAAAAGCATCTCCAGTCCCTCGTTCCTTACCTCTTGGTATTTAAACTAATTTTAGAGTGGGGATTTTCATATTAGTGTATCGAACGAAGAGATTAGAAACGAGCAAGTGATAGTGCATAGTGAGGCTACGTCTAACCACATTCAATTCAATTTATACTAAAATATAAATTAATCAAAATTCATATATTCGCAATTTTAATATATTCGTCTTAATTAATAGGCTAAACAGTAAACTCGTGTAATGTGTTAAGACAGAAACCACAGAGAAATAATAAAAAATAGAGATTTTAACAATTGAACATGGCAACTTTAACACTTAACTGACAACGAATTTTGTGTTTACATTTCGTGTAATTTAAGTGTAAAAGTAGATAATTAATAATATAAATAGCTTCTCAGTAAATTCATCACAGTAAATTAAAACTACTGTTTTGTTGATGATCCTTGCCTGTTTTTTGTGGTTCGCGCGAAATTTATCTTACAAGTATTTTTCTTTAAGTGACAGATATAAAATTTTATTTTTTTTTTTACGTTTTGCTTGGCTGGAAACTTACTAATCCGTAGTTTATTTGTGTTATTTTTCTATGGTTACGACTTATCATTTGACTAATCATTTCATCGGTAGTTTTATATCTTCATGGTAGTTTAAGTTGAACTATTGTTTCGAAAGGTTGTGTTCTCATCACAATGAATTGGATTAATAAGTTTTATTTCTATTGCTTAATAATATTGTATGTAGCTGTCTCTGTGTCATATGGTTATGCATATATAACAGGCATATCAATACATCCTGGTAAGTAAGTTTTATAAATTTTAATATGTGCTTCAACTATTTTGGTTGACTATAAATAACTACCCATAATTATATATAATAAATATTGCATATATATATATATATATATATATATATATATATATATATATATATATATATATATATATATATATATATATATATATATATATATATATATATATATATATATATATATATATATATATATATATATACATATACATATATATTATATTATATTATAAAATCTAGTGGATTACTATAAAATCGAGTATATGAACTCGTTCGTTGACTTTAGATTCAACATAGTTGATCAAGTGAATCTTTCAATTGATTATGTGAATCTGTCCTCTTAAATTTAATGTATAAGTAACGAGTATAGTGCGGTAGAAATCACAAAGAAAACTTAATTCAATTATTATAAAGACTAAAATCTTCATTTGAGATAAGCTCATGAATAATATTATAATAATAATAAGGTTAATCTCAGTTGTAAGTGGATGAAATAATTCGTATAATTTTGTGCGATGTTTTCCTTGGAATATTATTTTGATAGATAAGTTTTCTTAACACTATAAATGGAATAATTTTGACAGTTGACAAAATAATGAAAGAAACTCGAAACCCAGTTTCCACGTGAAATAAGAAACTCGAAACCCAGTTTCCACGTGTTATATCTGAATCCATTCAATCAACTTTCGTGATAATATGATAAAGATCTTCTCGAAACATTTCCTGATGTTCCTGAACTGTGAGAAACTATATAGCTGCCATTTCTTTTAAAAATATTGTTAATTAACGAAAAGTCGGAAACTGCTGTTCATTCGTGTAGAGCTTAATTTTTAATAATCCTGAACTACCACGCTGTCTTTATTTTCGTTGGCAACACTTTCTTGCACAAATATCATCAAATCTGAATTATGGGACACCGTTTGTCTTTAATGCAAAATATCATAAATTTAGTCAGATTCATACCAATAGGCAAGTTTTATACCATTATTAAATCTACACAAAAATATATCAGTGGCCCTATTTTGGTTTTCCCTGGGAATTGGGAAAAAAAAATTCCCAATTCCCAACTACAATAATTCCCAATTTTTTATTCCCCAATTCCCAAAAGTGTATTCTGGCGTGCTGAAATATGAATTCCCAACAATTTTAATAGGGAAAAATAAACGTCAAAACTGTTATAATTGGGAATTATTTTTTCCAAGCGAAATATTTTTCCCAATAGACAGAATACACTTTTTGGAAAAATTGTTCCCAACTGTTATAAAAACGTCAAAAATTCCCAATTCTCAATTCCCTGGGAAAACCAGAATAGGGCCACAGAATATTTAGCCCCACTTAAATATTGAAGTTATTTTTACTGAGATATTCAAATAACTTATAATAACTATAAAGGTCGATAAATCGCGTCGATATTATGTGCCAACATGATATAATTCCAAAGAAGATTAAAAGATGACACTAGTAGTAGTTGAACGAAATGTTTACATTTTTTAACTGCGGTATTTATATTCAATGAAATATTAACGAAACCAAAATATTAAATTAATAAATAAAATTTATTTTATAATCGAAATTGGAAATTTTTGAAGTGAATGGGCTTATATTTATAAATAATAAAAATAAATTTGTTTATTTTTTTTTAATTATGTCATTTCATGTAAAAAATACTTCTCGTTAAAACGTATTGGTATGCCATCTAAAAATCTTCTCCGAAACTTATATTTAACGAAATCATGCTGTCGTTGGCATATACTATCAATATTTACACGATTTCCCTTATAGTATTATAAGTTATTTGGAGATAGTTTATATCTAGCACGTGTAGACATGTAAGGTCTTTTAAGAAGATCTAATTGAACTGAAATGTGCTTAATATTTTCTTATATATATATATATATATATATATATATATATATATATATATATATATATATATATATATATATATATAATAAAACACTTTGTTGGGCAATCTTGAAAATTGATATCCATAATTAGTTTCATTTGAACATCAATATTTACCAGAACTATATGTGACCGATCAAATCCGACCTCAAATTATCTTCCACAGTAACAAAATAAGGATATCCTAATTCTCATTTAGTGTAGTCTTCACTGTTTCATTATACTAAATGAGAATAAGGATATTTATTAATCTAGCAGCCTACACAAGCTTTATAAATTCGACTGTGATAAAAGCACTTGTATTTAAAATCAGAGAAAAGTATTTAGGAGTTGCCATAGTGAAAATGAATAAGCAAAGACTCACATAAAAAAGTACAATTGGCATTTTTAAGCAAAATTTTAAGTAATTCAAAGTCATACCTAAAATTAAAATTTAATATTTAAATAAATAATCAAGAAATTTAAACGGTCTCCATATTCTTAAATCGTAAATTGACCCCCATTTGTTGGAGTTGCTCAAGAACGCCACATACTCCTTTGAACAAACCACGGCAATTGTGTTCAATGCTTGTACTCGTTTTCCATCCAAAAATTCATTTAGCAGTCGTCGTAGCAAAAATAATATTATTTTTATTAAAAGATTGATTGCGATTCTAAAATAGAATTTGTCTGTCATTATAGACTTTGTTTCAGTGCTTAACAGCAATATGACACACTTCATCAAACCACAACGATTCGGGTTTGGTTTTCATAATCAAGAGTCTACTTGACTACATCAACAACCGAAATGTATTCTCTGACTTTGCATAAATTTTAATCATATGGAAGTATAATCATATACCTCCAAAAAGAATGAGGTCATATCAGCTGTATAGTACGATCCTTTATCTTGTGTAAAGTTATAAGACAATATTCTCTTATTAATTCAAACACATAATCCAAATCATTTGGCGTATATTCCACTTTTGATCTTGAAATTTAAATTAATTTACAGAAATTTCAAGCATGAACTAAGCATTTTGTATTTTTAAATATCCAAACTGTCGATTAGTAGCTACAATCGCAAAATTTAATAAAACTTAATTTTGTTTTTTTTTTATTAATAGATTTCCCAGATAAATGTTACGAGCCCGAACTTAAAGTGGCGTACGCTCAAGGCTTCACATTTAAACCACCAGATAAATGTGAGGTTACAACATGTACATCAGACTTTAGATTTAGTGTATTAGGGTACTAATTGAATTCACAATAATATTTTGCTATATGCTTATATCATATCTATATTACAGATGTTCATTAGTCGCACCTAACCCAGATGAGTGTCACAGAATTGAACAAGATCTAAGTTTACCATATCCAGATTGTTGTAAACTTTATGAATGTAAAAATGGCGATAAGATCTAATTTTAAATTAAGTGTAACAAAGAAGTTGAAATAATAAGATTGTTGCTTTGGATAAAGAAATAAAATTTTTTTATACTTCGGTAATTCTGGATGGTCATTTTATAGTACTTTTATATTATACGGTTGGAGACTTTATTCGTGATATAAAACAAATAAAATAAATCTACAAAGACAACCCTGAACAGTAAATTTAAAAGGGGAAGTAATGGATTTTAAGGAGAAATAAATATTTCAGAGTGACAAATTGACATTTCTACATAACCCCAAAAGTAATTATATGTATAATTTTATGAAGTGGTTGAATTGAATAAGTAGTGATAAAATTTTAATAATTTCGTTAGCATATATGAATACAACTTAATTGACGATATTGTAAACAATTTCAACATTAAATATGATAAACAGTATTAAATGTTGACAGGTAAAACCGAGATGAAACATATTGTTTTCTTTTTTACCCGTTTGCTTACTGCAGATGAACAACTTCACGTACAACGTGAAGTTGTTCATCAGCAGTAAGCTACGACAATTTCATTTTATCATACTCTATCACTTAATGTGATGAAGAACTGCAAAATAACCACCCTCTTTCTATTAATAATTGCACTACCTTAATTTATATATCTTCTTTTCAGTTTTCGGGGAAAATCCAGTTTCTATGATTATTCAAAGATTGTTTTCTTATTTTATTTAACTTTACTATACTATTCATATACAGCGTGCGCTAAAAGTATCCGGAATTTTGTTCATATAGTTTTTATAAAAAGTCATTTATCTCAACGATCGTGTCTAGTCGCTTAAAAAAAGTGAAAGCCACAAACAAAAAGTCCAGTCAGCTCACAACCTTAAAATTGTCACTTAGAAATCAGGAGCAGCTAAAATTTGCACCCATAAATTTAGCCACGTTTATAATGCTTCTAACGTGCATCAGCGCGACAATTTATCATAGACAGGAAAGTAAACGAAGCACCGGCTCGACGTATAGTGAGTTTTCCGGACGCATCGTTCTATACTTCGTTACCGATTGTTTCTCGCTTCAGCCAGCAGCCCCGCAACACTTGATTCAGAAACAAAGACGTTTGGACGTCATGCATGAGCTGCAACAATTGACTTTTAACAATACATATTAAAGTAAAATCATTACATAATCTGTGAAATTCAATCCTATATTCAATATTAAAAAACAATACAGGATTAAAATGTTTTCCCTGTATGTTCTTATAAGTAATTTATTTCAGTCTTTCTTAAGCTATAATTTTCAACTTAAATTGAAATAATAGTTAAATCTATGAAGGGTAGTTTTTTAATGATTTTGACCACTTAAACAAAAAATCAATAATAATGAAGCTTCAAACTGTATCATTGGTTGTTACTGTTAAACCTTATATTTAGTTCTTCTTCAACCTAGAGTCACGTTTCGCCCACTCACAGTACAATATAAAAAAATAACAAAATACATTTGTTATTCAATTTAATAGGTTTCTTTAATTATAAGCAAGTACTATTCCTAACACAAAACCGCAAGAGATCACACTTATATAGTCATACTTTAAACATCCATTAAATTGGATGTTTGTAAATACTAAAACCAACTTAATTAAAGCTACAAGATTTCGGATGGTGTCAATATTATGTGTTTGTTGTGTGGGCTTGGATCTATCTGGCATAACATGTGTAGGATAGTTAAGGTCGAAAGGGGAGCCCCATTACCCTCATGACAAATAGTAGTCATATCAATTGTGCTAAATTGTGCTCAGCAAGGTGATGATAAACAACTCTCCAAACACCCACGTATTTGTTGATAACCATTTTCTAGATTTATCCCATATATTCAAGAACACTAAGTGCTGCTTAAGAAATTACTCGTATAACTGTGTTGCTATTAATATACTCTCGGTAGGTGGATACAATTTTCGAATATATCAATTGGCGTCAACGCAAAGGGTTTCATCCTGATCCCGAGTGGCAAGTGACCGTGATGTAAAGGTATGTTGAAATACTGTGACTCCTTTAAAGAGTTGTTGTACTCTTATAAGACCTTAGCCTTCCACCATTGCGCTTCTTTTGTCTATAAATTCGTTTACCTTTTTTCCTAGCAAAAACTGTTTTTTTTTCTTCTTGCGATTGTAAACCGAGTCTATACTTCATTATGGGCTATGTTTCTTTGCTCAACAGCAAGACGACACTCCTCATCAAATCAAACTTTTTTGTGCGTATAGTTTCTACTATACCGAGAATGTGCTGGGCAGCATCGACAGGTGGATCGCACTGTATATTCCCCTGTCCTCCCTGACTTGTACACAAATTTCCTTCGTAGCTTTCCAGTAACCAGATACTGGTAACTGCCTACGAATCTTATTGAAGACCGATACGATACACGCCATGGACAACCCGAGCCCGTTCTTTTGAAATCAACACATGGTCACTTTGGCATCGGGATGTCTTACGTGGTCCATGTTCCAAATGGATGTTTTTATGTGGAAAGAATGTACTTGCCACTTTGAGATCATGAGCGATCGCAAAGTACATCATACTATCTTTTTTCGGTTGCAGTTTCATGTCGGAAAATGGAGCTATGTTATTACATGAGTTTGTCTGATGTCTACCAGCTCTATAGCATTACAGTCACCAATCACCAAGTTTGCATCTGTGGGCGCATGCACAGACTTGCCAAATTGGCTTGAAGGTTAGCCTTTTTTACCTATGGACCAGTGAAAAATCTAACTCCATGATTTCCGAGCTCATCTCCGCTGTATATTGCCTTGGGACACATGATCTCCAACTTTAGGCCATTTTAGAGTGTCTTGGATTGCCACGAGTTCCAGCTGATACCCGTTTATACATGTCATAAGGCCGTCCAATGCGCCAGCCACAGAGTCCGTTTGAAAGAGATCATTAATTGGTATAATATAATAAAATCGCCGGATGTAGTTTAATGGTTAAGAGAGTTTCTCATCACGCCGCGGTCTCGAGTTCGATTCCCACCGTTGACCAAATTAACATGCAACCGGATGACATAAAAACGCGTTTGTGTGTAAAAATATTCGTTGGGCTGACCACCTACAATGTGCACCATTATATATATCCTGGCAAATTGCCATTCTAAACAGGAAGAAGGTGCCAGATTTTTTAAATATTCACCAAACTTCTACTTGTATCACCAACTTTGGTTAAAAAATTATTATAATATATCAGTTGTTACTAAACAAAAAATCTGATTTGTTCAAAACATTTTGAATCACATTATGGAAGCTAAAAAAATACTGCGGTTCCCACTTCGTGTTAAGGAAGACAAGAAAATTTTTTGGAGAACTTGAAACCTGTCTCTGTTACAGAAAATACAATAATTTCTTCTGCATTGGAATCACATTATCATAATGAAAAACATTTTTTTCTGGAGTCACCTAATAAACCAATAATGGATTGCGAAAAATCCAATATAAAAACTTATACGGTTAAAAACGAATCCAACGTTTTAACGATACAAGATATTTGCCTGACCCATATTTTTCAACAGGCAACAAATTTTTAGAAGACAATCCACCTACGTGTACATACTGTGAAATGAATGAAAAAAACATTGAAGTATATAGGTCCATAAATCGGAAAATCAGATTGAAAACTCTTAAATTATAAGCTGAGAAAAGGAAATTAGTTAAACTTATCAAAAAACAAAAAAATAATTGTTTAAAAAAATGATCTGCAATTTTAAAATCGAAAAGCGTAGGAACTTTGAAAGACCTTATTAATAGGCAAAATTAAAGTGACTATTGCAAAAAGTGTTCTCTCATGATTTTGGATCAAAGAACTAAAACTCAAAAATGGATGGGTAGTATATATTTTGGGCTAAAGTTTAAAGGATGAATTTAAAACTTTAGCCTAAAATATGTACTACCAATTTCCATAGATTTACAATGTCATGAAAGAAAAATGGGATTTTAGTTTACCGTCAAAATAATCGTTGATTCGGTGGCAAACTATTAAAACCTTTAATGCTTGGTTACGTTTCCAGGAATAGGTAATTTATATATTTATAATGGAAAAACTCCAACAAAAAATTGACAATTTAAAGAATCAGCTAAAAACTGCACTTCAAGAAGATTCTGATTCAACGTTATTACACGTAATAAGAGAAGATGTTCAAAACCAGCCAACAGATACTGTAGAAGAACAAACATTTTGAAAATGATGAAATGAGACATGATTTAGGCCTCAACATTTGGAATATGATTTACAAATATTAAATAAACCATGAGATATTAACTCTCATCCGGCTACAAGATATTTTGCTGGTTACTTAGTTCACAGAATTATTAAGAGATTTAATTGTCAACATTGTATAACTACGTTATTGAAAGATACGGATTATGTTGAATGTAATTCTGAGCTTCTCATTAAAAACAAAATCTTTATGGTGAATTGTTTTGGTAAACTACAACCACCATCGCAATCTCTTTGTGAGTTATGCAAGCGCCAAATCATATCCCATACAGAAGTTAGCTTTATATCCCATAAAGAAGTTTGGCCGTAATCACTGTTGATTGTCGTCACTGATTATTTCTCCGATTATATAAGTATATATATATATATATATATATATATATATATATATATATATATATATATATATATATATATATATATATATATATATATATATATATATATATATATATATATATATATATATATATATATATATATATATATATATATATATATATATATATCAATATATTGGATAGATAACACAATAGTTTAGGACCAATTTGAACCAATAATGTAATTCGTACATCCCCAATTCTCTACAAAACACATTAAATAAATAAATGCGATTTATTTCTCTACTGTGTCGCATTTTTGTCAGATAACAGACAAAATATTCTTTTCAACAATATTTGAGCGGTAGCACCGTCTGAAATGGTTATTCGTATGACAATCCTTTCGAACAATACGGAAAAACCCTGTTCGTGCATCATTAGATATCTCTCATGTCATGTTATTCATATAACTATTGACAACAAACTAAACTATCTAGGAGCTCACGATTGTTTATTTTTTCTTCGATTATAAAATATACAACGATTTTCACTTATATTCGTTTCTGTATTCAATTTAAAATTGTTAATGAATGAAAAAGTCGATTTGTGAAAAAGTTCTATGTATGTATGTGTAAAATGAATTTGATTTGTAATTTTACTTTCCACTTAATTAACTTATGTTTGTAGTTGTGCAGCTAGAGTTAGTTCTTCCAGTTAACGCAAAATTCAAATAGAGCTAGAATCGATTATTTTTGTTCTTTTGCATGGCGCTTCTGATTAGTTTTTATTTTATGGTATGGGTTATTCCACCAAGATGCAAGCTTTCAAAACTAGTTTTTTTTCGAAGAAAATTTCTGTTCCATTTTTTAATTGGTGCAGTGTATTATGGGTATTTGATGTTCATTCTGTATATAATTTAATTTATTTAAAATTTTAAAAGATTCAGGACCTGGAATTTTACCCGGGGCGATACTATTTATAAGGATATGGAGATTGGTGTGGTACGGACCATAAATTAAGGAATTATTAGTGTGGTTGGTTGATCTTTGGATGTTTGAATTGAATTTTCAATGCCGTATACATTTTCTTTCGAATATTATTATTTTTTCCATATAATTTGATTTTAGGTTTACCATATAAATAATCTATAGCTTAGAGGCCGTAAACGGTCCTTACCGCGTCTCAAATGAGACCTTACGAACCAATTTTAACGATTGGTGCACATTGTAGGTGGTCAAATCAAGCCCAATGTATATGTTTACACACAAACGCGTTTTTTATGTCATCCGGTTGCATGTTAATTTTTGGTCAACGGCGGGAATCGAACTCGAGACCGCGGCGTGATGAGAAACTCTTTTAACCATTAAGCTACAACCGGCGACAGGTTAACCATATAGGGCATGCATATGTAATAATTGTTCGAATTAATGTTTGATAACATATTCGTTTAACATTAACAGAACTTATCGAAGTGTGCTCCTAAGTATTTTATGATTGATTTATTTGGTATATGTTCATTGTTTAAACTGATTTTGAATTTCTTCCAATTTTGTTTTGTGCCGTTTGTTGCATGACCTGTCGGTTTTCTAAAAAGTATGGTTTCGCATTTTCTTTTCGTTAAAGTTTTATTCGCCATGTGTGTGTAAGTAGTCGTTGAAGAAGTTAACGGCCGCCTGTAGATCAATTCGATATTCTAGTATTTGAGCTATATACTACAATATCGTCCTCATGCAATACATTGAATTTTTTCGGAGTTTGGTTTGAATTTGCGAATAAGTTTCTAGTGTATAAGTTGAATAGAACAGGAGTTGTAATCGAGCCTTGTTGTAACCCATTATGTATATAGAATACCTGATTGACAACATCTGTACCATTTGTTACTTTGAAATTTCGATCATATAATATAGGATTAGAAGAATTAGGTCTAGTCGAAATTTAATTTTGTTCAATTTTAATAACAGCTCGTTTAACCATACCGACTCGACCGCTTTCAAGCGTGTATAGCTTACTGTAAATTTGAATGTGTGTATTGTAATCCGAGTTGTTGTTTGTATCTTTTAATCCACTAGGCCGGTTTCGATCTGATGATGATGACGTCATTGAATGACTGCCGTGTTCGAAAAGAAAAGATCAAATCCATCTCATTGGCAAAAATATGGCTGGCTACCGGACTTAATTTGTTCACATACTGTGGGCGGTGATTCGTATATATAAACATATAACGTTCAAGTCGTAACGTGACAGTACAAGTGAATTACACAAGAACTAAAAACTCGAAATATCGATTTTATGCTCCGAACGCCAAAATCAAATCCATAATCAATCTCCGATCAAATCCATCTCATCAGGCATATGCTACCGGACTTGATGTTCATACTGTCCGATTCGTATATATACGTTTAGTTGTGACGCGGCAGTACTAGTGAACTACAAAAAAACTTAACTCGAAATATCGATTTTATTTAATGTATTGTGGCGTGAGCTAAATTTGCTCCTGTTATTTTTGATTTTAGATTTTTGTTTTTTTTTATCTCTACAATCTGTTTCGGGGCTCGAGGCACTTCCAACTCTATTCGCGGTTCTTTTATTTACGTCCTTACCTTACGCCTTTACAGTCAAATCGAGAACGTACGGCTATAGGTCCGATTTACATGGAACCATCTGCACATCTGCCTATAGTACTGACATGGAAGATGGGTTGGCCCATAAATTCTGCACTCCAACAGGGGGTCATAGATGTGTTCATTCACACCACCGATCGTAATCGTATGGTGAAAAATCCATTTTGCATCCTGCCCCTATCGGGATTCGAGAACCAAGTACCTCCCGCTTCAACTGCCGCAGCTTTAACCACTGCGCTACCTGAGTGGTTTTCTGTTATTTTGTTGGCAATGATTATTTCATAAATTTTACTAAAGTTACTTACTAAGCTTATGGGTCGGATACTTTCTGGTTTCGTTGGATCTTTGTTTCCTTTTCTTATTGGGTATATTTTTGCTGTTTTACAACACTTGAGAAACGATTTGTTGTTCAACAGATTGTTAAATAAAGTGTATAATTCGTCCACCTATTCGTCGAGATGGTGTTCTAGTACTATACTCGGAAGTGTAAGGACTCCATATGATTTTTTGTTATTCAAACAACTTTTTTTGCCTTATTGGTTGTGTAAATTGTGATGTTAACTTGTTGCCTTTGATCCTCTTGTGTTCGTTTTTGATTTTTTGTATTGTTTTCAGTATAATTCCTTCGTCAGCTTTTTTACCTAATGACATATTATATATTGTGTTGTTTTCTATGTACCGTCCTATAGTATTTTTAAGTTGAAGTTTTTACTGTGGCTAATTTATACCTAGTTTTGTTTCGGTAGACTACTCCAATTTATGTTTAATGCCGCTAGTTTTATTATTTCATTTTCATGTATTGTGAGGTGATAATTTGGGCTCTTAGATTGTTTTTTGCCTATTTTCTTTAATGTCGCAAACATCTTCGGATTGGGTTTAATTGATTCCTTTTTATTTTTCAGTTGTTGGTTTACTCTTATTTTTATATTTTGAGCAATTAACTCATTTATTCGACTATTGGTTCTGCCATTTCGTTTTGCTCTTGCAATTCACTCAAAACTCAAACATTACTATTCAACTATTCAAATTATATAAAGCTTTTTTTTAGGTCCAATCTATTCTAGTCCTCAAAGGCACTCCCAACTATTTTGTGGTTCGCATATTTACGTCCTACCTTACGCCGTTACAGGCAAATCGAGGACGTATAGGCTCAATTTATGTACGTAGATCTGCACATTGCATAGCTCCATGCCCGCCTATAGTACTGACATGGAATATGGGTTGGGCAATGATGTCTGCACTCCAACAGGGGGTCAATACATGTATTCATTCACACCACCGATCGTAAAAAATCCCTTTACTATCCCGCCCCAATCGGGATTCAAACCTGGTAAGTCCTGCTCCAACTGCCTCAGCTTTAACCACGGCGCCATTTGTTCGCTAAGCTTTTTCTTACACGCTTTATTATTCTAAAGGATCTCAGCACATCCATGTCGCTTATTTGAAACCGTAACAATTATAATCAGATATAACAAATAAATATAACAATTTAAATTTATATACTCCAATAAAATTAGCAAAACACCAAAAAAGTACTAACAAACGAGATTTGTTTATAAATACAGTTTACTTGTAGATCGTTCCAGTCCCATCAGCGCTATCAATTTATAAAGTTGTTTTATAAAACCATGGATCGAACTAAAGCACTATTATGCACTTCACTGTTTCTGTTTGTGATAATTTCTCTTGCACACGGTTACACATACATAACAAATATATCAACGCATCCCGGTAAGTAAACTTTATAAATAATTTCTTAACCTTGACCTTGCTGTATCAATTATCAACTAAATTTATTTACATTTTCACCTTAAATATGAATTTAAATATATTATAATAATTTATCAATTTAAATAAGACGAACATGGTATTTGTTCGTCACAATATTATTTACATTTACGTACTTAATCAAATGATCAATATCTCATACTTATTTTATAGACTATCCAAATAAATGTTATGATATCGAAACGAAGAAAGCGTATGGTCAAGGTGAATCATTCAAATACTATGGAAAATGTGAAGAAGCGACATGTGGACGAGAATTTAGATTTTTTGTTCGAGGGTAATTTTATAGTTAAATTATGTCTTAGATCATAGTTGATTTTAGTTGAATGATTTCAGTTGCGGATTCGTAGATGTTAGTGCACTGAATTGTACTGAATATCAACAAGATTATAATCTGCCTTATCCGTTGTGTTGCCAGAAGTATATTTGCATATCCGAAAACGGCATGATAATAAATATTTAGAATATAATTTACAAAAATGTTTTTAATTATCGTTGTTAGTGATGTTATTATTATAAATACAATTACATTTTGACTACATTTCTTATAACACTATATAGAATGTTTTTAATTACGTAAATACATTATGCAGATAAAGTGTCTCCATTGTAATCAAATTTCTAGATGATAAGGTTTCATAATTTTTGAATAATTTTTATTTCGGTAACCTTAGCCGCCTTTTAATCGCATCTGTCGTAATTTGTTATTAAGATTAATATGTTTCAGTTTATTACATCATTTTAGTTATAATAAATCAACTTTATTACAGTTAATATAAATAATTTATTTGAAATCGTCCAAGAATTTATAATTTAATAATATGACAACAATTCAATTCCATCGGTCATTTAATTACGCTCGAATTATACTACCATTTGGTGTGACACATTCAAATTTGTGACAACATTGTGGATATGGTAGATCAAGATTTTGTCCAACTTCCCGACATTGAAGACCTCGAACACGTGAAACACCACAAGTGGCTATCGAAAGGCTGAAATCGGAACGGCATGATGCTCGTGCACAACGGTTAGCAGGTTTGAATTTTTCTCCAACATCGTATGCAGCATTTTCATAGTAACATTGTCCTGGGTAATCTTAAGGATAAAGAAAATACTATTAATACTGAAAATAAACAGCATTCACAAGTTTTGTATTTACCTGGATGGGTTTGTGGTCTTGTAATTTGTACAGCACACTGGGATAATGTGGCCAAACATAAAATTAGAGTTAATTTGATTAGAAAAGCACTTTTATTATTAATCATTTTACTTGTTAAATTGTAAGAACGTTCGGGATGCGATTTTAAAACTGTCTGATAGTTGAGAGAAACAATTTATTTTAAATATACACCAAACTGTTAGTGCTTTAAATAGTGCGAAAATATTATGAGATTTGCAAACAAAGATGCACACAATAAAATATTTGGCCGATAAAATTTTAAGAATATTTTCAAAATTTGTATAAAGATTAGTATGAAATTTGATTATTCTTCTATGAATCTATTTGTATTCCTGTTTATAATGAAAATGCACTCAATTTGGCAGCATACTTGTTTTCAATTCGTTATATACAACGTTTTTTGCTCGGAATGATAACAATTTGTTTGGAATATAAATTTTTGTAAATGTATGTTGAAATTTTTAGAATAAATGTTACAATTAGACCATATAACTTCGTTCTACGTATTTTTGCATTTATTTGTCCGTATTAGTTGCTTTAAGAATTAATTATCTGCTTTATGCTAGTTGAAATTAGGTTATAAAGAAATCGGAAATAATTTAAAGTACTGGTTGAGAAAGTAAATAAAATAACAATTTAGAAAATATTATCAAATGATTTCAAAAAGAACCTAGTGTAAATTTCACTGATATCTTCATGGGTTATTGCCAAAATTAAACATAATCAAGCTTTGTATATAAAACAAATGAGGTCAATGTTAAAATTATTTAAATTTTTTAATTATTAATTTTAAACAGTAACATAAAAAATTATAATACAGTGAAAGATAAATAGAAGAGCATTTCGCTATACCAATCGAATAAAGTGGAAAAGAGAGTTCGACAAAGTTACCAAGCCCTTGAAATTTTTGCAATCAGCTCTTCTTTTTTTTCTGCTTTTATTATTGATTCTTTCCTATTTAGGAAACTAACAATATGTTATCAAATCTTAAAAACTAAAATACATATTTTCATTTAATAAGACTATCCTAATGTTAATCACTAATGTATCTAGCTAGATCGAGAGAATCATTTTTCTTTAGTCACTTATACGTTAGCCAATTTAATAGTTCCCTGGCTAATTCGTTGGAATGACAATCTAGTTTAAACTGGTATTTTCGCTGTACTGATGCTTTGTATCAGTAGTACTTTCGATGAGCAAGTCTCGACATAGTTTTGTATTGCGTACATACCATGGTGCATTCTTTCCAGTTTAATTATGTTGGAAGCACACGCAGAGCCCCCAGGGCTGAATACCATATGTCCAGATGGGTTCAAGTGTCATTATGTACAGTAAGACCTCACAGTCTAGACTTAACTTTGAGTGTTTTCTTAACCATTTTAGTTAGACGTAATTTAATTATTGATGCGTTTAAGTTTTTTTTCCACGTGAGTCTTCTATCTTAATGTAGTCCAAGTTATTTAACGCTTTCGTGTTGTGACAGAATGTTTTTATTTAGTCTCATAGGCGGACAGTTAAGTTTCTGGAGTATGAATATAATGTGCACCGATTTACGCTCTTTAAACTTAAATCTCTATTTTGTCAGCCATTTTTCGATTTTGTCTAGATATTCTTGTAGATCATGGTAGGTCTACTGTATAGATCATGTACAACACTAGCCTCAGTACGCTGCCTTGAGGTACCTCTGTATGAATATCACATAAATCAGTGGATGCAGTATTATATTTCACCAAAAATTTTCGATTGAGCTATAGGTCCTTTTTGTCATACCTTTTCGAAAGCTTTGGAAAAAATTGGGCTATATCTAACAACACTGCGGAGCAGTACTGTTTTTGTTCAAGGAAGTTCCTGAATTCCGAAACGATTCTGTGAACTTGTTCTACAGTTCTGTGTTCTTCTTTAAATCCCAATGTACGGAATGATTTTTCTCCTCTATGATTAAGATTTTGCAGAAGCATTTTTTCGAACGGCTTTTAAGGTAACAAGCTGATTGGAGTTAACTTTCAGTTAGCTTTTGGGTTAACTTTTGTTTCATCTTTACCAGATTTTGGAATCATTATATTAATTGAAGTTTTCCAGATTTGGACCTGTTTTATTTACAGTGTTGAAAATATAAGTTATGTTAATTTGATACATTTGTCCGGTATATATTGACAGCTTTATTCCACTTACCAGATCAAGTCCGGTTGCCTTTTTTACATGGATGTTGAACTTGATCGTTTGATTGACATTGCGCCACTTGTATTCGATTGGCTTGCTTTTAGACGTATCTACAAAATTCATTAGAATTTATTTACTTCCACTTTGCTCGTTTGGTTTAAATACTGCGCTAAGGTGTTTAGCAAATATATTTGCTTTCTTTGCATCTCTTTTTGCCCAGCGAGAATTCGTTCTGTTTCGTCCGTTCATCTGCATAAATTTGTTCATTGATTGATTGAGAGCACTGATCATGTTATAAATACCATGGTCATCGTTTGTGTTTGCATTGTTTGGCCTTTTAAAGCTTCTGCATAAGATCTAGGATTGATGGTAACAGTTGATGTAGAGAATTATCTTTCAATGGTTTGATTTTTTAAATGTGGTTTAGTGTTTGCTGTATAACTATTTGTCGTGGAGTAATTGTTTACTTAACTCCTTGCACACTACACAATCTCTATAGTTTGCAATATGATTTTCTCCACAGTTGCTACATTTTCTGACCTCTGGATTTTTTATCCAGTTCATATTTGCTGATTCCGTGTAGGTTCACTATATTTATATCTGGTGTTGAATGGGATACATTTTTTTTGGACGAAAAAGCTCAATCGTCACATTTTACACATTTAGTTATTAAATAAAAATCTTAATAATCACATGTTTGAATGCGGAAAAGTACACAAACACTGCACTTTATTTTAATTAATTTATGATTGATTTTCCGTCTTAACAACACGGCCTTAGTGAATTCCTCACAGAAGGGAATCGCTAAAAACATCTCTATGGTCTGTATTTGAGGGTATTTTAAATGGAGCTTGCGCTTTTTTTCGTTGCTTAACAGCAGATCAACACTCCTCATCAAATCATTCATTTTTGGGCTTAGTTTTCTCTGTAAAGAGAGTTAGCTGTGCGTCATCGACAACTGATATTTTCAATTCTTCTCAGACAGTGTAATTATATCGCAAGATTCTATTACAAACAAGATCTTGATATTTTCGTCGCGTTTCTTCATTTATCAGGATTTCACAGGAGATTTATCAGGGTTTCCCGTGTCCTACCGGACTTATACGAAGACTTTAAATGTGACCAGATAATAATGGTCACTGCTAACGAATTTGGTTGAAAATCGAAATGATCGGTATTGAACAACACGAGCCCGCCATTTTGAAATCAAAACAGGGCCAATTGACATGTTGGGTAATCATGTGCAAGCATAGTTACACATTTGATTATCAACTGCTTGGAGGCCATCACATCCTTGTGTATTGTGGCATAATGAAAAACCCAGCTTCAAGATTTCTAAGGACCACTGTGTAACAAGGTATAGTCTTGTGACATAAGGTCTGAAATTTAAGGCTATTGAATTTTGTGGAGAGCCATGAGCTCCAGCAGATGCAATTTCATACATGAGATAAGGCGGCACACGTACCAGATTCACTAAGTGACTACACGTACCGCGTGTTCATCCTTCATCTCGTGTCCGGCTACGTTCCGGGGTTCATGTTATGTTGACAGTATTCTATTTTTTTCTATGAGTCTTATTCGTACGAAATAATAGCCGCGTTTCATGATATTTACTGATCCGGATCAAATCACATTTTCCATGCAAACTAAAGACACATTTTGAGCCAAAATGGAATTTGGATGAATAAGTGTCTTTGGTTTGCATGGAAAATGTGTTTTGATCCGGATCAGTTAGTATCATGAAACGCGGTTATTATAGGACAAACATAGGTTTAGTACCACTCCTTATTCCGCGACTCGCATATTGATGGTCTTCGAATCAATTAATGTTATTAAACTTCACATCTATTTTCCTCCTAATCGTCAAACTGATTCTAACTCTGCAGCTAATTCATTCCTCTCCTACGGTAGTTTTCGAAACATTGGTGAGCATGTTATACCTTTCTTACGACTAATTTTCCAGCATTTCCTTGTGATGGGCCTAGTTTTATCACAGCATATCATCTTATCTACCTATTACAACACCAGGCTTTCTTTGCATTCCATTTCATCTGTAGCGTTTCATTATTTTCAAATCACCTATGCCATTTCAAACTGGAGGTTTAACATGTTGATGTTGTTCCATCAAATGTTAGCGGCTTAAATTTAATTGTTTTTATTGATTGGGGAAATTTGACAGTGCCATTGATTATTATAATTTAATCTTTTTAACTTTTAACAAAATAAAATCTTGTAAGATTTCGGGTTAACAAATATTTAAATATGGATTTCGAAGAAGGTATTGTAGATTTAAAATATTTGTAAGATTCAGGTAAATTTAGCATTAAAATATTCATAGAAAGTAACAATTGTTTAAAAATACTCTTTGGTTTTCTATAGACAAATTTTTGTAATTAATTAAAAAAAAAATATTAAAAATTCCATAAATCATAATATTATAATACGATTATAATAAATCAAATTTTCCAACTATTTATTTTTATTAGGTAATATTTTGTTTTACAAAAGTATTTTAAAAAATATAATTTATATATAAATAAAAGTATGCACGGATTTCGGGGGAACAGTAATTGACACTGTTCCAACACTGCGGTCGATTAAAAATATGTTTACTTTATCCATCTGGCTGCAAATTGTTAAATTATAAATGGTTTATCTAATTTTATAGTAATTGTGTACTTACGAATTATGAATAATAATTACCCTATAACCATCAGGCCGAACAAAAGCAGTTGTTTGAACAAAAATGCTTGTGCTTTTCGCTTCGACTCGGTATGACCCCGGAATTATATACTTTGAAAAATGTCCAATCGCATAATATATGGGATCTTTGTAGATTTCCAAGCCACCTAGTAGTATACAAAGAAAATTTAATTCATATAGATTAATTTAATGCGGATATGTATACGACTACTTGTGACATTGGCGATAATGGGTGCGGTTACATAATTGTGAACATAATTTGGACCACCCATCTCATCTAAAATCAAATTCCAATCGATCCACCCATTAACAAAATTGTTTAAATCCTGGATTAACCCATTTATATATAGCTCTGCGCGATTCCAAGAGCCTAGTAGTGGCCCGTGATGTTGCCATGGTCTGTCACCAACGCACGCTTCAGTGTTAAAAAGTAATTTGTTTGGAAATTTTTTTAGCGTTTCATTTAGTACGGCAACCGGGATAAGTGTATCCCAGTACCAATGGACTGCAAAGCCATCAACGTAATCAAGTGATTTAGTTCTGGATTTATTCATCTATAAAATTGAATGGATTAAACAAATAGCAGATCATACTATACATATCAACTATATGTGTTTTACTGCTTCAAACCACCAAGGAAATATATATCGTTGATCATCACCAGCAAATATTTTAATATTTTTATAATTCGATTTACGAAATGTTGGTCCCAAATTTTCTGCAACCCACTCTGCCTAAATAAATTATGCATTAAATTTTGCATATGCAATTAAAAAAAATATTCTAGATTTACTTGATTCTCAGGAGTCCATCCTAAACTAATAAATTTTATAAATTTTGATCCTATAATACCGTTGAGCGGTTCATTTCCCGTTGTTAAGCCCCATACAGTAATATTGTGCTGATCCATTAACTGGACATATTTCAAATGGTAATCAGCCCAAGTTTGATAGTACTGGTATTTCAAAATTCCCAATCCACTCCAATCATTATTGGTTTTCATCCATCGTGGAGGCCCCCAAGCCGTACCAACAATTTTGATTTCCTTATTTTTTGTAATATTTTTAATTGATTTAATATGATCCACAATAGCCTCGTCCCGTATGTGAAGTTTAGTAAAATTCGAAAGATACATCTCATTTTCGGGAAATTCATTGTAGGCCCAAGGTATTAAATCGTTATCGCAACCACCGATTGGCAAACGTAAAAATGTGTAGCCAATACCTTCGACTTGTGAAAAATATGACTTGTAAATTGAACGTTTCAGTTCATCGGTTAATTTATCAAAAACATATGTGACAGCACCAGTTATTGCACCACCAAATCCATGAAAACTTTGATATCTGGTGCTTGAAATAACCTCAATGTTTACGTTTAAGGCGTCATCTTTGATTCTTGTTTCTGGTTTTTTAGTATGCTTCTTTTTATGATGTGTATAATCATGCACTAAAAAGCTTTGCAGATCATTTGAATTTAAATCAAACTCCCCATATTTATATGAAAACCTTAAACCTTTCTGTAAATTAAATATATTTAAATTAAATAAAAGTTATTAATTTATTTCAAATACCTTTGATGATGAAACTACTAAGAATTGGCCTGTTTTGTTTGGTAATTTTATTGATTCATAGGTGTCACAATAGGTGGAATTACAAACACAAACAAATCCATGTTCGTATTTCCGAAGTATACACGAAGAGCCTGAAAAACAAAGAATTTTACAATATATTGTATAGAACATTGTCGAAGTATTCTCAAAGATCGTCAAAGTACTTTGTTAGTTTCCAATCCCGCGAACTACAGTACTGCTCAAAATATGAAAATACTCTCGATTCCTAATCTGCGTATGACCGTACTATTCAACACTAACAACCATATTGCCCACACTAATAACCCAAGATAATTATCCAGACATTTTCGAATATGAGACTGTTAAATTTGTAAATCCTCAATTTTTGTAACACTCCAACGCCGTCTTGGCATTGAATAGATTAAATTGTTTAATATAACTTAGAGATTCTTAGATAATCGCCATCGATCGATTCGAATATGAGATAGGCTGCGGTAATGTTTTCTATTTACCCGTAAATTATCTCATAAAATTTCTACTGTTAGTAACCAGTTTTCACAGTCCAAGAACTCGAAGAGTTGTAGTAACGAAGTTCTATTTCCGCGATGCATATCGTACCATAACATATTCTAGAATATTTCTCTACATTAACCATTGTCCATTGTTTGATTAATCGAACTAATCTCGTGACCTAAAAAAAACTATTATGTTTCCTCCACCAAACTTTATGGATGGAACTTTAAGTAGTAGTTCGAAAATTTGATTAATTTCGTCACTACCAATAAAATTGGGATTTACCGCTATATAATACAGTCCAATAATACATTGAATTTCAATTCCCATATTTATTATTGATACATAAATACCAATCGAAATCGAATAGGAATACCATCAGGAAATTGAAGTATTTAAGAAAATTCATATCTTAAGATTTTGACATTTGACAAGCATATCTCATGATTTACTGCATTAAGTTATAATAATACTAAGTACTTACTTAAGTTTAATTTATAAATTATAAGTAAAAACAAAATGTGTTTTATATTCATTATCTCATAATATTTACTATCTATTTGATTCGACTAGGAAATGACAACAACTAAGCCGCAATATTTGTAAACAAAAACATAAAAATCAGGTAAGCCAATATGATAATTCGAAAAAATGAAAATGTCACATCAATTCCGAATTTTTCCCCTATTCCTAAACACAAGAAAAATTTGTTAAAATAAATTTATTTTAAAGTGCGCAATTTGACACTAATTGGAAAAATAATATTATAATATTTAATTGTGATACAAAATCAAATTAATAAAATTGGTTTGATTTTGAATTGTTTATACTTGCTTGTATAATATTATCTATATTTCTAAAAAATAGATGTTTCATTTCGGACTAAAGTTAAAAAGTCGACCAATATGTCATACTATGACATTGGTCAACAAGCAGTAAATACGAATAAATTTATTAAATTTTCTTCTCTTAAAAATATGATACTTAAAAATCATAATATATTTATTGATTATAATAAACAGGTAAGATACAGATAATTACTCATTGTAATTATTGCATTATGAACAGTAAATCCTATTGTATTGTTATGTTATATATCATGTCACTACACATGTACATCAGATTTTCATTTTTTTTAATTTCAGTTATTTAGAAAATAACCAATATTTACAATTAGCGTATACAAAATTAAATTAAGTTCTGTATTGCAGGATATAAAAATAATTATACATGCCTACCATACAATCACAAAAGTATGAAATTTGAGGAAATATAAATTAAATTGTTTCACGTTGCCTCGCGACCTTCGACAGTGTTGTACAAGTCATGCTGCGACCACGCATAGATATTAGATAATATAATATCTTAATTATTATTCCGTACCGTTCTAGTGAACTTTTATCTGTATGATGAATAAAGCATGGCTTGTATCAACATTGATGTCGGTTTTGATTGTTTATATAAAACACTTATAATACTATAAAGGAACTCTGTATACTTTTTCATAGTAAAGTTGCGATTTGCATCATGATTTGCTAAACGTCTAGATTAAAGCAAAATTTGAATGAAATAAACTTTTTCTTTTATAAAATTGTAACGATTTTTTAAAGTGGTTTTTAAATATTTTGTTGATTTAAATATATAAAAAATAAGTATTTTGATAAACGGTCGAAAATTTTAAATTTTTCTTTAAATTAACTAATGCTGACATCTGAAAATCTTCCATATTGAGGTCACTTTTATTTATACCATTTCCGTTATAGTATTATAAGATGTGTGGAGCATCCACCATCCGAAAAACATCCACTTCCATGCAGTTATAAATAAATTTTTGAATATAAGTTAAATTTGTTATTTTATTTATAGATTAGCGTAGACAATAACATACTATTATATTTTTTAAAATTTATCTAAATTTATATTTTCATTGTCAGTTGAAATGAAATCGATAACAATATTGGTAAAAATATTTGAAATAGTGACATTTAAAAAAAGTCGGTTGGTCAGAATCGCTTTTAGACTCATCAAAATTGGTATTTTCCCCCAGTTAGTGTTTTTTTATCATTTCATCAGAAAATGTATAATTCCAAGCGTGTGATGGATGTCGCCGGTTACAGCGTAATAGTTTAGAGAATTTCTAAACACGCCGCAGTCTCGAGTTCTCGATACTCGCCGTTGACCAAAAATTAACAAGCACCGGATGACATAAAAACGCGTTTTTGTGTAAAACATTCGTTGGGATGACCACCTACAATGTGCACCAATCGTTAAAATGGTTCGTAAGGTCTCAGGTGAGACGCGGTAAGGACCGTTTTTACAGCTCAACATAAGATTATTTTTATGAATAGTTTTACTTGAGTACTTATTTAGCTTTTTTATAATTTTTCATCAAAACGATTTTGAATAAAATTGCTTTAATTTTAATACAAAAATTGTTAGTAAAACATTAATTATTGTGAAAACCACAACAATTTTAGTTAGATTTATATATTTTGATTGCAAAAATCGACTTTAGTATTTTGCCCTCCGGAAAACAATTCCATACGTTTTACTCACTTTTTCTAAACAATACATATTGTATTTATTTTTTTTTAATCAAAACTAAGCGTTAACACCGCTTTTACAGTTCGTTTAACATCTTACCTACAAACACGAATTTATTGACAAACCATTGCGTTTCGCTTTGAAAGAGAAAAATTTTTAACAGAAATTTATCCAAAGCAACACGGGTAAGCACCACTTTTATTTTGCCATTATAATATGTATATACCACTGTGGTAAATACTATCGAAATCTTATAAAATTAACATTTACCATGTTTCCATGACAGAGTTAACCCAGGCGTACGTGCATAGAAACGCAGATTAGGTTACATTTTCGTTAAACCCAAATTAACTCAACGAAACCAATACGTTTGTTAGGTTTACTTGACATTTTATTTTGTTGTTTGTTTAGTTGTGATCAAAACATGTCTCATTGAAATACAATAAAACTTCACTCATTGAAATACAACAAAACGTAATATAAAATATATTGAATTGATTTTTATACTTAAACTCATCTGTCAAATTAATTCTACTCTATACTTGTTCATGGAAACGTACGGTTTAGCACCGCCATATTATTAACTCAACGAAACCTAAATTAACTCGGTTCATGGAAACATGGTACAAACAACCAAACATAATGGTAGAGACTTTTATTATAATGATACCACTCATTTTATATATGCCTCTCCCTCCTTAAATATATTACCGATAAATTGATGAATTTAACAGCGTCAGTAAATAAGTATCTAACAATATTCTCAAAATTCGAGCTCAAAAAATTTAATTTTCTAAAAATTCGAGTTTCAAAAAAAGAATCTTTTGATCCTCATCTTTAGTATTTCGTAAACTTTTTTGTTTGTTTGTTTTTATCTCTACAATCTGTTTTGAAGCTCTAGGCACTACCAACTCTTTCGCGGTCCGCTTATTTACGTCCTACTTTATGCCTTAATGGCCAAATCGAGGACGTACGGCTATAGGTCCGGTTTACGTAGAACCATCTGCACATTGCATAGCTTCATGCCAGCTTATAGTACTGACATGGAAGATGGATGGCCCATGAATTCTGCACTGCAACAGGGGGTCATAGATGTGTTCATTCACACGACCGATCGTAATCTTATGATGAAAAATCCCTTTACCATCCTGCCCCCATCGGGATTCAAACTCGGCACCTCCTGCTCCAACTGCCGCAGCTTTAACCACTGCGCCACCTGGACGGTATTTCGTAAATTTCCTGATTGTCACTTTCCTCTTGCTGTTCAAATGTTTTAGAACCATGTTTTTATTTAGCCGTTGTTTGATTATTAACATTTCAAAACCACTAAATGTTGTTGAAGTTCTTTTATGTTGATTTTCCTTCTTGCTTGTTTGTTGCGGCAATTTATGCAACTGATGGAGTAGTTTACTCAACTAGTTGACTCAGATAGTTTATACAACTACACCTATATCTGCCTATAACACCTATATCTGCCGAATTCAGTGCCCCCGTTTAAATTCAAGTAAAGTTCACTTCTTTTTCACAAATATTAGCGCCATTGTTAAACAATTTTTAACAATTATCATCACTTGCCAATATCCCTTTCAAATTTAAATGTTTACATCTATACATACGACGATAATCCTTGTAAAAAATTTCAATAACCGTTTACATATCTTCATTTTACGAACTCTTTACTCTTGCTTTCGATAGTTTTTTGTATCGCTCCGCCCAATACCCGCTTATTTATTCTTTATTCAATTTTGAAAACAATTGGGTATATGGTATATGGCGATTCGTCTTATGGTATAATTTTGGATTAGGTTTTAGTTTTCAATAAGGTGCTCTGAAAAATCGATTAGATCTGTGTATTTAAAAATCAATTATATATTTTGGTTACGATATTTTTCACTATGACGAAAATAGTACAACAAAATAGGTTGACCTACTACTCAAACTGTCTATTGTTACAATTGGTTGGTTGGGTTGCTTTATATGTACATTTTTAATCTGGTCTGACTTCACACTTATTATCAGTCGAGATTCAAGACGCCATTATAGATATTTTTATTTGTATCATTAAAAGTTTTGTGTTATTTAATTATATTAATTGTAGTTATTGGCAATTAAAATATAAATGTATAACTTTGTATTAAGATTGTTTTTAAAAGTTAAATAATCTTGATTTGTATATAAACAAAAAAGTAAGGTTAAACGAAAGTTTCATAAATAATTTCATCATACCATATCAAATTTTATTTGTGTATTCAAGCTTCAGGTGTATAAATTCATATATTATTTTCAGATAAATAACGACGATAATATCACCATGGAACATAGCTATTCGCGGGACTATCGACCCGGAAACAATAATGAAGAAGGTAATGCTCTTAAATCGCGATCAATTATGGTACATCGCCCACCGCAATGTCCTTCATGTCATACACATTCTCATGATGAGGGAGTTGATCTGGAAGATTTTTATAGCCCTCCAATCCCTTCATACAATGAAGGAAAAGCTATAGAGTCAATGTACGAGTCTGAACTTTTAACCACGAATTCAAAAAATAATAATTCTGACAGCAATGAATGGGATGTGTTGGTTAATAAACAGACATGGACTAACCAGCAGCTGCAAATATTTGAAAAAATTAATAAAATACTGAATTCAGATCGTCTAGCTCGTTTAGCGCATAAAGATAGGCAACACGAGCCTGTTTTGAGAAGGGTGACAATAGATAAATCGGTACAGAGAATGCGACAAGCCCTTGGAAGTGTGTCTTGGGATCCAAAATTAACACAATGGTTACATGGTATACTGATGGACAATTTGCCACCATACTTTTTAGCCGCTTATTTAGATATATTACAAACGCTTAAATCTAAAATTCCCAATTTAGTAGATAAAATGATATTCGGTCGAACTGGTGGTAACCAAGATCTATTGAAGACTGTGTTTAAAGGTCCTTGGGAGCCGGTTGTTGATTCTAAAAATCGGAAATTACCGAATCAACCAGTTATAGTAATTGTGCCATCAGGTCCATCAAACAATGGTATAAGTACTCGAGCTCAAAAATTATTTTCATTATTTGCGTCAATGGCTGCCGTTATACAAGTACAATGCCATATAAGTGGATCTACTTTAAATAAACAGGGGTTTCAATTTGTAACTGATCAACTTATATCCGTGACGCGTGCAAAAATTCAGGAAATCAAAAGTGAAACACCAAATCGCTCGATTATTTTGGTTGGTCTTAATGCTGGAGCTGCTCTAGCACTACAAATATCTCTTGTTGAAACTGTTAACTGTGTAGTCTGCATGGGATTTGGTTATAATACTGTACATGGAATTCGGGGTGCACCTGATGATAACATGCTGGATATTGTAACACCAATAATGTTTATCATTGGGCAAAATTCAGCGCGTGTTAGTCAGGAAGAGATTGAATCTCTTCGTGAAAAAATGCACGCTCACACAACACTAGTTGTAGTTGGATCGGCAGATGATTCACTTCGTGTAGGTAAAAATAAACGCCAGATTGAGGGAGTGACACAAGCAATGGTGGATAATATGATTATGGATGAAATTCAAGAATTTGCTACAAGTTGCCTGATAAATCCTCCCGGACCGAGACAACCTACATTACAAATTGTTCCAGCTAACGCAATTAATGTATCAAATGGAAATGTTATTTCAACTAAAAATCCATCTGTAGGATGTAATGTTACACCGAAGAAACGTAAATTATTAGCCGATGGTACAGAACAACCATTAGCCAAAATGAAATCAACTGGAAATCCTGGATCAAAAGGACGTGGACGCCCACCAATGTTGGCCAAGACGCAAGAGCGGCCACAACTTATGCCATTAGTAAATCCATCAAGTGAGGCATTAGATATTGCCATACAAAGTATTTTACCCGATACTGAAGTAAAATTAACACCAAAGGTATCTATAAATGCTCCATCTAAAATGGTTACGTCCTATGAAATAATACCTGCAGTGTCCAAATCGAAAATTGATTTAAATCAATCAAATAATACTATTATGACTTCTGGAACTGTAAATACTGTAAATTTACCAATTCTTCATCGCACTGCTCATCAAAAAGTTAAAGTGATTCCACCGAGTCAGTTTGTCCAATTAAAACCTCAATCAACTCCACAGAATATACAAAAATTCTTAACAATAAAACCAACAATTTCGAAGCAGAATATCTTATCGGCAACAGTTCCACAAATTATACAACCAACTCAACAGATATTTACGTTGAAAAATGCAGCTGTTACGGGCGAAAGAACAGTCAATACTAGCAAATATTACACAATCAAATCAACTGGTTCAACTCAATTTGTAACTACAAGTCAACCGAGCTTTGTTCAACCTTCACAACCCTCAATTATGATAAGTCCAAAGAAATTTACTGTGATTAAATCACAACCTGATTTAAGTAACACAAACATATTTGATATTCCTATTGTGTTCGCTGATAAGGACGGAAACATTCAGGAAACCTCAAATATTACTAATAATACAGTTACCGAAGTGCCTACAAGTTCGTCGATTATCATAAATCAACAATCACCATCGATTCATGCGCAAAAAGATGATACAATTAAAATTGTTAATCAGCAACCGAATAATCCTAATCGAAATATACTGATCCATAATCTATTAGTTAATAAAAATAAACAAAATAAAGTTGTACTCATAAATCGGAACGCAGTGAAAGGAGTTCCAAATATAATTACGAAAAATTTTCAACAATTAAAATACGCCAAAGTGGTTGTTTCCAATCCAAAAGAAAGTAGCACTACATCAACAATGGTTATGAGTTCTCCAACGATTCTTCAAACTATAGATAATGATGATCAAATGACAATTGCAACAACGACTAGTGGCAATAAAATCGAATATATAAACAATGCAATTATTAAGCAAGCTCCGATGTTGGCAACATCTTCACCTAATACATACTCTACTAGCGCTTCCGGACAAAAATTCAAACCAATCGTTATAAATATGGACCCGAATGATAAAACGAATTTAAAAAATGTTATTAAAGTTAATGATGGACAAATTAAACCAACCAATACGATCCTGATTAAATCGGGCAGTATTTCAAAACAGTTTCCGGTTATAAAGCAGGATTTATTTAATCGTAATCTAACGGTAAAAAAAGTTGTAAACATATTACCACAAAAACAATTAAATCGTTCTATTGGTGGCACGCCCAGTTCCACATTCATTACAAATCAAACACCTAATACTGTGAAGCTAATTGCAGCCGAAAATTATATAAATACGATCCAGAATCAAGATTCTAATGAGTAAAATAAAAATATATGTTTTTTAAAATTAAAAATTATATTATGTATTAAATAAATATTTGATTGTTATTAATTCATTAAATATAAATGAAATTTAAAACTTCGAAATTCGAATGTTTCAAATTTTGGAATAACTCTAGGGGAAATACGACGGCAACTTGTTCAATTTTAAATTGAATATGCAGTCAATAAGTTAAGGAATTGGTTGGGTTAAAATGATGCCTGAATAATATCACTACCGGATATAATGCTGTTTGATGAAATTACAATTTTCGAACTTGTTAGCTTTTCAATTAGATTACATGCGGCAATTTCAGCATATGTCACACCACCAACAACAAATATAAATATTGTTCGTGGTTTCATTGGAAATATATCACGCAACTCAGATTTTTTTATACCCGCTAGCACTTCTTTTATCGATAAAAAGCCATTAGAATTCGAATACAGTTTTCCTGAAATCTTTAAATGGTCCACATGTCCTAGTTTTGAATTAATTTCTTCAAAATTTTCAGCCTTCAATAATATATGAGCCAATTGGGCGATTAACGGTATATACAAACCATTGAATACATAACTTGGACATAATGGATTTTTTCTCGACGTAGAGCCAGAAGCATCTGGCTCATCACCTAGTTTATCGTTAACCTGTGGAATTAATTTCAACTTATGTACATCCATTTGAAATTGGTTTTGCCACTTTGTAGTCAATTGTATCGGAATTGCTGACGTCGTCAAATTATTTAGAGATGATATAAGCAAATTAGATTTATTCGGATTGAGTGTATCAGGAAACAATTTTGCATTCAGAAGATTAGAAAATATTGCTAGATATTTATAACCGAAAGCATTACAATAATTTTTAATAAAATTATTGCATTCCTCAACAGTTAGTCCACCGATGGTAACATGAAATAGTGTTATTAGTCGTAGCACATTATATTTATGAGCCGCAGTACTTAATAGTTCATCAATAAACGATAATATTTGTTTCCGATTGCGACTATTTAACATGTTCTCTTGTATGTCCTGAATCTTTTCGAAAGTACCACCCATCTCAGTCATAATAGTTTCACATAAAATTAAATGTTTGAATAGTTCCTTTTTTTGTGTGGCTACTTTCTGTAGTTTATTCTGAACAAATTCTTTCATTTCATCAATTCCCATACTCTTCGTAGCATTCCGTTCAATACCTAAAGATTTTGCTTGGCCACTTAAATTAGTTATGGTCTCCGAAAAGTGCATGTATTTGTGATCATTATAAATCCGGTCGAAATTGCTGTTTAATTTAATAGATCCTACATCCTTTTTTGTATTTTCTAGTGTTTTCGAAACCTCCTGTTCCATAATATTTAGACGACCTGTTTTATAACGATTTTTATCAGTATCGGCTTGTATTGTACCAGTACGAGTATGAAATAGTTCTGACACTAATCCAGCGTATACAACAGGAGTCATAAGGCACGATGGATAATCTTTATTACGATCAATTATAATCATTGCAGTAAAATCCGAATTCTCATTCATATCATTATTAATTCCAGTTTCTTTTTCCAACTGGGTTTCGACTCGATTTTTTTTACTGTAACTATCAATTCTATTAACCATTTCCATAACTTTCTCTGAAACTTCACCATATTTTAAAATGATCTGCGGCTTTTTACAAACCAAAAAAAATAATCGTAAACTATGCGCTATGCTTCCTAATAGTGACCAATCTTGACGTACAAATACTTCACGATAAAGTTGCAAAACTTCCAGACTGAGTACACAATTATCGATCGTTAGAAAATCCCACTGAAAACAATGCAAGGCAACAACGTTATACAATCCTTCTTCCTCTAGCAGTTGTTCGAATATTCTTAAAACTGATGGAAATAGTATAATATGATAGTCCTTTATAATACTATTTTCCGTAGATACCACCTTGTTAGTCTGATATGAGTGGATCTGATCCAAAACATGTTTAAACAACAATAAATTGGTTGATATTAAATAGATAAATTGCCTATGTTGTGGAGGTGCTAACTTTTGATCAAATTTATAAATTTTTTCAACCCCTTTAATCCTAGAATACAAAAACTCAGAATAAATAATCCTTTGCTTGTAGCTTTAACTTACCTAAGCCATGATACACCACACACATGTTCCAGTGGTTTTATTAATGCTGGCTCAATAATTAAATCTTTTTTTCCTGGAATTTGATAAAATATATTCTGTAGTTTTTCCTGCGCTATTTTATTGAATCCTAATAACTTTTTATCCAATGATGAATCCATTGTAATAACTACAAAATGAAACAACGCGAATATAAATAATTTGGGTGCCTATATTCCTGTTCACTCCTACTTATCAATTCGGAAATCGTAATTTGTATTTTCAGATAAATGACAACCGTAGCAGTGTTATTATTTTCATGTTATTTTCAAAACAAAGATGACATCATTAATTGATGTAAATGCCCAAAATACATGTTTCAATTAACATAAAATCAATGAAGTTTGTTTATTCTTACCTATACCCTTGTGTTTAAAGGGTGACAACGCTGCGTCGTTGCAATACGTTTTCATTAAAAATTATACACAGATCGGCAAAATTAGAGTAACATAAATAACATCAGGTTTTTTTAACTTATGTTCTGTTCAGTGATGAAAGCCGGTTTTATATAATTTCATTGATAGTAGGGAGAGGGTATGGAGATATCGAAGGAGTGTTATAACCAAGCGAATTTGTTCGAAACGGTATCATACGGTGGAGGGTCTGTATTGGTCTTAAGCGGCATATGTTTGGGAACACGTCCGGAGTTGGTAGTCATCGAAAACGGACTTTCTTAACACACAACGATACATAGTAGAGATGTTAGAACCTCCTGTAATGCTTTTTACCTTATTGATAGTCGAAATTTTAATTTTTATGCACGATAACGCCCGTCCTCACACGGCGCGGATAGTGTGCGAATACTTTAAAGACGTCGGCATTACCCAAATGGATTGGTCAGTTCACCGAACATGAATCCAATAGAACACATCTGGGACAGAATTGGAAGGAAACTGCACCAGAAAAATCCAGCACTAGAATAGAAATTAGCCCTGGTAGATGAGTGGGAGAACTTACACTAGTGGGAGGAAATGATTGATGGTGTCATTGGAAGCATGCGCACGCGCATCCTGGCGTTATAAAAGCCCACGGAGGAAATACTCGCTTAATTAAACAAAAATCAATTTGGTATTATTTCTATGATAAATTTGTATTTTTTCACATTTCTCTCATTTTTTTCTGAAATAAAGGATAAATAAACTTAAATATTATGTTTTCTACATTTCGCATTGTATATATGCGAACTATAGAAAGTATAATATTTAAAAATAAATAAAAAAAAAGTTTGTCAAAAAACAAAAAACATTAAAGAAATAGCTTTTTTTTATGTTTCCCTAAATTTGCCGGTGTGTGTATTAATTTCAAAAAATTTCTATTTTCAAAGATTTGATTCGAAAAATTTCAACAAATATTTCTCGAGAACGAGCTGTTTAAAAATTGACGATAAAAAATGGAAAGCGGCAATTGCATCGAAAAAAATTACGTAAATTTTTATAGTATAGGGTAGGGTATACAAATACGTAGCAGTAATTTTATTTCAGACTGTTGTTCTCGAACATAGCCACTGAGGTAACTAACTAAGGAGACGATATCTTACAAATTAACATTGAAAACAACCAACAAAAACTTTACACATACCTCCCGCTCTGTAAATGAATTTCCGAAAAATTGATAAATTTTATAGCGTCATATGTGTTCTCAAATTTCGAGCTTGAAGAATTAAACGTCAAAAACGTAAGACCATAATTTTTATTATTATTATTTATATTTTAATTTATTCTTTTTTAATATATGAACTAAATAATTACAATTTATATAGTTTAGGTAGCCAAACAACGTTTAAACCAAATATAAATTTGATTTTTTAAAATTCAAGAAAAGGTAAGAATATTTCTCTTTCTCTGTTACACACTAAATACTTTTTTGTTGCTTCCGTTAATTTTTATAATGATGCTAAAAATTATAATGCTTACAGCTCAATTTGTCAACATATAATGGAAAAAAAATAATTATGTATTTATTTAAGAAATTAATTTTATCGAAAGAGCATGATCCTCTGGAATGATGTAAAAAGTAATGATGGAATCCCTACACGGTCAATAATAATGACATTATTTTCATCATTCTTCGGTAATGATGTAGCAAAATCAGAAAATCTGGATTTTCATCATTACCGAACATCATTCATCATTACTTCGCATTACACGATCAGTATTAATGTCATTATCAAAAAGTAATGACATTATTACTGACCGTGTAATGGCTGCTATAGACAGTGTTACCATATTGTAAGTTTAAACTTAATTTGCAAGTTTTTTTGTGTCCAAAAAGTTTTTAAGTTTTTGCCAAAAAAATTAAGTTTTTTAATGTTATTTATAAAATAATAAAGTTTTTGTCATTCATTCGCACTTTGTGCCAACTATGCTTGCGCGGTATTACCTAAATTTATCAAAGGCACTGCAAGAAGTATTTATAACTTTATTCAAAACAGCCCGAAACGAGTAGAAGTAGACCTGTTTGCAGTTCTTCAAATCCTTTTGGATTATAAACCCAAAAAGATGCTTCACCCAGCACAAACTAGGTGGTTATCACTAGAAACGACGGTTAATCAGGTATTAAGCCGATTAGATGCACTCAAATTATTTTTTGTACATGAAGATGTTTAAAAATTTGTAGCCACCGAAAAACTGGTAAAAGATATTCTAAACCCACTGTTTGAAATGAACTTGAAATTTTTAAAATTTATTTTATGCGACATAAATAAACTTAATAGACTTTTCCAAAGCGAATCGCCACAAGTCTACTGTCTAAATTTGGAAGTTAAGAGACTTTATACCAAAATCTTAGAATATTTTGTAAAAGATACATATTCATCTTTTGAAGAAGTTGCTTCCAAAAATATACTGCTACATCAAGAACACGTTCTCAAAAATATTAACGACGTATACTTGGGTGCAGAAGTAGCAATTTCATTGCAAATTTTAAACAACGCAAAACAAACTATGTTTCGTAATATCTGCAAACAATTTTATATAGAACTGCGTGTAATCAGCTGTTAAAAAGATTCGAATTTGATAACTAGCTTTTGATTGCTATTAATTCGATCGCTCCAGCCAGTGTAATAAATCGGCTTAATAGCTCAATTTCAAATCTTGGTATGATGTTTCCTAATTTGGTGGATTCAAACGAATACCAAGCCATTGATGATGAATGGCGCGAAATTAGAAGGATGGATTTTAAAAATATGCGGGTGAGTGAGCATTACAAGTAGAAACATTCTGGATAAATATATTTTTAACGAAACGCGGTGATGGCACTCGAGCGTTTCCAAAACTACAAAAATTTGTGACGGCACTCCTAACCATTTCTGTTTCTAGTGCAAACGTGGAAAGAATATTTTCACAAATAAATTTGAACAAGAATAAAGTTCAAAACAAATTAGACGGAACCATTTAAGTGGAATTTTATATTCTAAAGATTATATGTCCAAACGCGGTAATACTTGTGTTACGTATGGACACAAACCAGAAATGATCAAAATGATTAATGCGGGCATTATTACGAAAAATAAATGTTTTATTATTTAGTTAAATTAAATTGTAAAGTATATTTGTGATACAATATTAAATGGAATTACATGTATTGGTTTGTTAAAAAGACTGAATTTGTGATAAATAAAATAAATATTTTGTTTAATGAATTATTTTGTAGTACCTAGACAAATTGAATGTTATTCAATGTACAAAAAAGTTGTGATCAATAAAATAAAAAGTTTTATTCCTCGAAATTAAGTTTTTTTTTGATCACATAAAAGTTTTTATTTTAGGTCGATCTGGTAACACTGGCTATAGATACCGTCTCCATAGTTATTTACCTCAGTGAACGTAACCTACAACATGATATGTTTAGTTGTTAACTCATTTCATAAACTAACATGGATAAATCGATTTTGTCAAAACGGCATAAGGATTGTGTGGCGTGTCGACTAATCAGCGGTTTTGGATTATTGGGTATGGGATATTATGTATTTTACCATTCTAAAAGTAAGACTTCTAAATATGGTCGATATTCAATGGTTGGAATTGCTTGCAGTAAATATAATGACAGTATTTGTATGTCGATGAAATCAATAAACGATCATATTTTCAGGTGCTGCTATAATTGGGACTTGCCGGCTATTCAATTTGTATCCATTTAATACAACAAATGATAAAAATGAAATTTATATAAGAAATCCAGTGAAATAATTATTTGTATTATAATTTTACTCATAAACATCGACCATAGTATACATAAGTAATATGTTTGTATTAATAACCAACTTTTCCTAGTTTGGTGTCAGTTTTTGGGTCTGCTGTGAGATTCTGTGCTGCTACAACTGTCTCATTGAAGCCGGTTTGTAGTTTACGAAAACTTTGAATTTGTAACAAACGTAAAATTCGTGCAGCTTTCTCTAGTTCAGGATCACTAAGATTGAATCCAGCACCTTGTTCGTAAGGGAATGGTTTACCTTCGACAATTTGCTCCTTTAATGCTTCGACTCCTAAATTATTTTTAACAACTTTGCTAACAGCCTTAAGCACTTCAAGATGGTCCGGGTGATAAGGGATATCTAATTTTTTGGCTAGGTTTCGTATTCCATTTTCAAAATCTTGGCTTTTAACTGGAATATTAAAAAAAAAAATAAGTAACGAAATAGTATGATAAAACTAGCCAAGTTATATACAATCTAAATTATCAAATGGATTTGTTGATTTCACACTTGGGGCATCCGACTTTGTTTCGTTTCGTACGGTTTCTGCGGTCATGGACTGAAATTTATTCACATTATCATAGTATTCGAGACGGATAGCATGATTCAAGAGCCACAATATTTCATCTGCCGGTGACTTTAATGTTTTGGGAATGTTTAGGTCTTCTTTAAATTTTTCATATGCTTTATCCCATTCTTGAGGAGAATCAATCTTACGTAAAGGAGCACGGTCTTCAATTTTATAAAATCGGATCTTTTGATCCTCTAACCATAGGACAGTACATCGAAATTGCTTAGGATCTGCATAAGAAAAACAAGTGTTACCTATAGACCAATATCCATACAATTAGATACTTACGATCACAATTTACATTTCCAGGCGCAGGATGATTTAATGCAATTAACTTATTCTTAAACATACTGTTATCGAAGCTTTATTAATTTGATGATTCTATTAAAATAATATCCCTAGAACATATTTCACAAATAATGAAATATAGAAGATACGATTATCTTGACTTTAGCCGAATTGGAGAAAATATAAAATAAAACTTTTTACACTGTTATAAAAATAAATAATTTAAATCGGGCAGCACTGAAAAAAATTGTAAATACCCTACAAACATTGCGACTCCAAACCAATTCGTTTAAAACTCTATGCAGAACTTCATACAATGCATATCGCAAATACTTACCGAGCCAGGGATATAATTTTCATTTTATGTATTCACAGGCTGATTGTTTATTATGTTTCCATTTGATGGGCCTATTTATACTAGTATTCTTAACAACACTTGAATCAACTTGAAGTTTAAATTTGTATTCAACACCCTATGTTTATTATATATGTAAATTCGTTTCATTTCGTATAATCGAAATTATAAATATAAATTTAGTATATTCCTTATGTTTATTATATATGTAAATTCGTTGCATTTCAATAAAATTTTTGAAGTATAGATATGTGTTTACAGCTCAAAATAAAAATTTTAATGGAAAAAATAGCTACACATACAAAAACAATTATTTTATTAATATAAACAACACGAGAATACAGAAAATTTATTGTCGAATCGTGCATCGGAAAATCTCCACCACAAATTTTAGTTTATAGGTAGACGAAAGAAACGAAGAAAAAAGTTGATGCAAAAATACATGTGGCCCGATGATTGTTTATAAGTATACATTTTTATGCTGAAAGGGCAGAGAATAAATATAAAATACAAGTGTGAACACCTAAATTTTATTCGAAACACGTTTGTTATGTTTTTTTGTATATTTGACAGATTATAGTTATAAACGCATGTGAAAATGATGGATGATTTGAAATTAGATTCAGATTCAGATATTCAATTTTCTGATGATGATAATAGTGAGCTTGGATCTACCGATAGTGAAAAGATATCTAATGATAAAAGTGAAAATGAATCCGATGATGGAAATGCTGGGTGGGCCAATTCAATGGCTAAAATATTAAGAACTTCCAAACCAAAATCAAAGAAAACCATAATTCTTTCAAAATCTAAAAAACTAAATCAGATAAAGGTAAAAAAAGAGAAACAATATGATTTTCAAATTGAAGACGAAGCAAATCCAAATATTAAAACAGAAAATGAAGAGTCTGATGAAAAACCAGAAATAAAAGATATAAAGATATCCAGACAGAAGGTATTACTTGGAAGAAGGAATTTACTTATCGTATTTTTGATTAAAATTTTAAATCTAATTGTAGGCAAAAGAAATCATGCGGATATGTCGCGTTAAACCAGCACTTGTTGATCGCGACCGTGAACGAACTTTTAAAAAAATTGCCACAAAAGGTGTCGTTCAGCTTTTCAATACAGTAAAATCACAACAGAAAGTAATTTCTGAAAAACTTCAAGCAGCTGGGAGATTAGACCATCGACGAGAGCGTGTACTAAACAGCTTGGATAAACGAGCTTTCTTAGATGTTCTGATGGGTGGTGAACGATCAAAATCAGAATTAGTTGATAATCCGATTAAAAATGAATTTAAAAAAGAAGAGTCCAATGAGGATGATGTAAACGAAAGTCCAAAAGGGACAAAGAAATCTTGGGAAATATTTAAACCAGACTTTTTAATTAATAAAAAACTAACTAATTGGGATAAAAATCAAGATAGCGATGAAGAAATTAACGAAGATAATCGAGGCAAGATGGATATAGATAGTGATGATCAAAATTCAAATTAATAAATACAATTGTTTATTTAATAATTAATGAGTATCTTCCACTTGATTGGGGTATTTGTAATGGAGCGGATGGATATAGTGTCACCGGTAAATTCCACACCATAGTCTCAATATCAATATCGGCCGGAGCTTGCCACCCACTTTCTTCAATGCTAGGTGGATCTAGTTCTTTATTTATGCTCGTAACAAATTCAAAATGCAACTTCCACTGTAGTTCAACCAAATTTGTTTTAAATGTAGGCGTTACATATAACGGAATTGGGAGAATCATTTGTGTTTGTTTAAGCCCAAGACATACTTCATGATGCTTGGTAAAATTCATAACTTTTCGTTTTGTTATATTGTCACTGCTATTTTGGTTGCTAGCATCGGTTGAAAATAAAATTTCCTCGCATTGCAAAGTGACTGATACTTGAATGCATCTTACGGTTCGGCAGGAAAAATCTAAAGTGCCAACAATATCTTCACCTAGTTTATAAGCCGGCTTAAAAAGGCAAAAGCGTCCAACTTTACCTCGTTTATTTGAGATAATGTAAAAATTAGGACGACGTCTCGCCGTTATATTTTGAAGATGATGTAGCGCAATTTCAAGTTTCGATTCAGTTTTTCGTTTTTCTAGAAAAGGATTGGATGGAGCCAATTCCTCGTTTGTTTCATTGCATAAGGCTGGAATTTCATCAGTTTGTATGACTGTAGGGAGTGGTAGCACCCGTATTGGCACCCTAAGTATTTGAACTTTTGAACCTACTCGTTGCGTGGCAATTGTAATTTTATAGAAATATTTTATTCCTTGTCCTCGATACGTCGGTGGGCATAGCATTGGCAGTATTTCTTCATACAAAACTACAAATAATAAAACGTCAGAAGGAAAATAAACGAAATAATAAGTTATCTTACATGATTTTGTTTCTCCAGGTGCCAAACGCAAATCACAAAACAATATTTTTGGTTTGGTTGCTAGTACAGCATCTCCCTGGCCTTGTGTGGCTGCATTCAAAGAAGTGTCATTGATATTTAATTGGTAAAAATGATTGACATTATTTTTATCCTGTTCTGTAGAATTGCAATAGCAATGAATTTGTATTGATGCCCATGCCAGATTCTCTAATATATCACTGAAAATAAGTTTTTTATAAATAAAAAAAATAATAAAATCCTTTAATTTCGTACTTGTGACTCTGGGCTATTTTGTGTTCTGGAAGAGATGGATTAGTAAAGGATACAAAACATTCCACTAATTCACCACACAAAAATACAGGAGTACTTTCTCGAATTAATTTTGCCGTGATTTCAATCATTTCTATAATAAACTTTTATTTTGAGTTTATTGTGATTGTGATGTGTCAAAAATTAAACGTCAATTATTTTTGCCTGATGCGTTCGTTACATAGGTTATATATATGAGATTGGCTACAAAAATGAAGCAGCTGTTTTCTAGAAAACAACCAACCCTTTAAACAAAATAAAAATGAATCGTATATGCCGTTCTCATATAAAGGGTCATCCAAAAAACGCGCCTACATGTTTCTTTTAAATAAAACACAAACTATTTGCAATTTTTTCAAGCTGTTTTTTTTTATTAAAAGTATGATCCATTACAATTATACGTGGAATAGAATATCATTCAAGTGTCCACCACGAATGCGTCTGCAGGCATCAATCCGAATATCGAAATTTTCAATGACTTTCCGACATGTTGCTGGTGTTATTTCACGAATTGCAACTTGAATGTTGTTCTTTAGATCATTAATTGTTTGTGGCTTGTTAGCATACACTCGACTTTTCAAAAAACCCCACAAAAAAAAATTTAATGGTGTTAGATCACATGACCTTGGAGGCCAATTGAAATCTGAATTTCGTGAAATTACACGTTGAGGAAATTTTGATTGCAAAAACGTAATGTTTTGTCGAGTTGTGTGACATGTAGCATCGTCTTGCTGGCAATAGACGTCAGACACATCAATATGACTCAACTGTGTCCATAAAAAGTCTCTCAACATTGATTGGTATCGCTCAGCATTTCCAGCATCATTTTCGAAGAAGAATGGCCCAATGATTCCATTTGCCCAAAATGCACACCAAACAGTAACTTTTGGTGGGTGTAGAGATTTTTCATGAATAACACGAGGATTTTCATCACCCCAGATACGGCAATTTTGCTTATTGACGAATCCATCCATTGTGAAATGAGCTTCATCACTAAACAAAATTTTGCTTGAAAACAATGGATCTGTCGTTCGTTGTTCAATAATCCAACTAGCGAAATTACGACGTTGTAAATGGTCTCTTTCTTTCAATTTCTGGGTTAATTGAATTTTGTAAGCGTGTAAATGCAAATCTTTATGCAAAATCCTCCATAAGGAGCCATAAGATATGCCCAATTCTTGCGAACGACGCGAAATTGATGTCGGTTCATTTTCTACATTTTCACTAAAACAGCAGCAATATTTTCATTTGTGCGTACAGTTTTTGGTCTTCCACTTTTTGGTTTATCAGTAACACAACCAGTTTCATCGAATTTTGTCACTAATCTTTGAATTGAAGATTGATTTGGCCGATTATTTACACCAAAAAAATCACGAATTTTGCGATGGGTATTTTTCAAAGAACGCCCATTTTCATAATAAGTTTTAATGATGTAAACGCGTTGTTGCAATGTGTACCTGTCCATGGTTACTTAAAACTATACTACCTTCTAATAAAACAAAATGGCTTATGTCATTTGAAAAGATGTCACGTGTAAAAATTATATACTGCTGACATCTAGGCGTCACATTTGGATGACCCTTTACTATGATAATAAGAATTTTTGCCGAAATAATGTTTATGTATTGTTTGTGTACTGCTTATTTGAACGAAACATTTACATAACACTTTTGAAAATGGAGTCTCGGTTGGGTGTATGCATTAAAAACGGGATTTTTTTAAATTAAATTTGAGCTTTCACAAGATTTTTATTCAAAGTACTTCCCATCGCTTCCCACTCCTCTTTTCTATCCCACAAAAACTGCGCCGTTTTGGCGGCCAAAAACGAATCGAGCCAATTTTCGACACCTTGAACTGAAGTGAAGAAAATTCCTGATAGGACATTCTGCATGTATCAAAATAATTGGTAAGTGGTGGAGCAAGGCGTGGAAAAATTTCCCATCCGTTATTCTCCTGGTAATTTTTGACCTATGCCGCAATATGTTACCGAGTGTTATCGTGGTGGAAAATGATTGACTCGGGTCTGGTCGCATACGTTGACCGCTCTGCCTGGATTTTCTGCTTCAATCGGATCAATTGTTGACGATAGAGTTGAACATTGAAGATTTGGCCACTTGGCAACAGCACATAGTGGATCGAGGACGTATTACTATCATAAAAATATATTATATTATGTAGAATGAATGTAAGTAAACGTCAAGCGTTCCAAATTTGAAAAAGAAAAGAGAATGTTAGAAAAATGCCATAGGCACACAAATAATTCTAAAAGAGGGATTTGAAATGCAATTGCCGATGTTAACTAGATTTGAAATTAACAACCGATGATTATATGTATATATATATATATATATGCTGGTAAAAATAAATGTAAATATATGTAAATATAAATAAATAAAAAAATAAATAAACGAAACATCATCAAAACAAACTACACAAAATTGTTAGTAATTTATTTTGTTAAATTTTTAATTTCAAATATCTATTTTTAGTAATTAAATAATGTCTATTCGCAATACATTTAATTATTTATTATAATATTGATTGATTCCTAAATAACGTTAGGCCTATTCCTACAGCCGTTTACATAAAACGATAGGAAAGGATAGGAAGGTATGTTAGTAAGGAGAGAACGATCCTGTTACAGACACCTGGCAAATCGTTACTACTTAAATACAAATACTTAATAAAGTTTAGAAATTATGTAATTAAATTTATCTAAACACTTTTTTATTTAGTCGTTTTTAAATTATTTACAATAACTTTAATACTGACTTATTGGTAAAAATCATCAAATTGACAAACTTTGTTCGTGTTTCGATGGAAAGAAATATTCGTCATACTGAATTTTTATATACACCTCTCATTGACTGTTAAACCATGCTTAAAAGATTTTGTATGGAAAAACAACAAATTTGGTTACGATAATTCTATAATTAATATAATATATTTTAATGATTGCTATAGGTCAGATTTACATAGAACCATCTGCACATTGCATAGCTGCATGCCAACCTATAGAACTGACATGGAAGATGGGTTGGCCTATGAATTCTGGTCAAAGATGTAGCTTTTTTGTGATGAAAATATCATTTCAAGTAATGTTTAATTTTTCCTACGACTATGAGAATATGGCATCAAGTGATAGTTATCACACCAAGTCGCTTCAATCGAATAAGAGAACCAAAATATGATTATCACATCATGTGAAAGGTATCACAATTCTGAAAATACGGGTGTTAATTATTTAAATTGAAGGTAATAAAATTGAGCCTTTATAATTAAAATATATTAGTTAAAATGCGTAAGTTGGAGTGAAATTTCGTCTGTGTTCTACACCATAAGGATGCATTTTTATCCGATTCGATCACTAAAGTAAATAAGTTATTTGTCTCAGTGAATTCGAATGACAGTATTTACACGAGTATACTTGATTCATGTTGTTTTCTTTTTCCTTCTAATAGCAATAGAAATGGGAAATAAACAAAGACAGAAATTGATACAAAAGAATTTGTATCAGCACCTTTAAGATATTTATTAAATTCAAAGATTACATCAATAAATAAGTATTAATATTTCAACTATTGTATATATAATTTAGTGGACTAAACATGATTTTTTCTGTACCAGGAAAGTTGTGTCAAAATTTTTGATATCCACTGAACTTAAATTTAAATGTCTCCACCTTTCATTTGAAGTTCCGCTGATTTTTTTTATACAATTCTCTTCTCTACAGCTATTCAATTAGTTGTATGTATGACGTATAAGTTAATTTTTTTGTGTGAATTAAAAAGTTGAATTTCGGTAATTCAATAAATATGTAAGTAAATATAATTTATAAAAACTAACATTAAATATGTTAAATTTAGTGCCGCAAATATGTATTTATAAATTAAAAATCAAAAAGATAGTTATGTGAAACCTGGTCATTGATGAAAAAAAGTTGTGTGTTGTCCTTTTTGGTGAATAATGATGATACGTCGTGTACGGCATTTCTTATGTGGTGTTCTTTAATTTTATTATTCGTCATGGCGGTGTTTAAAAAATATCATTTTAAATTCAATCAAAATTTGTTTTTAATAGCCATAAATTTTTATATATAAATACCTCTCACGTAATCAGATAAAATATTTTTAATTGATAAACCACGAATTCTTTGCATTTATAACCAATTCAGCCTGTAAATCGATGTGCCAATTAAATGAGATTAAGGGCAATAATTTTTTTTTTTCATAATCTATGATTTTTAATGTTGAGCTGTTTAATCGATAAATTATAGATTAAATTTAATGTATTGGATATTATTCTAAGTAACATATATGATATGATGAAGTATTAAATATGTTCTATGTTGTCGGTCATTTTACTTGATTATAATTTGAGTACTCATCAACATCATCACAGCGTTTACTTTTGCTACCCTAAATAAATGTATTGCACTCTATGTATTTATATATTATTAAAATACTTAATTATGTTAGATTAACAATTTATTCAGCTCTGCACCAAAACTCAATTTATTTTTAAGTGTTTGTGACGCTTACATTTTAGATAAACCCTGTTCATTCATCAGCTAGCATTCATTTTTTTCGTTCACCACCCAATGCCGGACTGAGTCGTTTCTTAAACTTACATATTTTTTTTTACTTTAGTTTAAACTTTGAACTTTTGTAGTAGACAGAATACCATTATTCTTAATAAAAATATGATTTTGTTAATATTTACTATTTTTTAATTACAGATAAACTTAAAAACTTTATAGACCAAAATTTAATTTGTGAACCTTTTTTTGGAAGCAAAACATGAAAATATGGATTTACACGTGTACGCTGTGATTGCAATCGTATTTTTAGTCTCATTCTTTACCCTTTTATTCATTAGTAAACTGCCACGTGGCAAAACTTTTGATGAGGTATTGGCAGAAAAACGACAACTAGCTGAAAAGTTATATGGCCCAAATTATGGTCACAAGAATAAGCCGAAGAAAGTAAATAATAAAAAGGTAAGTGATTTATACATTGCATCCTACAATTTCATTTCATTACTAATTTCATTACTATTATATACCATGACTTAGGAAACTTAAGTCAATTACTAGTTTTTATATAACAATCTCTTATTATGCTAGGAACCTGACACAACCTGTGTCATTACATTTCCATTTTTAATGTCGTACGCTTTCTGCTATTTGATCCGTCTTCAAAGAATTGCCTTTTTATATTCAGTCGTTATCCTCTTGCGATTGTTGAGAATTAAATATAAAGAAATCTTAATTAAGAAGTGACTCAAACATCAAAATTTGTTTTAATATAATTTCACGATTATCTAATAATGTACGCAATCACAAATTAGAAAAGTGACGATAATGAGTCAAATAAAACAATACAAAATGAAAATTACATGGAATCACCAAATTTCATGTACAAAACTAAACGCCTATTCGATAAGTTTATCTTCATTATACATATCACACAAATGTAGGTACTTTCTTTTCATCAACCAAATGGCGAAGTGCTTAAATTAGTAAGGCCAAAGATATCAGGATCGAATTCGGATAGGGGCTTAAAAGCAAAACTGGTTTCTTATCACTCGATTTTGAATACATCTATCTCCACCGTTGAAGTGCAAAATTCATTCATTGCTACTTGTATATTGCAGATTGATGAATAAGCTTTTTAAAGTACAAATAACAAATATTAATCTCATAAGGTCTAATACGCTAATAACTATTTTGATAGTAGACTAAAGTTTTAGGAAGAACAGTTCCTAAAAACGTAAACTAATTTGTTTTATTTACTAAATACAATATTTTTTATTCATAGGCAAGTAAAAAATCCAAAGTTTCCAAAGAGGTTAAAGAATCTACCGAGGAGCTTGAAAGTGATGCCAATTCAGATGGTAATGTTTCGGAAAACAATAGTCCTTCCCATCAAAAGGGTGTCCATGTTGAATTTGTCGAACCAGAAATTATACCATCGGAAGTTCCTAAGGTTTGTATTGTACAATTTGTTGTAACACAAATGTAAATGTCGTATAGTAATTGATTTGATTGTTCTCTCTCTTGTCCTTGCAAAAATTCCACTAACCACCTACTCAATTTTTCTAAAATAATACACTACTACTAACCAGAAATCCTTTACACAATCGGCCAACAAAGCAAATGTCCCATCAAAACGTAAAAATTTCAAATTACCTGGACATGGAATTTTGATCAATAAATTTGAAATGACACCGGTTAAAACTGAACAAGCAGTAGTTGAACAATTGAATCATTTTGAAGATATCTTACCAAAAGATGTAGTTGAATTAAAATTACATGTAAGTAATGCGTGTTGCATGAAAAATTGACACAAAATACAACAAATTATATGTACAAATGGACACTATAGAAATTTAAATTTTATTTAATATTTTTCTTTTGGTTTTTAAATTTAATTTTAGAAAGATGATGTGAGCGTACCAAATAAAGAATTAAATGAAGGCAACAAACATAAAAATCCGACAAAAGAGTCAAAGAAAGGTAAATTTTTTGATTTTTATATATACGAGTTTATTCGGTAATCGTTTTCTATTTTGTGTAGGTAAGAATAAAAAAGACAATGATACGGAGGCTAAAGAAAACGAAGCACCTCTTCAAAATGGTACTGATGTAGTTTTGGAAAAGGTGACCGTTAATGTATCGAAAAATCACGATCATCAACCACCTAAATCGAAAAAGAAGAAACAAGAAGTTGACGCTGTACAAAAGCTTATCGATGATAGCGAAGGGATCAGTGTGAATTTTTTAATTCCACTTCTAAGCAAAGCTGAATTAACCCGTAACGAAATTCAAATGTTAATCGATTTCCTTTTAAACAAGCAGCAAGATACAATTATTGATCATTCAGAATGGAGTGAAGGTCGTTCTGATGTTGTCCAAAGACTCAAGAAACAGCTTTCTGAAAAAGAAAAGGCACTTCAAGACGAACAAGAAGCCACGACAGCTATTCAGGCTAAATTAAAAGAGTTGCGTGTAGAAATAAATTCGGAAAGGGCACAGTTTAATGCTCAAATTAAGGTTCAAGCTGATGAAATTCTTAACAAGAAACTAGAAATTCAAAATTTAACATCAGAAATTCAATACAACAACGATAAGTTTAATGCTGAAAAACAAACAATCACCGTTCAAATGCAACAAATGCAATCGAAATTGCTACAAGAGAAGAAAAACAATTCACAGGAAATACTACAAATTGAACAACTAAATAATGAATTGATGACTAAAAATACAATGATACGGGAGCTTAATGATAAGTATCAACATTTGAAATTGGTCAACGAAGAGACACTCAAAAAAATTACAGAATATGAGAATAAGTATTCTGAGTATGAGTTGTTGTTACGTCAAAACGACGAACAAAAAAATTATTTCGAACAAGAACTTGATAATCAGCGTAAACATATTCAAGATTTTCAATATCGAGAACAAGAATATTCACACATTAATAACGAGAATGAACGTTTGCGTTCTGATTTGCGTCGCAAAGATGAATACCAAAATATGCAGCAATGTGAATATGAGAAACTTAAACAGCAGCTTGTCGATTTAAGCAAAGTACAGCATATAGAAGATAATAATAAGGTGGAGATTAGAAATTTACAAAATGCTCTTGATTCGTCACTCAAGGAGGCAAATAAATTGCGAATCGAAGCAGGCGACAGTAAAAAGATGATTGAAGATTTAAATATTCAAATCAGGGAGATAACAGCATCGTTAAATAACATAACAATGAAGAGTAATGAACAAATGAAACAGGTAAATATATTGTGACGAACGTAAACACATAACTCATTTTATATTTAAAACATTTTTCTAATTATAGATTAGCGATTTAAGTCAAGTTGATTTGAAATTGAAAGAATCATTGACCGAAAAAGAGGCCAAACTAGCTCAGTACGAAATGCAGTTGAGATCAACTGTTGATAAAGAAGACGAATTATTCAGACAAGTTCAAGAGCTCAAAGAAAAAAATAACGTAAGTAGATAATCTAATTCAGTATAATACTGTTTTCCAAAAATAAATCAAATTAGTTAGCATGTACATCCTCTAGGTCAACTCTTATCTAGATTTACTGTTAGCATAACCCTAGACACAATTTACACCTCTACTTCCTTAGTCGTGCCACTTCATGTGATGCGACAATTGTACTGTCACATCACATCGAAATTGGTATTCTCTTAGTCGATGTAATGCAATAAGAGTCACATAAGATGTCGATGCATGTGATGTGATGCCACAAGAGTCATAATATATTTATCTGGCAATAATTATAAAATTTGTAAACTACTCGTTTTAAAAACTACCAAAAATTATCGTATTGTTGTTTCGAGCTGCCAATACTATAGACTTGGCTAGTTCAACATTTTCCCCCATCTTAGTTTCACGATAAATAAAAATCCCTTTGAGTGATGAAAAAGCGTCGTCATGTGACAAACACCATGTAGAGTGAGATTATTGTCATCAAACGAAGAGTCACATCAATCGACAAATGAATATCGAAAGTTGATTGTCACATCAAATGCAAGTGACATGACTAAGGGAGTAGAGGTGTTAGTCGATACATGTGATGTGTTGCGACAAGTCATATAATATATCTGGCAATACTAATAAATTTTGTAAAACTGACTGTATACATCACATCGAAATTGGCATCACTTTTTCCTTAGTGGTGTCAACTTTCGGTATTCCCTTAGTCGGTTGAAGTGACACCAGTCGTTTGACAATAATTGCATTCTCTTAGACATGGTATATATCACATGAAACGACGATTTTTTATCACTCAAAAATTTCAAGTGATGATAATGAAAACTAATAAAAAATTACATATATCAATATTTTAGAAAGTATTTTATAGTTAAAATTTTAAACAATTATTACCTAATTTTATATAAATGTTGAAGTCATGGAATATTTAGATCGAAATAATTTCTTAAACGTCACACGACTAAAGGAATAGTGAGTGGTATTCTCTTAGTCCATACACGTGATATGATGCGACATAATATTTCGATCTATGTGATGTGATGTGACAAGAGTCACATAGTATATTTATTTGGCAAAACTTATAAATTTTTGTATAATTTTAAAAACTATCAAAATTGTTATTTCGAGTTGCCAAATACTTTAGTCTTCTTGGCTAGCAAACATTCGAAATAAAGAAAAAACATATAACCCTAATATGGTAATAATTACTTTTGAATTTTAATTATTTATTAGTTTCACTATTAATTGCATAAATAAAAACCCAACATTTTATGAGTGATGAAAAATCGTCGTTTCATGTGACAATCACCATATAGAATGTTGTAAGAGTGAGATTATCACTTCAAATGACAAGTGATAAAACTAAGAGAATAGAGGTGTAATGTGTCCTGACTTTGATTTCTACATTTCGTTTCTCATTTTTACATGAATTTTTATTTATTTTTCCCGAACCTAGGATCTTCGTACTAAAAATTGGAAATTAAATGAAGCTTATCAAAAAGCTGAGAGTAATGCAGTGAAATATTTAAATAATAAAGTAAATGATGTAAGTTTTCATAAATTTCGATAAACAGCTATTTTATCATGATACTTCGACTGCATTGCTCCACGGCTATTTGTTTGAATCCATTTCGTCATTCATAAATTTAGTTTATTAATTTCTGCATGATAAAATAGCTTTGTATTTAATTTAATATTATATTAGTTGTAACAATATATTTTTTTAATATTTTACAGACTCCTGTAATTGATATCAAAAAAATTGTTGAAGATGAACAGGATAGAATAAAACAGCAAATTGAAAAAATATTACCTGAATTAAAGCTAAAAAGTGATGAGAAATGGTTAGAAAATTTAGGTATATATATTAGAAATAAATTAAGTGAAAATGAAACATATAATAGCAATAGTAATAGCATTAATAATAGTACTAATAATAAATACAGTAATAATACTAATAATAATAACAATGAAGAGAATCAAAATGATATTGACGATGATTCCATACGAAATGAACAGTTAAATGTTATTTTGTCGGAGAATAAAACATTAAAAGATAAATTAGAATCGTATAAAAAACTTTTGACTGAAACGGTAAGTTAATATATTAAAATGTCTAGGTAACTATAATTAATATTTGTTTAATATCCATTTACAGGATAGTTTATTGAAAAATATACAAAAAATGTCAGAAGAAAAAGAAATTTATTATCAAGGAGTTGTTGAAAATAAGAATCTTGAAATAAATCAATTGAAATCACAGGTGAGTTTAGAAATTATATATACATATATAAATACTACACCATTATTATATTTCATTGGCTAAAGTTCAAAATTTTAATATAAATTCGATGATTGTTTTTTTATACTTTGTAATTTTGCCAAATTAAAGAAAGCCAAATGTCTTACAATGAATTTTCGTAACACGTCAATTTAAATTTCGAAATACAATAAATGTGTGCTCTAAAATAAAATCTCACGGAATTAATAATTTAAATAATAATGATAGGAAAATTGATTTCTTAATATTATTTGATTCTAAATATCATGTACATTACAATTTTCGTCATCCAACTCTGTTTTAAATAAAACGATATAAAAATAATTGAATGAAAAGTAGAACATGAGATTTTACAATGTCTAAAGATAGCAACATGGGTAGCATATATTTGGGTTATTTTAAGATTATAAGTAGAATTACTCAGCAATGAGTTTTTTTTAAAGGAATCACCGAATTGCAGCATACCTTAAGATCCTGTGTTAACTCTGTGATACGTGACCTGAACATTTTTGTGCCCAACTTAATGTTCCAAATGTATCACAAGCTGTATTCCCTCAAATCAAGACCACAGAGATGATTATTGTGGATCCATCCTATGAGAAAATCACCATGACGATTCAGAGATTAAAGAAAAATCGTTCACCAGGTGTTGATTGCATTAATTCAGAGCTCTTGATATTCGGAGGGCTAACTTTGTGGAACTGTCTTTTCTACCTTGTTCAATTGGTAAGCCGAAATGAAGTTATGCCTGAAGAATGAAAAGTGGCCGCAATATGCCTAATATTCAAGAAGAGTTATCCGTGAAATGTGAGAATTATTGCGGTATAGCTCTCCTTTGTACAGCATACAATTTACTATCCTACATTATCTTGGGAAGAATTACTCCACTGGCGAAGGAAATTATCGGTGATTACCAAGGAGGATTCCGTCCAAATCGGTCAGTCTCTGATCAAGTTTTTTTCGCTACGGATCATTAAGTACTGAAAAACATTTCGGGATTTACACTAGGTATTCCTAGATTTCAAGCAAGTCTATGACTCGATCAATCGAGAGAGGCTACAGCATGCGCTTCAATGTTAAGGAATACAAAACAAATACGTACATTTGTCTAAAATTGTAGTTACGCAGTCGCAGTGCTGTGTCAAAGTTAAGAACAGGGTACCTTTCGGTAGGCGAAGAGGTCGTTGTCGGCATCTTTTAATTGTTTGCAACAGAATAAAGAGCTGTTTAGTGATCGAAACCGACTAAATCAGATTGTTGAAACGGTACTGGCCAACAATAGCCTGTACCGTAAAAAAACAACTTCATAAGTTCACAAATATGAACTTATGAAGTTGTTTTGTTTAGATATGTTCATAGGTATTTATTTAATTATTGCAATGTTTTGAGACATACTAAACAATGATTCGTTATTATTTTGAATTTAATATACAAATAGGAAACGAAAGAAACAAAAACTCAAATTATGTCAAAGTTTTTAGGATGTTAGTCAAGATGTATGTATTATCAAATGTCTAAAAATACATTATGTTGCTATCTTTAAATACAAAAAATCTTGAACTGAACTGCGATAACGATAAATTTAATAAAATTAAATAACAAAAAATCCAATCTTGCACTTATTAAATTTTGTATACATGATTGTTCTACAGTTCTCACAAGTGTATTCTGGTGTACAGTAGTTAAGCGAAATAGTTATGGGTACTACCCAATTTTCTTTTTCTTACTGTAGTTAGTCTACATTTTGTGCGTTGGTTTTCCTTGAAATATTCATTCTACAGGATAGTTTATTCTCTCGTATTTATTTGAATATTTTGCACAGTCTAATGTATCAGTACATAATACTGGTGCATCAATTTATTTTTGTCCAATTACTTACGGTATCGCTTCTTCTCTTATTGACCATGTTTTATCGTTCTCCGATAACTATTTGTTTTCTTTATCAATTGTCTCTTGGTATAAGATCCCATCATGACCTATTAGTATTCTCTACTAATTGTTACACTCGCCTGAAGCCTAAAAGGTTTAGTTTTAGGGATTTTCTAATATAATTGAGTCTTATCTAGCACTAATTTGCAGCTCAACGTATTGGGATAGAATCCTTTCACTTTATTCTTCTACAAGTCAAATCTTCTACAGCTTTTAAATGAACTTATTAATTCGGTTTTTGAAAGTTGTATTCCTCTTAGATCAGTGATCATTAAACCTAAATCTCTTCCATGAATGTCTGGGGAAATCTAAAGATGCACAGATCAGATTTAGGGTTGATAAATTTCGCTTATGAAAAAGATTCGGAGAAAGTGAGAACTTAGTTTACAAACAATCTCGCAATATGGTAGTAAGATTGATTAAGGCAGCTTTTTGCCAGGATAAATTAGATCCAGGTGTATAAATAATGGTATATTAGATTTCTGACGATATAAATTCTTATTTTATTAGCTCGAATCCAACTTTGGTTAGTCCTATTGTTGATCTTATATCGGATGAGTGTTCTAATTCATGTTCATTTTCAAATAATTCCTATAAGAAGTTGCAGTCTGCTTTTTGGAAAATTAAATCAGAATCATCTAATCTTGATAAAGTTAGTTTAAAATTGGTGAAACGAATTTTTCCTGTTATTCACAAAATATTGAACTCCTTTTCCTTTCTCGAGCAATGAAAACTCAGTAAAATAATTCCAATTCCAAAAATAAGCAATACTGTTGAGTTATCCTAGTTAAGACCTGTTAGTATTAAATTCCATTTCCAAAGCCCCTGAGATAGTAGTAAAAACCCAAATTCAGTCCCATATAATTAATAATAGTTAACTCAATGTGGGTTAAGAAAGTTCCATAGTACGAATACTGCGTTATTATCAGCGACTTCTCTCAATTTGTTAGATTTTTCAAAGGACTTTAATTCTTTAAATCACAACATTCTTTATAACAAGCTAATCGGTCAATTTAAATTTTTACCTTTCGTCTGCTAGATTAGTTATAAATAATTTATCAGATGGTTCACGGACAGTATTTTTTGGTAGTTGTTGTTCTAATTTTCTTCTAGTTACTCCAGGTTCCTCAAGGTTCGGTATTTGGTCTTGTATTATTTTCTATTTACATTAATGACGTAGAATCAAAGCCGACTGTAGTGTGTGTGTTTTCACACAAGCTTGCTTTTTTTTACACGAGCATAATCAAACGAAAATATCAACCTTTGAGTGTGTTGGTAAATGAAAAAGTCCATATAAAAAAAATTCAAAAGAGAATGTTTATGTCCTATCTCCTTCATTCAGCTTCTGTTTTTCTATGGTGATGTTGTCTTATTTGATATGTTTCAGGAGAATATGACTATTCCAAAAAAAAGATTCTAATTCTTGGAGTCATTTTATTTTCGGAGTTAGGAAATTTGACCATATTTTTCACTATATACTAGGCTTTTTCTTGAATGTAGTTTAACTACATTATGTTCCATTCCGCAGTAGAAGTTTGAGATCTGCCGAGACATTTAAATCAAAATTTCTTGAATGGTGTGCTAATTAGTTTAAAGTTGTGGCGTTCACAAATACGACGAATAGTCACGCCACAATAGTGAAGTAGTAATAAAATAATCGAAAAAAGATTTCGATTCAAATTCTGTAATTCGCTAGAACTGTTGCAACATAGCCTCACAACATATATAGAAACGAAATGCAACATACATCAAGTCCGGTCAGGCATATTCCTGATGAGATGGAATTGATCTTTTCGATCACACAACGAGTCAATGATGTCATCAGATCGAAACTGGCTTAGCGAACGAACATTACAGATCATATACAACAAAGATGCCATATATTTCATTAGACATACGTCTTCATCGGCTGGTTGATTCAGCGCCCTAGCTGTCAATCAATGCCACTCTGTGGAGTTCAAGTTCAACTCCCGCTATTCATCATTAGCTGTCACGATTACAGCACCCATCATCAGTTGCACTATCCTGCAAAGTTAATTGTAAAGATATTTTAAATATTGTTCGCTGGCTGCTTCTCATGTCATTGAACTCTCACTTGTACTCAAAATAGAATATGTGTGCACGGTGTAGATTTTTTTTTCAGTTAACAATTTAAGAGGTTTTTATGGCTAAGGCTAATGGAAGTAATAATTTTTTACTTGTTGGCTTCCATATGTGTTTTTCCTTCTTAATCCAAATTATAAGCATTAAATAAATATTTAATAATTGTAGTTTAAATAAAGAAATTTAAAACAAAAATCATTTTTGAACATTATTTATAATAATATTTAATTATACTTATGTATTTTATTTATTTTCAGGCTACTTAATAACAATTAGTTTCTGTTATTTAATAAGTGCGTAAAGAAAACAACAGGAGAAGAATTATTGCCTTTGAATTAAAAAACTAAAATTCCAATAGAAACCATCTAAGACCGTCACTATCCCCACTCCTCTCCTTATAAGTAAAAAGAAAACCATTAATATTTATTTTGGAATTACTTTATTTCTAATTCATATATACATATATATTTCAATAACAATTTTTCGGTTTTTTATTAAATTATTTTAAATTAAATTGTATCAAACATTATTATATAGGTATAAAACAAATTATTATTATTTTGTTTTATAAATTTAACTTACACTTTAATTAGTGTTATAAAAATACAAATATCATTTTAATGAAAAATAAATGTAATAAATAAGTAAAGCCAGTAAAGTCATATAAATTAATAAATAATCTTAATATTCATAAAGAAAAATGATAATTGTGATTTTTAATAAAATTGTTAAAAGTAATTAGCGAATATTTAGAAGATATGGGGAAATGTTACTAAAACTAAAAACCAATAAATAAATTCATAATTTGCTGTTCACTGATTTAATTATTAAAATAATTAGTTAATGTAAATAAGGCAAAATCGACTGAAAAACAAGCAAGATTCGTTACGTTAAGATAGAGAAATGCCTTTATGTTATTTTACTTCTTTGAATCTTTTTAAAAATTTGTATGATCCACCTAAGACTCGTTCATAAATTTTTAATTTAATTTAATTTTTTTTTAATGATTATTATTGATGACGCTGTGTAAGTTATTTAAATTATGTGGATTAAAAATAAAAATTAACTCAAAATTCTTCCACATTTTTTTTATCAATTAATAAAAACAATTATATAATTAAAATAAGTAATAAAAATTATACATTTCCTTTTAATTTTAGGATTTTAGAATTATTGTTTTTATTAATCCAATTTTATAAAATATATTATTTTAAACAATTTATCACAACAAAACATATATTATTTTATAATCATACCTATATTATTTTATTGAAAAATTTAGAATTTATCTCTATTTGATGTTAAATTGGAGAAATGCAATATAATTAATTAATTTTCATTTTTTATTATTAAAAAAGACTGTTAAGCTATTTTCCAATAAAAATACTATATACATATTTAGTTCGTAACGAAATATTTTCGGTATTTATTCAAAATTCCAATAATAAATAAATTTAAATTATTAGTGTCAAATTGTACTATTTTTATTATAATTTTATCTAAAAAAAAACACAAATAGAATAAAATTCTATATTTAATTAATTATATACATACACACATATTATATATAAAATACATTGTTTATTTTTTATTAATATTATATTATTTAATCCTTTTATAATTATTACTTATATATCAACATTATATTTGATTTATTTCATTCCTTTTTTTAACCTAATTAATTTTGTCATCTAAAATATTTTATTTGAATATATTTTTTTATAATATAATCAATAATCATATATTGATAAAAAAAAAATTACAACAAAATTTTAAACAAGGAAAGTGTTTTTGTGCAATAAAAATTATAAATTATGTTTTTCTTAAATTTAAATAACTGTTACTGAAATCATTAATTAAAATCAATTTTTAAGCAAAATACTTCAAAATAATTATAATTATTACATAAGCATGTAATATGGGATGGGCCACTTTTCAGAAAAATAACAAAACATAAAAAATTACATAAATTTACTAATATTTTAAATAAAAAAATTTAATAAAAAATGCAAAAACAAAATTGGTGTGGATTTTATTTTCGTTCAGTCATCTTTAAATAAAAGGTTTTTCAATAAGAGGTTTTATTTGATACAGGGTGTCCGCCGGGAAGTTATACTAAGGTTTGTTTATAATTTTTGATTAAATGAAAGAGAATGGATGTTACATTGATAAATATTTTATTTAATGTCGGCAATTATGTATGAAATACAATATAAGTTAAATGTTCTCCTTTGTTAGCCTCACAAATGCGAGCCTTTTTGAGCCCATTTTTCATTACATTCTCACACATTTCACGCGGTATTTCATTAATTTCATCACGAATATTTGGTTTGAGCTGTTCAAGCGTTTCTGGTTTGTTTGCATAAGCCTTGCTTTTTAGATATCCACACAAAAAGAAGTCCAGAGCAGTCAAATCAGGCGACCGTGGAATCCAATCAACATCACCATTTTTTTAAATAACTTGTTATGGAAAGAGTTCTAGCAGTAATTCCATTGTAATCCTGGCTGTATGCGATGTAGCACCGTCTTGTTGATACCACATGTTAATCAAGCCTAAAGCATGCAGTTTTGGCGTTAAAAAGTTTTCAATCATATATCGATATCGCTCCCCATTCACAGATACCTTTACGTCGATTTCATTTTACAAGAAGTAAGGTCCAATGATTCCTCCTGACCAAATTGCTGATGAATAATTTGAGGGTTTTCCATTGCCCAGAACCGACTATTCGGTTTATTCACATATCCATTCAAATGAAAATGTGCCTCGTCACTCATGATTTTTTCATGAAAACTAGGGATGTCAGGGGCGAGCTGTAGCATCCTATTGTCATATGTACGGCGGCGTAAATGGTCTTATGGAAGAAGCTCTTGTGTCAACTGAATCTTTAATGGAAACAAAAGCAAATCCTTGTGCAAAATTGTGGCCAAACTTGTTCTTTGATGACCAAGCTCCTGAGCACGGTGTCGAATTAAGGTTGATGGATTGTTTTGAACCCTTTCTTGAGCAGCAGTAATGCCGATCTTGCAGTACGTTGTGGCCTATGCTTGGGCCTATCACCTACAGAACCTCTTTCTTCGAAATCATTCACTACACGACAAATAATGCGTTTTGTTGGCACGTTGTTTCTCCCAAAAATTTCACGTAACTTTCTCATTATCACAGATGATACTCGATGAATGATTTTGATAAAATGTTTTAACGTTGGTTTATCGAATATTTTCCCATAATAAATTTGCCACGTGTCTACTTCACGACTGCCAAATATGAACTGTCAAGACTAACGTTTACCAAAATGGCGGCAAAACAAAGTAGTATACCTTCCCGGCGGACCCGTTTATTTAAAAAACGAGTATTTTTTAAGAGAAATCAATGTTTATTTCATTGTAAAGAGGAAGATATGCCAATAACATTTTAAAACGATATCAGCCAAATGGCCGCCACGGCTAGGCTTGCGGCACATTTGCGGCTTTATGCCCTTGATAACTTCACGAATTACTTCTTTAAGGTCTTGAATCGACTGTGGCGTACTGGTATAAACCTTATCTTTCACGTGGTCCCAAATAGAAAATTCTAAAGATGTTAAATCACAAGATCTCGGTGGCTAATTGTGATCACCTCGAGAAATAACACGGTAAGAAATTTTTCTTGCAAAGTTGTGATTGTTTCGTACCATGTTTATTTTCATTAAGACGGCGCTACGTCGCAAACAAGGGACGTAGCACCTTCGTATTGAAAATAAACATCGTCCACATAAATATCTTCCACATAAATATCATAAATAACATCGCTGCCCAAATAGCAGGCTATTCAAAATGCAACCTCTTATTGGAAAACCCTTTATATAGCCCGTTCGTTTGTTAATCTGGCAAAACACAATCGTAATTTATTGTTTATCAGCACTCAGCAGTTAAAATGCATTCAATATGGACAGTGAAATTTAATTTTTATGCTGTAGGTGATTGGTGAAATTAAATCAAACGGAAAGAATTAAATCGAAATATCAAACAATTTGATGATATTGCAAAACAAACGATCAAGGACAACATCGATATAAAAAAGGCACCCGGACATGATCTAATAAATGGAAAAATGCTGTCAAATATACCAGAAAAATGTATAAAATTATTAACTTATGTATTTATTCAACGCTATAATGGAAAGAATTTGGGAAATTTTAGTTATTATAATGATTCCGAAACCTGGCAAGGTAAATTCATATCGCCCAATCAGCTTATTACAAACTCTTCAAAGCTGTTCGAAAAAATGCTCCTGCAAAAACTTAAGCCGATTTTGAACGAGAAAAAAATCATTCCGGATCATCATTTTGATTTAGAAAAGCAACACGGAAACGTGGAACAAGTTCACAGAGTCGTTTCTGAAATCAGGAACTCACTTGAACAAAAAAAGTAATGCCCTGCAGCGTTTCTAGATATAGCTCAAGGTTTCGATAAGTTATGGCATAAAAGACTTCTACATTAACTTAGAGCACAATTACCGACAAATATCTGTAAAATGATTGAAAATTTTTGGTGAAATATATTACCTAATTCACGCAGATTTATTCATGCAGGAGTACCTCAAGGCAGTGTACTGAACGTGTGCTTCCAACATAATAAAACTGGAAAGAAGGCAGTCACGAATACTAAAAACGCAAAACACGTTCGAAACGGTTGAATATAACCGTGTGGCCGATCATTTTAAAAAGTTTTGGATCAGTTAAAAATAAGTCATGTCGCCCTAAAAACCAAATTTATGTCGCTGCAACATGATTACAATGTCAATAATCGTTTTCCATTCACCTCCTAGTAACATTAATTTCAAATATTGTACTTCCTGTTTTCGAGAAACTCAAGGTTGTCTTATTATAAGGTTGTCTTATCTAATAATTGTCAGATGTATCACTTCTATGTGGCTTTCGAAATTAAGGAACTGCTGGGGGGCTATTATGAAATAAATCCGAGTCGGATTTTTCCGTTAACGGATATATCCGTGCTATTATGAAACTAAAAAGCAAAATCGAATCGGATTTTTTCCGAGTGCACAAGACAAAATCCGACTGCTATTTAGTTGACGTATTTTCTTTTCGATTGATCGCATTTTAACGTTTCATAATATTAAGCAAAAAGTTATCGCAATTTTAAGAATTTAGTTTCTTTAATCGAATCGGATTTTTCCGTTAACGGATAAATCCGAGTCGGATATATTTCATAATAGACCCCCTGATCAATTGTGCCACGGTACCTCATTATTTTGTCATGAAGACAAATTATCTTGATCGTTCATTAAAATCACTTTAAATCATCAAGTCTCCTACGTTATTGATGAAGGATATAAAATCATCCTCCAGAAGCTACAGACGATTGTTCAGCAACATAAAGCACAACTCTATAGGTTGCAGCTAGTTGTGGAATCGAATTGTTGAGCTCTTACATCCTGCTCCAATTGCAGGTATTGGGTGTGGTTATGGTGAAGGTAAGTTGTTTTTTCCCGCGTCATTCGATGTTCATGGTCACCAAGCTACGTGAGTACTGAGATGTTACTCACAGGTACATAAGATCCATTTCTCTTGTTGGCTTTGGTGTTAACTGCATAGAGATACACATCATTGCTCATAAGAATACACCCTGGCTGTGTAATAGTGTACGTAAATTGATGATGATGTGTGAGCACATATTTGGATCATCAAGATACAGAACATTTATTAACATATTTTTTCTAATCTCTCCAATCTGATTTGTAGTTCAAGGCATTCCCAAATTTAACCGCCTAGGTGGCTCAATGGTTAAAGCTGTGGCAGATGGAGCGGAAGGTACCTGGTTCGAATCTCGATAGGGGCAGTATTCAAAAGTTATTTTCACCATCTGATTACGATCAGTGGTGTGAATGAAAACATCTGATGGGCCTACCCATCTTCCATGTCAGTACTACAGGTTGGTATGGAGCTATGCAATGCGCAGATGGTTGGTTCTACGTAAATTGAGGATGTATGCCATAAGGTTCGATCTACGCAGATTCATTCGAACATTGCTTAGCCCCATGCCAGCCTACAGTACTGAAATGGAAGATATGGGCCCAACCCATGGATTCTAAATCGTAATCAGATCCTTTTTCTTCCTGCCTCTTTTTGAGATTCGAATCGGGGATACTACCGCTCCAATTGCCGCAGCTTTAATCATTGCGCCTAAAAAATTTGCCAATTAATACATGGCCTCTTTTGGAAGTGACGAATCAGTTGGAAATTATTATTTAATTGGTATATGTGTGTGTACGTTAATTTTTTGCGAATATACAACTTTATTTACCCAATGCTAAAAGTGTTTTTATTTTAGAATTTCAATTCACTCGTCGAAACGATTGTGATATTTAGATCAAGATTGTGCTGAAATCAATGATACAAAGTACAACGCGTGGAACAATATAATATCTCTAAGTGTAATTAAAACTTCGATATAATGTTTAATAATCTACCGGGTGACAATAAAATACGTATACTGATTAAATTTCAAAATTTTTCAATGTACATGGTTGTGCTTCTCATTAGACCACGTTGTGCTCAGGTTCAGCAATGGTTGCTATAATATTGGCTTTCAAATGCTCAATTGTTTGTGGATTGTGCGTATAACATTTGTCCTTCACGGCACCCTACAAATAAAAATCCAAGTTTCTTGTCGGCCAAATCACATCACTATTTTGACTGATAATGCGGCCATCGAACTTTTGACACAGTTTTACTATTTTAATCCAACCCAATATCTTCAAGATATGGCCACAAAAAAGATGTTCACAAGTAAGATAGTTGATTCCGTTGACCGTAACAGTCGCACCGGCCTCATTTGCGAAGAAATACGGCCCGATAATACCGCCACGCCACAAGCCACACCAAAAAGTAACACGCAATGGATTTATTAGCTTCTCCACATATTCTTGTGGATATTCCGATCCCCAAATGTTGCTTACGAACTCATCGAGATGGAATTTCGAGTTTGTCGTAGGCCCACACAGCGAATCGATATCGAAGCCGATGGTCAAGGGGCTTGAATTGCTGAACCATTTGAACTTTATAGGGCTATAAACCAAGATCTTTACACAGAATTTGTTGCATGGAAAACCGGCTGATGTTCATTTCCGATTCACGATGATGAATTTATGTTCTCGGCCGTTGGCGCACATTTTCGGCCATCGCGGTGATATTTTCGATGGAACGACCACGTTGAGCACGGGTACGCAATGTCGACTAGGTAGCCCGTATAACGCACTTTATGCACGGTCCCGAGTTTACTTGAAACTTCATGGCTACATAATAGTGCTTCGCGTATTTTGTTTCGAGAATTCAGATGTTGATTGCGCGAACTGAAATTTTACTGGGCTTCCCGAGGAATTACCTAACTATCTTATTAGCTTTGCTATTTTTTGAAGACTTTTGAATGTGGAAGATGAAGATCTCGAATTTTATTGGTAGAGGAATTCCAGATTCATACAGTATAGCAATATCGGCTTGTGGCGTTCTTCGACTATACGGTCAATCCACAAACTAGAGAGCATTTGAAACCCAACATTGAAGCCACCATTGGCGAAATAGATCTGCCAACATTTTAAAATGTGCTCAGAAATTGGAACGACCAATAGCTTCGGCTCCCTTTGGAATGAAATCGTTTTCCATAACCATATTTTTTATTCAAAGTATTGCCCATCGCTACCCATTCCTGTTTCCTATCTTTCAGGCAATTTATGGATTCCATATGGTAGTCAGAAGGAGCAAGGTCTGGGCTTTAAGGTGGGTGAGGTATAATTTCTCATCCGTTATTCTTCAGGCAATTTCAGACATGCACCGTAATATGTGTGTCTGGTCGCTCTGTCTGGATTTTCTGCTTCAATCGGATCAATTGTTGATAGAGTTGGGTATTGATGGTTTGGCCACTTGGACACAGCTCATAGTGGATCACACCATTGAAATTATCGTAATGGATCCATTTTTCATCGCCAGTGACAGTACCATGCAGAAACGACTTTTTTTTGTGGCGCTTGAGCAGCATTTCGGACATACATAATCGTCTTTCCACGTCTTTTGGCTTTAACTCGTAAGGCACCCAATTCATGATCGAGTAATGCCTCAAATTATTCATCCTCAAACTTTTTCGGCTGACCAAGACACTCTTGATGTCTAAATCACCACTTTTGAAGTGACTAAACCACTCAAAGCACTGTGTTTTTGCAAGAGCATGCTCGTCATACAAATCCGCGAGCTAACGATGACTTTTAGCTACTGTTTTTTTCACAAATTTGATAAATTTTGCATCTTTGAAATCGATTGGAGAGGAGCACCATCAAAACAAAACCTTTTAACTGATTTTGACAGGTATTGAATAGGGTTTTTAAAAGTAGTGACATCTAGTATCAAATTCCGGTTTTAATGCATACGCCCAATATTAAGGCTGGTTTTATTTTATTGAATTTTTAAATCTGAACATCTTACTGGGACACCATGTATAGTAAAACCTTTGTATGTAGGTAGATGTCGCCGGTTGTAGCTTAATGATTAAGAGAGTTACTCATCACGCCGTGGTCTCGAGTTCGATTCTCGCAGTTGACCAACAATTAACATGCACCCGATGAATCGATTGTGTGAAAAAACATTCGAGAGGCTTAATTACCACCCACAATGTGCACCAATCGTTAAAATGGTTCGTAAGGTCTCAGGTGAGACGCGGTAAGCCATATATTTTTTTTTATAATGTAGATTAGAGTAAAAATTTTTAGCCTCCGTATTTTACTGTCACCATGTAAATTTTTTAGTTTTATTTCGTTTATTAACACTTTGGCTGTCAATGTTGTAATGAGCATACACTGGTACAGGAAAACAAAATGTGAAATGTGTGTCTAGAACAACATTGGCATGGTTGGGTGGAATTTAGAGTGTATGCTTATTATAACATTGGCAGCCAAAGTGTTAAGATCGCCGATAAGAATACACATGCTAAGTACTTGGCCTTATTATACATTCTATTTTGATATTATATTTCGAAATTTCATTGCCATTTCGTTAGTTTAGTTATTATATTGCAGAAAGACGGTTCAATTGGACTGCAATATGGATAATATTTTCAAACAAAAGTCTATTTTATTAGAAAATTGGCCTGTGACGTCATTGCTTACCTGTTTAACAATTGTCTTTATTTACTTTGTGAGAAAATCAAATCAAACTAACATTCGAAAAACCAGTAATTTAACCAATATATCGGAAAGTGAATACGTTGGTGAAATAAAATTGAATGAGAATAGTTACGACGATGAATTGAGACCATCGTTAGATGATTGCGACCATGTGAGCTATAAAATGATCAACGAAACTGTTGGTGACCTTGACCGTTATTATCGTATATTAAATAATCGACGAAGTATACGAAAATTTAGTACAAAATCTGTCAATTTTGATGTTATAAAAAAATGTGTCCAAATTGCTGGCACTGCACCGAGCGGAGCACATACAGAGCCGTGGACATTTTGTGTTATCGAAAATAGTGACATAAAACAACAAATACGTGAAATAATCGAGAATGAGGAAATGATTAATTATAACAAACGTATGTCGAAGCAATGGACGACAGATTTACAACCTTTAAGAACCAATTATATCAAGGAGTATTTAACAGATGCCCCATATCTAATATTAATTTTCAAACAAATTCATGGCTTTCGTGACGATGGCAAAATCAAACAACACTACTACAATGAAATTTCTGTATCAATTGCTACCGGAATATTATTGTGTGCCTTGCAATGTGCTGGATTGAACTCACTAGTGACTACACCACTAAATTGTGGGCCGGCATTAAGAAATTTGCTTAATCGACCGTCAAATGAGAAGTTATTGGTTTTATTACCGGTTGGATATGCGGCAGACGATTGTACAGTACCAAATCTTCAACGGAAAGATGTCGATGACATTTTGGTTAAATATTAGATTATTAATAAATTTGTTCGTGACAATTTGTAGGTTAAGTTGTTTTATTTATTGTGTACAAAACGGTCGACGCTGACATGTCTTGTATAGTTGATAGCCAATATGGTTAGTAAGCAGTCGGCTTAATCTGACAAGAATGGAGTAAAATCCACGTTTTCACTAAAAAAATCTAAAAATGTCAGCAGATCAGCAGATATGAAATAAATAGACAATCCTTAAGACTCGAATATGAGATTATATTTGTTCTTCTTCAGAAGATCCAGATTATTTCGAATATATCAACCCAGTAAACGCCATAGCAATAGTTTATTCCGTAAAGTGGGAGAAGTTCAACGCGTCAAGCAATAGTGATAGTCGATTTCAGCTTGGAAAGTCGGAATCAGATGAGGGTAGGAATAAGACTACGCAACGACCGATTTTTTATAAACGGTGAAGTATTAAAGTGAAGAAGAGTGACAGCCCCACCAGTGGCAAGCGGCTAATATTTCCAATTTATTGAGTGAATTGAAAACGGTGAAGTTTGACTAAAGTTTGGTGGTTTTTAATTTTACTCCACGTCGGATTAAGGTACCACACTAACTGCCACAAAGGGTCTATGGTAATTGTTACGTTTCCCCTAGTAGGGATTCAAACCACTCCACAGTCCGATCACTGGATTGTGAATAATTAAAACTACTTGATGGTTTTTCACTTTAACTTTTATTGACAATTACCACAATTCACTTTCACAGTATTTTTATTTAACTGTTACTTTTACTATTTCACTATTTCACTTCTTAATAGTTTTTCCCAATTTTAATTTATCGCTTTCCCAATTTAGACTGAAAGTCTATGCTTTCTACTCGCGTATTTATACTCATTTTGGCCGTTTCTCGTTCATAGTAGAATTTTCCATTTATTTATTATTTCGCCTGTATACTGCGATTCATGCTGGTTTCCAAATACGAGCTTAGTACTTCTATTCAATCATAGATGTCACCCGTGTCCGTAACACTACTCTCCGCCCAAACCTGTTCGTCCCGAACAGGATCCAATTCCCTTCCTCTATAGAGAGCCAACCTTTCCAAATGTACAACCTTTGGTTTTCCTCGGATGCCCTTCTGAATTCGGTAGATTACATCATTGATTTTTAATCACCCTGTATGGTCCTTTCCAGTTAGGTTGCAGTTTTGGTGATAAGCATCTCTTCCGTTGTAAGTTGTGAAGCCAGACTAACTGCCCTTCTTTGAATCCTCTATTATTTGCACGGTTTTTGTTCTGGACTTAGTTGTTCTGTCCACTTCTGTGTCAATTCTTCCACGATTTTCTGCTGCCGTTGAACTTTAGCCTTTACATTCGGATTCGTTTCTTCACATTTGACTTTAGTGGATATTTATTCACATTTGCCGATAATGGTCCCCTTTTCAATGGTTTTTGTGTTGTCCGATAAGTTAATAACCCTCAATGGTACTCTATTGTCATGATCCGGTTGAATCAATGCTTTCCCAAGCATTATTTCTCGTACTTGTTGTTCTTCGTCACTGGCTTCTACAACCCACAACTTTCGTGTCCCAGGATCTCCATCCAATTTACCCCAAATTACTGTTTCTTAGCGTGGTGGCAGCTTTGTTCGATGGTCCAACATAACTCTCCTGACGATTGGCTCCTTGCTATCCAATTGTAACGGCAGCTCAACATTACCAAAACTTACTGTTTCTTTTCCCACATCCAACACGAATTGGTTCTTCTTCATGAAGTCCATACCCAAAATAACTTCATCTACAATATCGGCCACCAAAACTTCGTGACAGAAGTTTCTGTTTCCTATTCGTATGGTCACTTCCTTTTTTCCTTTGATCTCTGCACATTCGCCGGTTGCTGTTTGCAGTTTTAACCCGCCAATTGGATGAAGTTCGTTATCTATGAAATCAGCCCGCACAATCGTCCGCGTTGCCCCCGTATCTAACGTTATCACACTAGATCTGCCATCAATTTATCCACGTATTGTTAAACTATCTCCACCCCTCGCCAATCGGGAAACAGGGATGAAGATCATGATTCGGTTGTGGGAGTCAGCTTTCGCTCCTTAAAGCTGACTCTTACTCGTTTAACGCCTCCGATCTTGCAGGACTCACCTTCTCTTCTACTCTTTTGTGGTCCTCATTGGATCTACGGTACATAGGGTCCTCATTGGATCTACGGTACTAATTTCCCAGCAATCTCGTGATATATGACCTAGTTTATCGCAAGCCCAACATCTTATCTTATGGCTGTTATCCCGGAACCTCATCGATGCCTTATTTACTGCTCCTTTCTTATTATATCTCGAGCTATAGTTCTTTGTATCTACTTCGACTCGTCGCATTTTAACTGCTGGTTTGATTATGTTAAAGGCAGTTTCGTTTGTTAAGGCACAAGTGATGGTCTCGGCAAATGTTGTTTTTGATGCTAACACTACCTCTCGTCTGGTTTCTACGTCACGAATCCCATCAGTAAACGCATTCATTTTAATTCTTTCCGTGTATTCGGGAGCCATATTAAAGTGGGTGAGGTGCACCAATCGCTCAATGTCTGCTGCAAACTCCTGTAGGGTTTCACCAATTCTTTGAAAAGGACCCTTGAGCTCCATCCTATATAGCTCTCGTTTATGATCAGCACCATATTTTCGTTCCAAGGCTAGCATGATTCGATCATAATCCGCGCGTTCGGTTTCTGGAACGATCTGCAACATATCTGCCGCACCGCCTTTTAATGCCACTATGAGAGCTACCTGGTCTTCCTTACACCAATTATTTCTTACTGTTGCCGTTTCAAATTGCAATTTGAAAATGTTAAACGAAGTTGTTCCGTCGAATGTCGGAGGCTTTAATTTAATTCTGCTGACTGGTTTCTGAATTTGAGTAGCACCGTCATTATTTTTAATATCTATAATCTCTTTTTCCAGTTTCAAAAACCTTTCATCAGCCGCTTCAAATCGTTGTTCCATTTGACATTTTACTGTATCCACTTTGGCATCTAAGGTAATGGACATTTCGCGGAACTTTTCACTGACTTCGGATATAAAATGCCGTTGAATATTTTCTTGTTCTTCCAATCGTTCAAGCACAGTTTCTTGGCCGGTTCTCATTTCGGTTTTCAAATTTTCTTGACCAATCAGCATTTCACTTTTCAAAATTTCTTGGCCGGTTTGCAAATTTTCTTGGCTGGTTCTCATTTCGGTCTGTAAATTTTCTTGGCCGGTTCTCATTTCGGTCTTCAAATTTTGTTCTAAACCGCTCATCATCTGTTGCATCGCCGCCATTAACTGCCCCATATCGAAATTTGTAGGTGTTGGGGTAGGTTTATTTATTGCTGCTGGAGCTATGGTTGCGCCGACATTTGTTGCCCCTTCCATTGGATCCTCAGCATTAGGTACTCCAGTATTGAATTCGTACTGGTCTGGATCTATGTTCTGTTCCAGCAAAACGTTTTGTAACCTCTCTTGTAATTCCGCTTTGCTTCCCGCTGTAGGAAAACCCCGTGCGTTCAGCTCGTTCTTCAACTCCGAAACTTTCAACTCCAATAGCTTCATGTCTCCTTATTCACAATCCCACCGCTGTCACCAATTGTTACGTTTTCCCCTAGTAGGGATTCAAACCACTCCACGGTCCGAACACTCGATTGTGAATAATTAAAACTACTTGATGGTTTTTCACTTTAACTTTTATTGACAATTACCACAATTCACTTTAACAGTATTTTTATTTAACTGTTACTCTTACTATTTCACTATTTCACTTCTTATTAGTTTTTCCCGATTTTAATTTATCGCTTTCCCAATTTAGACTGAAAGTCTATACTTTCTACTCGCGTTTTTATACTCATTTTGGCCGCTTCTCGGTCATAGTAGAATTTTCCATTTATTTATTATTTCGCCTGTATACTGCGATTCATGCTGGTTTCCAAATACGAGCTTAGTACTTCTATTCAATCATAGATGTCACCCGTGTCCGTAACAACTAACCTTAGCAAGACAGCAGATTTTCGGGAATATTTCTGGAGTTGAAAACAGAGAATCTCATACGATAATCTATCATCAATACATTCGTCGCATTCGTTCAATTTTATATAGTTGATCTGGTGGTTGGATTGGAGTAGGTCGGAGATCAGTTCGCCTTCTACGCACGAACATGATGATCCGGATTCCTAATAATTGAAAACTCCAGAAGATGAGGTTTATCATAGTGTAGGCAAGTATTCGTTTTCCATCATAGTTGGTTTTTCTGCTTCTAATGCGGTGGTAGCTAGGGTCGTCCTGATTTGATTTTCAAACTGAAATTTCGTAGATTGCTCCCCTTTAGTAGATGAGTTGACCTGTGAAATGATTTGCTGATGTTGTTGGATCCAGTGCCCACAGCTATGATGAACAACTTTTTATCTCTTAACATGCAACTTGCACTTAAGGTGACTACACCAGATCCTTGGTGATTATTGGAATTTGGCGTGGAACCTCAAAGCAATAATATTCCATCCGTCAATTCGATCATGTTCAACAATACTGAACTGATTTGTTCCTCCCGAACTCGGTATTCATTCAGCAGGAGCATTTCAAGCTTTAAACGTTGTTGATCATTTCTTACGTGGTTTGAATTTGGTTTTATTAACTGGCACTTTTATCGCTTGAGTCGCCGTCGTTCTTTATTACTTGACATTAACAGTTCATTATCTGCCATCATAAGCTGTTTAACTGCCACTGCAATTGTTGTAAAATTATATTGCAGTTTAAGACAGGCAAATCTTTACAAGCTTCTTGTAATTGTAAATGGGCTTGTGTAAAATCCAATAAGGTGTCATGTTCTAGTAATTTCCTAGCTCTTCGAAGTATGTACCAGCCGAGTGGTTGAATTGATGTACTTCAATGTTACAGCCTCTGCGAGGCCCAGTACATCAGAAATGGATACCATAGCTAATGCTACACAACTGGTTCTGGTTGAAATCCTTGCTTGTTTATGAGGTAGTTGCCTGCTGGATGGGTTGTTATTCTGACCTGAGCTTGGAAGATTTTGACTTTTTGGTAACATCTTCAATAGGGAATTTGTATAGTTTTACAACAAGCCGCTTGTAAATTGTCTTAACACTCGAACTAGGCCATCATTTCCGCGATGTGTATATCAATGGTTCGGCCGAGTTTCCATCTCGTTGCCGGATGTTTCTTATTTGCTATCTCTGCTGATTAGCGATGTTATTGCGATGTAATGATTTTTAAGGCTTTTGTTCAAACGCAATGTATCGTTTGTACGCCTTGTTACTCCATCCCTTGGTTGTTCTTAACTGAATAGCTAGCATAATCGATAGGTACCCGTTTTTGCAAAAGGTCTCACCGGGCTGGTTGTTAGTGTTGGTAGATTACCCATGAATTGATCAATGTTATGTTGTTTGTGTCGAATGCAGATCACACATTTCTGAATAACTATGATCCATTCTATTTTTTCCCGTAAGTGGGCCAATGTTAATTGCGTTGCTCCATGAAGCATAACTATATGTATGTCTTTTCAATGAGTTCACGTGTAACATTTTTACGCTGAGAATCTTTTGGAATAATTCCCGTACTTCTGCGGCTAGCTCTAGTAGGGCTCTCACAGCTAGGAAACAGGCAGTGGTTGTACCATAGGCGACAGTGTTTAGTCTATATGCTTGCATTGGTTTCGTCTGATCACTTCTCCGTAGTATTCGTTGATAATTTCTATCATCGCTGTGAAGCCAGACATGTCGATACATTTTTCTATATCAGCGGTCATAACGTACTTGTGTTTACGACATCAGAGTATGATGTCAGCTAGATTCTCTTGTAATAGCTGTTCTCAATCGGGAAATCTTGGTAATTTTCCTGAATCAATTCCATATGGTTCAGGCTTAAATCTTGCTCCATGAATTTATGGTAAAGTTTCTTTCAAGATGTATAGCAACCTTGTCGTATCTCTTCTGCTTTCTTCCAGTTCGACATGATCACCCTTAAATGGTATTCTCACTTGATATCTCCCGTCTGAATCCCGTTCTACAGTGGATGAAAAAAGACGTTCTATTTGAACTTCTTCAGTACGACATCTTTCTTCTGGGATACGTGTAATTTTTGACGAGCAGCCTTGGTTGTTCTTCAATCCCTTTGGTAGTGATCTTGGTTGTCTTTTGTTGGCAGTCTAAGCTTCATGTGTTGCCGATTACAATCCACCCTAACTTGTTTCTTGTGCCATAGGATCTCCTGGATCCCCTATGATTATGTTGTTGTTGACTATTGACTGATAGTAGTCGGCTCCTATTATTAAATCAATCAGCTGCGGCTGATTAAATAGTCCATTTAGTTGTATCAACGTCCATCTCGGGAGGTTCGCTAACACTATATCGTCGATATTTAAGCAAAACTCTCCAGCAAATCTCGGTGATGTAAGCCTTTTATTTTTTAAAGTTGATCTGATTTGCGGCCTTTGCTGAAATGAGTGTCGCCTATAACCCTGGATATCTTACAAGCTGACCTTAACTATGGCAGTTGGCAATAACACTTGTGATTGCTGGTTCTCTACGAATAGAAACGGTTAAGCTTTAACTTCGAGTTTGGATGCTGAGTTATTGCAGTGCAGAAGTGTGTTGTGTTTTCCGTTACACACTAAGCACTAAGTGGTTGATGGGTCTTTTGGATGCCTGGCCAAGCAGTGTGTACAAAGCTTATCACAATACCAGTCTTGCTCATTCCCATGTTGGCATTTGTTTAAACAAGTGTCAATCTTCCAATTTGTGATGGTCTTTACATTGTTGTATCCAACAAGGTGTGGAGATAGTTGCAGTATTCACACGTCTTAAAGGAGGTATGAAATTTTCACGTGGTATGGCTGGCTACCTTGTTGTTCCCTATCGCCTCCAAAGACTGAAATCTCCTTTCCAAAAAATTAAACAAGTTGGAACTGCAGCAGACACAGGATATATTACTCCTATGGTACCTTGAGCATATTGCACTGTATATTACCTTCCAATCGTCAACAATTAAACCCAGCCGAGAACACCCTTTTATCCTTTCTCGTTCTATTTCTGCTAACAAGTTCCTTTAACTTCCACCCCTATCGAGAGAGAGTGTACAAAACAATAATAGTATTTTTATGTGGTGAGAAAGTTATTTACACATAGTGCCCCCCTTCCACACACACAACGTCTCATAGCGACGTTATTAAATTTTTTGTATAGGATGAGATGTGCAACGTACAAACATACAAAATGTGTTAACAATGAAACCTTGGGTGTTGTGATTTTTTATATCTTTATTATTTGTTAAGAGATTTCAACCCACCATAACCACCCGCTCCCCCTTGTTTTTCGTGTACAATAAACAAGGCAAAGTATATTAGCGTGAAAATTTAATTTTAATAGGAAATTACAGGATATGGGATATAATACAAGAAGGGTGGGCGATTGCGATACGATATAACATCGGATACTACATAGATGATATTACGAGATTAAGGTTGTACGAGCTGATTATTAAATTCTTAATGGAAAACATATTTTTATGTTAATTTTATGTAAATATTATGCGATATTATATGTATAGTTGGTTTGGTTGTGTTATTAAATCGAGGTTTAACCATCGACAACCACAGATTTAGCTATAACTTGTGGATAACGCGTTATGAATAAATTATCACCTCGAATTTTATGATTCGAACGTATGGGTTGTTCTTTAGGGGTTGTGCTAAACAGACGACAATTTCTAATTAAATAATTTGCGTTTTAATTTTATTTATGTGCAGGCTAAAATACATAAATTGCCTAGTTTGATTGCCAATTAACGTGTGTATATGCAGTCGTATACTTCACACAATTTAGCGGATTACGTTGCAGTTTAAACCAGACAATCCTTTACAAGCTATTATCAATTCGCCTTGTAGCAAGCACAAGTGTCAATTTCCTCCCAGGAGCTCGTCATATTGTAATAAATCACTAAAGTCCACTTCATTGCTACCAGTTCAAGTTTGCTCGAAATAAATTCTTCCTGCCGAGTAGTTAAATGGGGTAATCTTGATCTGAGCTTGTGTTTGCCTAAGTATACAGCAAATTGAAAGTATCGATAATCCACTCTTTGCTCGCCTGTGGGGCTGCTTTCTCGGACCGTGGTTATCTTCTCCGGACGGGAGTAGCATAGTTGACATAGACTGTTGCTTGTCGCTCTGTGTGGTTTTTGTCAGAGTTTCTTCGGAACTTTCTGGTGGCGCTGATCCGTGTTTTCATCGTTAGCAACCACTGAAGGGACAGAATTATTCATCTCACAGTGTATGTTATTATTGGTCAAAGGTAAGTGGCATATTTTGGTAATATTCCTTTTAGGTGTGCTGTTTTTGTATTTAAGTGTGACTACTCTGACCAGTCCGTCTTGTCCTGGGTGTAGCTCAACGACTCTTGCCAGTGGCCAATGCGTGGTTGGTTGTTGTTCATCTTTGAGAATAACTAGTTCTCCTAACTGGATGTTAGGGTGTTCTAGTAACCATTTCGGCCTTCGTTGTAATCCCAAAAGATAATTCGTATGCCATTTTTCCCAAAATTCTTGGCGTTTAGTTAGCAAGTTCCACCTTGTCACGACATTTATACTCGTGATATCAGGTTGTGGTGTTGAAATGACTGTCTTCCCTGTCAGGAAATGTGCTGGGTTCAAAAATCCATCATCATCTGAGTCGTTTGAGAGAGGTGCTTGTGGTCTAGAGTTCAAACATGCCTCAATTTGAGCTAGAAGTGTTGAGAGCTCTTCAAAGATTAATGTATCAGTTCCAATTACTTTGCGGAGGTGTGGTTTTGTTGACTTGACTTCGGCTTCCCATAATCCTCCAAAGTGAGAACTTCCCGGAGGCACGAAATGCCACTCAGATCCAATCTGAGCTGTCTTACTCGTAATCGCTGCTTGCTGTTGTTTAGCTTCTCTTTGAAGTTGTTTATCTGCTCCTACGAAGTTTGTGCCACAATCACTGAACATTCTCAGGCATATCCCTCTTCTCGATGTGAATCGACGGTATGCGCCTAGAAAGGAATCTGTTAGACAGGTCACTCACAAGTTCGAGATGAATTGCTTTCGTGGCTATAGCATATGAATAAGACTATATAACTCTTTGTTTGCATTAGCTGGTGAGATGCTAGTTGCCTTGCTCTGGTACAGCTTATGCACTTGTGTATATAATATAACGTATTGTATCTTTTGCATTTATGCGTGTGCTAACGTTGCTTGATTTCCGCCATGTAGTGTTATTAGATGTGCTTCTTGGACAAGCAATCTTGATAAGTTATGACTTCTGGGTATTATTATTGGGTGTTTTTCTTCTTCAAATGAGAGATTCGAATTTTTTAGAATTTTGCTGCCTTGGGGTATGTTTTTATTAACTTTTAACTTTTCTAACTCTGGTGCAAGGGCTTCCTGCTGTGCTAGTCTAACTAATGCTGTTAACGATGCGTTAAGTTCTTCTGGTTGAATGGGGTTTTCTAGTCTTTAATTTTGTATTTGATGATAATCGTACACAGTATGCAATGCTGCAAACAAGCCGTTTCAATGACGAGAAACGCTCGTATTCAACCATTGCCCTTTGCTCTGTTGTTGTGAATGTTCTTATCGACCTTCGTTTCAAGCTGCTTATTTGTTGCGTCTCCTCATTTTAGAGTTTAGTGTTTGGATAGTTTTGATTCCTTAGCCATGTCCCTCTCACCAAATACTGTGGGTTAATAATTTCTCTGATGCCATTGGCTAGGATCGGTGTTTGATTGTATTTCTGTTATTCTGTTGGCCACAAAAGTTTTATGTTGTTGTGACTTTCCTGTACTCCAGCCTAAGACTGCTGTAGAATTATTCCAGCAAAATGTTGATAGATTGTCGTTGATGCTGAATGCTCGAAGAACAGTTTTGCGGCATTTAGTTCTAATCTCGGTAGGGATATTGATTGGTTTAGGGGTGCAACCTTTGTTTTGGCAGCAATTAGTGTAATTTTGTTGTTTATTTTTCTGTATATCACTGCAGCATATGCTTGATTTGAAGCGTCACAGAAACCATGTAATTCAATTTTAGCACCGGTAGTGTAATTTATCCAACGATAAAATCGAAAGTTTTTATCGAAAGTTCTAAATTTCTTCTAATTGTGGTACTTCCGTTTTGTAGGTTAGCCATCTGTTTTTATAAGTGATATATCTGATTACATTGGTTTCTATCACGAGCAAGCACCGCAAACTGTTGTAAACAATTAGAAGATGCCTTTCTTCAAAGATCGCCGTATCATTCGGTTCGGATCCGCACGCAGCACGTAACCGAGCCAGCGTACTCACTGCCCTTTTAATTTAATGCACGATATCAGGAATTCGCATTAAATTCCTGATCTCGTGGTTGAAACGAACTCGGTATGTGCCATAAATATCGCGTTTTGGGCCATATATCACACGCATTGTTCTCTCGAATGTTAGATGCCATTTTCGTACTCATCCATCAAGATCCAACTCTCACATCCATACATGACAACGGGTCTGATCAACACTCTGTACAGTTTCAGCTTGTCCGAACAGTGGCAAGCCGAACCTTGATATCCTCTATCAAACTATTATCGTTACTAATAAGAGATCCATGAACTTAAATCTCATTACTCCTTCAAACGTGTGGTTTCCACTACTGAAATCATTCGCATCTTGGTCTCGAAAACCACAGATCTGATATTTGGTTTTGCACTCATTGATTTTGAGACCAACGGAAGCTGAAAACTGTTCCAGTGGATCAAATATCTCTTTCACTCCATTGCCATTTAATCCAATCACACAGATATCATCTGCATATGCAAGAAGTTGATTGGATTGTCGGAATAAGATATTGTCCTGAGGTGTTTCACTTTTACGAAGGATGTATTCCAACATCAGATTAAAAAGTATCGGGGACAGCGCATCTCCTTGTCAAACATCAGAAGTAAATGCAAAAGTTCTCGATAGCCTGTACTCAACTTTGACACAACATTGTGACTGCGTTTCAGTCATTTTACACAGATGTACACATTTTTTCGGAATTCTTAAATATTCAAGCGGTCTCTCTCGGTTAATCGAGTCATAGGCTTGCTTGAAATCTATAGGAATACCTGGAGTACATCGCAAGAATTTTTAATAGTGCTTGGGAAGAATCATCCGTAGTGAAAAACCATGATCATTGACTGACCGATTTGGATGGAACCCTCCTTGGTGGTCACCGACAATTTCCTCCGCTAGAGGAGTAATTCTTCCCAAGATGATGTATGACTGTAACTTGTATGCTGTGCAAAGGAGAGCTATACTGCAATAGTTCTCGCATTTCAAGCGATCACCCTTTTTGAATATTGGGCACAACCTTGCCACTTTCCATTCTTCAGGCATAGCTTCATTTCGCCATAACAACCGAATAACGTCGAAAAGACATTCCCAAAAAGTTAGCTCTTCGTATATCAATACGAGCTCTGAATTAATGCAATCAACTCCAGGTGAATGATTTTTCTTTAATCTCTGCATGTCCATTGTGAATTCATCCTATGATGGATTCTCAATGCACATCTTTCCGGTCTGTATTTGATGGTATTCAAACACAAGAGGTTTTCATCCGTGTTCCGAATGACAGTTGACCGAGATCTTAAGGTATGGTGCAATCCGGTGATTCCTTTAAAGAAAACACGCAAGTTGCGCTTGTTCCTAAGTTGTTGTACTCTTAAGACCTTAGCCTGCCACATATTTGGGCTTAGTTTTCAGTATCCCGAGAATGTTTTGAGCAGCATCGACAACCGAGGATTTCAATACTGTCCAAACACGATTCTGTTCAACAGACTGGTAATTAGATCGCCTAATGCTGTTGCTGACAAAATCTGGATATTTTCGTTGCGTTTCTTAATTTTTCAGACCTTCACAGGAGAATCGCGTTGTATATTCCCCTGTCCTCCTTGACCTGTACGAAAACTTCCATCATAGCTTTGCAATGACCAGATAATGGTCACGAACTTTGTTGAGGACCGATAAGATCTCACGTGTTGGACTACCCACGTCCACCCTTTAGAAATCAACACATGGTCAATTTGGCTTCGGGTATGTTTTACGTGGATGTGTTCATGGGTTGTTTTTGTGAGAAAAAATGTACGTAATGATCTGTATGTAATGTTCTTCCTCCATTTTCGGTCGCAGTTTCATGTCGGGAGTATACGGACCTATATTATTACATAAGTCGATCTGATTTCTGCCGCCTCTAGCATTTAAGTCACCAATCACCAATCTGACATCGTGTTCCGGTATAAAGCAAATCAGATTATCAAAATTATTGTAAAATGAGTCGTTATCATGGGGTTGGCTTACATCAGTGGGCGCATGTACAATTAGCAAGTGAGGTAATCTTATGTGCGAGCGCAGCTTACACATTTGATTACGATTGCTTGAAAGTTCAACACAGCATTCGAATTTCTTGAAGAGCTACGAGTTCCAACCGATACTCTTTCATACATGTGATAAGGCCGTCAAACGCGCAGGTATTCTAAGTGACTGATAGTCCCGCGTGCCGATCTTTGATCTCGTGTTTGGGTAACATAAGTGAGGGTAAATTGTTATTTTGGCGGTGTCCGATTTTTTTTTTGTTTTGTTGACATTTTTAACATTTGATTTTTTGACGGATGCGGGTTGTCAGGCTAGCGATCCAACCAGATTTAGTCGCGTTCTACGACAAGCTCTGGATACCCTGATGGTACTCTGGATACCGTGATGGTACTGTGACCGAGACAACAAAAGACAGACATTTTTCGTAACGGTTTCCTCAATCTGTATCTCAAGATAGATATGATTTATATGCAAGTAGTTTTTGAAAAAAACGGGAGGATTCCGTTAGAGTTGGAGCTCCCATAATTGATAGAATCTATTTTTTTCTAATTCTATCCAGACTTTGACCCACTCCTGAATACACCCACTCCTGAACGAAGGTCCCACATTGTTACATTTAGAAAGATTACTATTATCTCAGGACCATATAAGTAGGGATACTATACTCTTTAGCTCGGTAGCGAAATATAATCTTTGAATGAAATTTAGTTTAAGAGACATGTACACCGCTTTCACCTCTATTCGGAAGATTAAATTGCCCATGGAATTCGATACTGCGTCGGGTTGTATAAGAAAGTTAAAGTCAGGATTGGCCAAGACCGAAGTTGAGGATAGTCTGTTCTAAAAAGTTAAAGTTGTTTTCTGCAGCCATAATCCATTAGTTTTACACGATTTAGTACTTGCTCTCACGTAAGGAGTGCTTGGGCGTGGACCGTTTTCGGCACTACTTGCTCAACATGCATGTTGAGCTATACTAGAAATCGACATGGGTAATCATAGGCTTCTTCCTGTTTTTAATTTCCACAAATCGATTGAGGTGGTTTATCCATCCAGGGATATGTGGTTTTCACCAGATATGATATCCGTATCTCTCTTTATAAGCATGGTGCTATCTCTCTTTATAAACAGGGTGCTTTCTTTGATTTCAACTGTTCGTTGTATATGATTTGGGAATCTCCAGCCGTTTGAATAAATACTGAAGTACTGAACCGGAATTAATTTTTTTACCCATTGTGATTTCAGCTCTTAATCTCATTGCCGACGATAAAGAGATTATATTTTGTACGTATAGTAAAATTGTCCTTAACTCCTTGAATAATCCTCTAATCAGCACTAAATTGGTAGGGGATTTTAAGAAATTCCTGAACCTGCTAAGTTGTAACAACAAGATAACGGTCATTTGGGTGCCTGCCCTTTGTGACATTGATGGCAACGAAATTGCAGTCTTTTTGGCTAAACCTGGTTCTCGTTTGAGTTTCAACAGCTGGCGTGGTCCCTGATTGTGGTAAGGCGAAATATATTGTCAGACGATTTAACCCGAAGCTGACCAATTCTGTTCTTTCAATGTAAAAGGACAATTTGAAAATATTGGTTTCTATACTTACGGGCCATGGCCGTTCCAAAAGTTAACTTCATCTAGTGGGATTTGCCAATGTTGCGACGAATGTTTTGAGGATGCTGATGATTTCTTACTCTTCATCAGATGTACATGTAATGTTTTCTCTGTTTTCTCTTTTGCAGGAATTCTAGGCTCAGATCGTTTTCTATGTGTCCATTTCGTTTGCTACGGTGCGAAAAAGCTTACCTGAACTACGTTGTTGCATGTGCTCGAGGTATAATTTTCTTATACTTTGGTAACAAACTGTTTAATTTTGTTGCCGCTCGCTTGACCTGAACAAAATAGAGTAGTGTTGATAGTTTTTACGAAAGAGTGAAGCGACATGGTCTACCGAAATCCACACTGCTTTCTTTCGCTTTATGTAATCAGACGTCGGAGTAGCGCTTAGTTCGAATATAAATGAACACAATACTCTTTATATCCGCCCCTAACTCATCAACTGAAAATTTCCAAGTAATCAATTTCGACGCAAGAATGACTTATGTTTATTTGAGAAAGTCACACTAAAATGTGTATTAGATAGTGTTATCATAAGAATCTCAATTGAGTATTAACGATTATGCTATATGACCTAAATTTATAAACTTTGTCAACCCAAAAAGTTATTCTTATCTTGAATTGTATAAGATAGCGTGGCCGAGCGGTCTAAGGCGCTGGTTTAAGGCACCAGTCTCTTCGGGGGCGTGGGTTCGAATCCCACCGCTGTCAATTATTTTTTATTCCGTGTCATAACCGTTAATAACCGTTAAAATTTCTTACCATGATTGTATATTGATCATAAATATGAATTGCAATCTGTTCAACACGGGCAGTGAGTAATTAATTTTCGTATCAGTAATAGTTTACACGAAACCCCACTCCTCATTAGTCCTCCAAAATGTCATTCAATTATTTGTTACTATACTATGAAATTCTGTGCCAATGACAGCTCCATGCACATGCAGGCTTATACCATACATTGGCTAGTTCCACGCCACAACTTCTCTGTCTGCCGTCCTGCTATCTTAATCAAGGAACACCTTCCTTTCACCATAGTATCCGAGAGCATTAGGCAGGTGAGGCCGGCCCACCTCTCTCAATATTTGACAGTGTGCAGAGGTTTCCTTCCAATCTTTGTACTATGTCACAAAATAAATGTCTTTAGTCCCGGGTTTTGATTTTCTTTTGAGAATATCTGAAGGTTCTTAGACCATCCCCAAGACAAAAACTATATCCGTTACAGGCCTGAATAGGTCGCGAAACAGGATACACTCCAGCTAAGCTATCTTCCAGGGATGTAGAGTCGGTATAGCTTCGATGACCCACTTAAGAGTTATATCGTTTGCGCACTGCATGTTAAGCATGCCGTTGTACAAACCACAGCTCCAAAAGCCAAAAGATCCCCAGAAAAACAAGGTGTGTTTACGTCGTTCCTCATCAAGATCCATAAGCTTGTCTTTGACAAGCACACTACGCTCATGAAGCTTCTCATGACACCTTCTTTAAAACTCAGTTTCGGAATTTCTTCCAATCCTGCGTTCTTCTTCCGTTTCCCTTTTAATTTGAAGCCAGACGATACCCTCTGTCTCTTAGTCTGGTTCCTTGGAGAGGGTGATGTCGTACCCGACCTGTTCCTGTATCAGAATCGACAAGTGAACGTTTCAGTTCTTGTCTTTTCCGTTGCTGCCATCCCGAGATCTTCTTAGTTGAACAGCTTTTGACCACTTGCACCCCTGACGGTTGTGCATTAGCGTCTAAGGTAGTAGCTGGAACATCATTGTTTCCTGAATAAGGTTCTATTGCTGCCACCAGTGATATGTTTTCCGCAGAGGAGCTGAAAGCACTTCAAAAGTTATTGGCTTGGTTGCACTGTTCGGTTCATCTAAATTAAGATTTGCATAATCCATAAATACTCCCACAAGTGGTAGAGAAAAATGTGTCCGTCTGCACAGAGATCCGACGCACAGATAAGGCTACTTGATCCGGAGGGTGCCTGGTATCCGGATATACCGTTCAAGACAGAGCTAGTTTTAGACTGGGCCCCCAGCCAGGTTGGTTATCGTCACGGTTCGGTTGACACTTTAACCCGGGCCAGTTGTTTGGCGCAGTGATTTTGCCTGGATCCACACTTAAAGTGGTTAGCCAGTTGCCACTTGTGCAAGCTGCAAGACACAGAATTGACAACTAGGTCCAACTTGATTCCCCCCAACAGCTTCACATCTGATCACCAATATCGTTAGAAAACCCAAGAGAATTCCAATCCTTCAATATTTCAAAAATATTTTTGGAAGGAATAATTAAACCATTAGAAGGCAATAGCATGTAAAAGGCGACAATGACACCATCATTAAATACTACATCAACTAGGCTCACCAATTATCTATTTAACAACGACTGTTATAGAAATGGACATATGATTATTAAATCTGTGGAAGGCATAACACAGGACTGCACCTATGAAATAAAACTAATGGACGGAAGATATCTCACACATATGTAACAACACAATCTACTGCAGTGACACCTGAAGCATCGAATAGGCAACAAACAAAAGTAAATCTAAAATAATCCGAACTCTAACTGACTAAGGATCTCAAGCATCATTCATTTCCACAGAAGTAGCAAATCAGCTTAAGACTATATATAGGCAAATCAGGTAAGCGTTAATATATCTGGAATCGGAAGAAAGGAAGCCGGAATCTTTAATTATAAAGAAGAACTAACTTTATACTCAAGATTTCAAACCTTCTTAAATATCAATTTTGAGCCAATGGTGTTCAAGAAATTAACCGATCAATTCCAGACATGGACTTTGACATCAATCAATTGGCGCAACTACAGCATTTACAAGTGTCCACTCTCAATAATGAAACCACGAGCTACAACAAAGACATGAATATGATGTTTATGGTTCCTAGAAAGACATTTCGGCAACCATTAAGTTTTTTTATAGTGAATGATGCCATTCCAGATTTTACAGCTCAGTCATGGAAAGAGTCATGGAACAGCACATTTTTACGTGGATGATCTGTTAACCGATAAGAATGACATCAATTAAGAAGTCGTAACTATTCAACGGCTAGCAGATATAAAGGCTAGCAGAAAGTGACGGATTTCCATTATATAAGTCTTCAACGGAGTCTTCAACCACCAACCGACATTGGTACGAACAGTACTGAAGGCATCTTTTTTTTTATAATAGTCGCTGAAGGGATGTCAAGTGATAGTTCATGAGAGAACAATACTTCTTAGAGGATTACAAATAACATTGGCAAACAATAAATTCTGGATTATTAATCGCAGACATCTGACATGTGTCAGATATAAACATAAAACCCTAAACTATGTTCGGGTGAAACAACTTGACACTTTATACTCCCTGCCTCACCTCATTTTGGTGGTATATTAGGCGCAGGCAAAAAATCAGTAACAGGAAACTACAACAGTGACCATTTTGTACGATAATCTAGAGAACTTTGAGACGCTAACCCCTGACAATTACTTACAAAATAGTAGATGATTTCTGAAAAAGATGGTCTAAGAACTATTTGCAGCACTTACAATTCGTACAAAATGAAGTAAATCTCAAAAAAATTAGGCTTTGAAGATGTATTTCTGATGAAGGAAGATAAAACGGGTAGAGAGGAGGTCCATTCAGGTTCAGATGGTGCTCAAAATTATTTAATTTTGGTATAAGCCCCTACAAGGGGTTAGCTCAGAAAATGCAAAGCAATGTTTAAGCACACCACGTTTAAACTCTAAACAAAAGGGGTTGGTCAAATTGATAATCTTAAAACCATATTTTAGTGGCAATTTAGAGACCCAGATTTAATTAAAAAAACAAAATAAATCTCTTGATCCATTTCACACAAACACACACTATTAACATATTTTTATATTAAAATTAATCAATCAAAAAATCATCACCCTCCAAAGTATCTTGATGACAAACCACCCCCAACCTAAATACATTTTCTTAATCTCATAAAATGTAATATCTATATACTGTCAAACAAGAGAGAGAGGGTGAATAAGAGGAACCTTTAATGTATTCATGACAACATATAATTTTCCAACCCCTCTGATTGTTCATATATTTGATATAGTCTTCTGGGGAATTTAATTGAATGCAATAAAAGTCAGTAGTCATAAAGTAAAGTGATCGCCTTGCCTTGCACACGTTTCAATAAAATTGAATAAATATTGTTCTTGGAATCAATTTATCTCACACAGATCTAAAGTCGTGTAAACGCTGTTTTTAAAAATAAGTTACAAATTTTAATGAATTTATTATTGTTGCTAGAACAATATAATAAATAGTTGTTTCGTAATAGAGGGTGTAAATGGGGTAAATAAATATATGGTACGATTACACGTGTGTGAGGTAATTGATTCATCATTATTGCCAGTAGATAGTGTGACCAAGCGGTTCAAGGACCATGTTTAATCCAGCAGTCTCTGTGGTAGTGAGGGTCAGGCATTTTTACTCCCATCATAGTACCCCCGTAATTTGGAGAGTTATAAAAAGACACAAGCTTTTGGTTGGAATTGCTAGACGGGCGATTCTAGTTTAAAAAGAAGGGTTGAAATGACCATAATAGGACCGAAGTATTATTGGCTCTTCACACCATTCAATTCTCAGGGAACTGTCTAACCGAGAACCAACTGTGATAAAAGATTGATGATCACATTTCACTCAATACGATAGTTTGGAGGTGGTCAGTGGATTTTGCGTCAAATTAAACACAGTTTTACAGTCTTTGCACAGTACAATAATTTTGCTTGCGATAGCACTTGAAGTCGCCCAAATTTCGATACACTATACACTTGACTGTTGGTCAGGAGATCATCGACATTAAAGTTCCTGTTAATCACGGTAGATATTCTCAAATAAGTGGGTTTGCAACCTTCTGCTAATTGATGCAGTACTGTAGTCACTATCACCGAATACTTTAGATAGATACCTGACGATACATCTCGCAGTCTGCGAGGCTATTCAACAATTATATTTTTACATGAAATGGTTTATATAAAGTCGTGATGTTGCAGTTTCACGTTTAATACACTGACAAAGCTTTAATTGGACGTAAAAGAAATTGCGGACCATTTTTTTTTGTTGGGTGGCTACTACCGCATACTCATAGACCAACAACGGTCCGTTGTGACACCACTAATGTACGAGGCTTTAGGGTCAATTTACGTAGAACCATGTCAGCCTATGAATTCTAAACTCACCAGGGGATCCAGATGTGTTCATTCACACCACCGACCGCATCGCCCAAACGATCGATGGTAAAAAATTCCATTTTGCATCTTGCCCCTTATTAATTGCGGATCTTAATTTGTTAAATGAAAGAAGCAATCTACTGTCCACTCAGATATAATCCAAAAAAGGTAGACTTCATCAAACTTTTTAAATCGCTTGTTAACAATTCCATTATTGGAGTCGACTTCAATGCAATAAAAATATTCTGGGTATCAAATCAAATTCCCAAAAGAAGAGAGTCATTTGAAACAGGCAGAGTATTAAAATGTGAGTTCCACTCCAGTAGAATCTACTGGCCTCCGGACCCAAATAAAATTCCTGAACTTCTATATATCAAGAGATATCTCCAAAAATTACTTAGTATAGTCGATAATGAAGAAGGACTACATCGGATCATTCTCCAGTTTAAATGACAATCAGTTCCACGGCAATAAGAAAAGCAAGCCTCAAAAATTACAAAACAAACTGGGAATACTTTCAACAGCTGGTCGAAGAAAGCATAAATCTGGAAGAGCTGGAAAATCTGATTGAAAGTATACGAAAGTGGCATCGGAAAGTACGATCGGAAGGCAAGGGGTATTATCAGAACTAACTAAATTAATAATAAAGATGGCTCTGATATTATACAGAAAAATATAAGCTATCCAGTTGAAATGAGAGACTTGGTTAACGAAAAAAGACGAGCTCGCAAGACTTGGCAGAGGACTAGAGTTCCTGAAGATAAAACAATCCTAAACAATTTGTGCAACAAACTTAAACTGCTTATAAAAGAGATTAGCTAGCTTTCTAAATAACCTGACAGATAAACCTGACACGGCCTTTTCGTTGTGGGAGGCCACTAAAGGTCTTTAAAGATCTAAACTGCAAGTGCCACCCATACAAATGGTTGATTGAGCCTGGCCTCGCAGCGATTAAAAAAAACTGATTTGTTTGCCAAACACCTATGGAATTACCTTCAAACCACAATCTGGTCAGAAAGTGAATGAATATTTATGTTCCGAAGCAGTGAAATGTATCGAAAATCATAATTATTCCTAAGCCTAATAAACCGTTAAAAGACAAAATATCATACAGGCCAATCTCTTTATATTAACAACCACATCAAATATTTTCGAAAGATTATTTCTCAGGAGGCTAAAGCCAATTATAGAGAATAGAAAACTTATGGCACCACATCAATTTGGGTTTCTAGAAGGCCACTCAACAACAGAACACGTACATAGGATCACAGATACGATTGAAGAGGCGCTGAACGAGAAGAAGGTTTGTTCAGCAGTATGGTCAAGATCATGGTCGGGAATTTAAACTTCATCGAGATCAACCAAAACAATATTTTGAGTCTTACATAAATGACCGTTATTTTCGAGTGAGACAAGAAGAAGAGTACTCAAAACTGAAGAAAATATTGGCAGGAATCCCACAATGTAGTGTGCTTGGCCCTGTGTTATATCTTCTGTATACAAAAAATTTACCAAATACAGAAGAAGCCAGAATAGGGACATTTGCTAATGACACTGCAGTTATGACCACTGATACTAGTATTGTCGAGTCAACATGGAAACTACAAAATGCTATTAATACAGCGAACACTTGGACAAAAACTTGGAGAATAACACTTAGCGAGCCAAAATCAACACACACTAACTTCACAAACAGGAAAGTATATAGAATACATTCCGATTAGGCTGAATTTCCAAAAAATTCTGTACTCTGACAATGCGAGATTCCTTTGCATGGCACTAGACACTAAGCTCAGGTGGAAAGCGCATGTTAAAAAGAAAAGGCAACAATTAAATTCAGAAAAATGCAGTGGCTTATTGGAAGAAACTCTGAGCTGAAAATCCTTAAACCTATCTGGACATACGGTATTGAACTTTGAGGCGGTGCAAATAAAACTACAGTTAAGATTATACAAACATTTCAAAACAAAGTACTACGTATAGCATTGTGAATGTTCCATGGTATATTAGAAATGACAACCTCCATCGAGACCTTAACATGGAATACGTCAGTGATGAAATATATAAATTTGTAAGGAGTCGTGTACTGCGACTGCAGCGGCATGACAACGAGGAGCTGTGGAGCCTACTGGATCAAACCAATGGACCAAAGCGCCTAAAACGATCAAAGCGTTTAGAATTAGTGGTTCCCTGAACTACTGAAATCAAAGGACCGAACGAATTGGGACGAACCGATTTTTCTCGTCCCATAAGATGCTACACCGCTTAAAGATTACTTTTACTAGATAATCACCGAGATTAGTTATACATATTATACAGAAATACAGATTTCTTAAAACAAGAAATGTGAAAAAATTATCCTTTATCCACCATTGGCTTCGTGAGGTATTGCTTCAATTTCTTTTTCCTCTTCAAATATTTTGTTTCGTATTCCTCCGTTTCAGATAGGATGTCATGAGTGGCTCTCCCAATTGAAACTATGTGGGGGTATGTACTTAATTGCCCTGTGGGTGGTGAAATCCATTTATCGTAAGACCCATAAAATAAATATTACACCAAAATAACCAGAGCTGGTCGTTGGGGCAAATAAAATTGATTGGTTATCAGGGATGACCCGCATCTGCAAAAAATTCAAATATTGAAAAGGTCAATAAATCAAACAAATCGGATACCGCCAAAATAACAACGAACACTCGCGTCAGCACCCAGAGACGAGATTTAGGATCGACACATGGAACGTTTTTCTTCTGTCTTCAGTTTTATTTGGGTGCAGGGCGGACTTTAAGACTCTCCTAGCTATTAGTTATTTTGAAATAGGTGGCGCATGGAATCTGACTATATTGCAACCTCGTGGATAATAGAGCATAATCACTATAAAGAGATTTATAGTAGAAGGTTTTTCTAGAAAAGATGGACGGGAGTCAAGGAAAAATATTGAATTTCGAGTATTCAAGATTCTTTATGTTTTTGCACTCTATGTTCGAGAAAGTGACGGTCGTGGCTCCTTCCTTCAGAAAGTCACGCGTTAAAATCCATAATCAGTTTTTAGCCGTGTTAATTATCATGAGTGAAAAATCCATTGAAGCAGGATCGCGCCTTGAAACGAAACACAAAATCGTGTACGTCAAATGTCCAAGGATATCCACCAACACTTATTTTCCTCTTGGGATTGAGTGAACGTAGATTGTTATGTTCCGTTGGTCTCAACTGATGTATTGGATCGAGCCCGTATTTTTTCGGTTTTTGATGTGTCACTAAACAATGCTCTCAAACGATAGGCTATAGAAGGATAAGGTGGACTCCATCACATTTTTTTAAAATTATTATTGAAACTTTCCAGCTTACCATAAATTTACATCTGAATTCCTAAAAACTAAACTATAATGTGGTCACTGTTGATTCAGCGATACACCAATGCCTGTTCGTTAGTAGGTAACTATTCACATATACTAGTCTCCTTACCAAATGTTCATTATCCAGTAGTTTATTCTTCACAGAAGCGAGAGGCGTTTTTTTTTATTCTTCACATGTTCTTTCCATTTAAGCTTAACCTCCATTTTCACACGTTTGGTTTTTTGGTTTTTTATTGCTGGTCGACCAATCTCATCACTTGCACATTGAAGTGTATTAGCCGCCTCTTCCACAGTTTACTCTGTTGCTAGTATAGCGGTGTCGCCAGCAAACGTTACTTGTATATAATAGGTATGGGACTGGGCCCAGAACCTCTCTCAGTCCTAAACAGCTATCATCCTGTCTTACTCTAAAAAGCCTTTCATATTAATATGATCTCAATAGATTAACGTATGGTCCGGGAAGCATAACATTAAGTTTATGTATTAAACCCTCGTGCCATACCTTATCGAAAGCTGCTGCCACATCCAGAAATGAGGTCGAACAAATTTGTTTTTCTTCTAACGCCTTTTCTATAATGTCTGTTATTCTGTGAACCTGATCAATTGTAGAATGTTTGCATCTAAACCCAAATTGGTGACCCGATATTAGGTCTCTACTTTCTATTATTAGCTTCATTCTCTTCAAGAGTAGTCTCTCCATTAGCTTTGAAATGATAGGGAACAGTGATATCGGACGATACGATTTACGTTTCGGTAGCATAATAACATAATAACTTCCAGAACTTTCCAGGCCGAAGGAACATTTCTTAATCTAATAACAGCATTAAACAACTGAGTTAGTTTAGCGATAGCTTTCTTTGGTAGTTGCTTTAAAATTTCTCCCGTTATAAGGTCATATCCAGGTGCCTTTGCTGATTTCAGATTGAATTGTATTTCACTGGCAACTTCTTTTTGGGTTGTTAGAGGAATTCCACCCTCATAATTGCTGCTTTCGTTTTCGATTATAATATCCGATTCAATCTCATCCGGTTTGAAAATATCAGCCAAATGGTTAGCAAATTCTTCAGCTTTTGCTTTGTTATCCCTAGCCCACGAGCCATCATTTCTCTTAATAGGAGGGTTTTGCGTAATTGAGGTTTTTATACTTTTAGTTGCCTTCCATAGTGAATAGTTCGTATCTTCATCAGCGGTCAATTTTCCCACATACGAAGAAAACGATTTTTCATTTAACTTCTGAATTTCTCGATTAAGCTGTTGTGATTTATTATTTAGAATCGTCTTATCAAATGGACTCCTTGTTTGTTGCCATTTTCTCCTAGCTTTTCTTTTTTCTAAGACAAGATTCCGAATTTCTCTTGACTAACTTTTATCAATGGTTTTGGATACTGTTCCATTAGTATTATTCCAAGCGGTACTCTGAATGATATCGGTGAAATTTTTTATCTCTTCTTCTAGGTCCTGAATAGTTTTTAGTCGTGTTTGTAAGTTAATCTTGTTTTCTACTTCAGGTTTGAAGCTCGCCCAATCAGTTGTTTTATTGGCAAGAGTTGGTCTCGTTTCTTTTCTAATTATCTTGTCGCTTAAGGAAAGTATCACTGCAGAGTGATCTGAGTCCATATCTCAATTATCCTCTACTTCAATAAAATTTGATGAAACTTGTTTTGATATAAAGACATCCAGTAAATCAAGAGTTTAACCTGCATCCGTGGGCCAATATGTTGGCTTGCCAGTGGAATGGACGTTACATCCCATGTCTACTATTGCATTTTTAAGTTCGGCACCTTTGGTTGTTGTAAGCCTAGAGCCAAAGTCAACATGCTTTGCATTATAAAATCACCCCCTAGTATAAATCTACCATCGAAATGTTGTGGGATATTCAAATAGTTCGGTTTTTGCAGGTTATCTAAGTGGACAGTACGCTGCTCCTATCTGACAATACTGCTCCTAACACTACTCCATCATGTAAACGAATAAATCTAAGACAAATAAGTGGCTTCTAGATAAATGGAAGCAATAGTCTGGGTTATCAGTGGTATAAGGCTGTGAAGCTTTATAATGGATCGGAACAACAACCATACAGGTTGAAAGTAAACCAGATGCCATTATATTACCAATAGTTATGATAGCCTATTAGCGCAACACACCACACTCAAAAGTATAGTTTTACATCTAACAACTATCTTTGAGTCGTCTATAAAATCGATTCTACCACCCAGGGGGCGCAGTGGTTAGAGCTGTGGCAGTTGGAGCGGGAGGTACTGGGTTCGAATATCGATAGGGGCAGGATGCAAAAGGGATTTTTCACCATAAGATTACGATCTGTGGTGTGTATGAACACAACTATTGAAGTGCAGAACTCATGGGCCAACCCATCTTCAATGTCAGTACTATAGGCTGGCATGGAGCTATGCAATGTGCAGATGGTTAGGAAAATTGGACCTATAGCCGTACGTCCTCGAACTGTCTGTAATAGCGTAAAAGTAAGGACGTAAATAAGCGAATCGCGAACAAGTAAGGAGTGCCTTGAGTCCCAAAACAGATTAGAAATAAAAAAAAAATCGATTCTTCAATATCTCAACAATGTCGCAAACGACCTAGCCAAAAATAAATTATTTTCACTAACTTTTCCTTACACACAGCAGTTAGTTTTCCTGCCAATCTTGGGAAAAAGTTTACAGTTTTTTTGTTGTGTTTCAATTTCCTTTTCCCCATATTGCAAGAACCGACATCTCCGTCCACATATACATATAGACAATCGTAAGACATGAAAATGAAATTTTTACCGGAAGTCAAACCTATTGTGCATTGCATGTACTACATACAATTCGACTTCGTTGCTCGTCTATGTGTTACATGTATAGTGTTCGTCCGAACGAAAGGGTGAGCCGAAACGGAGAGCAAACGCAAGGAAAAGGAACAAAAATTTGACTTTATCATCATCAAATTAAATTAGGATTGTTCTTGATTACATTTCACGCAGCTGGATATTTTCTTATTTATTTTCCGGATTTGTAAAATATATGTGTATTATATGTACATCTATCTGCTACCAGTTTAACGAAGTTTATATAAATTTGTTTCTTCCTTTTCGTTTATGGGGTGTGTTCGCCCAAGACGACTATATAAATGAAAACACAAAACAAACATTTCTCATTATCGGATTCACTAATCTGACATTTATAAATTGTTTGTGTTTTCGATTTTCGAAATTTAATTTAATCGTTTTACAAATCTTAATCGTGCCTAATTGGTTTGTGATCTGATTATCGAATTCATTATGAAAGGAAATGGCCATCTCTTGAAGATTTGAATAACCTTCTCTAGACGTTATTGTCTTAGAACAAAACACTCCATATGACTTCTATTCGGTCTTGCTTCAGTTCCCAACCCTCCCATTCATCATTAACTGTCACGATTACAGCTCCTCAGCATCACTTATCAAGTTATCACTATTCATCAACCTCCTTTTATGTTCAGAATTATTACCTTTGTTCCTATATAATCGATTGTACATCCCTGATTCTGTTCTTACAGAGGCAGAGCATACATACCCATCTTTGGATTCATTTTCTTCCACAATGACGTCCTTTGACCATTTACCTCTGCTTTTTGATACGATGATCGTCCCGGTATTTATACTTTAAACTCGTTTCTTGGACCGAACCAACACTTTTTTGGTCAAGCATTTGGTCAACAATTACGAAACAATACATCGGTTTAACAAAACGTTGTTAGTGTATCTGTTAGTCCATCGGCTGCCACTGGCAAGTAGATATACAGACACTAATTTATCATATTTGCCATTAACTTCAGCGAATGCAGTAAACTCTTGAAATGTGTCTCCTCGGTTTGATATGAATTGAATTGACACGAGTAATAGAATCTCGGTAGTAGATCCACATCTCTTAAATGGCAGAAGACTAGCTTTTACCGACAAGGCAAGGTATCTAGGCGTAATCTTGGACAGTATAAGCTTAGTTGGAAGCCCAACATATTGGAAAGAGTAAAGAAGACTAACATAGCAGGAACACTCAGCAGAAACGTCATCGGAAAGAGATGGGACCTGAGGCCGGAGCTGGTAAACTGGCTATTCACAGAGTAAGCATGTGGTGGCCAGCTCTTGATAAAGTAACGTAGAAAAAAGGGATCGACAAGGTGCAAAGAATGGCTTGCATGCTTATAAGCGGGGCGCTGAGGGGAACAACAACACGTGCCTTGAAGGTTTCACCTTCTCCCCGTCGATATTTACGGTAAGCAGATGGCTGCGATTATGGCCACTCGACTATCAGCCATATCTCAGAAGAAATGTCTTCAAACAGGACACTTGACGATAAATAGATCGCTACTTCCTGCCCCTCAAGGGAATCATGAAGGAGCGGGTTGGTTGCGGAAACTGAAGCAGAGCAGCTCTTTTGAAGCTACATGGTATAGTAATAGCTGGAGTCTTCTGTGATAAATTGGAAGTAAGTCGATATATCAGTTCGTCTTCCTGATCACTGCAGCGTGTCTTAGGCAGATGTGATAGTGATTGAGAAGGTCCTGAATTGGTTGAAACATAATATGGTATCCTCGACTGATATCGAAATCTATGTGGGCAGGCAGGCAATCAAGCCGCTGGATTCTGTTTCTCTGACGTCTAGAGTTGAGTTGGGTTGCCACTTGTCTCTTAATGAGATGAGTCAGCATTTTCAACATTCAGATAGTTTGGGTCCTCGGCCACCCGGACGCCATGAAGAACGAACTAGTGAGGCATGGTTCCAGAAAGGGCACCCGAAAGGCCAAAGTCGAGGAGAATTAAGACACTCAAGACAGAAATGTAAATGAAAGGTGAACGAACACTCTTTCATGTTGTGTAGCTAGACAAGTCTGGCCAAAGCTGGACTTGAAGTGCTCAAAGACCCTGATCTCACTACGAAGACGTGAAGGAGGGCCACTCTCTATTCCCTGACCGCTTTGAGAACCAGGTCCCTCAGGTTATTTGGCCGAACCTGTTTGTCCTGGTTCATGTAGGCTGAGACCAGCCAAATTATTGCTATATTGCGAAAGTAGAAACATGTTTAAATTATTTTTTCCAAGAATGCAGCATCTGATTTCCTCCGAACTTTTTCAGTATATTAGATTATACCCCTTCATCCTTATTGAATAAGGACCACGCCCTCTCCGAATCCAGTCAGTCTAAGGAGTAAGGCGGTAGACACCGCATTCGTAAGGTGCAGGTTAATTTACGTGATATTTAGTATAACACCAAAATTGAGCCTAATTACATTTTTTCACTCCCCGCTATATAGGCTAGTGTCTTTCGGTTCCATTAGAGTCGCCGGTGTCCCTCGCAACTTCTCCCACGGCACTTGGTTCCCTGATGCTGACAGCCCCCTCATCCTTCTAGTCTGACAAGTCTTCCTCGTGCGACGGCTGCCCATCTCCTCCTCAAGTTCAGGCACATCGGAGAGCTCCATTGGTTGTGCTGTCGCTCCTCTTGGCTCTACTGTTCCTTGTGTGAACGGCCTGCCTTCCTCACCAGGTTCCTCCAAGCGCGTTTCAGCTTCGTCTTTTTTATAGACTCTGAGAGTAATCGACCCGACCACATCTCCCCTACCACCACTACAGCCTTCTTAGACAGATCGACTGATCTGGCATCCGAGCACGCTGTTAATTTAATGTGACCTTGAGAAAAACGGAGTTTAGTGCATTATACAGCAATCTTTATTTGTCCATGGTGATGCTCCCGGGTGATGTCAATGACGGCTAGCACCAAAACACGCTCAGTCACAATGTCGCTGAAAAACTTGTGTTTTGGCATAGCCTTGTGAGGAGTTTCCTTCTCCGTTCGCAGTTTGGCTCGTTTTGTGTCGACATGTTCTAGATGATCTTTGGACCTCTATCTTTTCGACACATGGTCTCTCAGAGCCATACCACGGATTCTCTTTGTTCAGTCGTGAGCTGCCCCTCAGGGGTTGCAGCCCATCTGGCCAAAATCCTGTGTAGCGCAGCTTTCATGGAGGAACGTTGGTCGATCCTCTTTTAGCAGGATTTTCCCTGAGTGCCGCTAGTCCTTGTCTTTGGTGCCCTAAAGTCACTTCTTTCTGGTATTTTTGAAGGAGCCCCACTTTTACGGTTTGAGCTCTCTCTCGTTGTTTCCGGCCGGCTATGGTCTAACGAGTGTCGGAGGAAAATTGGTCCACATGCGTAGAGATCCTTATACGCAGGTAAGGCTAGTTACAACTGGAGGTCGCCAGGTATCCAGAGGGCACCGTTTGCAACTGGGCTTTTTCGAATGGTCGCATAACACCTTTAACCGGCCCAGTAATGTATATAGTTTCGTGACAAATGGTTTCCACTTTAACACCATCTAGTTGTTTCATAGAGTAAAGATTTCCAGCCGATACTCGTCCATAAACATATGATAAGGTTCGTTTTAACTCATCATATATCACCGAACCTTCAGGAGCCTCTCAATTCTTAATTTTCTATAAAAATCATGTTATGGCATGGTTAAAGTACAATTGAGTCCTTTTTCCGTCTTTCAGAGTGAAATATTTAGTACGTTAAAAACCATTGGCAGTGCACGGAATTATGATGATAGTGCAGAGTACTTCAATTACATATTACTTTTCAGTGGACTTATTCGGCCAGGTATATTGCCCCTCGTACAAAAATTAAGACCCTTTTGAAGTGGCATTATCCACTAATGCTATCAGACCTCTGGTGGTAGCTCACACTGATCGAACTTGGTCCAGTTGAATTGTCAATCTCAAATAAACAACAAATAAGAGACTAGGATTCCTTGCGGTTTGTGTTAAAAGTGAAAATATTCCATACAGTTGAACGATGTCTGCAAATGCAATTCGTAATCAATGGCATAGTTACGTGCCCGAATCTTTCTTTAGTGTGCAGTAACTTCCCGATTCAATCAATTGTTTTCATGACCATTTATATTGAAAGGGCATCTAGTCCCAATCACGACCATATGTAGTGGTCACTTACAACCTCTTCTAAACGACTCATAATTGATTAACAAGCTTACGAGTAATGGAGTAATGGTATTCTCTCACCCTAAGCTTCATCAAATGATTAGTTAATTAAATAATTATTAATTAATCATATCTAAATGTCAGTTAAAATTGACACCTTTGATTAAAACTGTGACAGTATTTACGCCTATTACACAGTATCGCCCACTTGTCCCAGATTAAAATCATATTTGTGAGTAGAAAATTATAGTAAAGTTCGATTTACCCGTAATTATCGACAGTTACACCACCAACCTTCGCTTCAACCACAATGAATAAGACTTTGGTAGCCGTTTTACTACTTATAGTTAAAATTTATGGTATTAATTGTTTTAAATTTCGGCAACACGATAAATTCATCTTCATTTACAAGAACAATTCGAAGCTGTGGCTCATCTATACGATGGCACTCGTCATAGCGTTAAATTATAGTTTGATCGAGGAAAATTATTATATATTCCAGACAAATCATGGCACAACGACCCAAGTGTCGTACATAATCAATTTCATAACGATATGGTTGAGTTTAAACATCAGTTACTACAACAAAATTTGGAGGTTCGACCAACAGTTCGATCTGTTACGGAAATTCGTGACGATTTTAAATTTTTATAACTCAAAATTTTTAGCCTCGAAATCCACGATACTGTTCCCCGACATTCGGGTCGTTAAAAAACTTAATAAAATATTTTTTTTATATAACTTCGGGATTGGCCTCTTGCTATCGTATCTTTTGTGTTCAAGCTGCTTCTTTAAGTATTCGCATTGTTATAAGGTTGTGCTGATATTCGTTCGAATCTATTTGGAATTTATCGTCTTCTACGATATTATGATAATCATAATCGGTTTGACTATTCAAATGAATTACTTAAATCACGAACTGTACATAAAAATTGACGCCATCAATCGGAATATTTTGGAATCCGATCTATCGGAGTACTTAACCGATTTGATCTTGATATTCAATAAAGTCAACAAATTAATGTCCAAAATGAACCAATTGTACTCAAATCAATTTTTAATCTTACTGATTTCGAAAGTATTCCGAATTCCGAACCGAATATATTTTGCCTATATATACCTGGCACTGTATATCCAACCGTATTTTGTACATGACTACAAGGAAGGGATTAAATACCATCTTCTGAATGGCGGTTCGAACGTTCTATACACTACGATGCATATGTATATTATAATGTCGGTACTCGAATTGTTTCATAAACAGATTCGGAGGACTCGATTTTTATTGGACGAGGTAAGGAATTGTAATATCGACGATCGTTTGGAAGATACGGTATGGCAACGTTTTATCGGTACGGAACATGGTTTATAATCTTATATTTTTTGTAGTTAAATATGTTTCGGATCCAGTTGGACTATTTTGATTTTAACGTTAAACCATATAAAATGTTGACTGTCAATAAAGAGATGCTTTATTTGGTAAGTCTAGATCATTCGAGACTCGAATCCTAATCGAGTGGTTCGTTTATAATTTTTCTTATTCTAGATGATCGCGTTTGCTGTTAATGTGCTGATATTATTGATACCGTTTCAGAGAAGCAATTGCAGTGGCAAATATTAAGCTATCACTCAATTATAAACTCTTACCAATAAATTATAAGTGTTAAAGTGTCACAATTTAATAACGACTTTAGTTTGCAATTTAAACGATTAACGGCTGAATGGTATTCGTGAACCCATGTGAAACCCTCTAGACCTATGCATGATACTAAATTTATACCTTGTAGATTCAAATATAATCTACATCGAACTGTTCAATTATTAGCTTATAAAGTAACCGGCTATTCAACCCTTTCACTAGTTAGTTCACGTATCTCTATAAGGACATCAGTTTACAAATCACACACTTTTACAATGAGGATAGCCATTTATATTTCTTCATCCGGCCCCTCTTCACCTTCATTCTTGCTATCGATAAATCCCCCATTATCTACTTTAAAGTCAGAATTGAAGTCGTGTCAGGGAAGTATAAGGGTTAAATCAAAATGAAAATCATGAAAATGCAATATTAGGATTTGGTTTTATGAATGACTCTTCGGTTGTCGTATTGGCCGTGTTTAAGTTTAAGTGTATAAGTCTACAAACAATCCAAGTGTTTAAGTCTACCAAAAACTCTCAAAATAAAATTTGCTTCGATAAATGTTAATAAAGAAAGAATTTTGCTGTTTTCATCGACCTCCTTTTCTATCAATCTTTCTGTGCCTTTCTATTCAATCTTTCAGTGCCATGCCACGATCGACCAAAATATATAAACTGGGATGGAACCCACGTAGTGTAATCTGTTTGACTTTGATCGTACACGATTCCAATAGTTTCATTGTAACAGCCTTGAAATTTCTGTAATACGACCTCTGTAGCCGAAAAATGACGAATTAAAAGGATTTAATAACTTTTGAACCACTCGGTTGCGTTTATCATATCTGATTTTTACTCTTCTTCGAGCTTCATCATAATTAGTCACTTTTAGATGCATAATGAAGCTTTGTAATTATTGCAGTGTCTGCACTTTGAAAGTTCTTTCGTTATTACACTGGCTACCACTAAAATCTAGAATAATAACCGAAGGAAATCTATGCTGAAGCTTTACTTTCAAGCTTGAAATGAAAGAAATTTCTTGTAAAAAAATGCTTTGGTTTAGCATCAACTCCCTCTACAGTGTTGTTATTCTGGCTATCATTATTATGTTCCTGCATAAACATCAATGAAAACATATTTCATTGGGAAATGGCAACTGTCAACCACTTTGATAGTCACTAGTTCAATGTTGAGGGTTGATGTAACCAGGTACCCTGCAGCATTAACAATGTCCAAAAATAAAAAAACTTAAGAAAGAAGAAACAGAACACTAATGCAACTATAAACAACTGTACCTTATTATTTTATTTATTTAATTTAAACAAAAAAAAATTTTTTTGTCGAAAAAAAATTTTCATGAAAAAAAATTATCTAGTAAAAAAATTTATTTGTAAATTATTTTTTCATAATTGTAATGTTAAATGATTTATAAATAAAAGCAAAATGTATCTTCAATAAACAAAATTCTTTAACCAACTCATTTTTCTTGCAAATTAATTATTATGAAAAAAAATGAAACGAAAAAATATTTAATGCAAAGGAAGTAATTTTATTTGCTATGTTATCGTTGCACAAAATCTGATATTTGTTAAGTTTTGATATTAAATTTTAACTGCAGTCTCGTTGAATCTTCAGAGGCTAACTTTTGCTTAACAAAATTAATTTAAAAATTTTCTTTTTTATTGTTTTTTCTCATTATAAAACGATAATGTAAAATAACTATTAATAAGATCATTTATATTAGACCGCCCAGGTGGCTCAGTGGTGAAAGCTGCGTTAGTTGGAGCGGGAGGTACCGGGTTCGAAACTCAATAGGTGCAGCATGGAATTTGGGTGGCATGGAGCTATGCAAAGCGCAGATAGTTCTACGTGTAAATCGGACCTATAGCCATACGTCCTTGATTTGGTCATTAAAGAGCTGAGAGAGCCTTGAACCACAAAACAGATACAATATTATAAAATATAAAAAAAAATAATTATTATTTATAGATGCAAAAATAGTTCCTGAAAAAAAATTTTGGTAGAAATTTTTTATATTATTTCAAAAAATGGGAAAGTAGGACGTAAATAAGTGAACCGCAGAAGAGCTGGGGCTCTCCCAGAATCAAATATAAAAAAAAAAATTTATAGATGAAAAAAATTTTTCTGAAAAAAAATTTTGGTAGGAAAATTTTATATTATTTACAAAAATGGAAAAAAAAATGTTTTTATACACTAATGATAAAATTTATACACTAATTTTTGACCTTAATAAAACTTTGACAGAAAAAAATTTTGTAGAAAAAAATTTTGTAGCAAACATTTTTTTTGTCATTTTTATTTCGCTTTTATAGCGCTGTGGTTAAAATTGTGACAGTTGGAACAACAGGAGGTTCTGGGTTCGAATCCTGTTAGAGACAGGATGCAAAAGAAATTTTTCACCATCTATTTACGATCGGTGGTCGGAATGTACATATCTCCTGGCATAGAGCTATGCAATAGTTCTACGTAAATCGGACTTATAGCCGTACGACCTCGATTTGGCTATGTAATGGCGTAAAGTAGGTCGTAAATAAGCGAACTGCGAAAGAGTTGGGAGTATCTTCAGCATCAGACAGATTGCAACGATAAAATCAGACAGACAGTTAATTTTTTTTATAATAAACCTTACTGAAGATTTGTAATAATTATATATGTGTTCTTGCGTAGATTTAGTATTGTTAGTTAGTTATTGTTACACTGTAAGTGGTACTCAAAACTAACTTTACCGTCCATTGTTTACACCTCGAATCGCTGTTAAGAAGTTTTACAGATTTTTAAACCATTTTAGTACAACTCCATAGTTTGACACCATCGATAGAAGAACTTTGGGCCATATCTATGGTGAACGTATTTAACACCATCGTTGTGGCACTCTTGAAGTACTCGGTTATGTAGTAATTTACTAATCTTGTTGATGGGGTCTTCACTATACTACACTCTATCGAAAGCCTGTGACCTGAAACGGGCTTTATTAGATAGAAAATTTTATGACATTACAGTATAAATATGATTTCGGCTATGTGGTACGAACCAGACTCAATCGAACACATCAACTTTTCCCGGCATTTGATTTCCAGGTGTTCAATTGTCTCTGGTTTATCAAGGTAGACAAGCGATTTTACATAACCCCAAAGAAAATAATCCAATGGGGTTAAATCACACGAATTGGTGGCCAATGAATTACGCGAAATTATTCTTTCACCAAACATTTCTTTGAGTAAATTAATTGTAGCAGTGTGTTGCACGTGGCTTTGTCTTGTTTGAAATACGTGTAAGCAATATTAATGCCAGCTAATCGAGGTACGAATTTTTTTTATATGTGTCCCTATGCTGCTTACCAAAGACAGTAAAATTCTTTACTTTCTTTACTGTCAATCGTCAATGGACAAAAGTTTCTGGATTATCGTCACTTTAAATGCGACAATTCTGCTCATTTACGTACCCATTCAACCAAAAACGGGCCTTATCGAGAACAAAATTTTGAATGGAGATTCAAAACATCAATATCAATCGGTCCTTCAGTCCATTCGTCGATGATCATTTGGCTTTAACTCCTGCACAAGTTAAACCTCGAAAGTTTTTAAGACAAGATCCGTTAATGAAATCTTCTATCAACAGAAAGGACACAACCCCAGTTGCTGAGAGCGGCAACGAATTAATTGATTTCGATCTTCTTCAATGCTATCTTGTACAGTGGATACAGCTTCTTCAGTGCTCACTATTCGGCGTCTCACGGGATGCACATTATCATTAAGAGTAAACGTGTTCCGAAACCAATCTATTGTTATTCAAATTAGCCGCTCTGACCGATGATTATGTACGCCATAAAATGGACAAAGTACACAATAAGTTTGACGAACAGAACTAATATTTTGATAAACAATTTTCTACAATTTACAAGCGTTGCTCTGATGTTGAAACACGTCAAACAAAACAAAACAACAAGCAAATATCAGCTGTTAACTGGGTTTTCAAATAAAACAGTGTTGCCAAGTCAAAGTTGTGAACCTCTAAATAAAACTCCCCTTTATTTCCGATTCCGTTGATTTTTTGGTAAGGGCTTTCCGTCCTGATTTTAGTTCAGTGTTCGTTGCACAACACAAACATTGATTTGGATCCAAACCAATGTTTGTGTTGTTGAATAGATTTTTTTTCTTCGTTGGTTGTTGCTGTTAAAGTTGTCGGTAGTAAATTCGTTGTATACAGTTCTCTCGCTTTATTATTATTAATTTGAAGTAAGGGTGTTTGTCTTCCACATCTTTTAACAGCCTTATCTTAGCCTCTGTCGGTTAAAATTGTATCTACGCAACTTTTAGTTTTTGGATTATGATTGCCACAGTGGGTTTGGTTTTCCTAAACGCGCTGAAACGGGTTCCCCGTAATGGGTTTTTTTTAACTCGATTGAACAGAAAAAGTAACAAGGAAATCGGGTAAATTTGGTGGCTGTTGGATGGTATTTGTTGCATTTTTCGCCAAAAAAATGTGCGACGGTGCGTTATCATGGTGCAAAATCCTCGAGTTTCCTGCCCACAATTCTGGTCTCTTTCGGCGAATTGCTTCACGCAAAATAATACTTTTTGTTTACGGTCTGGTCTTCCGGCAAAAATTCATGATGCACTACACCGTTGTAATCCATGAAACGACGTGTTTTTTTTGGTCTCGGCTCATTTGGTGAACGCCATTCACTTAGCTGACGTCTGGATTGCGTGTCGTACTCATAAACCCGCGTCTCGTCTCCAGTAATGATCCTTTTGATGAATTTGGGATCGGATTCAGGATGAAACTTTTTGGATGAAATTGAGGTCTTTTGGCACCAACTTTGATGCTACACGACGGAAACCTAAATCAGCCACTGCGTTCATTATCTTCGATTGACTCACGGCCACTTTTAAACCGCTCGTGTCACTGGTAAACGACCGTTTTCTGTAGAGAATTGTTCCCGAAACACTTTTCCAACATTTCCAAACGCTCCCGCACCATTAAATCCGTTTATACACAAAATTGTATACAAGCTCGTTGTTGCAAATTTAAATCCATTTCTAAAATTGTAAATAATCGCCAACACACACAGAGATAGATTGGTATTTTGAATCTGAGCCGGGAACGCTTCATTATTAAATGAAAACGTTTCCATTTACATTGGACCACTGTTAGATGTCGCCTCATCTGATATGAAGAATATTAGATGAAATAATTTTCTGCGTGCTGATCCGAACCGAAACATACAGCAACCTTTAAAGGGAGAGCCGCCTTTCGGTAGGCGAAGGGCTCGCTGTCGGTGACAGTGGCTCCACGGCGTAGAGAGCTATTTGTTTACAACAGTATATGAAGACTTGGTTCGTGATCGAAACCGATGCTGATCCTAATCGAATGATACAGCGACCAATGAAGGGAGAGCCGCCTTTCGGTAGACGAAAGGCTCACTGTTGGTTACAATGGCTATTTGTTTACAATAGTATGAAGAACTGGTTCGTGATCGAAACCGATGGAGTCGCTAATCTGATATCGCCTCATCTGATATTGAGAATATCAGATGAAATAATTTTGAGCACGATTTAAAAGATTCTCTCTAATCTTTGCTAAGCCAATTCTATATGTTATTGTAACTTCCGTGGACTGTCATCATAAAGCCTGTTCATATGGTAGAACGTGTTCAAGACAACAAAATCTGATTTATATTCAAATCAATGTCATATATTATATTATTTGGCAGTTGGAGCGGGAGGTACCGGGTTCGAATCCGATTCGAGGCAGGATGCAAAATGGGTTTTTCACCTTCGATCGTTTGGGCGGTGCGATCGGTGGTGAAAAACATACATAATCTGGATCTTCTGTCGTGTTTAGAATCCTTGGGCCGACCCATCTTCCATGTCAGTACTATAGGACTGACATGGAGCTATGCAATGCGCAGATGGCTCTACGGAAAGACTCGGACCTATAGCCGTATAAAGTGGTATCACAACGGATCAAATTTGGTCTAAGTGTGCGATAGCAGCCACATCAACTTAACTTTTTTTTTATTATATTATTATGGTAATTATGTCATGTTGATGTTCCCGCAAATATATTATATGCGATTCCCATCGTTGTAACCATAATTCGGGGTAATTTTCAATTTCTATACTATTCCCCCATACAATAAGTGCACAATATACATGCAACAATGCATACACATATATAAACTTTGTAAAAAAGCTTAATTTAAAATCACAATCTGCAAAAACGTATGCACCACCCTTCTTCACATTCACCCCATCCCACGTGTGTACATATATTTATACATCGGTAAACCATTCTCGCTCCATTAAAAGTTAATTTTCAACGCCAATTAAATGCCATCAATTAAGTTGTATATCGCGGTATGCACGTTGTAACCAAAATGATGCATTTCTATATATGTAAAACCGTCACCGCGCGCCCTCAACCCACAATACATTTGCATACTGGGTGTATTGTATATAGTGCAGCATGAATTATACATATTATTCCGAATGAATTGTTTCGATGTTCATTTGTTTTTGTCTAATGGGTCGCGTGTTGGTAGGTACATTACAATGAAGTCACACAAAATATCGCGATTACAACAATTTACGTTGAAACAATAAAAGTAATCTATATGCGGACGGGGGGACGGTGCGATATACATCCAGGATTCGTCTAATAAAAGGGGTGATGTCTTGAGGTTATGTGAAACAGGAAATCAATTTTGTCACATGGAAAATTATTGTTTTGTAAATATTTATGTTGGTGTGCGCCGTTGTTTTGACTTGTTTGTGTGAAGTTAGTTATTGAACATTGGTGCGACATCAATTGGATGTGACGTTTTTTAAGGTGTGCGTATATGAACAACGTCTACTTTACGTTCACTTCTGAAATCAAAATATCTTGCAAATCAGACCCGTGGTCATGTCAGGATGTGAGAGTTGGACCATGATGGATGAGTACAAAAGATAGCTTCTAACATTCCGAGTTCTGTTCAATTACGAGATTAGGAAATTAATGCGAATTCCTGATATCGTGAATGTGATTAAAGAACAGCGAGTACACTGGCTCGGTCATGTTCTGATGATACCGCGAATTTTGACGGAAGAGCCGTCTTTCTCTAGGCGAAGAGGTAACAATGGCTCCACGTAGAGTGCTTACAACAGTATGAAGAACTGGTTCATGATCGAAACCGTAAAAGTCAGATTGTTATATATAATAGCATGTTACTAAAAAATAAAATGAACAACTTTATTTGACTTAACTTTATTTGAATGACACGGATAAGTTGATGACTTTCAGACTGGGTGATCAAAAACTTTGAAAGATAATTAGAGCCTTGACAAAAGATCAATGGACAAACAGGACTTGATAAACGAAGGTGGAATTTTTATTGAATCGATCTGACGCCTTAGAGTCTCTAAAGCCACCAACCAACAAACGTTCAACAAACCAAAGAACATCGAAAGTTTTTGTGACAGCTGAGAAAGATGCCTGTCCTTTGTGTGGTCTCGACCATTCGCTGCAATATTGTGAAAAATTTCTGAAGTATTCTGTCACGAACCGCAGACAATGCATCAAGGCCGATAATCGTTGCTTCAATTGTTTACGAGTCAACCATCCTGTATTTAGATGCCTGTCAAAACAAAGATGTCAAGATTGTGGCAAAAAACATCATACGCTTTTGCATCTATCCGAATCGAATGAACAAGATAGCAAACCAGCAACGGAGGAAGCCCAAACCACAACTGCACATGCACAGGTATCGACGAACAACGTACTACCAACAGCACTTGCAACAGTAACCGATTATAGCGGGGAGGAACATGAATGCAGGGTCCTATTAGATTCGGGTTCAATGTCTAATCTCATAACGGAAAAACTCTGCAGGAAACTACGGGCAAAAGGATGTGTCACTGTCAATCTAACATCCCGGGTCAGTAATCAAAACCATATTCAGGTGGAAGCGCTAGTTATGTCCAAATTATGCTCAAAACTGCCTATCCAATCATTTGAATCTATACGATCACAAATGACAAGCTATTGCTAGCTGACCCAAACTATAGTTGCTCACAAGATATTGATATCATTCTAGGTGTTCAGCAGGTATTTAATGTATTACTTGATGGTCGAATAAAACTGGAAAACAACACATTCGCTGTAGAAACCATTTTTGGCTGGGTTTTAGGCGGTGAAGTGGAATCCGCTAATACAGTTTTAAGCAGCGTAAGCCAAATTACTACAGCAGAAGCCATAGCAGACGAAGTAATCAAGAAATTTTGGGAACTTGAGGAGTTACAAACGATAAGCAACCTAACTGACGAAGAAAATCGTTGTGAACAACTCTTCGCAGATACAACTTACCGCACTCCAACAGGTAGATTCGTAGTGCAATTGCCATTCAAATCGACAAGGGTTGAACTAGGAAAGTCTTTAAACTTAGCGCTGAGTCGTCAACGGGCGATGGAACGAAAATTTCAACGGGACGGTTAATTCAAGGGACTATATAACGAGTTCATGCAAGAATATCTCCAGCTAGGGCATATGGAGGAAGTCAAGGGCAGCGAGTTCGAAACTTTGAATTACCTACCACACCGCATGGAATCTTAAAGCCAGAGTCGTCAAAGTTTAGAGTGGTCTTTGACGCTTCTGCCAAAACCTCAAATGGTTCTTCACTGAATGATCTGCTACTAGTCGGTCCACAAGTACAGCCAACTTTGTATGCAATCGTACTTCGTTTCCGTCTACAAAGGATAGCAATCAGCTCGAATGTAGAGAAAATGTACCGACAGATTTTGGTGAAGGAAGATCAGTTAAAATATCAGGCGATAGTGTGGAGATCGAGTGATAAACAGCCGATGCAATATTTTAAACTTAAGACGCTCACGTATGGGACTACATCTGCTCCGTATCTTGCAACCCGAGTAGTAAAGGAAATAGCACTCAAACACCAATCTACCCTTCCAGCTGCAGCGAATGCTTTAAGCAGTTGCCCATACGTGGACGATCTGATGGCGGGTGCACATACATTGGAGGAAGCGGAAGAATTGCGAATTAGTTTAATAAAAATCCTTGCTGAGTCACGCATGAAATTAAGGAAATGGGTGTCTAACTCAGACGAATTTTTAAGTCCAATTCAAGAGGAAGATAGAGCTGATGTGTCAAAGAATTTTCACAAGAAGGCGTTACGGTGAAGGTTCTGGGTTTACGGTGGGATCCAAAAATCGACATGTTTTCATATCGCGTAAATATGGGAGTTCCACTTCTTACAAAACGAAAAATACTGTCAGAATGTAGTCAGATTTTTGATCCACTGGGGTGGTTATCACCGGTAATAATAAAAATTAAAATATTACTCCAGACACTATGGTTGACCGCAGTTAAATGGGATGATGAATTGCCGCAACACATTAGCCAAAAGTGGATGAGTATCAGAGAGCCATTGCATCGACTGGAAGAAGTAAAATTGCAAAGATAGATGCGCACACCGAGCGATAATATTGAAGTTCATGGATTTTGCGATGCAAGCGAGCGAGCATATGCTGCCGTGGTGTTTCTACGACTTCCAATTAGGGCATTGACTTTTCAATGTTATCTAGTAGCAGCTAAATCCAAAGTTGCTCCATTAAAGAAAATCTCTGTGGTAAGATTAGAACTTTGTGCTGCGCACCTGTTATCAAAATTAATACTCAATAATTTCATTATGGCAATAAAGAAGAAGAAAGAACCAGCTACAGTGTGACACTTCAATCAGAGGACCAACCCAATAGTTTGTTATCGGAATTAATAAACAAATTCTCTTCTTTTAGAAGGCTGATCAAGGTAGTTGCTGTGTTACAAATATTTATGGACAATTCACGCAAAGGTAACGTAAAGCAAAAGGGACCTATTACCGTGACAGAGATGGACGCGGCGAGTAAAATGTGTTGCAAAGCTAGTCAATCCAATTGCCTGATGGAAGAGATCTTAGCCATCAAACAGAAAAAGCCAATAAAGAGTTCACTTAGATTCATGAATCCATTCATTGATGAGGAAGGTGTAATGAGAGTCGGAGGAAGAATCCAAAATTCACAAGCGCTGTACGCGACGAAGCATCCAATCATTATACCGGCATCGAGGCTATCAAAGCTAATCATTCAAGATATTCACGCTCGATATTACCACGCGGGTCCGCAGCTTTTATTAACGATCTTGAGGCAAAAATATTGGGTAATTAGAGCAAGGAATGAGATAAGGCAGGTCATTAGGAACTGTATGCCATGTTTTAAAGCGAACCCAGTTCCATTGGCACAACGAATGAGGAACTTACCTACATGCAGAGTTCAACACGTACGAGCATTTTTACAAGTGGGAACTGATTTCGCTGGTCCTATGCAGGTTTTCCACAAAAGAGGCAGAGGACAGAGGCCAGTCAAGGCAAATATTTGTTTGTTTGTATGCACGAGTACTCGAGCAGTACATATCGAAGTGACTACCAACCTAACAACTAACGCTTTCATAGCTGCATTTAAAAGATTTGTGGCCAGACGCGGCTTATGCACCGATATTTATAGCGATTGCGGATCAAACTATATCAGAGCTAATAGATATCTGCGAGAAGTGTTCTCTTTTATAAAATCAAACACTAATAAAATTTATAATTATCTTTCAAAGGAATCCGTCACCTGGCACTTCAATCCTCCAAATGCGCTTCATTTCGGGGGTCTTTGGGAGGCGGCGGTGAAATCGACGAAGTATCATCTGAAAAGAGTCATTGGCGAAACGATACTCACCCTTGAGGAGCTGCAGACGTTGGACAACGAAGTACCTACAAATGAATGAATCAACATATAACTTACTTACCACGTAAATCTATTAATGCATTATCCTTACCTAGTCCTTATAGACTGTTAGGATTTTATATCTAAAATCACCTGACAAGCTCCAATTCACCTATCTCGTATCCTTAATTAGATTTAACAATATAACGCTAGGCTCTGTTTAATAAATCTAAATCTTCATTTAGTCAACTGAAGATCTATCCTAGATTGCACGATCCAGTACTTTGGTCCTCTTTAGTCAACCGGGGACCCATTTTATTGACAACCGGGAAAGATGTCCCAATAGCAAATTGAATTACATCTAACGTATTGGAATAGAATTAAAATTTTCTAAATTATCCGTTGAGCCAGCCTTTCGAGTGACATCCGTTAGTCTAACTCCTACTATTTCCCTGCGGAATCAACTATGGCTTTGTTGGACATACTTAGCCTTCTCTCTTTTTCTACGATGTACTTACAAGTTAACAGATCATATGCAACAAGGCATTTGGTTAACTTGTTGATGTCAATCTATCTTGAGGAATCCCTTTGCCACGTTCAACTCGTGGCAGAGCGATTGCAATATAGGCTAACTTACGGGTTCGAACTATGTCTCTTATCGACATAAGTAGTTGCCATCGGTGACCTATCTTAAACTTAATTTGGACATCCAACGCTTACGTTCTAGAGGTGTTGTATCATTATACTAAATGTGTATTCCTTAAGTCTGTTAAGGAAGTTCACTAACACTGTGTGATTTTGTGGTGAAAGATTTTTTTTAAAATGATTTCTCTCCCCTATCCCTAGCCCACCGTTATCTGATTTTCAAATAGGAAGTTCAACAATGACGTATCCTATTCGCGATTAAGAAATCAACGAGTTAATCCGCTTTCGGGCAGCAGAAAAAAATTCACGGCTCAAAAAGAAGGCCCTTAAGAGTTATCTTAAAAGGAAGTTGACAGTTAAGAAAATTCGAGAGAGAGAGAGAGAGAGAGAGAGGGAGAGGGAGAGAGGCACGTGCCATTAAAAGTCAAAAAGTTGAAAGTACTGGAAAGAGAGACGACAAACTGTTATTTTCGAGTGTAGTATAAATCCACACCTTACAGTATGGGGCAGCTAACATATTTGACAAAGTGTAAGTATTTCTACATGGAGAATGTTCTGAGTGAGAATCGAAAAACTGTTCGCAGTAGCCAGGATCCTAACGACCTCAAGGAATCATATAAAAATAGGTCTTCTTCAGAAGAAGAATTCAAACTTATAGTAAGAACTGTTATGAATTTATTATCGTACTGTCGAATAAGCAGAGTACAGATAAAATGAGGCAAATTATGAGGCTCATAAAACATACAATCCAAAGTAAAAATCGTTTAACGCCAAGGTGTAAAATGGGCAGTTAACTCTTTCATACCTTTTAAAGCTTCTCTGATGGTGGAAGTTTTCCTGCTTTAGTGTAACAAGGAAAGCCAGTTACACATTTAAATACATTTCTTGTAGGTGAAAAGATTTGAATATAACCTTTACAACTAAAGGCAGATAACGTCCAGATATCTCATTTAATACATAAAACCAATTAGTATTGTCTCGTTTCATTCGAAAACCGTTGAGAAGGTGTTGAATCAACACATTTGAAGTGAGCTATTCTACAGGAATCAAGCTGGCAAATCAACAGTGACGACCAAACATAATCTCGCCTCTTATAGATTGAGAAATCTTTATTGCTATTGAATGAGTCCGATGAAATGATACATTAAAGCTGAGACAGTTGGTGTAAGTGGTATCGGTTTCGAATCCCGATAGAAGTAGGATGCAAAAGGGATTTTCCCCATCTGATTACGATGACCCCCCCAAAAAGTTGCAAAGATAAAAACAAACAAACAGAATCGATTGGTAGATCAGAATAGGAAAAAGGGGTGATCCGCAAATGGGTAAATGTATTCGGTTCATGTTCATTGAACCCTGTTAGATCTAATGCAAGAAGCCATTGAAATATAGAAGTAACTGAGTCATCTAAACATTTTTGTATTCTGTGATTGTAAGCCAACCAAAATTAAATTGGACAAATCTTTTAATATGGTATTCCTTGATCGGATGAGTGGGGTTGAGGAGGACCCTAATTTGAATAAGTGTCTATAGTATGGTAAACTGTGCATGAAGGATGGACCGTTTAGACATGACAAGACCATATCCTAGGGCTAGGGATAAACGCAATCGTTTGTCGAAAACAAATGGATGCTACAGAGCTCTGCGTTGAGTGCAAATGATTGATATTCTATCAGACAGTGAGGCAGCTTTAAAATCACTCAGGTTGAACACCTGATAGTTAAAGCTGGGTTGGGACTGTTATAATTCGATAGAGAAATCGAATTTCTATCATGTTTGTGCTGGAGCTTACTGAAACTGTAAGGAATGGATCACAAGTTGGCACAACGTTCCAGGTCTAAAATAGTCTAAAAGAATGATCATTATTTTAGACGGCTAGAATATATTGGAACATAGGACTAAAGACCTGTATATTTAAAATAATAAACCTCTCCCATGGAGAAGTGAGAAAGCCTCAAAACATCCATAACATAATATGTTCCAAAACCGTTTGTTCCTTATGTTTATTAATGTCAAATTACACCCCGCTATATAATGCCAAAATCCAAAAGCTCAATGTCATTAAATTATGAAACATAATTAAAAACACCTCATCTTATTAATTTTGGCTATAATCTCATTAATTTTTTTTTTAAGTTAATTAAACATTTGCTCGTTATAAAGGACCTCCGCCCACTAACGACGTCAATGAATCAAAATATCTAACTATATACACGTACCTATATAACAACCACCACCAGCTCGAACAACAACAATTTCTGTAATAAATTAAATCATCACATTCCAACCCCAAAAGCTGTAAGAAGATGTGGTGTACGTGGATACGGTATATATAATATTCAAGATGATATGAAGATGAAACAAAAGAAATTCATATATATACGACGATAATAATAATCTGTATAACAACTACATACATACACATTAAACCATTCCAAATGAGCATAATGTCCGCAAACTGGATTGAGCAGCATATCATGGATACAAAGTAAATTTATTATCTATCCAACCATATACCATACCATATATCTCATTTCTATATGCTGTACGATTTTTGTGTGTCGGTGGATCTCGAGCAACACAAAACAACAACAAACAGAAAAAAAAGCTTAACGACTACCCATCCCCCGCAAACAAAATGTTTTATGTCCATCCCCTTATATCGTATACATACATAATCAACAACATTCTCGTAACGAGATTTCCACTTTGGTTCGACTTTTCGTTTTTGCCCATTATAATACTAAGCTGTACTGGGGGGTTGGGTGCTTATATACATAGGGTGGCGCAAATAATCAATCTTTGCGCTCGAATATCGCACTATAAAATCTGAACGCCATCTCGACTAATGTGAAAAGCTATACGTAGAGTGAAAATCGCTATAAAAATCAAATCGGGCCCCCGACCATAATATAATCTATATATACATCCATAGAGACGAACAATACTGGAGGGTTGCACGTGGGTGGTTGTAATAAAAGCTAATAAAGAAAATGATTTTCTTCGTTTTCACGTTTACGTTTTCGTCCGTTTATGTATATCTTGGGATTTTCGTTTTTCTTTTAATATATCTAATCTTGATTCGTTGTTGTTGCTGATATATATACGTCTTAAGCTGAAAGAATGAAGAACAATCATTTCAATGCTTTTTGGTGTATCTTTTCTGTCCACCCACTCCAACCCCTCGTATATATAGCTATTGTTGTTGTTAAAATGAAAAACTTAATTTTCTTATCCTTGTTCTTGTATCTGAAACTTCTCAACGGTACGTATGTATATATATACTCGTATACGAGACAATGGGGGTGAGACGTTTCGGGGGGTGTTATATCCTCTTTCGTACACAATATATATTATATACTTTAGAATGTGGAGTGAAACACATAACGAGATATGATATAGTTAGTGCTACGCCTTTTTCTCTTGTATAGTCTTGCTGCGGGAAATTGTGAAAAGCTCGCAGGTTTTAAAGGACCGCCTATATATTTATGCATGCGGATACAAGGATTTTGGGGATTTTTTAAAATAAAGATGAGCATTATTTTTTTTTTAATAACCGTCGGAAAATTATATTTTTCAATTTTTTTATTTAGATACGAAACATCCGCAATGAAAAGTTTTACAGGATGGGCATAATCGATTACATCAATACGAGTATATATTGATAGACTATTTATTGGTAATTTGAGTTTAATGTAAGTGTATTTGATAGAATAAGGTTATCGACCGTTAGAATAGACTAGACGAAGCTTTGGTAATAAAGGACATTCGGGAACGCTTGTGAAAGTTCCCACACCAACTTCATTCTCAATTACACAAGTATATATACTTCATTCATAACCGAAACTTCATTCTATACACCTCGTTTGTTTCCAAATTTACAGCTATCGGGTAATTTGTCCATATTCCCACAGTTCAAGTCGAACATTTTCCAAGGCAGATTCAAATCTATTGTTACATTGCAACGGCAACCGCCCATGTGGCGCAGTGGTTAAAGCTGCGGCAGTTGGAGTGGGAGGTACCGGGTTCGAATCCCAATTCGGGCAAGATGCAAAATGGATTTTTCACCTTCGATCGTTTGGGCGGTGGCATCGGTGGTGTAAAATGAACATATATCTGGATCCCCTGTCGTGTTTAGAATCCATGGGACTATGCAATGCGCAGATGGTTCTATACGAAAACAACTTTGGAAATCCTTGTCAAAGCCACTTTCATGTTTGTTCCACCGATCTATGTCTTCTGGCATTTTGACATGAATTATTTGGAAGATCACCGCCTAATTTCAGATCGTCGGTATAGTTTTCGCCGAGGACGCGCGGCCAGAGGCTTAATTAACGTCATCACTAAAAAATGGAGCAGGAGTATCCATCAATTTGATGAATCACAAGTCATTGTGCTTGATATTTCGAAAGCATTTGACTGCGTGTGGCACAAGGGTTTACTGTGCAAACTGAGGGCAGTTGGTCTTCACGGTTCTTTAATTCTATGGGTTGAGAAATTTCTTTTCTCTCGTAAATTTCTTTTCTCTCAAGTGGTGGTGGATGGAACGACTTCCATTCCACATTCTTTAAACGTTGATGTCCCCCAAGGATCCGTCCTTTCTCCAACTCTTTTTCTAATTTCCATCGATGATCTTCTATCATCAACGCTCAATCCAATATATTCTTATGCTGATGTTAGCTCACTCTCCTCCTCATACTGCTTACCTTCTTCTTCATCGCAAAACGATGTTCTCGCAGAAAGAATTGCTATTTCAATCCTGCGTAACAAATTTCAATCCTGCGTTTTTCTGGCCGAAATGATGGCTATTCGCCATCTTTTCTGATAAGCGAATCCAGTTTGGCTACATCTGACTCATTTTCGATTCTCGGCTTGACTTAAACAAAGGAAATTTCCTGGAATGAACAAATAAACAAAGCAGCGATTAGTGCAGCTAAATGTCTTGGATTTCTACGACGATGTAAGTTTTATTTTATACCAGCTGAAACACTTTAAATTTACAAGGCCTATAAGACCCAGACTAGAGTATAATTCTCACATTTGGGCTGGAGCACCAAAACACATCTGGCTGCACTCGATCGAGTCCAAGACCGAGTATCTAGAATGATCGCGTATGTAAATTTATCTTCTAATCTCGATTCTCTTTCCCACAGGCGGTATGTGCGAGCTTTATGTGTGTTCTACAAATACTTTCATGGTCATTGCTCATCGGAACTTTACGAACTTATGCCTGGTTTATCAAGAGCCACGCTCAACTTAAAAAGATCTTTACACAGATATAATCTGGAAATTAAATTCGCCAGGACCAATAGGTTCCTGAACTCGTTTTTTGTTCGAAGTGCGCAAATGTGGAATGAGCTGAATTGTGAAGCGTTCCCCTTGGAGTATAATTTACAGAGATTTGAAATTAATATCAAAAGTATGAAACTTGAAGACTAAAACCCTTATTCCTTGAGTCCTTTCCAACCTCCATCCTTCCTAATTCCTTCCCATCCTTATTATTAGTAGTGCTGTGTGTTTGTTGTACAAGAACATTCATATTAAGGATAAAATACTATCCTAAGTGCTATTACAAAAAAAAAACTCGGACCTATAGCCGTACATAGAGTGATATCACAACGGACCAATCGTCGGCCTCAACAACCTAACCTAACCTAACCCTACATTGAAACGGCAGCTATAAAAGCGAGTGTGCTATACTAACAAAACTATAAATGTTTTGGGTGTGATTGTGATGATCGAGAGGTTTGAAAGGGACTGACCACAAATATAAAATAATTAAGAAATCGGTTTGAGGAAGTGAGAGAGAATTAAACCTCGTGCTCCTCATCTGGAACACACTGCTTTTGTGTGTCCTCCGTCACTTAGGCTCAACTGGCCCATTGTGACATTCCCACGAAGTGGGTGTTATAGGTCCAATTAACGTAGAATCGTCTGCATACTATATAGGTACATGTCGGCCTATAGAACTGGGATTCTAAGCTAGGAGGTTCCAGGTATGTTCATTCACACTATTTGGATGGCATCACACTACACTACCGTTCACTTCCAATATATTCGTTTCTTCGGTTACTATCTTCATATTTTTTGGGACCTCTTTAATAACTGAGATTAGACGATCCCCTACTTTCCCAGAATGAGGATTTCCGGATAGCATGAACTATTTTGGCTCAATTTTTCTGTACACTCAAAAAATCTTCCACATTGAGTGCATTGATCTGATCGATAACCTTCCATTCCACAACACCAGCAATATATCTTCTCACGTGGTTTGGTAAACAATTCCAGCATTTCACCGTGGAACAATTACTTCGGTTCGGTGGTTGTCTGCGTCCCATTCTACTGGGCTGTTGAGTTTTATTCCACTCCACGGCTACATTTCTAGAATCATCTCTTCCATAAAGCGATCTTCGCACTGTTGTAACAGGCGATTGTTGTCTTTGCGGTTCAGCATGCTGTTGTTGTCTTATGTCTCCATCCATGTTTTTGCACAGTCTTTTAAGCTGGGCCACACTGGATACATCTACTACTATAAGTTGTAGACGATATTGCGCGGTAACATATTTCGCTGAAGGACATATACTTTATATCCTTCAATCAACGGTGTGTAAACCTCTAGGAACGACATAGACATCTGTAAGAGGTAGTCAGCAATACAGTTCAGTTGGTTTTTGCCTACTTGCTTTAACTTCCTTCCGTACCACATAACCATGATTTTTAGATAAAAAGCGCCCTTTGAATCCTTTAACCAATTGTTCCCAACTGTTTATTAATATCGCATTTACTTCATACTATCCTAAGGCAACTCCTTCCAATAACTTAAAAATTCCTCTCCAGATAACCACCATTTGCACTTCGTCTGCTTCTGCGTATAGCTCCACTTTCTTCAAAAAATCCGTAAATGCAAGCGAACCATCTGCAGACTATCGAACTGGCCATTTCTCCATGGATACTCTTTTCCTTTCGACGTATTTTGGTAACGTACATACGCTAGTGACCTGTGTGCGCTTAATCTTGCTCCAATTTCTTTCACAATTCTTCGTTTTGTTCGGTTTTTTCTTTTCGGCTTGCTCTATAAAACCAATTGTTAGAGTTGTTAGATTAGATTAGGTTAAGTTAGGTTGAGTGGCTGATACAGCACACTTAGATCGGTTACGGTCCGTTGTGATACACAGGATTTTACTTCCCTATTACCTTTCTGAGAACCAGTTTGAGCTACTTAGCGTGATAAGTCTCGCACCTTACAGTTTTCGAGATCAGAAAGGCAATCCATTAAGAATTTACCCAAATATTATTGTATTTGTGTGCCAAGGCCGGGCATGACCATAGAAGGTGGATTACCGCCTCTCCCTCCTTCTCATCCATACAGCTTGTGCTAAAGTCATTAGCTTCTAGTCCTAGCCTTCTTTCATTTTCTCCAAGTAGGCAGTATCTAGGGAGATCAGTGTTTCAATTCTAGCTTTGGCCAGACTTGCCTTGCTACACTATATGGAAGGGTGTTCTCCCACCTTTCATTCGCTGAGGCTATTGTCTCTTTGTTAAGTTCAGTCTTGAGTGGCTTAATGGGCCTCCCCAACTTTGCCCTTTCTGGTAGCAGTAAAAGAGTTGTAGTTCATCCGTCCTGCAGTTCTCCATGGTGTCCGAGTGGTCAGGGACCCAGACTATCTGAATTTTGAAATGCTCACTAATCTCATTCAGATACAAGTGGGAACGAAACGCCACTCTAGACGTGAGAGTAACAGAATCCACTGTTAGAGTTGTTAGGTGCAATTAATTGCCAGTCAGGAAGACCAGTGACCGGACATTCTGTAAACGAGCAATTAAACTCTATCCACTTGAACTCGAAAATTATATTGTGTTTAACTTCTTCGGCTTCTGTTGGAAATAACACGCTATCCACGCAGACAGTACTGGCATCGCACTGAACATATAAGGTCTAACTATATATTCGAAGCTAGCTAGCACGGGAGAAGACCGCAAATCAGAATAGATTATGACCTTTTCCGATTATTACCAAGTCTTTTGTTGTTTGTTTGATAACTAGGTACTTCGAATTTACCCGTTAAATATATATATATATATATATATATATATATATATATATATATATATATATATATATATATATATATATATATATATATATACCATTCTGCTGTTATTTACTAGTTGTTTTTTTGGTGGCTATCTGGTTTATGGTTTCTTCTATGTCATCTGGTTGCATCGCATATTAAGGCTCGAATAGCTTAGAGAACTGTATTTAGACCCATCCATAGTTCAGATTGGCTGTTCAGGTTTTCTTGTGTTGATGATTTACACACATGTTAATGTGACGTCACAACTCAGCAATCAAAATCTTTTTAGGTGTCGGTGAGACTTTATATAAGAATAATAGAGCAGTTTAGTTAAATAAAATCTTCTAATAATGCCGCTATAGGGGAATGAGTGGCAGAGTTCGTTACGACGGTAGCAACTTCATCACCAACGTCAAGCAACATCATAGTAGATTTTTTTTAATTGAACGAAACATCTCCAGGCATGCCAGTATCTCTTACCCAGCAGCCCTGAGAGCTGGCTTAAGCCACAGATATGCCTCGAGAACTGGAACATCAAAAATCTAAGGGAAACCTCAAGGCTAGCACAAGTAGAGAAGGAAATGAAGGGCTCGAGATTCTAGGAATTCAGTATTATGTCCCAATCGAAGATGCAGATGCAACAACAAAATATTAATTTTACGACGTCAAAATCGGTCAAGGGGATTGCAATACCAAACAAGAGGTTTTCGATTCACTCATGGGCTGAAGTACAATAACCTCTATAAATAAGACCTCTTGACCAGACAGTATATAGTCGCCAAAATATTCCATCAACCTTCATTTATAGATGGAAGCACTCTTCCGCCAATAATCTAAGAAGTGTGGAATTATGATCACTCATACCACTCAAATGGCAGAAACGCTTGACCATTTTAATCCCCAAGCAAGGTGAACTTAGAGAATGCAAACATTTGCGGGGGATCTCTCTCCTCAACACATCAATAAAAATACTCGCAATGATATCATTCTTGACAGAAACCTACAATCAATACAATTAAGAAATGAACCAGCTGGCTTTAAACCAGAAAGAAGATGCACTGATCACATTAACTCAATCCGTATCATCTCCAAACAATTGAATACAACGCTGTACCTGCTCTTGATTAAGCTCAAACAAAAAATATGTCGTGGTGCTGGAAACCGAGTTCAATATAGAGGCAAAGTGTAAAATACTCTATATAGGAGTGAGACTAGGACGCGTGCTCTAACCAATGCTGTTCATGATCGTATTGTATAATGTATAGTGCGGAAGTTGATTGTCACGACTCCTTATGGCATACAACAGGTAAACCCAATGATTCCGATTATGCAGGTATATGGTTAGATTAGATTGTTGTGGCTGCTATCGCACACTTAGACCGGCGATTGGTCCGTTGTGATACCACTCTATGAACGGCTATAGGTTCGAGTTTTTTTTTCGTAGTATCATCTGCGCATTGCATATGTCAGCCTATAGTACTGACATGGAAGATGGGTTGGCCCATGGATTCTAAACACGACATGGGATCCAGATATATGTTCATTTTTCACACCGATCGCACCGCCCAAACAATCGAAGGTGAAAACCCAATTTGAATCTCTCCCCGAATCGGGATTCGAACCCGGTACCTCCCGCTCCAACCGCAGCTTTAACCACTGCGCCACCTGGCAGGTATATACATCATCAATGTACAAATTGACGATGTGCAAGGTGGGACAGAGAATGACATAGATATCGATCACACCATCACTCAATTATATATAAAGGCTGGCCAGAAAATATATCGATGTTTGGACTTACATAAAATCTTGTTATAATATCTCGATAGAGATGAGTGGTAGAGATGGTTAAAACAACAACAACTTCATCACCAATGTCAAGCAACCAACCATTGCTTGGGTTCTTAATTTGGGTCACCACTTTGGAACATCATTTGAAAAAAAAAAAATAATTTGAATGGAACGAAAACTACACCGGCATGCCAGTATGCAGCAGCCCCGGGAGCTGGCTAATGACCCTTGGCTATCACACATAAACGCGAATCAAGAATTGGAATATCATTCAATTGAGTTTTAAAACTCTATCAGAAACCTCAAGTCGAGCACAAGTAGAGAAAGAAATTAAAGTCTATCACATCGAGATTCTAGGCGTGAGTGAAATGAGATGAAACATAGCGGCAAACTAAATACTCGTATACAAGCACTATAGGAATTATATGATATTCTCTGGAAGAGACCACACATATCAATAAAGTATGGAAAACTAACGACCGTCTCGACCGAAGATGCAGATGAAACCACAAAAAATAAATCCTACCAACAATTCAAGAAGGAACGACCTCTAGATCGAACTTGGGGATTTCAATGCATAATTGCTATGGGAGCGAAAAGTTAAACGTGCCATTCAAAAGCTCAAGAACAATTATGACGCTGGACCAGAAAGTACAATCGCCGAAATATTCAAAGATGCTTTATCTACAGGTTGGTGCAAGCACCAACACGAGCAATCGAAGAATTGTGGAATTCTGGCAGAATTCAATCGCCAAGTAAGGTGACCTAAGAGAATGCAAACATTAGCGAGGTATCTCTCTACCTTAAAACAACAATAAAGATACTCGCAATGGTATCGTCCTTGACAGCATTTCAGCATTACTACGATCAATACAAATTTAAGATAGGAACCAGCTGGACTTAAGCCACTGATGTTGAACTGATCACGTCAACTCGAACCGTATCATCACTGAACAATCCAGTTCAGTTGATACGATAAATATAGGAACGCAATTTGGCAGACACTTTGGTAAGAAATATATCGGGATGCTGGAAACAAAGTTCAATATAAAAGCAAAGTAAAAAATACTATAACACTCTAAGGAGTAACGCAAGGATGCGTACTTTAACGCTAATTCAATGCTGTTCATGATCGTATTGTATAATGTAGTGTATTGAACGTCGTCTGCTTATGGCATACAATGAGGATTAACAGGTAAGCCCAATGATTTGGATATACTCGATCACATACACAAACACTCAGACATGCAAGACGTACAAATTGACGAAGTGCGAGGAGGGACAGAGAATGACAGAAATACAACTAGACATACATTAAACATGTTACATAAAGTCAGGATGGCTTCTGCCCTGTGACGCTAGACCAAGATGGGTGTGAGACATGGAAACACCCCAAAAAAGAAATAAACAGCTTTTACAGGCCATTATTGGCCCGTACCGTGTCAACAATCTGACTCCATTGGTTTCGATCACGAGCCAGCTCTTCATATTGTTGCAAGCGACCAGAAGATGCCAGATCGCTCTCTACGCCGTGGAGCCATCGTCGCCGACAGCGACCTCTTCGCATACGGAAAGGCGGCTCTCCCATCAAAGAACGCTGTATCATTCGGTTCGGATCAGCGCGCAAAATGTGACCGAGCCAGCGTACTCGCTGTCCTTTGATTTCATGCACGATATATCAGGAATTGCATTAAATTCGCGTTTTGGGCGATATATCACACGCATGATTCTTCTCTTGAATGTTAGAAGCCATCTTTCGGACTCATCCGTCAATCCAACTCTCACATCCATACATGACAACGGGTCTGATCAACACTCTGAGCCCGATTGCCAGTGGCAAGCCGAACCATGGTATCCTCTCCCACACTATTATCGTGAGTAATGAGAGATCCAAGATACTTGAATCTCATCACTCCTTCAAATGTGTGGTTACCACTACTGAAATTACTTGCTAATTACTAAAACCAGAGATCATATATTTTGTTTTGGACTCATTGATTTTGAGACCAACGGACACACAGATGTACGTATGTTTTAGGTATTCCTAAATATTCAAGGGCATACCATAGTCTCTCGATTGATCGAGTAAAAGGCTTACTTGAAATCTAGGAATACCTGGTGCACATCGCGAGATGTTCCGTAGTACTTGGAAAGAATCATCCGTAGCGAAAAACCTTGATCAGTGACTGACCGATTTGGACGGAATCCTCCTTGGTAGTCACCGACAATTTCCTCCGCCAGAGGAGTAATTCTTCCCAAGATGATGTATGACAGTAACTTATATGCTGTGCAAGGGAGAGCTATACCGCAATAGTTCTCGCACTTCAAGCGATCACCCTTCTTGAAAATGGGGCATAACGCGGCCACTTTCCATTCGTCAGGCATAACTTCATTTCGCCATACCAATCAAACAAGGTCGAAAAGACAGTTCCACAAAGTTAGCCCTTCGAATATCAAGAGCTCTGAATTAATGCAATCAACTCCTGGTGAACGATTTTTCTTTAGTCTCTGCATGGCCATTGTGAATTCCTCATAGGATGCCATTGTGAATTCCTCAATGAACATTTCAACGGTCTGTATTTGAGGGTATTCAAATACAGCTTGTGATACATGTGGCACATTAAGTAGGTCAGAAAAATGTTCACGCCATCCTGGTCCCGAATGGCGGTTGACCGAGATCTTAAGGTATGGTGCAATTCGGTGATTCCTTTAAAGAAACCATGTGAATTGTGCTCATTGCTGAGTTGTTGAACTCTTAAGACCTTAGCCTTCCACCATTCGCGCTTCTTCTGTCTATAAATGCGTTAAGCTGGCCTCCTAGCATGGACTGCTTTGTTTCTTCTTGCAATTGTAAATCGAGTCTGCGCTGTGGGATATATTTTGTTGCTCAACAGCAAGACGACACTCCTCATCAAACCAATCATTTTTGGGCTTAGTTTTCACTATACCGAGAGTGTGCTGGGCAGCATCGACAACCGAGGTTTTCAATACTTCCCAGACACTGTTCACATCATCAGATTGGTAATTGGATCGCATTATGCTATTGCTGACAAGATTTTGATATTTTCGTTGCGTTTCTTCATTTATCAGACGAATACTTAAATGATTTTGTCAAACATAGAGACCGAAATAAAGAGACGAAAGAGGAGATGGATTGGCCATACACTTAGGCAATTACCAAGTGATATAACGAAGATATCCCCGAACTATCTCCCCTATACGATATCCCCTATAACCCCGAACAGAGTAAGATGGTCCAGCCTAGTAGATGTGCTCTTAAAATTGGAGACACAAGGCAAAACAATAATGTCTCGATTGTTCCAATCAATACACTTACACGTCTTTGGAACATCCAAACAAACAACAGTGTGTCAATATTATCATAAACCAACCCTTGTTATAATTTGTATTGTTCTGGTCTCTAATTTTTTGAGTGGCATATGAATATTTTATCCACGCCGTGTGTTAAGATGTACAAACAAACATTTATTAAGACGTATGTAACATATCAATATGAAATAGGGGTGGATATCAACTATACATACATCGATGGGTGCAATAAAATCGAATAATAACCAATATGACGATGATCACGATTAAATATGAGTAATGAACTAAAAACGACTCGATAACAAATGCGAGCACAACAATTGTTTTGTTTGGTCGTTTGGTATATCGCTGAGGAAGGGTGCACAGATTAAAGAAAACATATTTTACTGTAAAGTGTTGTCAAGTGATGATCCGTTTAAATCAATAAATGTTATGTATTCCGAAATGACCATGCTATCATTTGTGAACGACTCGACTCGTACGTACACGCAAAACCATTAATTTTATCCATCGCAGTGATATAGAAATTTTCTCCCGGGTGAGTATTCAATTAGAGTCACGTGCGCTTATACATCGAACAACATCATAAATAATATTTAGTATATGTTCGGGGTAGGTGCACTGTACATACATAGATATTATTTTTCATATTTTTTTCATTTTATTTCCGGTATTTCCTGAACAATTTTCCGATTGACGATGGGTCTATATATAAATTATACGAGAGAGGATGGATGAGTTCATTTTTAAGTTATAACTCAATTAACGTACACACACACACACATATATACAAAAATCGAATGGTGATGATAGCACAATGATAATGATGCGGGGTCGATGATAAGTGATTTTCAAAGAAAAACCACACCAAATTGAAAACCAAACAAGAACAATGTGAAAATGCGTTAACTGCAAGTCATCGTTATTTGGCTTTATTGGCTCAGGAAGGCGATTTATATATAAAAATAGGTGAATTGGATATTTAGATTGTGATGTTGTTGTTATTTTGCTGACCAGTGGTTTGTTATCATATGATTAATGGAACTATGTGTTTATACAAAGGTTGGGGAGACGATGGTATATGCTACAATATATTTGGAAATATTAAACGACCAATCGATTTGAGTAGGTCAAATAGCAGATGGTCAAAAAGTTTCGTGGATCGATAAGTGACCATTATAGGTTCGCTTTCTGTCCGAACTCTGTTTGTACTTTGAATGAAGAAAGGTAACGATATTCGGTATCTTTAAGGTGCTCAAATAGGAACCGCGATCCTAAACAATACATTCTATATAAAGAATATACACGACAAGAGCACATATGGTTCATATTACTGAGATGGAGACAATATATCGGAGAGCGGTCGCCGCCGCCTCCAGGTCCTCGTTTGTTAGAACGGGTGGGTAAAGGGACCTAGGTGTGGGGCGGGCACGCTAAATGACTGCAGATTACCCGGTTTAAGGTGCTACGTGACCCGTGCCAACAAATTAATAGGCTGGGAGCCCATTTAACAAAACCCAGTCGCAAACGGAGCCCTCTGGATACCTGGCGACCTCCATTTGTAAGTAGCCTTACCTGCGTAAACAGATCTCTGCCCAGCTGGACCACATATTTCTTCGAGACTCGTGGGAGCAACATTTAATCCAAACAAAACCGAGACCGGCACTCTCCAAATGCCGGAAACAAAAAGAAAGAGCTCAAACCGTAAAGGTGGAATACAGGGCCCTCTCCATTCTGCAGAGATGCAGGCTAGCATCAAGGGCGCGTTAAAGTTATAGCGTGCTCTAATTAATAATTTAATTAATTTTTAATAATTTAAATATGCCAGATCAGTGGAGCTGTATAAAAAGGCTGTAGCGGAGGTAGAGGAGGTGTGACAAGGCGCGAAGCTTGCGGCTGTAAGCAGGGAACAGATTCTTAGCAGACCAAGAGCACGTGTCTGGCTACCAACCGAACCGGCTAGCCCAGAAGAAATTCTTGAAATAATTAGAATTAGCAACCCTAATCTACCAACAGGAAACTGGAAGATCGTGAGGCAAGAGGATGCAAAGGGGGGCTCCAGATTATCAACTATGATAATCAATACGAAGGCCCTGGCACCGCTTGCCACAACTAGGGGCGTAATCGACATCGGTTTCGGGTCGATTACCCTCAAAGTATACAAAAAAGACGAGACTGAAACACTAGAGGAAGACAGCCCGTCCACAACTGATGCAGTTGAACCTGGAGGAGAGACAGCCCAACCAATGGAGCTCTCCGAGGTAACCGCACTTGTAGAGGAGATGGGCAGCCGACTGTCCGTGGTGTCGGACGAAGAAGACCTGTCGGACCCAAGGGACGGGAGGACTGCAAATATCGGAGAAACTAGTTCTAAGGGGGGAGACACGGGAGACACCGGCGACTCCAATGGAAACGAAGGACACTGGCCTGCGGTAGCGGAGAGTGAAATAGGTAAGTAGGCTCAAATTGGTTATGCTAAAGTTAATACAAAATAACCTACACCATTCAAAGGCGGCGTCGACCGCCTTACTCCTCAGACTGTCTAGATAAGAGGAGGACGTGATCCTTATTCAAGAACCTTGGATAAACACCAACAGGATCTGTGGTATTAAAATGAAGGGGTATACCTAAATATACTCATGAAATTCGGGGAATATCAGATCCTTCTTGGAATATTATTTGATGGATTTGGAATAGCATTCTTGGAAAAAATAATTTAAATATGTTCCTTCTTCCTCAATACAGCAATGGTGACGTAACTGCGGTCAGCCTAGAGGTTTGCGGCAGTATAATTTGGCTGGTCTCAGCCTATTTGTACCGGGACGATCAGGTTCCGCCAGATAACCTGGGGGATCTGGTCCTCGAAGAGAAGAGGAAGAAAATTCTTGGATGTGATGCAAATGCGCACCACACAATCTGGGGAAGCACTGATATCAAAGAGAGTGGTGAGTTACTTTTGATTACATTTACACTTCTGATCCTTAGATCAATTGGGATCATACCCACCGCCATCTTGTGTGCTCAGTGTTTGTGGTATAAATATAAGCTTTCAAAATGCCCAGATAAAGATGTCTGTGCAGGTGCTTCAGAGGTTTCCTTTTGACTCCACTTCTAGTTTTGAAATTCGAAGATGGCGAGTCTGATAATCGATAGTCAGTAAACGCTTCTAGGCATTAAGATTACTTAATGTCTGTACATTTTCAGTAAACCTTGAATGCTTTTATGAATTTCTCTTCAATATGTTTATCCGATCTAACCAGATCCCCGGTACTTGATATTTGAATTGTAATGACGTGATCCTCTTTTTTTAGTGGACTATATAGAGTTTGAATCTAGTGAAAAATCAGCTCAGTTTTATATAGGCCTTTATCACGAAACCAATGCACCACTATTATAATCTTCAGTTCGGAATGAATATTACTCTGACCTTCCTCGACGAGTTTGGAATGTATTTCACAGCAAACTGGTGAAAGGTGGTTTAGAATGATTTCAAGTCCATATTGTAGGAGACTAGGAAATATTCCTTTTGGTGATTTTATCAGATTATATCTTTAGTAATCATCATGGCATCTTCTGTTCTCCATCTTATGAAAATCCATTTTCCCGAAAGTGAGGATTATTTTTGGGAAAATGATCTTTCATTAAAAACTCAATCTCCTGATATATACTTCCATCATACTTACACAGGACTTCTTTACGTTTGGCGGTTACCGTGAGGCTTACTACTTCTGAACAGGTAGATCAAAATTTCTATTTCTATTCACTTTACTTCCTCTGAGAGCGTCAGTCTTTCGTTTCATTGCTTTGTTACAAATTTTTTACGATTTCTCAGTCGTCCCAGCAGCCCAAGACCCTCATAGTTCTCTTGCTCTTCTATGAGATCCTATGAAAAGATCTATTTAAAAAAGATGCCCTATAAATTCCCCCGCACTTTCCGAGTTTCATTGCTCAAGATCAAAGTTACTAGTTGAGATGGAATCTGTAAAATTCCTAATATGTATTTCTTGAGTTCATAAACTTTCTATTTACAGGTTTATCACTAAACTAAGCGAAGGTGAGAGAGATAAAGAGTTACCTCATTTAACACCCTTCAAGGCTTTATAATTTAGACTCTGTGAGGAAAGAGCAATTACTTCCTACCTTGACAATGTCAGTAAGATTGGTCTATTTCCAACATTTGCAACAGTTGACTAGGTCAGATACGGATAAGTTTAATGACACATAACTAGAATTCAGGATCTAGCTGCCCCTCTAAGATTGCTGTAACGGTTATCTTGAAAGTGGATTGCGGTAACACAATTCTAGAAAATAAAACTAGAAAACTATAATGGTCACGTTGGGTTACATTGGGTAGTAATTAGTATAGAAACCAAGATATTGACACTTGAGCTTTCTGAAGGTTTTAATGGCCACCATATGAGGTTGTATATCTATCCCAAGTTGAAGATATTAACGACTCATTCATCCAGTTTTGTTTTATTGCATAAGCTATGGTGGTCGAGTTAAATATATATTATACTAGCTGGCTACGCCCGCTACGCAGCGCGAGGCCTCCAGGGACATTTAATAAAAACTTCGTTTTGCCATATACATTATTTGTAGGGATTGTTTAGAAAGAAAACAATTTCTTCGGCGATATATTGGATATCCATCAATATTTGTAATCGTATCGTCAGTGAATTTTTTTGGAAAGCTTTTAGTACATTTCCCGTATGCCATTCAGATTGCCACATGGGCCATGAATCATATTTGCAGTAACAATTTATTCTATAAACAGTAATTATACTGTCGATTTCTTCAGGACGTATTTTATCGATTAACCATACCAAAATGTGTGCATGAGGTTGATTCAAATGATGTCGGGCCACGAACATTCACCAGTAATAGTCGTAAGTAAAAGCATTCATCATTTTTCGGATGAACTGTATAAATACGGCCAAGAGCTTCAGTAGAACGCACATCCGGATGATCAGGAACTACATTACCTTGCTTTCGACGTTGAAAATTCTTCGATGAAGCATTCCAAGTGTAATAACGCGGCATCTCTGAGTAAAGTAACGCACGTGCAAACGGATCACTTTGGCAAATCGAGAAGAAACTGGTCAATGTTGTCGCTGGTGGGTTTTGAGCACGTTGAGCGGCATTTGCTGCGGTGAAATAAACTCGTTGACCGTTCTCTAGATGCACTGCCAAATGTGTAACAGTCGGATAGCGTTCATGAATGGGAAATGAGAATATACGCCAAATCGCCTCATTGCAGCATATGTACCGACCAATTTGATAGCGCGTGATTTCATCATTGGGGTCAGGAGCTTCAAGACCAAAAGCCGCCATGTCACTGCCCTTGGTGACATATTTGCAGATGTACTTGATGGACTTCAATGAATGGCAATACTCCACGTTACAATGCGCCCTGAATGTTTTGGAAAGAAGTGGCGAATACGGAACAACCCAAGAGTTGTCGACCATGAAATAATTTCTTTTCACTTTGTCTGTGATTATTCTACCGCCATCATCAGGTGATCGACGTCGATACAGTGGATAACCATCGTTGCCAGTGATGGTATCAGCAGTCAATTTTCGTGGATAACGTTTGGAACACTTGCCGTCGACCATGCACGGAGATTGTGGGTTAATGGTGCCACACGGTCCATGAATCATGTTTGTAATTACGACATCATGCAGGTCTGGATCGGTTTCGGGAGCAGGAATCTCAGCAGATATGATGTCATCAATTTGGTCTGGCTGTATTCTTTCGACTAACCAAATAAGAATGTGCGCATGCGGTAAGCCTCCTTTTTTGCCATTCAATCGAATACATCCAACATCGAGTATCCCCAAAGACACGATGCTTAACAATATAGTGCATGAGCGATTGGATTTTTTGCCTGAATACACGTGCGGTGATATCGTGGCGGTCACTTGATGTTTGTCCAGGAAGCAGCAGTTGAACAATTTCTTTCCACTTAGGATTGCACGTGAAGGTGATGAACAGGTCTGCCAACGAACGTCGCCGGTAAAATGGTCAACCGACCAAAATCAGATGCATTTCCTTCGGTGCTAATTGCATCGCGTAAATGAATGTACTGCTCCGTACGTAATTTTGTTTGATTTAAATTGATAAAAAGGAGGCGCTCCGCTTCTATTTTGGCATACATATCGACGCAAAATTGCTGAAACAATCGGCGAAATCGAAGCAAATAGTTGTCAACATTTTGGCGAATCATTAAACGATACGCGTAAAAATTCATTGCATTGACATTCTTGGTAGTTTCCTCACCTAAAATGATATCAGTGACAGTAGTGTCATATTGAAATGAAAATTATTATGAAATCTATTCTCACCGGTCGATGGATTTATCATCTTGATGTTGATATAATATCCATCGTCTCCTTGCCAAAACATCAGTGGGTATTGCAATGCATCGTATGAACGATGTGTTTCGGATATTCGTTGCAATTGCCCCGAGTCCCGACGTGCGAGCACAATATCGCGTGATTCCTGGTTTTCGCCATCAATCACAACTGCAACCTCATCTATTGTTGGAGCGTTGAATTGGCGTTCGTGCGTTCCAGCAGGTCGTTTATCCGCTCTGATCACGACTTTATAGTCATCAGTTGGCATGCGATCCAACGCAGTTTTGAATAACTGGACCAATGCATGATGTTCATGAAGCAGCTGCTGCAAATCGAAAAGAATTCCTCTTCTCATTGCCGTATTGATTGTTTCATGCTGATCAAGTTGATGTTCCACATTGCCCATGAAGTAAATTTGAAGGAATTTATGTTGTGCGTCTTCAATTGGTAGCAATGATCCAATTCGATGGTGAATTTGGCCTTGGATCTTTAGAGTCAATGACGAAATTAGATTAAATATTTTTTGTTCATCAAAAGAAAGTGATCGGTTAATTTATTACCTTGAATGTTGGATTGAATCCGCGTTCATGAATAATATCTGCTCCAAATGAAGTCATTTGAAAGCAACCGTTGTATTTCTGAGCGTTCGACAGAAAATGACGTGATTCTGGTGTTTCACCAGTAAGCAAAGAACGCAATAGCTCTGTTGGCAAGGGCAATGGTGGTAATTTAACCTTTCCACTGAGACAGCACAATCCAGGTGTTTCTCCAATGAACTTCAATGCACGGCAATGGTTGCACATAACCTCTATTGGGTGAATTTGAACGGAAGGATGCGAGCTGTAGTCAATTCTGCAATCGTAATGAAACGCTACTCGATGCAAATCAACATTTGAAGCACTTCTTCTTATACGTTGATTTAGATTATTACGTTGTTGATTTGTCTCATTTGCCCGACGATTTCTCATTGTCAACTGCGCCGTTTCATTTCCCGCCTGTCTTTCTTTTTGTGTTTGTGATGCACGAAGTCGGGCCATACTAACACGGCGCTGTTCTCGTGCGATTTGTTGTTCATCCGCCGTCAATTGATAGGCAATATTCCGAACTCTATTTGCATTTCGCGTGCGATGCGAAAGATTCGATCTTCTGATTCTTGGCATTGTTAATTACACTGATAAACGAACACACAAAATATCAAATGTCATAAGCTCACAAAATAAACATCTTTCTGGGCAACTTACCGTTTGAAAATAGAATTTAACACCAAAATGATCAATCAGAATGAAATGAAATGAATTTTCAAAGTATTCCACCTAAAAATTAATTGCACAATCCTAAATGAACGTTTGGGTTGATTATCGATGAGCACGCAATACCATTTACAATGTGCATTTCATTAAACTAAACTCACCTCTATGAAATCACCTTTCGCTGGGAATTTTCACAGTAAATTGTTTCAAAATAATGTATTAAATCAAATTTAATTTAAATAAATAACGGAAGCTGATAAAAGCTGAAGAAAATTCCAATATTTATGTTACTAAAACCAAAGCATCCTAAATATATAAAGCCAGAATGAATACTCAGTTTTTGAAATGAGCTTTATTTAGTGTATCAATAATGTACGTTTTATCAAGAAACTCATACGAAACGTACAAATTTCTTTTTAAGTTTTTAGCTATTGCAACTTGGAGCTTTTAAAATTTTATTTCATAAAATGACTAAGAAAGGGTGAAATAAGATGTGAACATATACCATTTTTTTCAAATCAAAATAAATCACGATCAAATTTAATTATAAATTGATCTATATTTTTATAAATTTTGTGCTTTTCATTTCAATATAAACGATATCCTCTAAAATATATTTTCCTCGCTCTAATTCTCTATCGGTTGTACCACGAAAGTCAAACTCATTTCTTAATAAATTTAGAAAAATAATATTGACGAAAATACACATAATTGAACGCGAAAACTTAAAAAATTAATAATTAATTTATTTAAATGAAATTATGTATTCGAAAAAATTAACTAAAACCGAATTTTTAAACATAAATCAGATAAAAAGATATTTTCAACATGCAGTTGTTAATAAATAATATTATCAGCTGATTAATGTTTACACTTCAGAATGAACACATAACCTAATCACAATTTCTATTTTGCTACACATTTATTCACAATCACAGCACAACACTACACTATATTCTCAATCCTGAAATACATCGAATCATTAAAAATGGTTTATAAATGCTGTATCAACATAAAAATAATATTTAATTGCATAATTATGCATTAAATACGAAACCAATTTTCATAATGACTTAAATGTCATAACAATGGGAGAGAGAGAATATTTTTTTATATTGAATGATAGTTCGATGAAATGCCATTACGATCGTTGCTGTTGTATAAAAATTTTGCAAGCCATTCATGTTATAATCATACATGTGTGCATGTAATCATTAAATCTAGTTAAATGTGTATAGTGTATATGAGATTTTGTACATTGGTATTGTTCATTTTATACATGAAAGCAAAACAAAAATTACAATACAACTTAACATTTAATGAAATTGATTTGTTTGGTGTAAAGTGCCATTTTGATTTATTCTCTTTGTGAGCATACTTAAAATAAAATATAGTTCTCGTAACCTAACTATGTATCTGTCTCTGTTTTCATTTTAAGTTATTAAAATACCATATTTTCATTTAATGAATAAAGGAAAATGGAAAAATAAATCGAAAAATGATCAATTTCAGGATGAAATTTGAAATTTCTGTTTTCAATTGAATATAACCTAAGTTAAATTTGAACTACTTTTCATTCAAATATTTACTATATAGTAAAGCCTTACCTTTCATACATTTTGTATGAAACTGACGTTGATTTTTGTATTTTTTGTTACACTAAATAAAGCTCATTTTGATCATTCTTGCTTCGTTTAATCGAGACTGCTTTGCTAAAACTCCAGTCATATATGTCATTGCATCTGCCAAGTGTGCATACAACGCCATCTACTGGCAATATAGCATTTACAATCATGTTTTTTATGGGTTCTTGAGTTAAGATAGCGTTGTAAAAAAAATGTATGTGAAAATGAATTTTCTTCATAATTTTTTTTTGGGAAATTTTCCAAAATTTTCTTGTGTATTCTTCTTATTTGGCCGGAGACCTGTCCGAATTGGTGCTAATCACCGAAATCGGTCCAGGCGTTCTCGAGTTATAAGCGTAGTAACTAACATCACTTTCTTTTATATATATATAGATTGAACTCGACCCCAAAACACGTTTGACAAGCCCAAAAAAACCTGTGACTTGATGATATGGTGATTCTAAGTCAAATTCTGATCTATGGGTACTCCTATATAGATTTATGACTTCTTTGGTCAATTGGATCGCCATGCTATTCAAAATATGGTCAAAAGTTGCAGTTTCGTCTTCTTAGTAAATTTTTTTTTAAATAACACCTTTATTAATAACACCTTTATTATTACTCCTTACTTCGTTTGTACTGTCCAGTAGTTGTACGGCCTCGACGTTGGTATGGGTAAGAAGTCTCTTCTCATGTCTTATGGCACATTCGCGGATGACGTCGTCAATCAATTGAATTTCTAGATCATTGTGTATTTCCCGGTTAGTCACGAATCGGTAAGCGTTGGTGATCATTCGAAGAAATTTATTTTGACTACGTTGTATAATGTCTCTATTAGACTTATGAGTACAACCCCATAGCTGCGCGCCATACATCCATATTGGTTTGAAGATAGTTTGATAGACTAGTTTTTTGCAATACAGGTTCATTTTGGAATGATGCCCAATTAACCAGTACATTTGACGTTGTTTAAATCGTATCTGTTCAGCTTTTTGTCTCACGTGATGTTTCCAGTTGAGCCTTGAATCTAAATGCAGACCAAGGTATTTTACCGAATCAGCCTGTGGCACTTGCGCTCCATTGAGGTATAAGCGTAGATTATTATTTGCGTATCGAAGTGTAAATGTCACATGGGTTGATTTAAACTCATTAAGCACAATGTTCCAGTCAATTGTCCATTTAGTAACGTCGTTCAATGCTCGTTGCAGATTTTCCACTGCCTTTGATTGTGATTCGTCTACTGACATAATTACGGTGTCATCGGCAAACGTACCGATGAATGTTTTATTCGTTGTAGGTATGTCCGCAGTGTAGAGAAGGTAGAGGACAGGTCCCAAAACACTTCCCTGCGGAACTCCCGCTAACGTTGGATAAAAGTCAGAGCATGTTTCTTCATGGATGACGCTGAATTGCCGATCAGAGATGTATGATTCAAGCAGCTGGCAATAGTTTTGTGGCAGCATTTTGCTCATTTTGAATATCAATCTCTCGTGCCAAACCCTATCAAAAGCCTGGGATACATCCAGAAATACGGCGGGGCAATATTTCTTTTCTTCTAACGCTTGCTCTATTACCGTAGTTATTCGATGGACTTGATCTATTGTAGAGTGGTTGTTCCTGAACCCAAATTGAAAATCAGGGACGTTTACCATGGGCTTTAGACGTTTCAGTAGTAGTTTTTCAAACAGCTTTGATAGGGTCGGAAGCAGTGAAATTGGTCTGTATGATGTTACTTCTTCATCTGGTTTACCAGGTTTCTTCAGCATAATTATTTGGTCCGTTTTGAAGAATTTGGGTACATACTTCATTAAATAAGTATGTGATCATGATGATTGCTTTACGTGGAAGCTCCTTGAACAGACCCGGTGATATTTCATCAATTCCTGGTGCCTTCTGTTGGTTCAGACTTTTGTCGATTTCTTGAGCAATTTCCATTGGTGTGACCCATTTAAAATCCTGATTTGGTTGATAAGCAGGTGTTGCGTCAATGTTGGATTGAATGTCATGGGACTGAAACACTGTTGCAAGGTGTTGAGCAGAGTTCTGCTTTTTCTTTGTCTTGTCGAACCCAACTGCCTTGAGCATTTCTTATAGGTGGTATTCGAACTACAGGTCGTTTAAATTTTCTGGTAGCTTTCCATAACGAGTAATCCTTATTCATTTCAGGACCTAGCCCTCTTAGGTAGTTGTCGAAGCAATCCTGTTTGAAGCTTTTAATTAGTCTATTGACTTTGTTACTTACACGATTGAAAGTTGTCTTGTCAGCGGGATTTCTGGTCAGATGCCATATTCTCCTTGTCTTTCTTCTTTCTTTGATTTATTCTCTGATTTTAGCCGGATATTTGACTTCGAACTCCGCTTTATCCTTTATTTCTGGAGTAGTTAGACTGGCGGCCAATTGAATGTATTCACACTATATGACAACTGGATGAAATACCTTTTGTGATGAAGAAATCAAGTAGATCTGGAATTTTTTCTGCATCCGTTGGCCAATACGTTGGCCCTCCTGGAGAAAAATATTCGCAGTTATTTTCATGAATGGCATTGAACAAAGCATTCCCTTTCCCAGGGGAAATTAGCCTGGAACCCCAAGCTGTATGTTTTATACTATAGTCCCCTCCAACAATAAACCTTGGACCGAGTTTATTGAAAACGTTATTAAATTGTGACTTCGTGGGTGAATGCCGTGGGAGACAGTATGCTGCCGCAAAATTTAAATCTGCGCCATTATATTGGATTGAGATCACAGTTACTTGCATATAGCTTTCACGAATATCCTCTTGTTGATTATGTTTGATATTATTTTTTATTAGTACAGCTGAACCGCCTTTGGCTCTTTCACTAGAATGGGTTGTCCAGTAGGAGGTAAATCCTTTTATTCTGATAAAGCTTTTGTTCGAGAAGTGTGTTTCTGATATCAGGGCAATGTCTATGTTGTTTGTATGGAGGAATATTTCCAGTTCTTGGGCTCGTTGGATGAGCCCATTAGCGTTCCAAGTTACAATGCGTAGGAACGAGTTAATCATTATTGTGTATGCTGACTTTTTTGCTTTCCAGCTTTGATACTCTCTCTGCTAGGTGACCAAGTGTCTGTTGAATTTGATTAAGCAGTTTAATAATTTCATAATTACTAGGCTCTTCATTCCATTCTCTGTTTTTTATTGTTTTGGTTTAAATCATCAGCAGATAATTTTGTGGCTGGCGCATAGGATAATCCAGCTGTGGATGGTGTAATTGTTTTTTGTGGTTTAGCAGCTTTGGTTTGTAATCGCTGTACTATGCTTGTTCTATTATTTTGTTGGCTTTTAATTTTGTTTTGGTATACACAGCATCCTTTATAGTTTGCAGTATGTCCTTGTTGGTGACAAAGAGCACATGAAGGTGCGGTATCTGGTTGTTTATTGCATTTTGTCGTGTGATGATTTCCAGTACACTTAACGCATTTGGTTTGACGATAGCAAAAACTCTTGGTATGTCCAAGTTGTTGACAATTCGTACATTGTGGGATGCCCCTTGTCTTGTTAGGTGGCTCAATTTTAACTATACAGTACGCAAGTTTCTTGATATTGTATACTTCTTTATTGTTGTCTTTTTGTTTTAAGTCGACGTAAAACAATGGAAAGTGTTTCTTAACTTTTCTCCATTAATTGCGATCATTTTGTATATGTTGGTAATACCTGCGACTTCATGTCCCATTTTTTCTAAGTCTGCTTTAATTTCATCGTGACTAATGGAAGATGGTAAGCCTCTGATAACCACTCTATAAGCCTTTTCGCTGTTCAGCTGGTAAGTGTGATATTCGATATTTTCTAGTTTGTTGCTGGCTTCTTTTTTTAATTCTTCCAGTAATTTTTTGACATTTCTGTAATCGTGTTCATTATCAAAGGTAATTCTAACGTCACTATTTGAAAGCGCCTTAAAATTAGTTGATTCACTAGTGGTTTTAATTACTTCTTGTCGAAAAAATTCGAAATTATTGATATTGCTCACGTTAATGGGTGGAGGCGGTGGTATTTTTGGGTTTTTCTGTTCAGTGTTATTGTTCACACTTTGTGTAATATTTTTTGGAGGGGTTTTCGTTTTTGTGCGCCTACGTTTCTTAGTATTTCTGTTATCAGCACTGGAAACTTCTTTTTCCAGTTCTTCCTCATCTGTGCAATAATCCTCTTGACTCAGAGCACTGAATCTATTATTTTGTTGAAAAGCTGGAAATTGCCGCAGCAGCCAGTTGGAATTATTTGAATGATCATGTTTACTGGATGATGGCTGAATATCGTTCGAAGACAGATTGTTAGCTCGTGCTGAATCCTCATATTTGCTGTTTTTAATCTCTTCTTTTAGTATAGAGTTTTCTCTTTTAAGTTCAGCAACTTCATTGCTCAGCTGCGCGATTAGATTCTCCATTTTTTGAAATTTATTTAACAGCTCCTCACTGTTTATAATATTTGTTGATGCTCTCGGCATTTGTTCTGATAATAAAGTTCTTTTTTCAGAGGAGACTGCGTTGTTTGCAGATATGAGTTTGCTATTTAAAACTGGTGATCTCAACATTTTCGTGCTCTTCGGAAAGTTATTTCCTCTATTTGGCGGTAGTTGTTTCTCCACAGGATCTATGGTACCGGCCTCCGAGCAGCTGGGTTGATTTGATGCTATTAAAGACGCATTCGTCTCGATTTCATGCATAATGACCCAAATATAGGTCATTATCATGTTGTAATGCACACACTTCACTTATGATTTGCACTAAATAAAGTTTTTTCTTAACACTGCACTTTTTAGTTACAAAAAACAATTTTTTTTTTGTTGTGTTGTGTTATGTTATGTGAGTATAGTTATTGACTTTGCACTTTTAATAAGGATTATTATTTAAAAAATTATATTTATGAAAAATGAAAAATGCGTCTACTCACTTTGAGTATTTATAAAGAACTGAAGTAAATGACAACATAACTGCTTCATTATGCTTGGCGTTTCGACCTATTTGTATGGACTATGGTTCTACCGTGTCGATATAGTTAATGTGTTTGATCGAATGATTATGAACATGTAATTTCATTGGTTAGTCAAAGACAATTGTAAATAGGATAAAACAGCGCTTACCTCGCTATACTGCACACTAAAGCGGTCACCTATCGTTTTTCAAGAACTTTTACTTCTTTTTAAGCAGTTGAAGAGTTTATCGACATTTGGCCAGATTGTATATCCTGCAGTTCCATCAAGATGTACAAGTGACCAGGAATCAAGATAATCTGGATGTTGAAAAGCTCACTCATGACGTAAGTGAAACTGATCATCGTGACTGTCACTATAAATTATATAACTGTGTCGATAACACTTTGTGTTTAAACCAGTTCGGAAACTCTTCAATCACAAACCCAATAACCGACCTAATGTTCCGATTTCAAAACAAGTTTCAACCCACCGGTGTTCTAACAATGTTATAGTGGCCATTTTTACTTTCTCCAAAATATTCAGTTTCCAGTTGAAATTACTGTGCAACATATTATCCATAACTGAACTATATTACTATACTAACTATATCAACCTATTGATTGATTAGTGATTTGTATACTTTCTTGATTGTTCCCAAATATTTTCCTTAGACAGTTAACACAACATCGTCTGCATAGGTCACAATATATTTCTATGTATCTCCATTTTCAACGGTAACACATTGGTTACTACCTCAATGTCGAGAAGCATATTCCTTCGAGCCGACTAATTAGTCTACCAAGCGTATCAATGTAAAAGGACTTTCCTTACGGATACCCATATTGAGACTACTACACCTATAGCCATCACAGCTTCTCTTCGCTCAAATGTGTACCTCTTACAGACTTCCTTTTGAGAAAGTAGGAAAGCGGAGAGAAAGAAGGCACTAAGTTTAAATTCGAAATATAATTAAATATTATTCCAATGCTCTAAAAAGTATTAGTTGGTATGTTTCGAAAATCCTTACCAACTGGTCACACAATCGTTTTCAGGACTTCTTAGGAGCCTTCGTAAACACTTTGTTCAGTGCTGCTAGCGCTATTGTGGCCTTTCATTAAAGTCTTATCAATTGTAATTAGTTGGTAAAAATTAAATCCAGCTGTCCTTCTATGGTTTCTAAATGCTAACTGAGCTGTAGATTTCCCACTGGTCCATGTATAGGCTGAAACTAGCATGGACATATGATTCTCAATTATGTCTCTGTTGATAAATTGTGAAAGGAGAGTCTCAGGGGAGAGAGAGAGAGAGAAAGAGAGAGAGAGTGAGAGCGAGAGAGATAGTAAAAGTTTGCTTGATTTTCTAAAATAGTGTTTAATCAGCTGAAGTGACTTCACGTTATGTCCCGATCTTTAATCTATCACAATCCCGACCATATATGTAAATATTATCGGCAAACCGACAAATTTTATTACAATCTTCAATACACATAGACACACTCTTCACTCGGTTCATCCCAAATTGTAGAATTAAATGTAGCGAAAATTTTAATTGAATATGGACCAAGACGAGTTTTTAAAATCGTCGGTTTTCCGGAAAATAAATCTCATAAAAAATTTTAAATTTTAAAAAAGGGGTAGAAGACCTTTCTGTCGACAATTCGACATACCCATAGTTAACATAAGTTAAAAAACCAATTTTTGGGTAGCATCAAAATGTATAAGAAACTCGTTAACATATATGGTGGGAGGGGATGTGATCTGCTAATAGATTTATGATTTGAATCAATTCATCATAAAAATATGGGTATGTGTGTTATTCGTATATCGACGGTTCGAATGGAAAATAAATGGACCGAGGTCATTAGAGTGGAAAGTAAAGATAAGTTTAATATGGAGATAAAATATGAAATTTGTTTTCCTCTCGAATCAATCAATTATCCGATATGTATATAGCTACACATGTGTGTGTGTATAATGATGGGGTCGGGTTGCTCCCCCCACTGATTCGATTATAAGTACGGGCAAACCACACACAATAATCGTAGTTCGATTCAAACCACACCTATTGTCGTTGTTATTGAAAACTCGAATTTCGAAAATTATCGATTCCGGTTTCCAAAATACATAATATATTCCCTCGAACATACACACACACACTCGCACACATTCGGTGGGGACAAAATAAAACGACAAAAATTATAAATTATCGATGCTTTTTATCGACAGTAAATAAATCACCCTTTTTTGGCAATTTGCTTCACTTACTCGTACTTTTGTTCGATTTTTATTTGAGTCAATTTTCAGTCAACCCCTCGCCCGTTCATCCCTTTTAATAGATTAGTTATTTTTATGTGTATTAGGACTTTTTTTTATGGATGTTGTTGTTTTTGGTGTCGTTATAAAATTCGAGAGATGATTTTTTTTATGTTGATCACATCCTTTCAAATTAAGTCAATTAAACGGTTATCGATTTAATGATGTTTGCCATTGGATGTTATGGCAGAAAATAAATGTTTTGGAATTTGACTTTTGTGTTATGGTTGAATCTATACCCATTTTGATTGAATGCATTATGCGTGCAGAATGTATATATGTATGATTTATGTCGAAACAGCCTTTTGTTGAACAATTGGTATAGATTCCACAGCTATTTTGAGCTCTTTGATTCTAAATCATATTCAAAGTAGAAACAAAATTGAGTTTTTTTATATCTCGGGAGCGGGCTTCATTTCTATTCTGCATCGGTTTCGATCACAAACAAACCCGTTTCTCCGTTCTTAAGAATTAGAAGATGCTAAATCTGAGCGATATCTTTGACTATAAAGATCACTTTATCATTCGGTCTGGATCAGCACACTGAACGTGATCGACCCAACGGTCTCACTGTCCTTTTATTTTATGCACGATATCAGGGATTTGTATATATAATTGCTTATACCTTGATGGAGAAATAAAGCCCGATTACCAAGGACAAGTCAGTCTTTATTATACTCTCCCATACTATTATCGTGAGTAATGAGATCACTCCTTAATCCAGTAATTATCACTTTTGAATTCTATCATTTCTTTGCCAGATACAACAGATATCACATATATAGCATTTGCATATGTAAAAGTTGATTAAATAAGATGTCGAGATGTTTCACTTTAATGAAGAATGTATTCCAACATGATAGGTTTGGTTCAAATCTAGGAATACCTGGTATACATCGCGAGATAATTCATTGTACTGAGAAAGAATCACCCATTGATCAAAGAATTCTCTTTTGTAGTCGCACCCATACTTTCCTCCACCAGAGAAGTAATTTTCGCCAAGATAATAGAAGACAGTAACTTGTATGCGATGTCGAAAAGGGAGCTTTGCCTCGATAATTAGCACATTTTAAGATTGGGCATAACGCGACCACTTGCCATTATTCGGGCATAGATTCATTTCGTCATATCAATCGAATAAAGCCGAATAGTCAGTTGGCAAAGTTAGTATTCCGTGAATATCAAGAGCTCTAAATTAATGCAATCATCTCCAGATTAATTTTTTTTTAATCCATGGTGAATTCCTCTTAGGATGGATCCTCAATAAACAGATTGTGCTACATGTGGAACATTTTTTTTGTTGGGTGGCTACTACCGCACACTTAGACTTACCGCACATATGTATGGCTATAAGTCCAATTTACCACTATATGTAGAACCATCTGCGCATTGCATAGCTCCATCTCAGCCTATAGTACTGACATGGATGATGAGACGGCCAATTGATTCTAAACTCAGATGTGTTCATTCACACCATCGATCGCACGGCCCAAACGATCGATGGTGAAAAATCTCTTTTTGCATCCTGCCCCTATCGGTCTTCGAACCCAGTATACCTTCCGCTCTATTTGCCGCAGCTTTGCGCCATCTGGACTGTATGTGGAACATTAAGTAGGGTAGAAAAATGTTCACGCCATTTATTTAGCATCACATCGATGTTTACAGAGAGGTTTCCATCTTGGTCAAATGGCAGCACATTGAGATCGTATTCCACGTGCAAACCCCTTATCCCGTGTCCGATCCTTAAGCGGATATTCGATGTTATATTTCATCATATTGCCCATCAAGCAATTATGGAAGAGTTCGGTGCTACATCCATTACTCGTCGGGTTGTTATTATGAGTATAGATAAATGAATATCCAAAACAGTTGTTGTTGATGAATCAGTGTTATTATTTAGTACACTCGGTCGGTATGCGCAACGATATGCCTTATTCGCGATTCACAGCTTTTTACACCGATGTGCGAATAAAGATTTCAGGTAAATTTGGATTGATATCTATGTGTCGAAACACACTCTAAACATCGGCTTATAACAGTGGAATTTCCGACATGATAGTCAGACCAAAAGAGTATTCGATCAAAACAACGATTATGGACAAATTCTTTTAAGAGCTCAAATGGGTGTTCCTGTTTGTCCTTTCGTAATATTTCAGGACCACTATTCTAATAAAAATGTGAAGTGTGTAAGCTTACCATAAATTTGAATGTGTAATGTAATCCGAGTTGTTGCTTGAACCTTGTAATCCACTAGGTCTGTTTAGGGAACAATCACACGTCAATACCTACCCTTCTGACACATACTCCCGATAATTTCCATCTTACCTTCTGCCTAACCTAAACACGGCAAAAATCATTTCCCATAATGGAATTTCTGCCTTCTCTCTCTCAATACAACGTGGTAGTTCGTTTCGCGCTCAAGGCATAGATGCCTCGTCCCTTCCAGTCATTTTAGCCCCAAAAGTAAGTCTAGTAGAAACCTATATAGCAACTATAATGGAGTCCATAACCTCCAGTTTTCTCTCCAACCATCTCGTCAATGCGACACATGGGAAAAGCCTTTAGAAACGAAAAGTCATCTCATCCGGTCCGGCTGGCATTTATTTCCTCAATTGTTCTAACTATCATGCTACTATCATGCTTGTTTTTCACCTATAGCTGTCCGATGTTTTCTGGTATCATCAATTTATCGATCATTCGAAAACGGCGAACCACATAACCGAGACCGTTCAACAACTCTTGATACCCCGTTGCCATTTGTAGCGCGTGACACAAAAGTTTTCTGTTGATTGAGGGTACTTGGCCTTCAGCGTTTTTTAATCTTATAGATTGATAATCTCCTCTTGTGTCGTAGGTGGTATCATCCACCACCATTTGAGTTTTACGACTTTTGTTTCACATTTTGAAACGCTTTTGTCGCTCAGGTTAATGTCCTTTCTGATTCCTTTTATAATTATCAACCAGATTATCCTTTTCTAATTACCATCGATAAAGATTGCCTTAAGTGTGATCTCATTAGAAATCTTGAATGAAATTTGAAATCACTCCGTAGGGTTGAATTCAATCCCAATAAATTTCACTCCCTCGCTTTTCTGGCCGAACTGATTCATTTCAATTTTGGTCTACATCTGAGATATAAGGGCATGAGCACCGAAAACTCATTTGGCAAGACTTGATCGAGTACAAAGCCGAGCTCAAATGTATCATCTATCTCTTGATTGATTTTATTTCACGCAGGCGGAACTTCGGTGCTTTATGCGTATTCTACAAATGATTTCATGGTCGTTGCTTATCTTAAAATTTTGTGGGTGTAGATGACATTCGGATCACAATGAATTGCATTTCCTGGTATATGTATGGTTCCAGCAATCGTTTCTCTATTTAAGGTTATCGATTGAATTTTGCTTCTTACATCTTCTTTACCGATAGTTGAACTAAATTGGTTTTAACGGACCTGTAGGTTTTCACTACCAGATCTTATGTATACGGTCAGTAGCTTCGGTTATGACATGCATTGATCTACGGTGCTGAGGTGTAAATTGTGCTAAACATGTTCTCTATGATGACCGATTCATCTGGTCAGAATATATAAATTGTTTTTTTTTTTTTTTTTTATTTTATTCTATGCTATCTTTTTTGGGGCTCAAGGCTCTCTCAGCTCTTTCGCGGTTCACTTATTTACGTCCTACTTTACGCCTTAACGGCCAAATCGAGGACGTACGGCTATAGGTCCGATTTTCGTAGAACCATCTGCGCATTGCATAGCTCCACGCCAGCCTATAGTACTGACATGGAAGATGGGTCGGCCCATGAGTTCTGCACTCCAACAGGGGGTCATAGATGTGTTCATTCACACCACCAATCGTAATCAGATGGTGAAAAATCCCTTTTGCATCCTGCCCCTATCGGGATTCGAACCCGGTACCTCCCGCTCCAACTGCCATAGCTTTAACCACTGAGCCACCTGGGCGGTATATAAATTGTTGACTATTATATCAGCTATTTCTTGATATGGTCGAATAACAATGCTATCAACTTCCTATACATTTAAATCCTGTCCCAAGCAAACCGAAAACATCCTGGTTCTACACCAGTTCGATAATTGTTTAGTAATGGTGTTGCCTCCAAGTTTCTACAATCAAATATGTAAACCATATTAGCAAGATGAGGAATGGTTGAGTTCAACTCAAATGTAAAATGGACCCTCACTGTCTTTAGTTAAATGCTTCCTTTTCTCTAAGTGCTGACTCGATAAAATTTTATAAATTGAATTCAATTTGTTGAAATTTAGTCCTGATGACATTTCAGGGTTCAGATTTCTTCCACCTTTGTAGTTTGACGTGAAGTATACAAAAGTTTCGATGATATTGACGGGTTTGATAATCTATATCAATTCGCGGAATATTAATTAGCGAAATGGCTTTATGCGCGATACCACAAAGTTATATTTATTCCCAGATCTAGGTTCATAAATTACACGCACGATTCTTCTATTGCATATAAGCAACCAATTCTCACATTTATCAGGTTCAACTTTTTTGTCATATTTTATACTATGCAATCTGTTCATGCAATCTTGGGGCTCAAGGCTCTCCCAGCTCTTTCGCGATTCTCTTTTTTACGTATAACGTAAATAATCCTCTAACGTTACGCCTTAATGGCCAAATCGAGGGCGTACGGCTTTAGGTCCAATTTTCGTAGAACCATCAGCGCATTGTATAGCTCCATGCCAGCCTATAGTCCTGCCACTCCAACAGGTGGTCATAGATGTGTTTATTAACACCAACGATCATCATCAGATTGTGAAAAATCCCTTTTGCATCCAGCACCTATCGCGATTCGAACCCGGTACCTCCTGCTCCAACTGCCACAGCTTCAACCACTGAACCACCTGGGCGGTGAGGTTCAACTTATAATTGTTTTTTACATTTTCAGTCGGATAATTGAGTATGATTTTCATACATCATACTCAGTTATCAAATCCATCAGATTATTGTAACTTTTGTAAAACGAGTTTTTACCTTAGATTGGGCAAATTTCGGCTGGTACAAAATACGAACGGAAATTCTTGATGTTCCTCAATACTTAGCAACTCGTTCTCGTTCGTTAGAGTTATAATTGCTTAAGGAAATTTAACTGCCTTTTGCTTTGATTTCGACTGGGTTGAATTAATCACAGATCTGAAAGTAAATATTTTGCCTGCACGGTTTTCGAATTGCATTCGGCATTACGTATCTGTTTTTTGCCAATCATTGTTCTACCCGCTACATCACACTCTTCTCTAAAGCACGCTGTGAAGTTGTAAACTCCTTGCAAACAAGACGACTGACTGCATTTGATTTATTGAACTAATGTCGGCAGAGTTAATGTCACTCTTATCTGGTTCACACTCTTATTTGTTTTGAGCCCTGCTATTACAACAGTTTAAATTCGTTGTACGCAGTAATCAGACTAGTTATTGAAGTGAAATTATTTATCTTCTCTAGTAGGTACACCATTGTCTTTCAAGTTGAGCACTCTATGGGGTGGAAATCAACTCAATCACGTTTAAGAGTAATTGATTCTAATACTGTTTCTTCAAACTTATTGACAAGGCATTAACCGAATTGGCAGTCTGATTGAAATGAGACTACATTGGATTCCATATGGAAACTAAAATAGACGATAACTTGGTCCAGACAAGCTCATCTTCTACGTTTGTGGAACCAAAGCCGATCCTATGAGTGACGTGGCTATTTCTAACGAAATAGATCACATTAATTGTCTACAATAGGAATAGTCGTCTCATATCGTTTATCCAATCTTCATTGAAACGATAAACCAGCGAAGATGCTTCTTAGACTATAATAGAAGAATCTTGAAAATCTTGTTTGGTATTCTCACTGAACACTGTCTTTTGAGTTGTTCCGAATAAAAATACTCTCTTGGATGTGGTTCCTATCGGTCAATTAACGGTGTTGAAGATACCGGACATCTGGGCCATCACTTGAAGGACAAATAGATTCTGGAACTGACAGCATTCATTTTGAGACAGGATGTCACAATAGAAAATAGAGCTTTTGTTCGAGCTGAGTTCTTATAATTCGCTAGAACTGTTACGTTATGATTAAACACTGGGTAGGATATGTCTGATGAGATGAATTTGATCTTTTTGAGCACACATGACGTCATCATCAAATCAAAGCCGGCCTAATGAATTAGAACAACATAACATATGCACAACTTCGAATAACAATTCTCAAAGTCTTGCAACAACTCGACGCTATATTGGTGACCGTTACGTCCATGTCCTTGTTAAGGAAACATTACATTACACTCACACGTCAATACCTTCTGACACACAACCTCTCAAAAATGAGTTTTATACTACCTCCTCCGGTCTAATCTATAACAACTTGGCCACTTTTCAAGGTCTCCCTTCTTCAATGTCCCTTTTAAGGCACAGATATTTATTAGGAAGTTCGTCACATGCTGCAATACAACAAAATATCTCCGAAGGAAGGTAGCATGCAGCCAGTCAGGTTCGCTTCATCCCGCAACCAAGCCTAATAAAATCACTAACGGGGCGAAATCAGCCACCTCAGCCTTATTACTGCATTAAATATAGAATTACACCATACAAATATGACTAAAAAACGAAGGAAAATTCACTTGTGGGAAAGTATTGTTGGCGTTCAGTAGTAAGTACCCAAAATCGGATTTAAGTTCTTATAATACGCTAGCACTGTTGCGATACGATTAAACACTAGATAATATACAAATCGCGTACGAACTTCTCCGGTAGCACATGCCTGATGAGATAGATTTGATCTTTTCGCTCTCACAGACATTGAATGACGTCATCATCAAATCGAAACCGGCCTAGCTAATTACAACAATATAACATCATGCCACAACTTCGAATAAAAATTCACAAAGTCTTACAACAACTCGGCGCTACATCACATTGCCCAATATTTTCTCATCTGGCAATTGGTATTTTCTACTTCTCCAATACATAACTCCAATATATCTTCTCCTACATTATAAAATCTTTCCTCCATTGCCTAATGGCCTCCAAGTGGCATTTATACTTTTACGATTAGACGCAGGTTCGATTCTTGGTATGTTGAAGCTCTTTTGATAGTGTTACTGTTGATTTTTTCTTGTCAGGCTTGTTTGTAAATTAATCTCAGAATCTTCTGACCTGAATCCAGATCTCTTGGGTTCTATTTTTATTGAGAAGGTCAAGTTGTTACTTTTTATATTTTATACTATATGCAATCTCTTTTGGGGTTCAAGGCTCTCCAAATCGAGGATGTACGGCTAAAGGTCCGATTTTCGTAGAATCATCTGCGCATTGCATAGCTACATGTATAGTACTGACATGGAAGATGGGTTGGCCCATGTTCTGCACTCCAACAGGGGTCATAGATGTGTTCATTAACACCACCGATCGTAATCAGATGGTGAAAAATCCCTTTTGCATCCTGCACCTATCGGGATTCGAACCCGCGGTACCTCCCACTCCAACTGCAACAGCTTCAACCACTGAGCCACTGAGCATGAATTATATTTCATGGCTTATTATATCGATTTTATCGCTCATCTTGTCTTTCGTTAACCTCAGCTCGATGAGTCGATGTCTTATGAAGATTAGCCGAAATCTCCTTAATCGATCTCTTTACCCGCGTGACAATTTGGAACCAAATCTGATGGCAGAAGTCAATGAGTTATGCTATCAGCTCACCATTTCCAGGAACAGTTTACAGATTGATTCTCTACGAACATATTCTAAATTTATTGGTTACACAAACTGTTTGAACTGTCAATGTAGTATCTTGGTAAATGTACCAATCAATATAAGGACACATGTCCTTTATATACAAATATTTCCCTGGCAAAAAAAAACTACTAGGAGTCCTAAAAAACGATTCTCAACGATATCCTCAAAATCTCCAACCGTGCTAAATTTTTAATCCGATCAAGTAGGTCTCGTCCCTGCACTACTTATAATTTACAACAACTATTATAAAATATCAAAAACCATTCTCAAGTGAAATTTATATCCTTTATATAATTTATCGTTTATTGTTGTTGTTAGTTTTGTTTTGAGTTTTTCCGATTGTCATTTTTTTATATTACTCTAATCCCGGAAATTGTATCGACAAATTTTTTTAGTTTTCAAACAAAACGAGAGGAGATCCTTTCAAACACAAAAAAAAAATATTTGTAAAGTCAAAATAAAAAAAAAATTTCAAACTGGACCAGACGTTGTGTCGCCGAGTATAATGTGTAACAGTGTTCAATTCTCCTTTCAAATTGTTCGTCTTATATACTGATATCATTATCCTTTTTTTTTTCGATTATTATAGTTATTTCCTTTAATTTATTAATTTTTTCTGTTCGTTTAACAATACACATTAGTATAGTGATCCCGTCACAAGACAAACCGATATATTGTAATGTGTACATGAATATGATGAAAATAAAAAAAAAATCCTCGATACACAATGAATGAATTTATAAAACCAACAATTGAGTTTTTGACCCTCTTCTTGAAGTCCTTTTGTTCTGACAACGACTTTTTTCCTCTATTCCAATTGTTGTTGTTGTCATTTTTTTTTGTAGGTTCTCATCCTCTTTACGTTTTTTTCTGTTGTTGTTTTGTTTCCAAAAAGGATGTGATTCACAACCCAGTGCATATCAACGAGTCCATAGCTGTATCGTTTCAATTGTACATACATATATTAAAAATGCAATGCTGCATGAAGAAAAAAAAATGAACAACACTGTAAAATATTTTTTTTATTAGTAATTTCGTTAATTTCGTTTTGGGTTGGACGCGAAACAACCAGCAGTAAAGTTTTTTGTTCACGATGCGGCTCAATGGAACGAAATGCGGGAAAACTCAATCGAAATTTTGCTGATTATTTTCTTTTCTCCTTTTGCTACAGATATAAAGGACTTTCCGGTTCATTGAAATGTATCTTGATTTGTTGCGATTTTATGTTTTTTTATTATTATTATTAACATTACGAGTTGTTTTTTTTTTTATTTATTTGTCGACAATGTTATAGTTGAAGGGCTGCGTTAACATTTTTTGGATGTTCCATTATACAATGTACTGTCAAGAGATGTTTTTTTTTGTATTTGTATCAGCGAAAAATGAATAGAAATTAGAAGATATAAAATTGACATATTGTGACATTTGAATGCGGACCAAGTCACAAAAATTCAGTGTTATGGTTATGCGATTATGGATGGTTTTCTTCTCGAGGACAAAAGATTCTTAGATGGGTGACTTGAAAAATATGTCAATCAAATGTTGCAATTTAAAAGAAAGTTAATTATTGTAATTGATGCCAAAACATCATGTTCGTCAATACTAAATTCTTAAGATATTATGAATGAGATGGTTTATGAGGTATGGTTCAGTGTATTGCACCATCGAGAAGTTAATTTGCAGAAATGTTTTGACTTTGTTCTGCTTATTGAAGAAATAATGCCAAAACATGTCGAACGAGTTCATCTTTATTCGGGTTGAGGCTCAAGTACCCCAGCTCTGTTACAGAACTTTGGCTAGGTCGATCGGAACTTACACTTTCACCACCTATCACTTCCACTTTTCATTACCTCCTACCAGTAGAAAACGCCATGGATACACATAATAGATTTAATCTTCTGACGAAGGGTTCTTTGAATCGACTCACCTGGTTAGCGGTTTGAATGCTACAGCCAAATATTAAAAATTAGAGTAATGGTATTGGAGTCAGCATATTTGTAATAACAAAAAGCGTAGCAGTACAGGTCGGGAAGCAGCGGGAGTGTGTGCAATACAGACTTGTTGTATGGTAGGTTTTGGACATTTTGGCTGTTCCGAACCCAATAAAAGATGGTATTCATGCATAGGTTGAGAAGAAGTGACGAATTCCCAATTGGGACCTAGCCTGCAGTTTAATTAATTATGAGGTCCTACGTTGGAGCTTGTTCTCTTTCAAACCCTTCAAATCTGCCGGTCCTAATGGTATATTTCCTGCTGTTTTGCAGCATGGATATCCTCTCATTAAGGAACATTTATTGCATCTGTTCCAGGCTTGTATTGCTTTTAGTTTTGTTCCACAATCTTGGAGCAGAAGTAAAGTAATTTTTATTCCAAAAATTGGCAAGTCGGATTACACCGACCCCAATTCATTTCGGCCTATATGTCTGTCATCAACTTTTCTGAAATCTTTAGAAAGGATTGTTGATAGGTTCATTAGGGACCAACATTAAGTTACCGCTCCACTCAGTAACATGCAACATGCTTACAGAATGGGCAAATCCTGTGAGACTGCCTTACATGAACTCGTAACTATAGGGTTGAGAGATCTTTGAACAATAACGAGTTTCTTGTAGGCACCTTTCTGGATATTGCAGGAGCTTTTGATAATAATACATTCGTCTCGATCACGAACGCATGTACTAATTTTGGTATCGAACCCAACATCATCAGATGGATTGAACGTATGCTTGAATCTCGAATAGTGATTTGCGAGGTCGAGGATACCCACACTTCGATCAAGGCTTCCAGAGGATGCCCGCAGGGCAGTGTACTGTCACCACTGTTGTGGCTTCTGGTCGTTGATGAACTTCTTGTTATTCTCCGTGAGTCCGGTTTTACCGCTCAATGTTATGCTGACGATCTGGTTCTGACAGTTTCAGGCAAGCACCTGAATGTCTTATCAGATTTAACTCAACACGCTCTTCTCATTATAGAACAGTGGTGTCTGGATAAGGCAATTTCGTAGAGCTTTTGGTAATTCCTGGGGATTATCCCCCAAAATGCTTTATTTTATCTACAAGTCACTGGTTCTGCCAATGCTTACTTATGCATCTATTGTTTGGTGGCCAGTGGTTAAAGTAAAATCTTCATTTGGCAAACTCAACTGTTTGCAAAATATCGCTTGTCGGGCTGTAACTGGAGCCATGTCTTTAACTCCGCTCCTGGCTATGGAGCTCATTCTCTCCCTACCACAGTTACAATCCTTCATTTTAGGTACTGCTTGTTCGGCTGCCTTGCGCTTGAGGAATGCCGGGGCATGGAATGCTTTTGGCACTACTTCAGGTCATAGATCAATTCTTACTGAATTTACACGAGCTATGCCAGAAATCAACATGATTACTGAATGGCTTCTGCCTGTTTTTAATTTCCAGAGATCATATGAGGTGGTTTATCCATCCAGGGATATGTGGTTCTTACCAGACTTGCTCAAACAGATATCCGAATCGCTTGTATTCTTCTCAGATGGCTCTGTCTCTGAACAGGGTGCTGGATTTAGTTACTACTGTCCATCGCATGATTTGAGAATCTCTAGCAGTTTGAGGTCCTACTGTACTATTCATCAAGCGGAATTAATTGCGGTTACTCACTGCGTGTTTTCAGCTTTTAATCTCGCTACCGTCGACAAAGAGATTATATTTTGTACGGACAGTAAAACTGTCCTTAACTCTTTGAACAGTCCTCGAACTAGCTCCAAACTGGTAGGGGAATGCAAGAATTTGCTGAACCTCCTTGGTTGTAACAATAAGGTAACGGTCATGTGGGTTCCCGCCCATTGTGACATTGATGGCAACGAAGTTGCAGACAGTTTGGCTAAAACTGGTTCTCGCTTATTTTTCGTAGGCCCTGAACCAGCTGCTCCTGTACCTCTTCACACTTTGAAACAAACAATCAAAACCGTTACCTTATCGAACTTAAAACTGACGTGGTCAACTACCCCTACTTGCCGTAAGGCAAAATACTTTATAAGGGGGCTTAACCCGAAGCTGACCAAATACGTTATTTCGTTGAAAAAGGACAACTTGAGAATTTTGGTTGCTCTACTTACTGGCCATGGCCGTTTCAAAAGTCATCTTCATCGCATGGGTCTTGCTAGTGATGCCGTATGCGATGAATGCCTTGAGGACGTTGATAACAGCCTACACTTCATCAGCACCTGTCCGGCTTTCGACCGCATTAGATCCCTTGTGTTCAACTCCAGGAATATTCCTGTTAATCAACTGTCTCCTCTGCCGTGGTTCAAACTGCTCCAGTTTGCTAAGGTTGCAGAACGCACCTGTGTGCTTTGATGAAATCCTAGGTTTGCACCATGGGCCCTTTGTGGCATTGAGTGCGGAACCTTTAAGGGTTCCAGCCAACTTTAATAATAATAATAATAGTAAGAGTTGCAAACCGCCTGTGTCATATCGGTGGATGGGAACTATCGACTACATGTTAGGGTTGATAGATTAAGGTCTTGTTTGGTAGGATTGTTGGATTTTAGTTGTTAGATATTGGGAGGTAAAGCATTAAACATGGAGACAAATTTCTAAATTCGTTTCAAAGATGGTTGATGAATATTGAAGTTGTTTGCTATTACCATTTCATATAAATTGATATGTGGAATGATATAATTTATGCTTCAAGGTCGAAAAAAGTGTCGTTCAGATATATTCCAATATCCTATAGAGTATTACTGGTGCTCGGGATCAATCTGAAACCGAATGTATTGATTTTAGATAACATTTGTTTTGTTTGTACCGAAAATGCAAAGAGTACATTCATCGCAATCAAAGACCCTTCTGGTGTCCAGCACCAAAACTTGTTACAATCTTCCAAATTTAAATAAACATTTCACCGATCAGACTTATGCATCGACACCGGTTTTGGAGATGTCACGACGCAGCAAGAAGACGACGGAGAAAAAGTGAATCCGTTCATGAGCCTGAAATTAACTTCAACGAATCGTGAAACCTGAGATGGAATAGCTGACTAAAGTGTTCACCATCATGAAATTTGAACCATATGTCGCTTGAAATTTGAATAAAGAAGTGAAACTAGAAAGACGCCACATCTCAGTGAGCAACTAATCGATTTTGAACTCATGCATCGAACGGATTAACATATGATTTTGTAGAAAGATTCATCATTTCGACGGATGAAGAATACTATAGAGCAGACTTTATGTTATACATGTACAGTCGCCACAGAAAAGACGATGGTACAAGTGACACGGTTTTGAAATTATATCAGATTGTTAAGACTTAAAGTTTTGATCGAAAATCACGATAGTCTTTGGTAGTATGCGCATATCCATGAAAAACCCGGAAACATTCCGTGGGATTCTAAAACAATAACTTGTTTGCCTAAAGATTCACCTACCGTACCTCGCTTAGTTTGCATTTCAAATTTCTATGTCGTAACTAGACAAAAAAATTCATCCCTTAAGAAGATGTAAATTGTGGAAGATTTTGGTGCTGAGTGATGCTCGATATCTCAGCTCAAACCTTTGGTTTATTACATATTGAACGACATTTACTTATAACCTAATCAACTGTATTGTGTTTTAGCGAAATTCATGCAAAGTCCTTCCTGCTAAAAAATGAAAATAACTTATATCGTGATCTAGGTAGTTTTAAGTTGAGTGAGAAATTTTACGAGATATTTTTACCTACCAATCCAAGCGAGAACAGATTTTTTCGATTATCTTCATTACAAACGAACACCACTGTTTGGTCACATTTTCCCATTTCCGTGATTATTAAGAGTAGAACAGTTATTTGAGACTCAGTAAAGTTTAGTCACTTATAAGTGATATTAAACTTATGGGTGAGATCATATACTTCTCACAAATTTGCTTCCAATCGTTAGAGTTAACCAATAACTCAAGGAGATTTCAACAAACTATGGTTTGATACTGTTACGTCTCAAGCAACAAGAAGAAGTTTTACTGGAATGAGATACATAGGCATACATATGGGATGAGATACATATGGGATGGGAAATCATAAAAAGGTTATCCGAAAAAGGTTAAAACCTCACTTGATACTGCCGAGTTGCAATGTTACTATACACATTACTCGATCCAGGGTCACAGGCATCGGCCGAGTTACTTAGTTACCAAAAATTTAGTTACATCACTTTAACAAATCCTCTGTAAAAAAAATTTAAACGATGTTGTGTTACCTTGGGCACGTAATCAATTTGGTAGAATTCCCTGTGAAACTCAACCCATATCAATTGATATCTTCACAAAGTCAGGCCAAAGTATTAGGGGGAAAAATGAGACGGTCTGTGTCGACTTCCCTGCTTGATATCTTCGCCGAGAATGGAGCGAAATTCCATCACACAACATTCGTGCAGCGTGTAAAACTTTCCAGGACACACTCGATAGTGTTATCCGTGCTAATGTTATCGCGCGTTGGGTGCAGGAGCTCTGACAGTTACAAGGAGCTAGGTCAGTCTAAAAGCCCTGCGCCCAAATAAAACTAAACGTAAAAAAAAGATGGCTACATATGATCTTAAAAAAGACAATGTATGGTCAATGTATTGGTAATCATTTTTTAATCAAAATTTTTTTTGGTTAATTCTTAAAACAAATTTTACACACATTATAAAAATTTTTGACCAAAGTTTTTCTTACATACTCATTTTTCAGAAATTAAAATTCGTTAAAAATTTTTTCTGAAATTAAATTAGTTCGAAAATTTTTTTATAAAAATTATAATGAGTGAACATTTTTTTCTTTGGTGTTAAAATTGTTTTGAACAAAAAAATTTTTTTCTCAGTAATTTGCCTCAGACGTTTGAGGGAAATACTAATGAGCGAAGAAGACAAACGATTGTTGTCTAATCTGATATTTGAGGTACATTTTAGATGAATTAATGGTCAATTACGGTAAAATTACTGATTTTTTTTTGTATTTCGAAGCTCTCCGAGATAGCAACACCAATCACTAACCAATCTCAAACCGCCGAGTTTGAGATATCGGAGGATGAAGAAAGGTTTTTAACCATTCCGAGAAATTATCGAAACTGTAGAGTAGACCCTACAAATCTCCTTCGCTCCATTACAACCGTCCATCGCTTAAGCATTTCACATTCTAAGACGTAACTAAATGACAAAATTAATTTATAATACGATGCAGAAACTAAAGAGCTTCGTCAAGATCGATTCTATAGTTATTGGTTTATTTAAAAAATTATCGGCATAACTTTTCGGGTGAAATAAGTCTAACTGAACCTATTGATATTGAGATGAGTGAAAGAGTTAACCATGTGACTATAATAGCCAACGTTAACGAACCCTTTCAGGGGATGTAAATTATAAAAGATATTTGTGCTTGTTGCTGCTCAATGTTGCAACTTACACCTTTGGTTTATCACACATTGAGCGACATATACTAAAAACATGATCAAACGTTTTGTGTTCAAGCGTTATTCATGCAAGAAAAAGCTCAAAAATCAAAACTTATATAGTGATTTCATGTGTCTATCAAGGTGAGGGTGAAATTTTGCGAGACATTTTTACCTACTAATCCAAGCGAGAACCTATTTTCTCGATCATCTTTATTACGAAAGAACATCACTCTTTGGTCAAATTTTCCCACTTCTATGATTATTAAGAGTAGAACAGTTATTTGGAACATTTGAGAAATTTTGCTGGAATTTGAAAAATTTGCACTGTTTTGTTAGGCGTTAGATGCCATAATAAAATGCCCGATCTTTGTAAAAATGCCAATGCTAGAAATGTATGAGCAACGAAACCTGTGTGGTTGTAATGAGATGGGAAATCTTAAAAAGTTATTATATGTATACAAAACAAGTTAAAACCTAACTTCATACTACTAAGAATAGAACATTCAATGCAACTACATCCAGGGTCACAGTCATCGTTTATCACCCAAGCATCAGCCGAGTTATTAAATTTGCCAAATTTGGTCACATCAGCGACCAAACTCCCACCACTCGTTTTCATTGAAGAGGGCAGGGCGCAAAAGATTTTAAACGATGTTGTGTTATCTTGGTCATGTACAATTCAACAAATCCTGTGAAACCCAACGTTTTTTACAATAAATAATTCCCGGCATCTCATCTTCACAACAATGGTCACTTTATTCTCCGAACCTAAAAATTCATATTAATTCATTCTGCAAGTATTAGCCAAAAATATTTGACGACCGTCGCCTTAAAGACTATTCTTCGCAGACTAAAGTTAACTACATACGATCTTGAAAAACATAATGTAAGTCAAAAATCACCTTTATTGGTAATCATTGTGTAATTATAATTTTTTTGGTTAGTTAAAAAAAATTTACACACACTTTGTTTTATTAATATTTTTGGCCAAAGTTTTTCTCACATACTTATTTTTTGAAAAACTAACATTATGAAAAATTCGTGTTGACAAAAAAAAATTTTGTGGTAAAATTTTTTTTCAATGAATTTTGTTTCATAGATTTTTTTTTTAAATTTAATGTTTTAATTATAATTTATCTTACAATTCACATAATATAAAGTATTTAACTTGTAAAAAAATTCACGATAAATTTTTTTCATCCAAATGTTTTATTATTGTATATAAGTGGATTATTTCAATAAACATTTAATGTTAGAAAGTGTGCATTTATATATGCTTCCAAATCTAATCAAAATTGATAAGTAATATAAAAAACATGGTTTAGTTGTAAGTATTCAATTGCAGGACAACACTTGTAAATTGACTTAGAGAAATAATTGGTCAGTTATGTTAAAATTGACACATATAAACAATCGTTGTCCACTTTTATTCGATAAACCTCAATCGTTAGTGGAAGTGAGCTGACCACATCAAATACTAAACATAATAATCCCTTCCTATTCACGATTAGCAGAAATGTAACTTCGACAAAGAGTATTTGATACGGAAGAATGGAGCTCCAAAACCATAAACAAACTTGTATTGGTTGATGCTAAAGTTCATTTGTAAAATTTGTTAAAGAAAAATCAGTTTAGTTTAATTATTTTCTGAAATAAATTTATATTGAAAATTTTTTTCACTGAAAATTTTTTTCACGTAAAATATTTTTTCACATACCAATTTTTAACAGTACCATTAGGTTATAATATTTAACACATTATTTAAGTTATTATTTTTTGTCTGTACAGTTATTGAACCTGCAGAAATAAAATTTCGGTTATATACTGTTTTATACCAAAATTTTCATATCAATACGAGTATCATTTTTCATATAAAACTTCAACAATGAAAATAATGTATGTATAACTCCAGGTTGACGTCAATATAAAGTCTATACGATGTATACGGATATACGGTATATTGATAATTATTGTTTTACGTATTATTTTTTAATTTTATTTTACAATGTGAAATTTTTTTTAAAATTTATTTACACATATATTTTTTGATTAATATTTTTCACAAAAGTTTTTGTGACATATTTTACAAAAATTATAATGAGCTAAAATTTTTTGTAAAATTTTTTTCCTTGATTTAAAAATTTTTTCAATAAAATTTTTTTTTTCAATATATTTCCATAATTTAATCTTTAAATAATAATTTACTTTACAATTCACATAATAAAAATTATATAACAAGTGCAGAAAAATCCATGCCAAATTTTTTTCACCCAAATTGTTTACAATTGTATTTATTTGCTCGATAAATATTTGAACTTTTAACCGACGAAAATTTAATGTTAGAATGTGTGCAAATCTAATCAAAATCGACTGTTCGGTAATTTAAAAAACAAGGTTTGTTAGTAAGTATTGAAAACCATCGCAGAATAACGTTTGTGAATATACTTGGAGAAATAACTGGTCTGTTATGTAAAAAACGATACCAAGAGGATTGTTGGCCATTTTTGAGTTATATTGGGGGATGATTGGTAAGTTTCAAACTTATTCGATAAATCTTTATCCTTCGTGGAAGTAAGTTGACCACATCAAATTACTAAAAATCAAATTACTTCTTCATACTGACGATTAGCAGAAGTTTTATTACGATAAATACTATATATTGAGTGGACTTGATATGAAAGCATGCAGCTTTAAAACCACAAACCAACATATAACGGTTGCTTCGAACGTTCAGTTGTAAAATTCTAAAATATTTTAGACGAAAAATTGTGTTAGTTTAATAAATTTCTAAAAAAAATTATATGGAAAATTTTTTTACAAAAAAAATATTTAACAAAAAAATTAGGTTATAACCTTTAAACCATTATTTATGTAATTATTTTCTATAAAATTTTGGTTTAATACTAAATATAATGCCAGGTTGATGACGATATACGGTCCTGAAAAACAGGACGTTATTTAAGAATCGCTTGTATTGTTAATTTTTTTTATGTTAATTTATTTTTTATGTTTTTGCACAAATATTGTTTTTTTAAGATTTTTCAAAAAAAATTTTTTGACATACATATTTTACAAAAATTATAATGATACAATTTTTATTATAAATAATTAAATTATAAAATTTTTAACTTTGGTATAGAAATTTTTTTTTCTCATAAATTTTTTTCGCAGAATTTTTATAATTTTATCGTTTAGTAATAAATTAATTTACATTCCACATACTTAAGTCACATAACTTATAAAAAAAATGCTCACGCCAAATTTTTTTCACACAATTTTTTTATAATTTTATATAAGTTCGTTTGTTCCATGAATGTTTCAACTTTAAATCAATCAATATGTTTTGTTATAATTTGTAGGTTTATGTCTGTTATGGGAACGTTATAAATATTAAAAATTTATAACCTACCGATCCAAGTAGAAATTGACGGGAAGTATTTTCTAAAACAAAAACAAAAAATTTAGGAAAATTTTTAGGACATACTTCACGTATGTGCGTAGGAATGTGAAGTTTTTCCTAATCCTAATTAAATACGAATGTGTTAGTGTAAATAATATTTAAAATCCATATTAAACGATATGTTTCGTTTAATATGGATTTTAAATATTATGTAATAATTTATTTATTCATTATTACGATTTGAGTTAAATAATTCAAATATGTTAATTATTGTTTTTAAATCTTTGCCTTCTAATTTTCATAGATATGTATCGAACTTAATAATAACGCAAGTTAAGTGATTGACAGTGTGATTCGAAGCATTCAGTACAGAATTATGGTAAATTTAATTGTCCCAAGATTCCTCGTGTACATTTTGTATAAGTCAAGATCTATGCTCTATAGAAAAGTAATTTAAATGTTCAAGTTACAAGTAAATCTAAGAAGTAACAAGTAAATCTTTCAAGTTACTGTACAGAATTTGTTGAAGTCGGCTTTTTCGAACTTTCCCGTTATTCTTAAGCGATGGACATTCTGAGGAAAAACATCATTTTGAGAAGAACCATTGGTTAAGGAATATAATTAATACATTTTAGTATTGAAATACTCGTATAAGTAAATAATTTTCCTAACTTGGGATGTATGTCAGTAAATATATACAGTATCGAATTACATTATGCCGTGTTTTCGTCTATTCCTTTGGGGATTCTGATAGAGTGGCAGTGACAAATTGCAATTATGCGACTCTCTATCTCACCATCGTTCTTTAGCTATATCATACCCACAAATGAACTTTAAATACAGCATGTGGTCCTTCATTTATCTCGATTCATAACTTGAGCTTTTCAGTAGCGACATTACAAGTATACGAAGGTATAGTTCGACTTCGTTACGCAAACGCAGTCGGGATCTTCCTGTATGACGTATACAGCGGCTAGAATCCATTCAGAAGAAGTTCCAAAATATTTCCATTTGAGACAAAACTCGGTCAATTCCTAATCGATTATGATGGGACTAGGCATGTCGGATAGAAGTTGAAATTTAAAATGGTTTTTCAAAAAAGCTCTAGAATATGACCACCTGGGATTGAACTCGACCATTTCTTAATCGATTATAATAGAAGTGGGTATGTTGGATGGAAATTGGATTATAAAATGATATTTGAAAAAGTTCTGGAAAAACGCCATCTGGGACGGAACTCGGCCATTTCTTAAATGATTTTGATAGAATTGAATGTGTTTGATGGAAATGAGATTGGAAAATGTTTTTTGGGCAAAGTTCTGAAATATGGCCACCTGGGACAGAATTCGAATATATTTTAGCCGATTATGATTGAATTGAGTATGTTGGATGGAAATAGGATATAATAAAATGATTTTTGAAGAAGTTCCAGAGTTTGGCTACTTGAGATGAAACTCGGCTATTTCTTAACCGATTATAATAGAATTGTGTATGTTAGATGAAAATGGGATTCCAAAATGATTTTTGGAAGAAGTTCTGGTATATGATCACGTGGGACGGAGCCGATTATTTCTCAAGCGATTTTGATGGATTTTGTATGTTGGATGGAAAAATGGTCACCTGGGATAGAACTCGGTCATTTACTAACCGATTATGATAGGATTGGGTATGGATGGAAATGGTATTATAAAATGAGTTTTGAAATAAGCTCTGCAATATGGTCAACTAGGACGGAGCTCGACCATTTCCTTATCCATAAAATAAACAAATAAATATAAAAATAATAACATTAGCAACTTCGCGTTGCATATATTTTGATGATTCATGAACTTTAATACAATGTTACGTAGCTCTACGTTTTTGGTTTTGATTTCTAATTTGAGATCTGCTGCCTTTTTTATTATTCATTGTTAAAGATCTTGAAACAAGACCTCGCCAACTAGTTCGATTGAATTTAATGATTACGATGATATCGCTGTTACCAAGAAGTCGCTTTAACTCATAATTCGAACGAATCTGATAATAGTTTTCCGCAACTTAAATTTAATCAAAAATGAAACGAATGATCTTCATTTTAAGCGTAGATAAGATTTTACAATCATCAGAGGTCAGGGTTCAGTTCTCGTTTTGAAAGCCTGCGCAGGTGTTAAAAGTTTTTTATAATGTGCGAGCTGCTTATACGACGGCGACTGATGTTTAGGTAACCTTTATTTTGGGAATTAATGTTTGCCTGAATATTATGTATTGATGTTGTAATGTTTTAGAAACATACTGAAACATAATAATTTTAAGTTTGATTTATTTTCTTTTGCTTCAAAAGCTCGTCGCATTATCGTTTCCTTCAATACCTCTAGTATATGCATACTTATTTTGATTTCGAACGCATCATAATAGGGGTAATAGTTCATGAGCAAAACTAAAAATAACAATCGTTTTCTTTTATCCATAAACAATTTCATTTTTGATTGTGTAATTTTGATAATATTGATTGCCAATACATTAACCTTATGATAATTTACGCTAATGTTAGTCCATAACTTAAGTAGACCTGTCGGCAGAAATATTGAATTCTTCATAGCCAAGTAATTATTTAGTTTGGAATGCACCGCTAGAGATTTGATTGATGTTTAACAAATAAAAACAAATGGAGGGGTGTATTGTTGTGGCCAACACCCGACTTTCCTTAACAAATGTATCTCGAAAACACCACACTTCATTGTGTTATGATAAAACTGTCTTTTATAATCAAAAACCATTTACAACCATTGCTACAAATTTAATTATTATTGTACTTAAAACTAGAAAATCTCCTACGGAAGCTGCAACTGATGTTTACCACATTTCGTATATATCTCGCATCGTATAGAAAAGCTTAAGTAAAAGGAAAGTTTCGGAAGTTTTATTCCGAAGAGAGCTTTGGTCATAAAACTGCAAAAATTAAGCAAACTAAAGTTTTTGTACTCAAAACTCTTGACATCGTCTAACCGCCGCGTTGTTTGGACGGAAAATCGAAGTGCAAAAAGCAAAAAAAAAATTAAATTAAATTGAAATAATAAAAAAAGTGCAGTGTTTGTTTATTTTTCGCATACAAACGTGTGCTTATTAAAAGTTGTTGATTACTCACGGTGTAAAATGTGACGATGGGACTCTTTTCTCCAAAAAAATCGTCTTCAAACTCAACATCAGATTTAAATATAGTGAAATCTACAGAAAATAACTCAAGTGCATCGACTTCTGCTCAAAAAACAAATGCATCGTCAGCACATGTATTTTCAGAATACAAAGTATGTGTAATTCCAGAATATAATAAAAATAGTGCAAAATCATCAAGTATTAATGTAAGCAATATGAGTGAAATAAACATTAAAACAATGGAAAATAATCATAATAATAACTTTGACAATGAATGTCAACAAACATTAGTGCAAACGGGTATTGAACGTTACATTACAGTGACTTCAAAAAGAAAACGTAATCCCAAATCTCCAGAAGAGGCTATTTTAAAGTCTAAGCTAAAAAGTGTTAAGCTAAATCCAGATGGAATAGAATCGCGCAATCGGTTCGAAGCTCTATGTGTGGAAGATCACAGTAATGATAAAAAAGGAGAGCCTAAAGAGAGACCTCCGTTGATTTACTTAAGAGAGACACCATCGAAACAATTGGTAACTGCACTCAACGCGGAAACCAACGGTGAATTCTTTATTGCCCAAATCAAACGTGGCAATATTAATGAAACTAGAATTCAAGCAAAACATATTGATGGCTATTCAAAAATTATAGCCATCCTAGAAAAAAAACAAAAATTCTTCTACACATATAGATTGAAGAGTGCGAAAGGAATCACGGTTGTTATAAAAGGGATCGAGTCCACTGTGCATCCAGACGAAATTAGCGAAGGACTAAAAACTATGAACTTTAAAGTGAAAAGCGTGATCAATATAATAAATCGCGAGAGAAAACCACAACCTTTGTTTAAAGTTGAGTTGGAACCAGAGCCAATAAAATTTAAGGGCCATCATCCGATTTATGATGTTAGATACTTATTGTATCGAAAAATCGTAGTGGAAGAACCACACAAGCGTAAATCTGTTTTACATTGTACTAACTGCCAAGAATATGGCCATTCAAGAAATTATTGTAAACTTCCAGCTGTGTGTGTTATATGCGGAAACCTACATGAAACTAGCAAATGTGAACTGGATAAAAAAGAACCCGAGGTTAGAAAATGTAGTAACTGTGGAGAAAATCATACTGCAAACTATAGAGGTTGTGTAGTATACAAGGAGTTAAGCAAGAAAATTACTCCACGACAAAGAGTCGAACAACAAAAGTTAAATCACATATTCAAAAATCAAACCAGCGATAGTGAATTATCTCCAAACACAAGTCCTTAAACATCTTATGCAGAAGCTGTCAAAATGTTAATGCAAAAATAAGCGATGACCATGGTATTTATAACATGATCAGTTCTCTCAATGAGTCAATGAACAAATTTATGCAGATGATGGAGACTAATATGAGTCTCATGCTTCAAAACATGAATACTCTCATGCAACTTCTCATTAAAAACCAAAAATGAATCCAATTAAGATAGTTGTATGGAACGCCAATGGGCTAGCGCAACATAAACTTGAAGTACAAAAGTTTCTTATTGAAAACGATATCGATATTATGCTGATTTCCGAAACTCACATTATACAAATACGAGTTACCTCAAGATCTCAGGATACAGCATCTACGATAATAAGCATCCTAGCGGAAACCAGCATCAGCCAGCATCTGTCTAGAAGAGTGCTCAGGGAAATGCATCATTTCTGCGGTTTACTGCCCACCGGAATACTCAATTAAGAACCAACAATTTGTGAATTACTTTAAAACTCTAGGAGATAAGTTCATAGCAGGAGGTGACTACAACGCAAAGCATATCCAATGGGGTTCGAGATTAACTTCTACGAAAGGAAAACAACTGTGGGACTGTATACAGAATGAAAATTTGGATCACATTTCTTCTGGCCACCCAACCTACTGGCCAACTGACAGGCAAAAAATCCCCGATTTACTTGACTTTTGTGTAACAAAGGGTATACCTAGAACATTAGTAAAGGCCGAAACGTGCTACGATTTGTCTTCTGATCACTCTCCGGTATTAATAACTCTTAACACGCAGGTTCTAAAACTAGAGCCATCTAGATTCCTGACGAATCAATATACTAATTGGTCTCTATTTAAGTCTACAATAAGCTGGAAGTGTTCGTTAAATATTCCATTAAAGACAAACTATGAAATTGACGTAGCGGTTCAACAACTAACTAGTATTCTACAACAAGCCGCTAAGATCGCTACCCCGATTAATGCTACGCTGATCAAGTCTGCTAATTTTAAGAAACGTAAACTTTCTCCGAATATTCAACAACTACTAATGGCAAAGCGCTCAATACGCAGGCAATGGCAACTCTACAGGTCACCTACTCTTAAATCAAGGTTAAATAAAGCGACTAAAATGGTGAAAATCGCTTTGTTAAATAAACATGACGAAGAGCTTCAACATTATCTCAAGGGACTTACAGCTACTGAAGCAACGGATTTCTCATTATGGAAAGCTACACGTAAGCTGAAACGACCAACACTCTCATTCCCTCCAATACGACTCTCTGACGACTCGCTTATACGACTCGCTGGGCAAGAAGTGATGTAGATAAAGCAAATATATTTGCAAAACACCTTAGCGAAGTGTTTACACCTAACGATCAAGTTGGAAATCAAGAAAATCTAATCAATTTTGCAGAGACGTCTGAAAGCAAGCCAATCAAATACAAGTGGCGCAATGCCAAACACACGATCAAGGACAACATCGATGTAAAAAAGGCACCCGGACATGATCTGATAAGTGGCAAAATGATGTCAAATCTACCGGATAAATGTATCAAACTAATAACTTATATATTCAACGCTATAATGAAAACAGGTCATTATCCAGAAATCTGGAAAACTTCAGTTATTATAATGATTCCAAAACCTGGCAAAGATGAAACAAAAGTTAACTCATATCGCCCAATTAGCTTATTACCAACTCTCTCAAAGCTTTTCGAAAAAATGCTTTTGCAAAAACTTAAGCCAATTTTGAACAAGAAAAACATCATACCGGATCATCAATTTGGATTTAGAGAAGATCACGGAACCGTGGAACAAGTTCACAGAGTCGTATCTGAAATCAGGAACTCCCTTGAACAGAAAAAATATTGCTCTGCAGCGTTCCTAGATATAGCCCAAGCTTTCGATAAGGTATGGCATAAAGGACTTCTACATAAAATTAGAGCACAATTACCGTCAAGTTTCTGTAAAATTATTGAAAATTATTTGCTCAATCGAAAGTTTTTGGTGAAATATAATACCGCATCCACAGATTTATATGATATCCATGCAGGAGTACCTCAAGGCAGTGTACTGGGGCCAGTGTTGTACTTGATCTATACAGCAGACTTACCAACTTCAAATTACGTGAAAATCTCTACTTTCGCGGATGATACTGCTATCCTAGCTGCCCATCAAAATCCTACGATAGCAACAAGAATTCTACAAGAACAGTTAGACAAAATCGAAAAATGGCTAATAAAATGGAGAATTAAGGCCAACGAGCGTAAATCGGCGCACATAACATTTACACTCTGTAAACTAACCTGTCCGCCTGTGAGACTAAATAACATCACTCTCCCACAACACGAAAGTGTTAAATATCTTGGACTTCATTTAGATAGAAGACTCACGTGGAAAAAACACATTGAAGCTAAACGTCAACAAATCAAATTAAAATGCGTTAAACTAAATTGGTTAATTGGAAAACACTCAAAGTTAAGTCTAGACTGTAAGGTCTTGCTGTACAAAATGATACTTTAGCCCATCTGGACATATGGTATTCAGTTGTGGGGCTCCGCGTGTGCTTCCAATACAATAAAACTGGAAAGAGTGCAGTCACGAATACTTCGAACAATGGTGAACGCACCCTGGTATGTACGCAATGCAAACCTTCGACGTGATTTACTCATCGATACCGTAAACGATAAATTGATTTACTCATCGATACCGTAAACGATGAATTGAGTACAGCAAAAAATACCAGTTAAAACTTGTTTGTCATCTTAACGAATTAGCATCCTTTTATTCCCTAAGGAACTAGATGCGTTCGTTAGGCCTTGTTAAATAGGCCAAGAAATAGGCGACTAAAAAAATGGATCCTTTGGATCTAGCTAGGTAATTCAGATTTTACCGAGTGCACATTAATATTAAGAACTAACATAGGTTAAGTCTTATTAATTGAATTTATATTAGCCTTTAAGATTTGATTACATATTGTTAGTTTCCTATGTAGGAAAGATTCAAGAATAAAAGCCATAGGCAGAAAAAAAAAATACTCAAAACTCATGTTGTTTTGAAATTTAATATACAAACTTTTAGTTTCTAATAGTTTTCTGGTAAATGCTATATACTTCCCGCCGTTTGGTATAATCGGAAAACTCGGAAAACCCGATGTCTCTTAAAATATATGGTAATGTCTTCAAATATCCTTAATCCTAACTACCAGAAGCCCTACTTTTTGAAAATTTTATTTGATTTTCCGTTTGCATAGGTCTAGACCTACTCAAAAATGTTTGTCGCTATAGTTCCCGCAGTTAAGTATACTCGGAAAACTCGGAAAAACCAATTTTTTTAAATACATGTTTTTTGTTTAAATATTATTATTCCGTTATCTTTATAAATTGTGATAATTTTTCCAGTTTGCAGTTTTTTTTTTTTTTTTTTGTATTTTATTCTATGGTATCATTTTTGGGGCTCAAGGCTCTCCCAGCTCTTTTGCGGTTCGCTTCGTTACGTCTTACCTTACGCCTTAACGGCCAAATCGAAGACGTACGGCTATAGGTCCGATTTTCGTAGAACCATCTGCGCATTGCATAGCTCCATGCCAGCCTATAGTACTGACATGGAAGACGAGTCGGCCTCATACACACTTTTGTAATGAGCAAAGTTCAAACGGATACTATATACTACATTTTTACAAGGATTAATAATTGTGTTAGAATCTCACTGGGCTCATTATAGCGACCATATCTCCTGTCTAGTGTAAAGTAGAATTAATTTTTTACAAATTATCATTTACAGTGCACCACACGTTTAAAAATTATCAAAGTGAGAAAGGTAAACTGCAATCAATGATATATTGATTGACAGTCTCAACAGGCTATATTCTGATAAGATGAAATCACCAATGGTATCTGAGGTAATAAAATAAAATATTTTCTGTTTAATTACATTTATAATTATTAATTAATATATTACATATAAAATTACTATTTTTATCTATATAATTTAATTAGTATTTTGTACATAATTTTAAAATTTTATCGTTACTATACATTTATATATTATTTTTAATTAATATTAATTTACTATTGATAAAAACAAAAAAAAATATTAATTTAATTTATTTATATATAATTTATATTTACAAATGTATTATAATTAATTTAATTTTTGCTAGAGCTATACAATTTTTATAAATTAAGAAATCGAATTTATTAGTTTATTACATTTGGAGTATAATTTAATTATTTACTTATTTGTTTTATTTGTTAAATTATTTGAATTTATAATATGAATGATGTCCGATATGTTTGTTGTGCGTTTGTTTTAATTTGGTTTCGTATTTGCTTGGAAATTTATAATCGCGCGCGCTCAAAAGTTGATTTATTAATTATTACGCGATTCGATGTGTCAGTTTTATGTCTATTTGGGGGGTTTATCTTAACGAAAAAAAAATATAATTAAAAAAAAATTATCTACGATCAGATTATTCGACATCATATCGTATGCGCGGATAATACACACTAATGTGGCCTTTTCCAAACAAACACATCACACAAAAAATAAACAAAATGGTGTACTACGTATGTAGTTGTATGTATATATATAGTATGTACAGTACAACAACAATATCGGTGGTTTTATCTCCGCTGATCGAACGATTTGATTGTGGCATCGAGAACGCGGAGTTTACGTGCAAAATATTGATGTTTTGTACGTATATAGCAGTTGTCAAGGAATATCACAAAGTTTGTTAAAATACGCGCACGCGTTGCTATCACCACATTTTTTATTTTATTAAGAATTGATCAACAATTTATATATATATATATATATATATATATATATATATATATATATATATATATATATATATATATATATATTAACTAGATGATCTCACACGTGATCAAAGTATGATCGATATTTATTCGATTTGCTATACGACAGAAATGACCGCAGAGAGTCAACGTTCATGGTATGTTACCAATAGCCACGACCCGCCGCCTGACTCGGATGTATAAGTTGGTGGTGGTACGAGCTGGGTGTTAAATGCATATGCGATGTTGGTATCGACGACGATAGTTCATGATGTTTACTATCGGTTGTGCATAGTTTACCGTCGCGCACCAATACCGGTATGGCAACACGTTTCGGTGGTATTGCAACAATTTGATGTGTCTGATGTTCCATGGCGCCCTTCTCCGATTGGGCACGTTTCGTTTTGTAGCGATGATTTTGAAACCATATCTTTACTTGGGTCGGCGTTAAACGTATCAAACTGGCGAGATGTTCACGTTCGGGTGCCGATAAATATTTTTGCTGGCGAAAACGACGTTCCAACTCGAAAGTTTGCGCTTTCGAAAATAGTACTCGACGTTTACGTTTCTTGTGCGGTATTGTACTATGCTGTTGATCCATATGTTCGTCGTCGTGCTCGTTGTCCGGATCGTCGTTAACATCCTCGTCGATGTGATCGTCGACGTCGAGATGATGATGTTGCGATTGTGAATTATCGTCGGCGGGTAAATGTAGTTTGCGTGTCGAATCACCGGTTAGGCTGGGTGATGTGGGCGGGCAGCCACCGATCGGTGTGTACGATAGTTCGGACGTGACGGGCGAGGTACTGTCCGGACTGGCTTGTTGGGGAACTCCTGGAATACAAACGAGATAAATTTATATGTTAGTACATTTATGCGATTTGGTTAACGAGTATGGGATTTATACGGAACTATACAATGATTTCATCCTCCGCTTCCAATAGCACCACTCTAACATAATATATAGAACGTAAACATATAACAGCATTAGAATTTTATGTGATATAAGTAATGTTTAATGTTGAGAATATATATGCATATAAATTAGTCGTCAGTCACACACAGTGAATTCGATTTGTGTTCGAAATCCATTCATATAGCCTAGATATACAAACAAAAAAGGATGAAAAACGGAAATAGCAATATCGATTACATGACCGGAAACATCCCCAGGTAATTATACTATAATAGACCTATGGAGAGTTAAAAATTCCGAACAATGCACATAATAACTATAATAGACCATAAAAATTGCCCACAACAAAAAGTCAATTTTTCTGCAAATTGTATGAAGACGAACCGAAAAATTTGTCAGAATTGTGTTCTGTAACTTTTGTTGCTGCAGATGCATTCGAGAGTTTATTTAAGAAAATCACTTTAGTATATAAATGAATAATTGATACCCTATAAATTAAAGCTTGAGATAAACACAACAGATCGTGGCATCTGCCTGTTTTCCCCCTCATGTCTGGTATGTGATATCGAAACTCAATAAAATAATTTTGTGACAGTGAAAAACAATTACAACCCCATTACAACACCTCAATGCCTATTGTCAGATTTTGTTTTTGACAACTATACACTATTTAACTATCTCATGAGTTGAAAATAAGGGAAATTAAAATTTTCAATTTAGGGGATGCATATAACTAGGTTTTGTCAAATTTTGTGGTATATCGTATGAGGCGTGATTTAAAGGCGTAGCACACATATAATATATGTACATAGATATAGTGAGAGAGAGGATCGTGGTCTGATATACAAACAGCACACAAATGATACATCGATATAAATGAATAAACATTGAACACATACAAAAGGACAGAACCACAAGAAAAAAAAACGGAAAAAACCTACCATAATAATCACTACTGTTATCGTGTGACCATGGCCTGGGAATTGTCGACGAACCAATAGCGGTTGCCGTTGAAAAAGGATGATGATAGTGAGCCGGATCACCTACTAACATATTATTTGGAGGTGGTAAATAAGGAACTGTACCTAATAATCCATTTCCACCGTGCGACGTAACACCGTTGAGCAGCGTATAACTTGGATCCGATGACGAGGCCGACGACGACGTTGTTGACAGATGACTCGTATTATTACTACTATTATGATTATTATTATTATTGCTACTATGTATATTACTATTTTCTACACTATTATTGTTGTTATTATTTTCGGCGCTATCCGTTTTCGAATCGTATAGCAAGTCCGATATTTTAAATCCCTGCCGCTGGCCATTTGGCATTTTCATACTGTCCAATATTCTGTGGATGGAAAAAATATAAAAAAAAATAAATTAGTTCCCACCTTCGACATTCAATATCGTAAATTTATTTTACTGTACAGGTCCTTAAGGACTGCAATAATAACAAAGTGCCATAAAAGTTTTAACACTTGTTCATATTTTTTTTTTACTAAAAACGGAAATTCCTGAATAAATTATACAAAACAATAAGATGCGTGAAAAGAAGGTAAAAATTCGAGTTCAGCGAATCGATTTTCTTTTGTTTTTTTTTATGATTTAAGTCTTTATACAAAACGTGGTGTGATTTAAAACTTTTTAACAGTGTTTATGTTGCGTTTCGTCTTCTGTTATCTTATCTTAGAAGTGTGTATTGAGTTTTATTAATATTTTTAATTAACTAAATTTTTTTTTACAATTATATATGTATAGTGCTGATAGAGTGGAAAATTTTCAGGGCGGAAATTAGGTTAAAGTGTGTAAATATTGTAAGGGACTGCCAAGAATTCCGAATTGAGTTTGACTGCAAAGCAACAGTATGTTTGCAATAGTATATGATGAACTAGTAGGCAGAATTGATGGGACTACAGTGACCTGTTATCGTTAGTAATTGTTGGAGAATTAAACAATTATCCCTTTCTTCCAGTAAATTGTCTCCCAGTAGTAAATTGACTGTTTTTTCTCTATTATTAGTTTTAGGGCTAAATGACTCCCTATTCTTTGTCAGTCAATCAAACACCACCTTTAGCACCCAGCTGAAGGCGAATTAAATTTTCCAAACTGTGTGTCATTTTCCACACTCTGAAATCAAAGTCAATTGTGATTATATCGCGACCCTCAAGTCGCGAACATGATTCGCAATGAAAATCTTATTTGAGGCACTTGGCTTATCTCTGAGTTTATTACTATGACATCCACTCTGATATCGAGCCTTCACGCATGGTACACCACAGTTGAATTATTAACATTAAGATTCAGGTCTAATAGACTGTGATATCCTACTCGAGATCCACACTCCAACCCAAACTGTTGAAATCAAATAATTAACCGCCGCATTTCGTATACAAATAAGAAATCGGTCGTAATTTGGTTATCCGATCATCAATCATATATTTTTTGTGTACATATACGAGTATAAAAATTAATGGGAATCGGAAATCCTTTTTGTATTCCTTTCTTTTATATATACGAAACGAATAATGTCTTAATTTTGTATATCGTTCTAAGGAATACACCGAACAAATAGGATGACTAATTCGTTTTTAGCGCTCCTTATACGTGACTCGCCACAATAGCGGTTCGATTTTGATCCACTTGAGGCGAAAAACCGCCATTTTGTATTCCGATCCTTAATCCGACGTTAAAAGATAAATGTCATAATTACGATCACCCCCATATCAAAAAAAAAAAACTGTCAACGAATAATTTTGATTTGAGAACATCTGGTGATCCTTAATCTAAGGAATTTCCCAAAATATCAATAAACAATATATAAAATACAAAAAAAAGGATTTACAATCTTTTATTGTTTTAAAGACAAAAATTCCAAAATATTTTATTTTCTTTCCAAATTATACCACTAATAAGATGGGATAATAAAATCAAGAAGAAAACGTGTCAAAATCTTTCTTTTCATCTCGTGATCCTATATATAATACACACATATCTATTATTTTAAACCGAGATTAAAACTCACCCAGGTAATGATGAACGTAGGGCGGCCGGATAAAATGCGGCGGGTAAAAATGCCGGCCCCCACGGTGGCAGCAGTATCGGGGACCATGTCAAAAATGGTGCTTGCGGTGCCATTATATTACTAAAGATCGATGATGCGGCAGCCGCGGCCGATACACTATGCGCTGTACTAAACGCGGGCGGTGACAATAGCGATGGTGGCGATGCTGTTATTATTGGTGGTGACGGTGTCGCCGATATATGACAACGTTTGAACTTTTTGTCAGCCACTTTGAAGAATTTTAGCGCAATAAAACTATTATTTCAATTCAATACGATTAAAACACTATTTATTTTATGGGCAACACTTTCGATTTAGATCGATAAAATGGAAAACTTCATAACACATTAAACTTCGACTACAGTTAAAAGCATTGCGGGAAGCTTTTAAACGATATTATACATAAAAATTAAGTCACACACAAAACACTGTATATATATGTATAAATCCGTTCGAATAAATCACTATATCGCACAAACACACATATATTATTGTTATTATTTTAAAAATTATTGTTATTATTTTTAATTTGTAGAGTGCTGTTGATTAATCGAGAGGGTGCTTCTTATTCGAGAGTAAATTCTTGACTGTATCTAAGTGTAGTAAAAAAAAAGATAAGAGCCCTCTCTACATTTCAGTCCACTTGTGCACCCAATCCAAAACCTATATACACACATTATATCCTTGTACATTCATTTTCCTTTTTTTTGTATACTTTGTATAATCTATATGTTCGTTTGAAGAGGGTTGCTACCCCTTGACAACAACCAATCAGATGATTTTTATGCTTTCGTCATGTTTTCCCGCCGTACTACTACGTAAGAAGGCGTGGTAACAAAATCTACCGAATACATATAACGATGTTATGTACAGCACATAGAGGACTAAAGAGGATTTTGGTATATGCGCCTCGACATCAAAACAAAATAAAAAACCCAACCCTTATATCTCAATATATATATATATATATATATATATATATATATATATATATATATATATATATATATATATATATATATATATATATATATATATATATATATATATAGTATATATATATATATATATATATATTATATATATACTACTCTACAGTATATTTAGAACACTCTAATGAATATTTTGTATATATAACATGATATTAAGCTTTGTTTGTTTAAATAACAACAACACACAGCACAAAAAAGCTTTATATTGTAACAAGGGTCTATTTCATACAATAAAGCTATGTAGATGAACCCATTCTACTTATGTATATACTCGTACATCGCAGCTAGAGTATAATATGTATATACATACTCTAACTATTCTAGTTGTATTAGATTGATGTTAGAGATACGAATTTGCTATTATTACTATTATTGTTATTATCATTAGGCAAGTCGTATAGCAATAATTTTGTTGTACAACATACATGATATATACGCGTAGATATGCGTAGCTATATACTCGTGAATCGATTGAGGGTAGTTTTGATATAGTTAGGTTATATATAGGCAAAACAATTAAGTTTTGAATAATAATTGTTGGTTGTTCTAATACGACCGACCGTCCATATATCTAGGTTTTATGTGATTTTGAAGTGTGCTCGCATACAATATATCTTGGAATTTCCATTTTAAGATTATAAATATTAGGTATATTGTACCGCGATACTTAAGTTTTATAGTTGAAGGGAAGTACGTACTAAAAAAAGGTTAATTAGTTTTGTAATTGTAATGAGGTAGGTTTATGGGATTTCCAATATACTTAGCAGATTTACTGACCGAACGGTTTGTCGTGTTGTCGATGTTTATTTAGGTTCCATCGATTCCGATAAATCTAATATTTAGATGTATTATTAAGATGAATCGAAGCAGTTTACTGGACAATAAATGCCTTCTGGCAAATCCAATTACTAGAGAAAACAAAGAAGATAGCATTCACAATTTTAGCAGGACGCTCTCAATAGCATACATCAGATTAATTGAATAACTATACGGCTGAGAACGTTAAGATGCATCGCTTACTGGTCGTATATGGTCGGACGATACATGACCATGTAATTGAAGAACGGGCAGAAATCCACGTAAATCCTGAATATTTCAAAATCCTGAATATTTGAAAAGATTATTACTTCAGTGTGAGTTGTAATCATGTTCGAACCTTATCGACGATGACAAAAAAGTTGGTCGATGCTTTTGTCGGTTGTAGGCTAGAACGGAAGAGGATTTTCGACGAAAAACTCACCGGGTAGCTTGTTGAGCGTATTCCAAGTAGAATAATTGGACTTTCAGAATACCAATAAGTGGTTTTGTGGCCATGATAGCAGCTTTAAGCTAGCGATGGAAACGTTCAGCCATACCATTTGCTTGCGGATGGTATAACATTGTTCTGATTCGGTGGGAGCATATAGGAGTTTCGTTAACTCTGCGATCAGTTTAGACTCAAATTGCGTTCCTTTGATCAGTTGTGATATTAAATGGAACACCGAATCGTGATATGTACTTGTGGACGAGCGTGGTGGCGATTGCTGCTGCGGTCATGTCAACCATGCAATACGCTTCTAGCCATCGAGTAGATCTGTCGACACACCTGAGTAAATACAGATATCGATTAGATGATGGTAGCCGTCTCGATGTGTTCGATTCGACCAGGTGGAATTACGAAATGTTCTATGGGAATATTTGTATGTCTCTGGACCTTCGAACGTTGGCAGGATAAACAAAAGTCAAAAGTAGCGAGCAGTAGATCTCGGAAGCCAGGTATTTTAAAAAGCTCTAGTTTCATGGTGGAACTAATGTAACGTCCGGAACCAGAAAATATTCTAAGTTCGCTTTTTGGACTGGTTGTAGTCGAAATGCGTATCGACTGTGGCCGTTTCGATGTCTGTGGTTCGAGATAGTGTATATCTGCAACCACATTGTCTTTATCGTGCACATGTTGGATGTCCGTGGTAATTTGACTTAAGTAATCCAAGTGGCCCGCTTGTCTTGTATTACGTTCAGTTTAAGACTGAATTACTCTTGTCAGAGGCTTGTGGTCGGTGTGAATGGTGAAGGCCGACCATCCACAAAATATCTAAAGTGTTTCACTGCTAGATATATTGCGACTAATTCCCGTTCCTAAGCAGAATATTTCTTTTCGGCATCCGACCATTTTTTGAGAAAAATCCCAGCGGTTCCCAACAATTGATATGGTACTGTTGCAGAACAGCTCCGACGGCTGAGTTCGATGCATTGTTCAGCGGATGTGCTAACAGCGTTTTGTTAGGTAATTCACTCTTGAGCTTTTCGAATGCGTGCTGGCATTGTTCGGAATAAGAACAATTCGTTTGCGTCTTGAGCTTCCGTATAGTAAAGATGCCAAGGGAGAGTATGAATTGGAGAAAGTGTTTCAGCAAGTTTGGGTATGAATCTGTGATAGTAGTTTACCATGCCGATGAATTGCTGAATACACAATTCCGGAATACCGTAATGGCATGAGGAATTCAAGAGCGGTTGCGCGGAAAACGCATTTCGAACTCTTGATGGGTACATAAAACTCTGCGAGTCTCTGGAAAAGGTGTTCCAGATGCAGTTTATGTTATTCCTCAGTTTGCGATGACACAAGAATGTCGTCAATGTAGACGAATACGAAATCTAGATCGCGAGCGTAGTCGAAATGGCATGCGAGTGAATTCAAAGTGGCCAAGTGGGGTTGTGATTACCGTTTTGTAAACGTCCTCAGGCGCTACGGGAATGAGATGGTAAGCTCTGACGGGATCTATATTGGAAAAAATTTTACAACCATGCATTGAGAAATTTTGTATGTGTGGAATAGGAAAACGCTCAGCCAGTATGACTTCGTTTCATCTGCGAGAGTCTCCACACGGTCTCCAATCTAGATCTTATTTCTTGATCATATGGAGTGGGCAAGAGACGGAAGCTGCAAACAGGTTGCAATTCCACCATCCAAATTCCTAATTCTACCATGTGCTGAAACTCTGTTTGAGCAACTTTGTTTCGCACTGAATCTAGCCGTCGTGGTCTTGGTAAATTATAGTTTGGCTCTGCTGTAAGGGAAAAATAGTTTGTTTAGCAGCGTGCCATAACCGTTGTCCATCACCTATTGAATGGGAGTTGGTGCGTCAACTCTGACCATAGTGGCATTGATTGACAGTTGAGTCGCTGTATCAACTAGCCGTCCGTTTTCGAGATCGACCAATAGGCATTATTTACTCAGGAAATCAGCACCAATGATCGGACGTTTCACGGATGCCAGTATGAATGCATGTGTGTATTTGCGTCTCAGTCCGAGATCCACCTGAAGATACTTTGTACCGTAGATGTCGATTAATGTAACATTGACGGCTGATAAAACTAAATCTGATTTCAAATTCGTATTGAAATTCATGAATTGACCGACAGGGAGCACCGAAAGGTCAGCTCTCGTGTCTATCAGATATGTCAGGTTATTTGTCTGGTCGTGTACGTGTAGACGGTATGCTTTTCTGGTCATTGCCGTCTCGACTAATGGACGGATTATTTTTTTGAATCCACGTCCATGGCTTGTGCAGTTTTAACGAACCGACAGGGTTTGGTGCAATTTCGGGCGGGCAGTCCAAAATTATAATGATAAAAACAGATCTAAACACTATGGTGTGGATAACCTTCAGTCAGAGAATTACGGAATGAAATCGTCCTTGTGTATATAAGTGATATACTCCGATGACGTCCCGCAATTTGTAGGAAGAGAACTTAATAGTTGATCTTTTCGGAATTCTTACTCTTCCTATGCCAACACCGCTCGATAGTGGCTGCTGTGAGAGCTTAATAAGTGAGTTCGATGTTCGTGACATTTTGAGACTCAATTCATGTATCGGATACATTTATACACCTCTTGTTGTTTTATCCGTCTACCATTAATCATGGTAGCATGTAAAAGCTACTGTATTGGTCAGGAAGAAGCGCTAAATGACCTCGTCATTATAGACTCCGCTGACGTCCGGTCTCGTACTATGTTTTGAAACTGATTAGGTCGATCTCTATAATTATTTATGCCTGCAGTTTTTGGGGTTGAATCAAACTGGTTGGTCACTGTATATGGGGTGTATAGCTTGAAAAATCATATGCTACAAGATGCGTATATAACTGTCAAAGATTTCGAAGCTACATTGAAATTAATAAATTCATTAGTAGATTGAGATTATAAGCTTTCCTCCATAACAGTAAACAAACTCTCTTTAACCACTGTTCAGGTGGTTACAATATGGATTTTTTTCAACAGATCCGGGGATAATAATCAACGCTACAGCTTCAATTCTAACAAGCCAATGTAATCTCATTCTCAAATATGGCGTTTCACATAAAACATGATCTTGGAAGAACCCTCCACCAATTGAAATACATTTTAGTTGAATAATTTCAGAGATTATGGGACAATGTACTGTTTCAGTTTCAGTTCAAGATCGTTAGATATTATTTACCACACCATGCTGTATTCACACCGATCAGTCCCACTGGACTTTATTGGAACTATAATGAGTGGGATGAATTTTGGCCTGGATATTTTCAGCCTCTACCTTTACATTTATTTTATCAATTGGACGTGGATTCATAGGCCTTTAACCTGTGTTTCTGCTATTATTTATTGTACAGGCTAAATTATTTTTTTCATGAGGTACTTATAAAAGCCAATAACCGAAAATGAGTTATATAATTGCACCCATGGCCGTGGTCAATTCGAACGATTGTTTCAATTACTCAACAGTTCTTCTGAACAGGTTAGTATATAGCAGATAATTGTAACATTTCAAACCCATCGGTTATAAACGTACACTGTTCCACCGGCTCACTTATTTACTCATAGAACTGAACGAAATTCTAGGAAGTTGAAGATATAGGACCACAATACAATTCAGTTTTATCAAGCCGTATTTGCGCACTGTTTTTCAAGAGTTCAGGACCACTTTGGGAGTTTTCTAGTAATGTTCAGAATTTTATGTGAAAATCAATCTCTCGGGTATATGACCCGATGAACACCCAATATGATTCCAAACAAAAATTCTGAAGAGTATTTTTACCACATCACGTCGTAGTCAAACCCCTTAACACATGTGCCCCTGTTAGTGGCTCATACCTTCCTTCTCATGCTACCGATTATGATTTTTATATTGATGACTGCAAAGAGTGTGTACTCACCTTACCCAGTATTTTAATGCCATTTCCATCATATGAAGTACAGACTATTTCAAAAATGATACGTAACGCGTAACCTTTCCTGTAAAGTGACTCAAAGTGGTGAGCCTTTCAGTTGGACAAAGCGGTCAACACATTATTTGTGGTTTGTTGTTTTCCAGATTGATTTTTACATTAGTACAGGTGATATTGTTTGTATCGTGTGAGAGGAGATTATATTGGTGACCACTTACGAGAATTCTGTTCAAACCGATCAGAAATACTAATGAAACATCAATCGATGAAAACATGTAGAGCTAAACGGACAAATAGACAGATGTTTGCGTTTGATGGGATAAGAAATGTATTGGGAAATAAGTTACTTACTGATGTAATGGATGCAGGATGAAAATGAGGACCGCGAATTGGTAAGAAGAAATACGTAAAATTGTCGTATACCGCATTTGAAATAAGTTCTGGAGGTTACCAGACGATAAACTTTTTAAGTTTGTAGAAACTGAGGAGTGATGTAAAGACGAAAATATTTTGTCTGGAGTGGCAAACGGCCAAGCCATCTGGCAAACTACCTTGTCTGAGATGATAAAAAGCCATGTTGGTCGCAATTCGAGGCCTATCTTAGCGTTAACCCAGACAATTTAAACCGAAAATAAGACGTCCAGTTGAAGAAGATCACGAACGAAATGTGGGAGGTACCGAGTTCAAATCACGATAGAGGTACGATGCTATAGGCTGGCATGGAGCTATCCAATGTTCAGATGGTTCTAATCGGACCTATAGCGGTACGTCCTCGATTTGGCTATGTAATGGCGTAAAGTAGGAAGGAAGTAAGTGAATCGCGAAAGATTTGGGAGAGCCTTAAGGCAAAAACAGATTGCAACGATAAAGACAGACAGAACAGCAGGTCGGTCACGATTGTAAATTCTATAAGCATCTGGTTATAATTGTTTTAATTATTCGCTATTATGTTATACTCTTCGATCTGTGGTTTCAGTTGAATAACGCTTCCGATGCACGAACATGACGATCCAGATTATTTATTTACAAGAATAAAAAACTTCAGATGATAAGGTAATATGATATTGTAATGATGAACAAGATGAACTCCCTCACTAAGCAGGTATTCGTTTTCCCTCATATAGTTCAATCCCTGCTTCTAATGCAATCTTTGCTTATAATGCTGTGGTATCAATGGTTCCGTTAGTAAATGGGCTGACCTGTTGGATGCGGTGCAAACAGGCTACCAACTCCTTATCTTTCAACATGCAACCGTCATTTAAGGGGACTACCCCAAATCCTTGGACATTATATAGGAGTTTATCATTGGTTGGAGTATTTGACGACGATTCACCTCTTCATTTGTCAAGAAGGTGAACTGTTCTCGATGATTATCATTGGTGAACTGTTCTCGATGATTATCGATGATTATAATACAGTTCTGCTTTTAGTTGTGAAAGCGTGATTATTGTTGGGTGTAATATTTTACGATGAGCATCTGAAACCACGTTCATTGTACGAATTGCTGCGTTTGTTCTAGATTCTTATTAATCTAGACAATTCAATCGAGTTCAATAACGGGCCCTTCACTCCAAAGCTCGTTATTCATTTAGCAAAAGCATTTGATGCTGCAATCGTTGTTGATCATTTCTTAAGTTAGCAGAACAGATTTAATGATGATGTGTTCCTGTGCTCAATGTGCTTTGTATTTGTCAGCTTCGCACTGTCTACGAATTTTAAACATATCTCGTATAGGATAATTCCAGTTGTTTCTCCTACCTGATGTTCTTGCTTAAAAGCTTGCTTTTTTATCCTCCGATTGGCGTCATGATGTAATAAATAACCAAAGTCCATTCCATTGCCCCGATCTGTAGGTTTCCTAGCTCTTCGAAGTAAAAACTTGCCAAGTAGTTGAATTGGTGGACTTCAATGTTCAAAACTCAGCACAGCGCAAATGAATGCGATAGCTAGTGATAGATAACTGGTTCTGATCCGGCCACTTGGTTGTCTATTCGGTTGCCGTCTACTGTTTGAGTATGTTATTCTGACTTTGGTGAGTTATCGCTCGTATATTGGATTGTGATGCTATTGGGCTTCGTGCTATTGACTTTTTGAAATCATCCTCAATATGGAGTTCGCACAGTTTTACAATTGGCTGCTATATGTGAAATGATCACCTGTTCAACGTTGAAAAATGAAACAGTCAAATACTGTTTAGTAAATTAAACGACGATCAGTGGTTGGAATGGCTTATAAAAGTAATTTATTAACTTTCCTAATGATGAGTCAGTTTAAAAATATTTTTAACTGAATGCCTACGCCACCTTTCGACCTTTTAAATCATAACCCAATTAATTGATAGTGTTATACCCGGCTGATTTGAAATCAAATTTGTCTGCATCGAATTACTTAACTGACACGACATAATAATGTCTTCCAAGACAATAAACTAAATTGCCAATAAAATGTATGTTATTTCAAATAATATCCTTTGTTAGTTTATCCTCTAGCTTTTCCCCACACCTATGTATGTACAAAAAACTATCAAACAACTTTTCTTGAACAGAAACAACCAACAAACTGTCAAACTTTTGATATTCTTTCAAAACTCAATTGAATTTTTTTTATGTATCACGGAACCTTTTAATCTTATATGTTGTGTTATTATTGTTATTTTATTATCATTATTATTACTATTATTATTGTTGTTTTCTTTCACCCTCGCAATCCGACAAAAAAAAACAACAACATTTCGTTTTACATTGTTTGGTTTTCGGGTGTGAAGAAATTATCAAATTTTACCAATGTCGAATCAATAGCCTGAGCTGCGTATATATAAGGATTCTTGAAAGATTGAAGAAATTGGATTAAAATTTTTAAGACGACAAGCTATTTTCATCCTATTTTCAATGGTTGATCTTATGACGAGGTGTGAAAATTTGGGCGCGAATTTAACAACGATCGCGGTTGTCGTGTCGAAAAGATGTCCTAAATAAATAAAGTACACGTGTAGTTACAACCCACTAAAGCTACACGGACTATATTGTTCGTGACAAAAAAAGGAAGTAAAGAACACATTTAATGTACAAATGACTACTCAAAAGTCAATATAAATAATAAGACAAATTTCGAAGATGACTTTAAGTTACAACCGATTTGTGTGTTAACAAAATTTTTGAACAATTGAAAATGTCCTTTTATGTATGGTGCTAGTTAAGGAACCGGATACAACATACCCAACTATTAATATAAAACAAATTCGTCTCGTATTATCTCGTAAAAAAAAAACTGTCGAACAATGCCTATATATACGCAACTAACTTCAATTCGAACACATAAAACGCATATACAACATTTATTACATGAATCATCGTTGGGTTCTCTCGGCAAATTACATCTGCCCTTTTGTACATAATAAAATAATTTAATTCGAATTACATAAAAACATATTTAATGTTACAACACATATACGATGTACATAATGCGATCCTCAATCAAAAACGGTATTGCATGGTATATATGTTTAAGGTGTGGAAATAGAGAGAAGGTTTTACACCCGACGATATATAAAAAAAAATGGGGAATAAATTTTCAAGTCACTTTGATTTACCAGAAATTGTACAATAATTTGGTTCGAAGGCACGCAACATTTTATTTATATATTATAATATTACAGCCGGGAGGTGAGGGGGTTTTTTTTTTAAAGGATTGTGTACGTATATATAGCGTATATGTTGAGTTTAAAGTGCTAATTAAAATTAAGTGGGAAATATGCACGGAGATAAGCAAAAAAAAAAAAAGTGAAATGTAAATGAAAGGTGAGGTCTCGAAATAAAAGGTGAGTAACGTAATTAAGATTTAAGATTTACGAACTGCTGGTCTTAATAATGATGAGACATTTTCAAGACTTTTGCAGCAGAAAAATCAGCTACATTAAGCTCCTTGTGCCCAGTAATGGCCGCGAATGAGTTAAGTAAGCAGTTCACCAATTTCAACTGTTTCTAAGTTTAAGGTCCATTCTGAGAGTATTTGGAGAAGGCTGGAGGAAAAATTATAGGGAACTAACTCCTTAGGAAATGTCATCATGACGTCAAAACATGCTCATCCTGAGAGCCACGAAAAAGAGGCCAGATAACTTTCAAAACCTTTTCACTCATGTTAAGTGGATGGTTTGAGTTTTTTTGTGTGTATCGACTCAGTTGGGTTATGGACTATTTGACAAAGTTAGACTTCACTCTTCTATATTTCACTTCTCAAGATATGGTCTTAGTTTTTGAGAAGGTTATATATTGTAACGAAAATTTCAATACAGTTAACCTCATTTAAGGTCAATGTTCGAGTGGTTATAGTATACGGTACATGTAATCGTGGTCAAAAGATAAGTTGGTTCTCGAATCGAACTGGAGACCGTGCAATATTTTATGTATGAGTTTGTTTAAGTTTTGAAGAGGTAGAGAAGTAGTAACGAGATGAGTAAAGAGAAACCACTAAACAGTGAGCGAATCAACATCATCGGAACACATCAAGTGTTTCGAAACCAGTTGTATAGTATACACACCACAATGATCGTAATATCTCGAAATGAACTACTCTGTAATTCAATGACATGTTGTCAGTAGAATGGTAAGAATAAAAATCCATTCAATGTATTTATTAGCAGTGTTAAATCACAGTATCGGAAAGTTATTGTTTTAACCAATGAAATGAAGACTACACACAGAAAAATATGTAAACATGAATTATACTTAACGTTGAAATAAAATCTCCAAAATATAATTAAGTATGAATCATAGTTTTAAGGCATGTATTATACAAAATTCCAAAAAATATTGAAAAAATTGTATTATTCAATCTTCTGTAAGTATAATTGATGCATTAAAATGTATTCTTTGTTACTCATGACCCGTGATTATCATGAATAACCCAACTTGCAAGTGAAACAAAGTAAACCTATAAATCTATGCAATGCTATTCATGTTCTATCCCCGTAATGTACAAAATTATTCAATTTAGGAATAATTTGTACTTTATCTTTATATAACTAATGGATATTGTCGTATTGTCATAGTAAGCCTATAAATGTCACATTCAGATTCAATTTTTATTTGGAAGAAACTAACATAAAGACAAAGTCCTCTTTTTAATTTCGTACTTTATTAATGTAAAATTAAAATAAAATAAAAAAGTTAATAAAATAAAATATAATATAATATTTGTATTATTATAAATATAAATATAAACAATATAAATGTTTAGTGGCGTAATTTGTGCAATCCAACACTAATCGCTTAAGTAAGTATTGGTTTTTATTCGAAAAATTTTTAATTTATAATTTAATTTAGATTGTATAATTTAATTTCATAGTTTTCATCTTATAAAATGTTTTAAACAATTGTGACAATTGTATTTAAGACACAGACGATGAACGGGGTCGAATAGACGATTGATGAGATTCCACTAACGGAATTAATCATATTTTGAAATCGATTATGACCATCTATTTCGTTTATTACAGGAGTGGTCAATGGAGGGACTTTTCTTTAACCTAAAAAGTACGTGAGTTGAACTTTTTTTTTGAAGAATATATTAAATTTATCATTAATTATGTAAATTTTTATATTAAGGTAAAATATCGATATCGAGAGCATTAAATATTTACCGGAGGTATAGAATAACCGAAATTTTCAAAACTAATTGAGGAAATCATGCCCGATTCCAGACTAAACATTTGGAATAAAAGAAGAAAAAAGTAAATATTATGCTAAACAAAATATTTAATTGTAGAATATTTATTAATTAATAATTATTACTTTAATTGTAGAATTTTATTGGTATCTCGATGTTGGTAGTATCAAAGAAAAACTATTGGTAGACTTGAGCTTTACTGTACCATAGGTAAAATATATAATATATATATTTTCATTAACAACATTTTGCATATCTTTTTATTTAGATACTGAAGATTTTAACAAAAACTGGTTAAAAAATCACAATTCACCGTGGGATGTTGTAGAATTTAAGATAGTGATGACCAGCTATTTCATTCATTAAAGGAGTTGCCAATAAATGCACTTTTCTATAACCGAAAACCAAATTTTCCAAATCAGTTGAGCTTATTTTTAAAATATAATAAATTTATATTTAATTATCTAATTTCTTATATTAATTAAGTTATCGAGGGCCTTAAATATTAAGCGGAAGTAGAATTACTAAAATTTTCCAAGATGATTTAGGGAATCCAGCCCGCTAAACTTTTGGCATGCAAGAAGAAAAGGTAAATATATCATATACATAATTTCAATTTTTTTATTAATAATTAGTTAAGTTAATTTTAGAATTTTTTTCAAAACTCAACATTAATTGACATCTCGTGGTCAAATAACAGTAGTAGTACTGAATGGAAGACCCAAAACTTTTGAATCAACAAGCACCACATTGACAACACTCTTTTTATTTGTAAGTTTAAATGTTAAATGTTTTTATTCAAATTATACTATTTTGTTATTTTAATTGGTAGAATTCCAGTAAATAACCTCCACTATCGGTTATGCAGTACAATGAAAAAGTTCCACCCCAGTTTATTCCGAATGTGCACATTTTGTATGTACATTGCCCACTATTTCGGAGAGAAAATTAAATGTGCGATACTAAAAGAGGATGCAGGTTAATGAACAGCAAAGGAAACGACAAAGTTATTGGGAATCGGAACTATCGGATCCTGGGCAAGCAGGTAAACTATATCACAAATACATTAACCCAATAACATTACATTTTGCATGTTATATTTAAATTTTAGATAATGAACATTTCAACGATGATATAGAAATAAAACCATGCTAAAAATTCATATTTTACCGTAGGATGTTGTAGAACGCAAATAGAACGTACTAGCTAACGATTCCATCATAAATAAGACACCAATGCTTTAATAAAACTATATTCATGTATTAAACATTGTATATATATATAGTTAGAAAATAGATGTAATTATAAGATATAATATCTATATATAAATATATATATATATATATATATATATATATATATATATATATATATATATATATATATATATATATATATATATACATATATATATATATATATATATATATATATATATATATATATATATATATATATATATATATATATATATATATATATATAAATATATATATATATATATATATATATATATATATATATATATATATATATATATATATATATATATATATATATATATAAAGATAAAGATAAATTTGTGCTCAAATAAATACATATTTGATGCTTATAAAAATACATAAAAAATGCTTTTTAATGTATAACTCCTCATTTTTCAATGAATAATCCATTCCCCATTTTGAACTATTTATCAATTATAATCATAGTTTTGCTCCTATATTAGATAAAATATTCCAATAAAATTGGATTAAACATTCCCTATATGCATCAAAAATACTTAATTTTGTATAACTTGTACAATCTTTGGAGTAAATTATACTTGTCTGAACACATTTCATTTCTTTTATGAAACAGTTATCTTTCCTAGCTATACATTATTCATACATAAAATAGTCAAAAAGTGCCTAGACTAAGCATAAATTATGTTTAAAAACAATTGCACATATTATTCCTTAAACGCGATTTTTATTCCTCAATCAAGTACGGTTGAAAATCGAACATTGTAGTGATATAAATTATGCCCTTATAAGTATGTTTTATACAATTAATTCTCTGGGTGTAGTGACATATAGCCTCCACCAATGAGAAGCGGTTAGTCTCTCACAATTTATAGAAGATCTTGAGTGAAATAAAGTTAAGAATTTGACTGAGTCCTGGTTTTTGAATTTTGATTTGTGTCTGAGTTGCCAAGAATTCGGATACGAACCGAGAAGGGTCGTAACAATATTATCATTTTACTTGACCGAATTCTTATCACATTATTGTAATCCGCAAACATTGATTATCGACTAAGGAAACTTATGTTCCCAGTGTTGTCAAATTGTTTTCTAGTAGGGCTGATTTAAGCCGTTAAGATAATCTTGATAAAATTGTACATCAAAAACTAGTCGTTTGTCATTGTAATTAGGATTCTTTCTAATTAGATTCCTTCCTGTCACAATGTAAATAAAGAGGATTAAATCGAATACCGTTATCAGTCTCAGTATACGCAGCCTCAATGGAAGCAGTAAAAGTCATCTTGTCACTCTTAAAGCTCGAATTAATTTCACTATCAATTATCTGCGTAGAATTGTTGAAGACCAAATAAACTTTGATATGAGAAATTCGCAATGTCAAGAAAAGCAGATAAGACCTTTCAGTTACGATCTTAACATACATTATTTGCAGCAGCAATTCGATAATATTCAGCTTGTGGAAAATGAAGAATCCTTCAAGCTAAGCATAAAATCAGCTAACCAAGGAACAGCTCTGACAAAAAACAGCAGCTAGAGAAACAGGGTTTAGGCTGGAACTTTCCAAGTTTTAAACGTTCAAGTTTATGTGATGTTTTTAAAAGAGAACAATTCCCAATGAATTTGGGAACATCAATGCTGAAAAATTGCAGAAAGTGAAGATATTCGTTTTTATACATGTTGTGAAGGACAACTCGGAGCCTCGCCAATTGGTAGCAATACTGGGTAGCGTGTAGGACAAGTCAAGTAAACTGCGTCTTCTGATTAGAGATTGGTAAACCTACATAAGATGGCAACAGTGGTACTAAAGGAGACAAATGGTTATCAAAATCGGATCAACTTTCGAGGTTTAATATGCAATGTTCAGCGAGAACCAACTCTTATTACTAGAAATAAATGGAAGGTACTAAATGTAGTTCAAGTATCCAACACTACTTTTAAAATACATAAACCAGCACAACTAGCTTTGCAGGTGGCGAAGCCTATATAGGAATAACGAAGAGCCCCTCAAGTAAAGCAGAGATACAGTGGAAAACGTACGGTGTTTAAGCTGCTGGTACAACTAACAGAAATCTCTGAGTTGTCATTTTGGTTAGGAAAACTGTGGGTTACAGTCCAAACTCTGTAAGAGGACTCAGGTGAAAAAGGCAGAAAATTTAATTCTCAAGGTTATGTCAGCAGCAATATAACCAGGATGGAAACAGAAACTGAGTGAGTAACTCCCCAATCTTTCAATCTACCTAGGTTTTGTGATAAAGAAGCAATTTTAAAAGGCGCAATAAAGCTGTGAGACACTGCTGTGATAATATGGATCGAATCTATGAGACTACAATAGCCTCATAAGACTTTGAGCTAAGGATCCCACTATATTGAGCTATTTAATTACCGGTTTACTGAATCGCGCCATTAAGACATTAAGATTCACGTTGAAGGAGAACATAACCGGGGCGTCCAGAAATACTTAAGTGAACTCTCGTGAGCCGAGGGGACTGATTAGTTTTTGTGAAAGGCAACTAAAATTTTTTAAAATGAAATCCGAAAACAACTGGTTTGATGTGAAGTGTTTTGAAGATGGGCAATCAAGCGTGGTATACTAGCAGTAAAGTGGAACAATATTTTGGTAAGGGTGGTTGAGGATGTTAAAAATCCTGATCTACGAGTTTTTTTTTAAATTAAGCTTTAAGTCAGAGCTCCTGCACCCAACGCGCGATCCTTCAAATAACGGTTGATAAATGCCTTAAACATATGCATTTTATACTCAAACGGAAACTGAAACCGGACATCGAATTCCACTTTCTCGATATTCAAAAAATAAAGTCGCGCTGTGCATCTTCAGTTCGAGGTTTCGGCAGCTTCACCGTAAACCTGAGTGCATTAACTTTTTTCGTGTTACCCGTCCTGGCGTAACTAATGTTGGTATTTTCTCCTATTCTGCAGAACATTTACCATTTATTAATCTATAGAGCGCACGCAGAGTTCTGCAACATCTCTGCGGTGTTGTAGGCTGTCTAGATCTTTCGTAAGTCTGGAGTTTCGTATTATTTGGATGGCACGCCGCTGAACTTTATCCAGCAACTGAAGAGCAGTGCCATATGCTCCTCCCCAAATCTGACGGCAATATTTTATACACGGTCTAATAAAGGTTTTATATATCTGGAGAACCTGATGCGATCTAAAAACCCGTCTGCATTTATTGAGAAACCAGAGTTTACGTGAAACTGATTTGGCCAATGCGATAATGTGTTCATTCCATTTTAAATAGTTGCTAATGTCGCGCTACTAAGCCGGGTTCGAAGTGAAGACGATTGCCAGTAAGTCATTAAGAGTCAATCTTCGGGTGGTTATCGCACGCGATACATGGAATCGTAGCCAAAAGAGAAGCTGAATCTCGAATTCAACTGAAGACCATGCATGTAATATTTTACGTGTCAGTTAAGCTTTGGAGAGCTAGAGAAGAAGTAACGAGATGAAGAAACAGATAAGACTATGAACGTCGTCGTAACGCTGCAAGTGTTTCAAAACCATTTGTATACACTACCACAATGGCGCATCGTAATATCTCAAAAAGTACAACACTGGAATTGGTGGACTGTTGTCAGCAGAATGAAAAGATCGAGAATCCATCCGATGTGTATATAAGCCGCTAAATAGCCGTATCGGACAAGTATTATTTTAACCAGTGAAATGAAGATTAGGGATCAATAATCTTTCACAACTTAGAGAGAATATTCATTGAACTTGGATTGGATTTGGAGAATATTTAGACACAAATGGCCACAAATGGAGTATAAGGTATAAGGTACTCGATTTGTTCCCATTTGTGCCTAAATATTTTCTGCATGGAATAAGACGTTTGTTTTGTTTTCAATTGGTATTTACCGTCGTGGACCGTAAGACTAACATAAGTGAACGCTTTTTCCAAAAATGTTTTCATTCATCAAGAACGAAAGTAAGAAGTTCGAATTCGATCAGATACCGCTGTAGTTCTAACCAACACGATGCCAGCTAGCAACTGGATGGAGGTACATATATGGCTCTTTCAGTAGCTTCCGGCAGTTCTTAGTCCGTAGTTTGATTTGTCTGGTTAATTCCGATAACGAACGAGACTTAAATTTCTTAACTATAGATGCCGGCAGGGTCATGTTGTAGTAACTTTGCAGACTTTTGTGCTTCTGTTATCCATGTTCCCAAACGGGATGTGATTTTAAAACGTAATTCTCTGTAAGTGGAATCATACGAGGGGCTTTGTCTGAATAAAACACTTGCTTCTTAAATAGACAAATTGCGTCTAGTAATTATGAGATTGAGCAATAACAGGTCTATCATGCCCTTAGATGTCCTGGGCTGCACGACTCAACAATGATGGTATATTCTCCTAGTCTAAAAAGACCGAGTAAACCATTGAACCATCTTCGTGGTTGGGATTATGGACTGAAGCAGTTTACATAAACCTGGAATTCCCAGTAAGTGCGGGTCATAAACAGCATCGATTCTGGTATTCAATAAGAGGCACTGTAACGCACGACACGAGGCGTTATCTAAATACAAACGTGAGTTCCGTTTCACATTTACTTGCTACTCTTTATTTGTCTTCTAAGTATATATATGTAATTATGACACCCGCCACAATGCAAATAGAGAGGATTTAATGAAATATCAGTAGTAGTCTCAGTATTCACACCCTCGCATTGGAAGTAGAAAAAGTCATCTTTGAAAAGCACAAATCTCGTTTACTCGTCCAAAATTGCGATGTATGTAATGTTAAGCAACCAGTGCAAATGATAGAATTAATAAACCTCACTATTTACTTAAGTATTTACTTAAGCGTTACTAAAGTTGAACTATTGAAGACCAAGTGAACTTTCCATCATACCTTAATTTCAGTAGAAATTAGATAATATTCAACTAGACCATGAATTCTGAATTGGAACACCCCAGAATGAAGAGAAGATTTCACCAGTTCTTCTCCGACACTTATGAAACCTAGTATATTACTCTCCGAAAGCTTACTCTCCATAATTTGTAAATGATTGTATAGTAAGAAGTACACATAACCAGTACAATTAGCTTTCCAGGTAGCGAAGCTTAAGAAAAATGAGTCCGTCAAGAGCCCAAATGCTCGACAGTTAGGTGGGTGGGAAGACTATTGAAATCCCTGAGAATGAGCTAACCAAGGAACAACTGAAGTCTGGTATTTGGGCAAAATAAGCTGTGAGTTGCACAATATGGAAGAGAGGTGCACAAAACTGCTATAAGTTCCTAGAAAATTGAAAGAGGTCCAAGTGATTTTCACAATGAAGATTAACTTGCTTTCCAAAAGAGCTAAGACAATGCTGTCTACACTAAGGTGTGCTTGTTAGAGAGTCACCAAGCTCGAGGGAATGTTTCTTTGGTAGAATGAAAATAGACTCAATAATGGAAGAATTGCACCGCTGATACTACAGGTTTGATCTGAAGTATCGGTTTGAAAATGACTGAGCAAGCTAGAAAAGAATGCTTGAAGTAACAGTTTGTAACAAAAGTTCTTCAAAAATGCTGCTCGTTTTCATAAGAGTTAAAGTCTTGGCTTATATTTAGACTTTCATCTTATCTAATACCACCTAAGACTAACATTATGGGGTCTTATTTCTTCTAACTATCAACCAAACTCATATATCTTGTTCTAGTACAGAACCAACCCAATGATACCAGTTATTGTACAAGGAAACGGTACTTAAAGTTGGTTAGCATGAGTTCAAATACACATCCGACAGATTGGCTAACCTTATTTTAAACGGTTTAATCGTGCCCTATTTCCATGAGCTTCTTGAACGATTTTAGTGAAGTGGATAGAAGGGCAGCTAAAATTATCAGGCTTACATATCCTCATGAAACCTTCATCTCCACAACTCATGCTAATATCGATATCAAATGAACAGTAAATTTTCCATAAAAGCTCTTCACAAGTTTTCCAAACTCGAATACACCAAAACGAACTCCAATCCACCAAAACACATAAAAATAAATTTTAAATCAATTAAGACGACAACGTTTTCGAACAAACTAACTTTTATACTCTGCTACTTATTAAAAACAAATAAAAATATTTTCCAATACGCTTTGAATATCACCCAACCCCTCCCCGCCAATATATGTACACAACAACTTCCAACTGAATATACATGTATAAATAGTTTATTGTATGTACAAGGGTACTTCTCGAACATTCTTAAGTCACGAATCGAAATGAAAAAAAAAACTATAAAACCACTTAAATCGTCTTCCCATTCAACCTCGCACGCGGTATACACAGGTAAAATATGGAAACAATTTCCCATATAACCAACCTCTCCACCTTCCACCCCCATCAGGAGGACATCCACCAGATTATAAACGATAGATAATTTACTTATAATTTTTTAGTTTTGTTTCGTAAAGTTTTAAGAATTCTTCGGTTCGCGGTATCAGTTTTCAGCGACAGTTAGTACCATTGTCGTGCCCTTAAGTTTATTTTTATTTTACTTGTTTTAATATACTTTCTTACCTATGTAAATACTTATGTGTGTGTGTATATATATACATATATATATATATATATATATATATATATATATATATATATATATATATATATATATATATATATATATATATATATATATAAATATATATATATATATATATATATATATATATATATATATATATATATATATATATATATATATATATATATATATATAGACAAAAAGGCAAAATCTAACGATCCGTATAACTGGCCAATTAACAATTAGCTGAATGAAAATCGAAAAGAGGGAAATTATGAGTGAGAATCTGAACAACTGGCTTGATTCGATATTGTTGTTGTTGTTGTTGTTGTTATAAACAACAATTCGGGGTTTGTTTTATTTATTAGATGTTCGACGTTGCTAAAAGGTTAGTGGGATATAATTTAAATAAATTTGTTGTTGCTTATCAATACTCGAAACTTCTTGAAATTTTAGTGAAAGGGGTTTTGTGTTAATAATTTAATTTATCGACTGTGATCGTTCAAAATTATAATTTAGTATACGATTAATGTGGATTGAAAATTTGAACGATTGCAATTGCGTCTTATATCGAGTATTGACAAAGAAGATGGGTCGAGTCATGAACTTTACACTATAATAGTATTCAGATGGTTAAAAACACCTCTTGCGATCGAAATTTAAGACTTCGACTGCCAATTCAAATCCTTCAACTTATCTCTGCTACATGTAGTCTCAATTTGTGGAGTATATGTAATCCATTGGTAAGCTCCACGTTGACTATACGATTAACTTATTTTTTATCCTTCGCAATTCCACATATCAGTCGCTGTTTGTGTTTAGGTATTATTATGAAGAGTGCCGTTCCTTATGTACCATGGTTACATACTCTTTAAGATTCAACCCCACAGCTGTATACCAGGTTTCAGTATCTACCATTCATTACATTTGTTTATATAAACACTTGGTTTAGATTAGTGTCGAACGGAGGAGAAAGTACAAATCGAACCTTATCAGACCTCACGAAAACCAAATCGCAGTTGTCCAAAGTTTTCGGGACAAATATGTCATCTTGTTTCGCTTTACGCGTAGGTGAAGGTTCTTCATTTGTAGATGAGGTTCTTCATTGCTTGACGCAATTGGTCGATAACTGTGTAGCTAGTTGGCAAATGTGAAGAAGGATTATCCATAAAAAATTCGCCAGGGAGCTTTATGGACAGTCCAGAAACCATCTCCGCAGGTGAGCACTTAAGATCTTCCTTCACAGTAGCTCGAATACCAAGTAATATGATTGGTAGTTCAGAACTACAATTAACAGTTTTTCCTCTGGCCATAAGAGACGCTTTAAGTTGTCGATGGAAGCGTTGAACCATGCCGTAAATAATTTTGGAATAACCATGCCGTTAATAATTCCGTAAATAATTTGGATTCCAATTGTGATCCTTGATCAGTTGTGATCTGCGCAGGAACACCGAAACGCAAAATATATTGATTCACAAAATTAGTTGCAATGGTTGCAGCAGTCATATTAGATATGCAGTAACCGTTGAAAACCGGTAATGGTTCAACCATATCCAAATGGATGTATTGAAAACGTCCAGGGGGAATATCCAAATGTTAATGTGGGGAATAGTGTGTCGTTTTGAATGTGGGCGGGATAAACAAGAACGAGCCCAATGGGTAACGTCTTTGTATATACTAGGCAAAAAATATCGAGCCATAACCAATTTACTCTTGCTCGGAGTCGCTCGGACTCCAGGATGGGCATTATTATGTAATGAGTCGAACACTAGTCGACGTAATCGATCTGCGATATATCGGCAAATTTATACCCGTTGATGTTTTGCAATAGACTTCTAGGCCGGTCAACTTAAATAACTACAGCGTGACATAACTTTCGTTAATGGCCGAGTCAAGATTCAAAGTACGTGATAATGTATCCGCTATTACATTTTTTGCATCATGTACATGCTGAATATCCGATGTAAATTGGCTAATGTAATCCAAATGGCGTGATTGCCTTGAACTCCGTTCAGTTTTACACTAAATATAGCTCTCGTTAATGGCTTATGGTCGGTATAATTGCCAAATATATTGCTAACAGTTCCCGAATTCAGAATATTCATTAACCTGTTGCAGAACAGTGCCAAAAGCAAGGTTGGATGCATCAGTAGTAATACAAATTTTCGCAGTTGCCAAATGATACGCGAGAAGGGTAATCTTAGCCAATTCATTATGTAAACTTGTGAATACCAAATAGCACTCTTCCGTTCATGAAAACTTCTTGGGCGTTTTATAGGCAACTTGAGAAGTGTCGACGAGAGAGAATGAATTAAAGTGAGCAATTCAGGTAACTTTGGGAATAAACTGGTTTTTGGATTACAATTATTCTTTTGTTGGGCGATAATACTCAACTCCGCCTGTTTTGCTGCATAAAAATTACACGGCGGAATGCATTGCCAAGCACTCACGCCATACTTGTTATGTGGCGTACACCATTCTTGTTTGTTCTATTGCCTATTATTGTTTTGATGGCTATAACCGCCGGAATTGCGCGACCTGCCCCTATTCTGTAAAAAACTATTTACACGGGCTTCTGTTTTATCGAGCCTAGTCTCAATTGGCTTTTAAGAATGTAGTTGGTTGCGCTAATTAGACTAGTTTCAGCTTGCGTTGGTTTTGAACGTGCGCTTGGAAAGCTATAATATTCATTATGCGATGCACATGGCCTAACCATCGATGATATTTTTGGATAACCTTGCATCGCTAGGTGGATTCTTATCTTCGCCATGTCGTCTTATGAGTCTTTTTGCGCTACTAACGTTACTCTTAGAACTTCCTCAAGACGAAGTATACATAAAGACGATTTGAATCGACCCCTACAGAATTTCTTTGACAGATCTCGAAGAATTTTATACTCCAGTTCTCACCTGTGCAACATTTGAGTATCTCTCAAACAGCCAAATTAATGCGGACGGCTTTTGAGATAAATCAGTTTTTCAAATAATTTTGGACTAAACAATGTTTTGATGTTGGGAGGTTTATTTGGTATGGAAATCATTATCACGTCTTCAAGCTTTCACTATCATAGAATGCCGCATTTATTACAAGAAGTAGTTTTCGTAGATATTTCAAATTATTGGTCCTGAAATTGTAGCTCTTGTAATGTCTAAATTATTCGTGTTTTGCCTGTGCTTATGCATATTCATCCGCAGTTAGCTTCGAGTCAGTCTTATTTTTATATGGTATATGTTCAGTGTTGCAATAACTATAGTTGTAGTTTTCCCAATCAAATATTGTCACTTTGGTCGGAAAGGTCAGTTAGGTATTCACTAAACGAATTTAGACACAGTCTAAGGGTATGAATGCTCAATTTTTCACTAACCAAATCTCTCACTTCCAACGAAAATTGAACACTGATTAGGACTAGTTGGACTTTTCTGTCATCAGGTATGATCGGACCATACCCATTCAGTATTTTCTAGCGGTGCGTTGATTTTAGATACACCATTACTCTTACATGTTGAATAGTTCGGGAACAAACGGTGAGAATCCTTTTGTACTCTTTGCTCTCTCCCTTTGCAGCTTATGAATTTTTTAGTAGTAATTACCTCTAATTAGCAGGTTTGGGCAAATTGTTTCCAAGACGATTACACATCTTGGTCGTCTATTGCAAAATGATTGGGTATCGTAGAACAGAAACGTCACAGTACTAATTGTTTGAACATCATATGTATAGTTTTGCCTGCATAAAATAGTATTCACGGCCTAACAAACTGAGGTAATGTTCCGGTAAATGTGAATTGTGTGACTACAACCATATTGAATAGATGAAAAGTTTTGAAACGTGAGTTTTACGCCAATCAATAGATGTCGGCACCAAATAGCCTACTTGATGTTTAGGTAAAATTGTTCAAAATTTGTTTTATTCGTCACACAAGGGTGGATACCACCTTCACCAAAAGAATATAAAATGATAATATAATAAATTCTTCATATATTATAATTTCTAAGTTGTGACGTGTATCAGAAGTACTTTATCTCGTACTTGTATTTTTTTGGTGACCCCGATATTCAGCAGAAGTTTTTGGTAATGCTAACTATCGCCAACAGACAAAAGATCGTCTGAAGACCTAGTTTCGATTAAGGTACTGCCAACCGGTAGCGTCTCTGCCCAGGTAGTTAGTCACATTAAGTGCGTCAGATTCTTTCAAAAATCAGTACCACAATTGTTGGTCAGCTAACAACAATAAAGCTGGACGGACACAATAGACAGGCTATATTCGAAAGTCTGTCGCCACAGAGAACACAAAATCACCAACTAAATGACAGTAGTTCATTCTGACAACGTAATCTGGTGGAATAAGAAATATGTACACACTGGTCGGAAAACGATTTATATATCACTATCACTTCAGTATTATCTTCCGAAAGCGTATCGTACCATGTCTTTTCGAAAAGACTATAACAACCACCATGGACGACGATTCTAAAAATATATTCATGCATCGATAGGTAAGTGACATTTCTGCCACCTGTCGTACAATTTGTAAATTTCAATACAAATTTAATATCTGATCTCGTTTTATGGCACCAATTCTCATTCAGCACACGATCGAAAATGGCTTTGGCACGCTGTACTTAAGGACTTTAGTACTATGCAGTAAAGCTAACATTGCCATAGAAGAGCATTTGTCAAGACCAGTAAGAAAACCAAAGTGACAAAAGGTTCCGTCCAAACAATGTTTCAGCGAATGGTTCAGTAAGGAATTTGCTAACTGTCTGTATCTTGTATCTCTGGTCCATACTACATATGAACATAAACAATATTCATACACAAGCTTCTTTTTGGGCATTTTAAATTTCCATCTGGTCGATTCAATCATATCCATATATCGATATTATGCGATCGCTACCACAACCTTGTATAGTATATTTATGCTGATACATTCACACGTCGACCAGAAGTAAACATGTCCACTGCAACTATTGCCAATAACGTCGTACAACATACGTATTGTAATTCGGTATGTTACTCGCATATCTCAACCCATCAATGAACGCAATATAAGTTCAAAACCGAGCTATAACCGACACAATCATCGAAAGTGCGAACAGATTTACAACAAATTTCTTCTCGCAACGGTATATCACAATACACATGCTTTTATCAAAGAGTTAGAAGTGATCCTTATACAAAGATGATTGGGATTAGAGGTGGACAAAGCTGAAATGATTTCAAGGCATTTAAATAAACAGGTGGTAAGATGATAGATACTGAAGGTATGGTTTTCGAACTCATTTGGAGGCACCTGGCTATTTGCTTGCTGTAATGCACCGTTGAGCCATCGAAGTAATTAATTTATATATGAACAAAGCCAAGTAGACAGACTTTCTCACAACTATGTATTGAAGATGACCCTCAAGCTTCTCAGTCTAACATGCATTTTCAAACACGGTTTATACTTATTAAAGGATCCAGGATGGATCCAAGGTAGGTCGAGTAATGCAATTCTACAAACCTACACATACGAAATGGCAAACTATTGACAGTGTAAGTTGTAAATTTTATACTGAAATAAATCTCTGTTCGGTTGAAGGTTTAAAATTCGTCCGTTCTTCCTCTCGATTCGCACTTGGACATTGATCTAAAAATCGAAGGTATCTCTACCACTCGACTGATTTTAATACTCTCGATACAATTGAATCAGTCTTGGAAAATTTCGGCACCTTGTATATTATTTTGTACGATCACTAGAAAATATTCTGCCTGTTGTAAATAAATTTACATTTCTTGAACCTTATATAGTATAATGTCGATTTGACACGATTTGAAAATCGTTGCATCAAGGTCCAGGCACTATCAAGATAAGACGGAAGACAGTACTATTCTACACAGTAATCACAGCAGCTCGCAAAAACTTTTAAGAAGAGTTGTCCTATCTTATCAGTTTATCGGGCGTTTCAAATAGCAAATGTCGAACCGTTCAATAGTATTACTATCCAAGAGAAGTAAGTGATCATTTAGTCCAAAATTTTGCTATCCGGGTTTCTGATATTCAGATATTTTCATCCCAGTCAAGTGATTGTCCTCGTACTTTTTGATTCGTTCACTTTCATTTTGTCAAATCTGTTCTTCATTGGTAGATCCCTAGTTTTATAGAGCACATATTAGTCGTTCTATCTCTAGTTAATTTGAGCTACCTTCATTTATCAGAAACGTTATAACTTAGAAAAGAGTGAAGCAGTGGGGTCACCAATGAAGCGGTGGGGTCACCAATGAAGCGTGTAGCTTTTTTTAATTTTGAATGTGTGTTGTCCTCACATCGAGTTGTTGATTGTATATCTTGTAATCCACTAGGCCGGTTTATATCTGACGATGATGACGTAATTGAGCGACTGTGTGATCGTAAAGATCATATCCATGGCGTGAGATAATTTCATTGTGCGATTTATATGAGTTGCTTTGAACGTCACAAGAGTAAAGATTAAGCTACAACCTCGTATCTACAACTAGTTAAAGTCTAATTCATGTTGAGGAACGCTATATTACGTACATCAATACATAATCGTTCGAAGGATACATAACTCCAATATTTCCTAAAATAGACAATAATATGGTGATTTATCATTATATATTGTCCTACCGTTTGATAAACTATGTACAAACTATACCTATATAATAGTTCTGTTCGATTCACTTATAAATCAACAATGAATCGATGTTTTTTGTGTTTCCGAAAATATAGGATCTCTGGAAAATGGTATGTTGAATAATAGAATCGAATATAAAAGTGAAATACCGCCTCAATTCGGAAGTCGTTGATTATTGTTGTTGTTCCGTTCGAAAGCTACGTATATATGTACATACCATTGTGTCTTATGATCACATAATTGATGATGTGTCGTTTCTCAACATAATACAATATATTGCCCAATATACGCAGGTATTGTATAGAACGTTAAAACAAACATGGCTTCCGTATACCATGACGCTGTGATTTAATTTACTCGCTCGATCAATTTAAAACCCGTTCCCGATTGTATATCATTATCACCCCTCTCGACTATATAATGACATACTCAGAACTATATATAGGCAATAAAATGCAGATTTCTAACACAACAGTTGAGAAACAACATATACAGACACTCACTGGTAAGAGGAGGGTTATAAAAAGGATTAACAATTTTATACAGGGGAGGTTGGTTTTATAGACTTTTTGTTGTTGATGAAAGGTAGAGATCAATGTTACAGGGAAAAATTTTATTCCACTTCACACAACCGGAATCAACCAAATGTTATATGAGTAAGTGAACTCGAGACACTTTCGGTTCGACCAACCGAAATAATGAGTCATAGATTTCTCTCTTAAGATTTAAGAGAGTTCTGTTCACAGAGTTTTCAATCGCAGCCTGTTAACATCAATACACCCAAGAGTGTTTCAAAATTTCCATCGTTGTCGAGTGGTTGCAGTGTCCTGCGGGAAACTCCAATTCAGGAAATTACGGCAAATGAAACTCTCGTCAGTAATTATTACAGTGATGCAGTCGGCGTCCTCACAAAAATAAGGGCGAATCACTTTGAGCAGATGTATTCTCCGTGCCCCAGAAAAGTTTCTCCGTGTCCCAGATTGGAAATGAGCTTCCTCGCACATACGAAATCATTCTTTCCTTGCACCAGGTTTAGTACAGCATGGAACCTCACTTGACGGTCAGAATTCAGAAATTGTTGAACGGTTTGCAGTTTGTATAATTGAACATCTATCGGTCTTTCATAAAAATTCCAAAATGATCGTCTGCAGATGTGATCGTCTGCAGATATTGTCTCGTTAAAGTTTATGGACTATCTAATGCGGCCTCACAAAATTGGCCAAATAAGAAGTAATAATAATTCCGTTTATGTCAGGTGTGTATCACTCCACTTGCAAAAATTATGTCACATCATGTACTTTGTTATGAAAATACCAGGACCGTGACCAGGTGATAATACTGTTATTATAAAATATGTCTATTGCCCTAGAAAGCTTCCGCACTCAATGTCATATTGGGTTGAAGGCCTAAACCGGTATTCTATCCTAGGTCGGAAAGGTGTTGTGGTTTTAAGTGTCAAACCAAGAATTGGCCCACCGTAAGAGATGAAAACTCTGTACAATATATTCACTTGAGGTAGTGAGATTACAATCTACAAGCGCACAATGAGTGGGTGTTATCAACACCACCTGAAACTGTTGATTATAAATCGAGTACTTGTTATCGAGTAGTTATGAGAACCATCTTAAAAAATCAATGATTGTGATACCTGATTTATGAAACTATAGGATTTAAATGGACCGTAGAGCAAGTTTTGTGGTCGGATATATTTCATCAGATTGGCAATGCCAATACTATCTAGTATTAGCGATATTCAACGACAAATTTTATAAAAGATTTGTCGGGTCGTATAATTGATGAAATTGGTGTATAAAAGCCAACCTTACTGAATTTGGCTACTAAAGCTAAAATGATGACGAACGACAACGAAACCGTTCAAAATAATGCGATAAATGCGATAGCAACGATGGTCATGACGAATAGTGGATTACAACTGTGGTTGTAGAAACTCCTCAGCAAGGTCTTAGTTCCGAACGTATCCAAAATGAGGAAAGAATAGTTTATAAAGTCTTAACAAAATTATTGGACATGATTATGAAACCATTACTGAATCACTCATGTATGTAGAGCACTAATAACCTCTACACCACTGAGCAATTCATTTCTGCAGAATTTGCCAAAATTTACGGTGTACTTTCGGTCATTACGTAGAAGAGGGATAGAAGATATAGGCAACACATGAATTCTGCACTCCCACAGTAGTCACAGATGAGGTCATTCACATCACCATCTGCTGCAACTATCTCAGCGTTAACCACTGTTCCATTTGGTCGGTATCCTTGTTAGTCATGAGATAAAGACGAGTGTTATGTATGGTAAGGTTACCATTCTGAGAACTAATTCAAGTGTTGGGATAATATAATAACACAGTTAGTTAGCGATCTCAATATTAAGAGGAAAGATTGATCTTAATGATATGTACAGGGTGGGGTAAAAGTCCCGCTACCATTTTCATTGCCTATAACTTTGTTCAAAGAAAAGATAAGTAGGTTTGGTTTTGATTGGAAAATTATATCGGCTAAATGGTGACTACGATTTACTATGCAACTTACGGCTCTTTTTAAGGCATTTTTCATGACATCCTGCAATATTTTAGGCTGAATTTCTTCAATTTCGTGACCAATATTGTCTTTAAGATATTGAATCGTTTTGAGCTTATTCACATAAACTTTTGATTTTAAAAATCCCTATATAAAAAAAGTATGGTGCTGTTAAATCCGGAAATCTGGCTCGCCATGCTTAGTCACTATCCGCAAAATAAGGGCTTATGGTTTTGTGACGCACTGGACGATTAGGATATTTTTGATGCAATTCCCGCTCAGTGGCAATAATGGACCGATTATTTTCAATAAATATTGTCACTATTTCTGCTCGTTCTTGCGGCGCATATTTATTCATTATAAAATTGGAGCGTTTACACAATCCAATGGTTAAAGCGAAGCTGAGCTAAACGTCACATAACGGGAGTTTTGCCCCACCCTGTAGTTATGTCAGTCACATTGAGAAATCATTGTGAAGGAAAAACTCATGGTGACGATAGTACTCGGTAGTAAAAAGTTGAGTCTGCTCTCTTCACGTAGTCACATTAAATGGTAGCTTCCAAAAGTTCTCCCAACTAACTATTTAGGATCTTGCTTATCAAAAATTATAAAATCATCCAAGGCCCCTCACTACGCGGATTATGAGAGTATGGAAGAAACACCAAATAAAATAAAGACCAAGTATGAAACGCGTGGTTTTAACGCAAGAGTGATGACTTTGGAGTTATTGTATAATTTGAAGGAGTAATGAAGTTAATCCTGATGTCCGAAACGTTTTCTGATCCTAAGGCGCTTAATACATTGATACCAGGCCATTTCTTCTGGAAAAGCGATTATTGTCTTCAAATCATTAGCTTGAAGCAGGGTCAAACAAGTATTCAATCGATAGATCAAAATGCACTCAAATTCGAACTCTAGAATTCTAGTTGGAGTTTTATCATATATTGCCTACTTTAAAATGAATGACAGCCCAATCAAATTAGAAAAATTACATCTTTTTCTACAGTTGGAGCTGATCACGTGCCATGGCATACGTAATCATTTCTGCTGTTTTGGCAGATGTAGCAATCAAGTTAAACATGGATAGGCCATCGCGCATGGCCCCGCAGCTTTTTGGACAATCAGCTGCAAAGCAGACGCTTCGTAGGGAATTGACTCCTGGAAAAAAACTAAAACCCTATTGCCAGCACTATACCAATACTATAATCTTAACGTCTGAAAGGTGGCTTTCTTTTGGAATTTGTTTTAAATAAGGTTGGTTTTCAACCAACTTATTCCATACTGAAATGACATTCCTATCAAAGCAGTTTTAGCAGTACCACGAAAGCCAAAAACGGCCAGGATAAAGTGGGTTGTGATTACTGGTATAGAAAAAGCAAAAAAAACTGAAGTAAATCTAGTAGATCTAATGATATGAGGACTCGACAGATGAGGAGTATGATGCTGAAATAGCAGAACATGTAGCCAGTACAGCAGAGATTTATATTGGTAGATCAGACTGGTCTTGGGCTGTAAAAAAGATATTATCAACCAAAAAAGGTGAAAAGGGAGCCTTTCGAGAGAACCCTGATGATAAAATAGATGAAAGTAGCCCTAAATGTTGTCTTTTTGTACATGACGCGTTCAAAATGTAAGCTAATAATTTATACCATTAGCCCAGCAATGGTATGATAAAAATACAGATCGATAGTGGATGGGCGGTTGGAATCATGTACGAGTCGCAAGACAGGGACCGGTATAAAGCAGGTGAAGCACTGCTATTTTCCCTATATACATTTTCCAGCTACGACATTTAGCGTATTGTAGGTGGTCAGCCCAACGGATACTTTTACACACAATCTCATTTTATGTCATCCCTCCGGATTGTTAAGTTTTGGTCCTTCATTTGCAGCTTAGTGGTTAAGAGATAATCTCTTAACCACTAAGCTGCAAATGAAGGGAAAGATTCAAAGAGCAGCATAACCAGAATTGGTGGGAAAAAGCTCAATTGGGGTGATCGTTAAAAATGAACTACAGACCATTGCCTTACGAATCAAGTGCCTATCTCAGTGATGGTTTGGGCCACGGTAAATACCACAGCACACTCACCATACATTTTCATTAAAAAGAGCGTATAGGTAAATCAACACATCTACTGTGAACAGGTAAATAATTCGATAAAATGGTTTGGGCGTAAGAGCAAGACGGTCGAAGCCTTCAATATATTATCCACACTAATGGTGGCCAAATTGTAGCACTTCGATTGCCGACTCTTGTAAGGTTGTTATACGAGTGTTATGCTGTTGTTTCTCCTCTGCTAGATAGGAGACGGTATGTGTGTCCTGACTTTAGGCCCCGCCATACTGAAATTCATGCTATAGAATTTCATAACTTTAGAGTTCATGAACCAGACGGTATATGATGGATGAGTACCCTATACGATTACATGCCCACGAGGAAATGGCTTTGAGGTTTAACGACGACACACGTATATAATTTGACCGGATATAAATTAAATCTCCTTTAACGAAAAATTACACAGATACGCACACCATCATATACATTAGTTTGTAAAGACGATCATAAAATTGTATGAGAAGAACCTGAGAAAATTTTCGAAAGGTGTTTTTCGAACAAATAAACAATCTGTTACTATTTATAATAAAAATTAGCATAATTTCTTTGCAAGGATCAATATAATACACAACATCTCCGAGAACAAGAAAATATGCTTAAGAATGAGTCGAATGTGTTAAAGAACAATTTTTAAGTACTTCCAGATGTTAGTTCCATATTTTCTTCATAAAATCGTGTTATATAATAAAACAATTGAAAACACCTTTTTTGTCTTACATAGATTTCGATTTTATTGTCTTTAATCTCATAGGTTAAACGAGGATCCTCGATCTCTATCTCTTTCTCTTTTTGGTTTTGATACACTATATCGACTCATTCTTGCAAGTGTCACTATCATAAAATCACTTAAAACATTTGGTTTTTTTGATCTTAACACTAAACAAGAGTCTTTTGTTTTCGGTATATAAGGCGATGGGTTGCTGTTGAAACCTGTTTCGGATTTTATTTTGATTTAGAATTTTTTTTTTTTTTTAGGATGCGCTGCTCGCACCTCAGGATTTATTTATATTGGAAAATCCAAAGATAATTGTGAGAATTAAGTTGATATCTTAATATTTATCTTGAAAACTGGATTTAGGTATACGCAGCCGATCTATGAATGGGCATCGACATGTCGAAGAGATTATTACAGCAGTAATTAATGTAAAGTTAATATTTAGGATTTTGAGGCAATATCTCCCCGATTTATTTATCCCTGTTTTTATATATTCGGGACGAATTTATGTAAATTTTTGTTTTTTTCGCTACAGGATAATGTCGAGAATAAAATATTCAGATTAGATCCGAAATGTTTATTTAAAAAATTAACAAATTTTTTTTTTTATTAAATTCCTGAAAATTATTTAAAATCGTCGTCGTCGTCGTACACTCCATGGTAATAGAGTCCCGATTCGATGACATCCGTTTCTAATAAATTTAATTTTAAATAAAATTTATTACAGCCACAGCGGGATATAATCTATTGAAATGCGATTTGATTTATTTTATCGTTTATTGATTGAAAGGGGTACCCCATCGAACGAATAAGGTTTAGAGTATCGGATAAATTAATTTAGGAAGTTCTCAATTAAAACCTACTAAAAGTGGTTAATTTCCATCGTTTAAACTGTCATTGTGTTACGAACTACTAATGTGGATGATGGGACATCGAAATCTTGCTTCTGGAACCAACACGCTTGAAAATCATGAAGTTATATGAGTTACTAGTACTTGTTAATAAAACGGTTCGCTCAAGACCACTTTGTGTTGTGTGTCAGCTAGACAAGCTGGGAAATGTCAAAGAATTGGAGATGTTGTATCTGCGAAATGAATTTTCCCACGTGCTCAGGCGGATTGAAAATGAAGCTAACTAGCGCTTGGTTTTTAGAAATTGCAATCTGTCAAACGTTAGCTGTTAACATTTCACCCAAATTCAAGCACTGCAACAATACCATCAAAAGGAAGGCCAAAAGAGGTGGTTACTGAAGAAAATGTTCATTTTGCATGAACATTTGCATATGAAAAAGCTATCAGCAAGATGGGTGCCGCGTTTGCTCATTGTCGAACAAAAACGAGTTCGATAGACCACTTCACAGCGGTGTTTGGACACATGATAAAGCGTAATCCTGTTGATTTTTGGCGTCGATTAATTACTGTTGATGAAACGTGGGCCCACCACTACACACCTGAAACCGAAAATCAATCGAAACAATGGCTCTGAAGAAGGCAAAGGCAGTGAAATCGGCTGGTTATGGCCACTATATTTTGGGATGCACACGGTATATTGCCCATCGATTATTTTGAAAAAGGATCCACAATCACAGGAAAGTATTATCGTGCATTATTAGATCAATTGGTTGATGCAATCAAGGAAAAACAACCACATTTAAAGAAGAAAAAGTACTCTTTCTTCAAGAGAACGCACCGGTTCACACACCATTAGATACGATGCTAAAATTACGTAAAATACACTTCAAATTGGTTGCTCATCTACCTTATAGTCCAGATTTAGCTCCTATAGTGACTTTTTCCTGTTTCCAAACTTGAAAAAATGGCTCGCAGGTTGAAAAAAAGTTGGAATGTATAATTGGTTTTTGGCAAAAAAAATTTTGTTTTCCTACTTAGGTAGCTTCATTTTCAATCCGCCATCGAGCTGTTGGATCAATAAAATATGCATCCTTCATAACACCATTCGGACAGTTCGAAATGTTACGAGCGCCGCATTCGGCTTGAGCAAACCATCTAACTTTTCGAAGGTCAATTCGGAATGGGCTTTTCACGGTAGAGAATCTGCCGGGACCAGAATGCGTCACGTGGATTTTTAACGTAGTGAGACATCCAAAAAAAAAAAAGGTTTAGAGTACAAACCAATTTTTAACATCCTTCCATCAAAGTTCCAAACGCAACAAAGTTGCTTAAACCAATTTAAAAAAGGCAACAGCCCTTAAGAGACGTATCGTTAAGACCATAAGAGGGCTTATCGGCTACAAGAACCGACAAAAACAATTTTGGAAGCAGTACAGGAGCTGAAGCAACAACAAACAGTATTTTAAACGCCAAAAATATAAAAGCACATAGAGGAGGAGCTTTACATTCAACTGAATTGGTAGGCTATTGCAACCTAGGAAGTATTTCTTTCTTTGATTACCGCTTGGATCCTTACTGAAAATGAACAAGATGGGAGAGTTTTTGTCAAGAGAGTTGGTGTAAATTCACGAAGATAATGTTCAAATCCCAAACATAATGTCTTATCTTTTTACAAACGCTTGTTAGTGCAGGTTATACTTTCAAAATTTACCATGTTATTGTGATTATGATGGCACATGCCGATTTCTTTCAGTCACGAGATCAGTAATTGAGTACGAATTCCTGGTACTGTATACATTAAGTTAAAGGAGAGCGAGTATGCTGGCTCGAAGAAGTGTCAGCGATCTAGCATCTTTCGTTTATTTACAAAAGGATAAAAAGCTGGACTGAGACCGACAAGTGATTTTGAGTCAAATTGTTTACATGGTACGGGCATATGGTAACGGTAACATACCGACGTCCAGGGTACGCAGCGACTATCCCAGATATTATGTTTGCAACAGAACGTTTATCCCAAACATCAAAAACTGGAGAATAATTGAAGATTATAGCAGCAGCGATCACCAGTATATCAAATTTCAAATTGATGACCCAAAAACCTCAGATAGAACTTCACAGGAACCACTGCTCAATTGGAATCTAGAAAAAAATAGACGAACAAATCTTCGCTAGCACAATGGCTAGAGGCACAGCAATAATACAAGACAGGAAAATTAATGACAGAACGGGAGTGCAAGAGTTGGTGGACAACACTATGAACTTAATCGTGCAAGCATGTAACGCATCTAAGTCAAAAAAATCGACAAGGCGGTAAAACACTCAATTCGTCAATGATAACGAGTTTAAACACGGGAGGAAACGTGTCAACGATCAAGAGAATATAGAGACAAAAGAAAGCAGCTACGACACATCATCAACAGTAGCAAAGCTCGATGCTGGAAAGAACTATTGGACGATATCGAAACAAACCCATGGGGTCTTGGCTACAAGCTTGTCGTGAAGAAACTTAGAGCCAATAAGCCGAGTTTAGCCATGGAAGCATCCATGATAGACAAAATTGTTGGAACTTTGTTACCAAGCCATCCGGAACGTGTAGTTCAAACAAACCCAGAGATATAGGAGAGGTCCCTTATTTCTCCTTAGAAGAACTCGATTTGGCAATTAAAGGTTTAAAAAACAAAAAAGCCCCAGGACCAGATGGTATACATGGCGAAATACTTAAAAAAGTACACAAAATAAACCCGCATCTACTACTGAACATGTACAATGCTTGCCTTAGTATGTAATTTCTGTAGCGGCTGGAAGGTCACGCGCCTTGTTCTTATTGATAAAAGTAAGGGACATCCGCTTAACACTGTTGGTAAAGTATTAGAAAGTCTAAATTAACCGAGATTGATGGTTGCGATTGAGCAAGCTGGTGGTCTCTCCACAAATCAATATGGATTTAGAACAGGTCTTATCACGACTGACACCTTAATGGAAGTAATAAAAGCGGTAAGGAAGGCAACAGAAAGAAACCATTTCTCTCGACGTATTGTCTTGCTGCTGACAGTAGCCGTCAGAAACGCATTTAACTCTGCGAGATAGGTTGATATGTTACACGCCCTACAGCACAACTGAAGCTCAACCAAACGATGAGTATTGTAAATAGGTGGATGGAAAATCACGAACTATCTCTATAGCACTGAGCAAATCCGTCGGGGAGCATCAAGTGACCGCAAAACACGCTGTTCGATATCTAGGCATAGTGCTCGACGGGAAACTGGCCTTTTGGGAGCAGATAAAGTATTCTACGCAGAGGTCGATGGACTGCCAAATTAATCCCGAACTTGATGCCGTGGATTGGACGGAAACATGGGGAAGTAAATTATTACCTTTCCCGTATATAGAAGATGGTCGACGCAGAGAGAAGAAATGGAATTGCTGGTCGGGACACTGTGCATTGAAAATATATTCAGTGTTATCCTTCAAGAGGAAGATGAGTGGAACGTGGTAACACAAAACATAAGAAACATATAACGATTAAAGAAAAACGACTTAGATGACCTTCCTAGGCAAAACCGAAATGTCTAAATAAAGAATAAGAAAAATAGCTTTATCCGAAGTAATGTGATTAACAGTTCCAGATAAGGCAAGAAGAAAGAGGAGGTGTTTCAATGGATATGTCAATTAGATGAGTCCACACTCCGCTCATAAAGAGTTTCACCTCCGCCAAAAAAAAAAGAAAATAACAACCGTCTTATTCTCTGCACTGATAATGATTGAAACCAGAACTATCAAAAAATCAGTATCCGATCGATATGAGATTCGCATGACAGTTGTCTTATTCTAAAACTAGAAATATAAAAAACTTATAGCGGTATCGATGTCCAAATCTGAAAAAGTTCACATACATGGAGATGAAGTGATCATTTTCCACAGTAACCATATATGGCCACTATGGGATCCGCATGAGATCCATATTATTCTCTGCCCTGGTAGCGATTGAAACTAGATCTATCAAATAACCAGAACGAGACATATGTCCAAAACTGAACAAGTGTACATATATAGAAAAGAGAACATTTTCCGAAGTAGCCATACATGGGCCATATGGCTATGTGATCCCTTTGCCGACAGTCTTATTTTCTGTACTGATAACGATCAAGACCAGAACTATTAAAAACTCAGCGATATCAATGTCCAAAACGGAACAAGTTCATATACGTGGAGATGTAGTGATCCTTTTTCAACAGTAGCCATATATGGCCACTATGACTAAGAGATCCTCATGAAAACCGTCTTATTCCCTCCACTGGTAACGATTGAGACCAGATCTTTCATATAATCAGAACGAAACCTATGCCCAAAATATAACAAGTTTACATACATTGAAATGAAGAAAACATTTTCCGAAGTACCTATGTATGTGCCATATGGCTATGTGATCTCCAATGATAATCGTGTAATTCTCTGCACTGGTAATGATTGAGACCAAAAATATCGAAAATGCATAGCGGTATGGATGTTCAAAACTGAAAACGTTCTCATACATTTAGATGAAGTGATCACTGTGTACAGTAGCCCTATATGGGCCATTATGCCTCAAGAATCCTCATGACAGTCATCTTATTCTCTGCACTGGTATGATTGAGACCAGAACTTTCAAATAATCAGAACGTGATCTATGTCCAAAACCGAACAAGTTCACATACATGGGGCCGAAGTGATTATTTCCCATATCAGCCATATATGGGCCATTATGGCTAAGAGATCCTCATGCCAACCGTCTTATTTTCTGCACTGGTAATTATTGAGACCAGTACTATCAAAAAACTAGAATCACACTGATGTCCAAAACTGTTATACATTGAAATTAAGTGAATGTTTTCCGAAGTAGCCATATGTCTATGAGATCCGCATGACAATTGTCTTATTCTTTGCACTGGTAACGATCGACACCTGAATTATCCAAAATGTCCAAGAAAGAAAATGTTAATGGACCAAAGATATAGATAAACATAACTAAGCATATTAAGTCAGAGTAAAATTCTGTCTCATTAGTCCAGGTGACATAGATTAAGAAGAAACAAATTAAATATCACGATCATCTGATCTTGCAAAAAAAAACAGTTGATACTCGACTTCACCATGAGAAATGTTTAGTAAAATGTTGATGAGAATCAAAGTAATTAACACTTGTTCCCATACATTTGTACCTTCACAAAATATTCACAAGAATCCACACATAAATAATAATTTATTGATCAATATGATTTGACAGTGTATACGATCGATAAGACTGCATTTAACACTAATTAAGTTTTAACAACTCACCAACAAATCAACGTGCTTAAATTAATATATGTTATATGAACAGCAGCAATTTGAACACCAAATTTATGTACTGTTCGTATACACGATTTCAAGAACACTTCAACCAAAACTTTGGCTGTTCACATCGCATCAATTTAGATAACGATCGGCGATAATAAATGAGCGCGCTATCGATAAATAAATTTTTTTTTTTTGGGGTTTTTTATCAATCAAAATTATTTAAATTTGTGTTGTTGTCGAATCGATCGTCGATCAAAGCTTTGATGGCTTTTTAATCAATTTTGATGTCTATGTGTGTGTGTGTGTGTGTGTGTGTGTGTGTATGTATGTATATAGAAGCGCACCTTTCTCCATACCGCGCCACACACTTCAAAAATCAATATATACTCGAGCTGTGATTGTACATATGTCGAATTGTGGTTGATGAGTGGTGCTCTAAAATTTTAGCAGCGCCTGTGCTCGAACTCGTTGTATATATGTACATAATATAATCAGGTGTAATTAAATTAAGTAAAGTTTTATAAACGTTTTGAGAATTTATTGTAGATCGTAATCATTTTGATTTGATTAAATTCAATTATAATGAATATATCGAAATACTCAAGCCAAAAAGTATAATGTTATACGAGGATAGATAATATATGAAGTCTTGTGGTGTTGTATATAAATTTGAGAGGCTCTTAAAATTCTCAATTATAAACATTAGATTCAAGCACATTTTTTAGTAGTCCCACTTCAAACCGAACACACAAAAATAAACTTAAAATTTTTGAAGTTGAAATTATTTTTCGATTATCGTATCGAGTGCAATAAATTTTCACACGGTGGCATGCTGATTAGATCGCGCATCCAATTCTTGGAACTCGATATTTTGATGGTTTATACAGGCCATTGTTTTAATCTGAGCTAGCCTTTATTTGTTATTTGAGCTAGCCCTTCAGCTTTTCATCTACAAAAAGTAGAATATCTCTTAAAAGATTGCTGTATCATTCGGTCCAGAACAGCAAGCGTAATCATTTGCATTAAATTCGTGAACTCGTAATTTTTAAGAACTCGGTATGTGCCATCGCAACTTCACGTTTTGGGCCATTTATCCCACGTATATGATTCTTCTCTCGAATGTTTGAAACCATGTTTCCTACTTATCCGTCTTGCTAACGCATTAGCAAGATTTTTTGATTTCAGAAGTGGACGTAGTGGATATAAACCTTGGTTGAGAAACAATTGGGAATCCTCGACTGATATCGCAATCTAGAATATGTGGACATTCACGAGGTATTCAAGTCGCTGGACTCTTTTCCTCTGACTTCTTAAGTGGCGTTGAGTGGCCACGTGTCTGTGAATGAAATGAGTGAGAATTTCAACATTTAGATAGTCTGGATCACTCGGACGTCATTGAGAATTGCAGGGCGAACGAATTAGAGTGACATGTGACAACCCTCCGAATGAAACAGTCTCTCATGTAGTGTAGCAAAGCTTGGAGTTTGGAGCAAATTAAGGCCAAATCTGAACTTGAAACGCTCAAAATACTGATCCCTCTAGGACACTGCGTATTTGGAGAATGTGCGAGGAGGCTAGGTCTAGAAGCTTATGACTTTTACAGAATCTCTATACAGCGAAGAGGAAGAGGAAGAGTCGGTAATCCACCTCCTATCCTCATGCCCGGCTTTGGCACACAAAAGACATGATTATTTGGGTAAATTCTTAATGGACTGCCTCTCTGATCTCGAAAACTGTAGAGTACGAGACTTATCATACTACATTAGTAGCTCAAACTGCTTCTCATAAGGATCGGAATATGATATCGTCTTGAGGTAAAGACTATCAGGGACAGCGCATCTATACTTGTCCAAAACCAGACCTAATTGCAAAAGTTTTCGATAGCCTCAACTTCAACACAGTATTGTGACTGCGGTACGGTCATTTTATAAAAATGGATCGTATTTGTTTGGTATTTGTGGACCCATCGCACCCTGAAGGTTTTATATCGCCGTTCAGTTAACAGATAATTTACGAAACCGAACGAGATGATGATGGATTGCCCGAATGAGTTGTAATGTCATAGTAACTTGTAATGAGTGAATCGAGCATTATAGGGTTCTGATCAAATATTATGAAAGGGATCCATCGAGTATTTGGATTCCAAGCACGATATCAACCAATTCACATTAAATTCCCGATGTTAGAAGCTATTTTTTGTATTCATTTGACAACAAGGCTGATCAGATCAAAATATACTTCGATTTTGGAAATGGGTAAGCTCGATTGTCAAATTGAACTTTGATATCCTCCTTCACATTCTTTTCATAAGTGATGAGAGTATACAAGATACTTTTCATTCGAACATGCATTTAACCCCTTTTCAGTCCGTTGCCACTTAATCCAATCACACAGATATTCTCTGCATATGGAAGAAGTTGTTGGATTGAAGAAATGAGATGTCTTGTGGTGTTACACTTTAACGAAAAATGTCGGCCCCCTGAAAAATCTAAGGAAGTTTCAAATAGAGCAACCTATATAGTATTTATACTGGATCGGGAATGTTGGTGCATTTAACGACCGACGTTTCAATGGTATGGTACACAAACGGATCAACAAAAGAAAGTGGAGTGGGGATTATAATATGAATTATGGTAATTGGTACTGCCGTGGAAATGCAAGGCATGCAATCGAGTTATCTGCTGTTGAAGGCTTAAAGGAGGTCCTTATGACTCTGAGGTTTCATACCATTAAGTCTTAAATGGTATGTAACTATCTGAATACAATAAAACAGCTGATTAACACAAACCGATCAACACTAACGTGCGCTCCAAGGCATACTAATGTTTAGAGGAATAAGGCTTACGAAGGTGCTGCAGGCAAATATATTTGCAGAACTTCTCGTACTTGGCAGGCCTAAGTTGTGACTTTTAACCGGTGTCCTTACAAGTCACATTTCTTTAAGATATCATCTTAAAAGCTTGTGCCTATGTAAGACGGATTGATGCTGCATCTAAGCCATGGAAATCGAATCAGTTTAACATATACTATAACTGTACCGTGCATCTAAACGGGAGAACTTTATACCCGAATAGAGTAGCCTTAATATACGGATTTTGAGCCAAAGAGCAACCGATGTCGAAAGATTCTTCTAGATCGCTATGCTTGTGACAAATACAACTCGGTAATGGGAGATTCTCCCTTCTACCAAAAAAAACGCCAAAATATTGATTTTTTGATCAGGCTTCCTTAATTGGAGTGAACTGATTCTCGTTGCTGGTCTTCTTGATAATGTAAATTTTGGTATTAACTATATATGTTCGTTGTAACTCATCCATGAAAACATTAGGTTGTGCTTCCTGTACACAGTTCCATTCCGATATTGAATCTCAAAGTAAAACTCTGGTAGTTTCACGCTAACCTATCTAATAAGTTCGTTTGAGACCTTTATCAGGTTAGACTAGTGACCCGTTAGTATCGAAAACGGTAGTTCAACGTACGACCTTAACTACTAAATCCTTAGCTCACCTGTTGATCATTTCAGCTCAGTACACTACTTAGTGTCGTCAAATCAGTTTAGCTTGTGCGACGTGAACTCTATACGCATATCTTTGGCGTCTTGAGGTTTGTAAAATCCACCACGTTTAAAACGAGAGCTGTTGTGAAAGCTTATTTTTAAACAGATTGATCAATGGCATGGCTTTTCACTCCATTGACTATCTAACTGCAGGAACACAGAAACCTCCTTCCGTTTTTGGTACTGCGTACTCCACAATTGACATCACTTTAACCGGATTGCTCTACCCTCAATAAAAATTGATCTTTTTCTATTAATGCCAAACTTCAAATAGATTAATGTTATGGAGTTAGAGTCAAACGAGATCAGCCAGACTGCATACTCGAAATCTAAACTCAAATTTCCATTATGCTTTGTCTAGCCGACAAAGTAAACCATTTATACAATAGTTTGAAAGAAGTCGCCCTATTTAGTTTGACCTGTGCACCCTTGTTATCGATGAACACCGTTGCTTGAGCTTTCTTGAATTAGATGGCGAAAGACGCGTTCGATTCAGCTCTGAGTATATTTCCTATTAAAGTGCAGGTTACGCAGAATAAACGTTAGTTGATTGGACCCACATCTCTTATATTAATCCCAATGTGTAATCAAAGAGGCTGTTGATTCAACTCAAGAAACTCAAATATTCTAATTCGTATAGGCCTGCAGTTACAATAAATTCAAAACGATGAAGACATTACATTTTGAGTTTTGCTCGAGCAATTTGATATTTGCTTTCAGATATTTCATACTGCTTTATGCAGGACTGGAGCACGTACGACACCTACGAGCACGTTCTACCTGTACGACACCTGTGCCACTAGTCTGTCCGAATGTTAAAATAGGCTTGAAAAAGCTCGAAAGGCGAAAATAGAGGTTTACCCTCAATGTCTCATATAAAATATCACACCATACCGCTCATCGATTTTGAACTGTTCGTAAAAAAGTTTGGAACCTCAATCCTCTTTGTGTAGGATTGACTAGGTCCTATGCTCTTACATGCCAACGGGGGTTGAGGTTTTAAGTCTTGTGGTTCTCTCATTGCCATGTGTGTACCTAGAAAATTCTTGTGTCAGTGTGCTCTTAAGTGAACCGCTCATAAACAACGAGATATTTCTCTGGTTTTAGCCCCCATATTTTCCGTTTTGCCAGGTTTCTAGCTTAGTTTACTGTTCACGATAAGGTCAAGGGTTTCGTTCAAAAGGTAACACCCTTAAGGAGGATTAAATTAGTTTTATGTGGATCCTTTCACTCACAAATCTACTGACGGATCTGATGGATATGCAATGGCTCAATGTGTTTAAAAATATTCGAAACTCCTATTTATGCCACCGTTGAATGTGAACCACACTTAAACGTCAAGTTTTTTTCTGTATTTAATTTGACGTTTCTCAATTTCAGACTAACCCAATATGAACCATGGAAAGATACACAATCGAGCAACGCGTTAAAGTTATTCAGGCATATGATGAAAATGGACGTTCAAATCAAAATGCATTTCGTGCACTTCGTGATTTTTTCGGTCAATTTAATCGTCCAAATGTGCATACAATCGGAAAAATCGAGCAAAAATTTGAGCAAACCGGGTCTGGTTAGAAGATTTTAAAACACCAGTGCATGGTCGTACAGCTCGTCCTGCAGAAAATATTGGTGCTGTTCGCGATAGTGTGGCTGAAAAGCCGTCCACCTCAACTCGTCGTCGTCCACAACAATTGCACCTCTCACGCTCATCGTTGATGAACATTATGCATAAAGACTTGCATTTACACCCTTATAAGGTGCAATTGACTCAAGAACTAAAGCCTCTTGACCATTCCAAACGTCGTCAATCATCAGAATGGGTAGCAAGAAATGGGTGGCAACAGTGGATAATCTATTTTCGAAGAAAATTATCTTCAGTGATGAGGCACATTTCCACCTCAGTGGATTCGTCAAAAGCATAATTGGCGCATTTGGGCGAATCATAATCCAAGAGTGACTGTTGAAAAACCTACAAAGAGTGACTGTTTGGTGCGGTTTATAAGGCCGGTCAGGCAGTTACTGTGAATGGTGTTCGCTATCGTGAGACGATAACAAACTTTTTATGGCCCGAATTGGAAGATAAGGATGTGAACCATATGTGGTTTCAACAGGACGGTGCCACTTGCCACACAGCTAACGAAACAATGACTCTTTTGTGCGACAAATTCAATGGCCGTATCTCACGTAGTGGCGATGTCAATTGGCCGCCAAGATCATGTGGTTTGCCAGCAACAATTCAAGAGCTAAAGGATGAGATAATTCGACACATTAACGGCATAGAACCTCAATTATGCCTATCAGCGTCATCGAAAATTTGGACCATCGGGTGGAGGTGTGCCGCCGAGGTCGCGATATTTTGTTCCATACATAATTGAACCACACCATATTATCATAATAAAAGGAATTGACAGTAATTTCTTAAATAATTTGTGTTTTATTCAATATCAACATCGGCCCTTAAAATTCAACCACCCTTTACATGAATAAACAAATGATTCAGACTCCATCATTCTGACAGTGACACCAAACTTATTATCCAAGTGCTTCAGGGAGTCGTCTGCATTTCGTAGATAGCGTTATCCCAGCTGGATTTTTGCACCAAATACAATAATTTAAAAACATTCCAATTCGGATTTAATTACGTTGGAGGTCCAAACGCTGCCATTTAAATCCCAATATTGGTATACAAAAGCATTCAGACTATTTGTTTGGGTTAATATTTTGAAAGCCATCCAACCGCAATAAACAACAAACATATAGTCGTTCGCATAGACAAACAAATTATCCATTTCTATATATACCAAATCTGTCAAACAGAAAGACTGTCTGTATGTACCATATTATATCCAATATTGTTCAAATGAATTCAACCCAAAATAATTAAATTTTGCTTACACAGAGATTTTCTGTTTATTCCATTACATTTTCACACCCCTTAAACCAGATTATCTGTTTTGTCTGGTAAATTAACTGGTAATCTGTGTATAGTATAGTGTTTGTGTATTTTGTGCGTGTATAAAAAGGCAGATCACGCATCAACTACATCGAAACCAATTAAAGGACATGAATAAGAAACCCCGAAAGACGGATGAATACAATTACTTCCGAAATCGTGTCATTCGGTTTTGTTGTTGTGTGTAAGATGGAATTATTTAAAAATTAACAAAATGTCCATTTTTTAACAATTATTAAATTAAATTAATTTTTTTTTATTGTGCTCAACGTTTAGAAAATTTCGGTACGAAGTGAACGGATTATTTTGTAGAAAATATACAAAGACGATAATTATTAAGAAGCATCGAGATTAAATATATTTTTTTTTTTCATTTTCAGGACACAGCTTCCGGTTTTTTAGAATCTTATCGATAATTGAAAATTAATATTTATAATGCCTTCTATACCTAATGGTGTGAACCTGTTTATTTATATTTATTTTTGAAATTAATATGTTTGGTTAGGCGTGGTGGATAAGATCCTGCTTTCAATGTAGTTGAAACCGATATAATATCTTGACGTTCGAGTCAGTTAAGAACCAATGACAAATGCAAATATAGAGGAGTGTGTTTTTCCAATCCAATATTTGCTTAGAAAAGTTACAATCACAGTTGGGCGTGTAAATTACACGATGTAATGATTCGCCATCTCTTATCAAATCTAATTGTTACTAAAGCACCATCTGTTAGAAACTTATATAACTAATGAAACGCCATTGAATTTTATAATTCGTATAGACTTGTGAACGATTTTCTTTAATTTCTGCATGGCCATTGTGAATTCCTCATAGGATGGATCCTCAATGAACATCTCCGCGGTCTGTATTTGAGGGTATTCAAACACAGCTTGTGATACATGTGGAACATTAAGTAAATCAGAAAAATGTTCACGCCATGTATCGAGTACCGCATCGACGTTAACACGGAGGTTTCCATCCTGGTCCCGAATGGCAGGTGACCGAGATCTTAAGGTATGGTGCAATTCGGTGATTCCTTTAAAGAAACCACGCGATTGCTGAGTTGTTGTACTCTTAAGACCTTAGCCTTCCACCATTCCCACTTCTTCAGTCGACAAATGCGTTTAGCTGTCCTTCTAGCAAGAACTGATTTGTTTTTCCTTGCGATTGTAAACCGAGTCTGCGCTTCAGTATAGGCTATATTTCGTTGCTCAACAGCAAGACAACACTCTTCATCAAACCAATCATTTTTGGTCTTATTTTTCACTATACCGAGAGTGTGCTGGGCGCATCGACAACCGAGGTTTTCAATACTTCCCAGACACTGTTCACATCATCAGATTGATAATTGGATCGTAAAATGTTATTGCTGACAAGATCTTGATATTTTCGTTGCGTTTTATCATTTATCAGACCTTCACAGGAGAATCACGTTTTATATTCTCCTGTCCTCCCTGACTTGTACGAAAATTTCCATCGTAGCTTTGCAGCAACTATAAAATGGCCACTGCCTACGAATTTGGTTGACGACCGATACGATCTCACGTCTTGGACAACCCGAGCCCGCCCTTTTGAAATCAACACATGGTCAATTTGGCTTCGGGATGTTTTACGTGGATGTGTCCATGTTTCCAAATGGATGTTTTTATGAGGAAAGAATGTACTTATCACTTTGAGATCATGTGCGTTCGCAAAGTACATCATTCTTTCCCCATTTTCGGTCGCAGTTTCGTGTCGAGAGTACGGACCTATGTCATTACATTAGTCGGTCTGATTTCTGCCAGCTCTAGCATTAAAGTCACCAATCACCAATCTGATATCGTGCTCAGGTATAGAGCCCATTGGATTATCCAAATTATTGTAAAATGAGTCTTTATCTTGGGGTTGGCTTACATCAGTGGGCGCATGTACATAGACAATTTACAGGTTGGCTAATCTCATGTGCAAGCGAAGCTTACACATTCGATTATCGACTGCCTGAAAGTCCAGTACAGCCTTTTTTACCTGCGGCCCAATGAGAAAGCCAACTCCAAGATTTCCGAGGTCATCTCCACAGTGTAGCAACGTATAGCCTTGGGACACATGGACTCCACTTTTAGGCCATCGAGTTTCTTGGAGCGCTACGAGTTCCAGCCGATACTCCTTCATACATGTGATAAGGCCGTCAAACGCGCCAGGTTTTCTTAGTGACTGCACGTTCCACGTTCTGATCCTCAATCTCGTATCCGGGTACTTAAGCGGGGGTCATTGTTATTTAGCCGGTATCCGATTTGTTATGGCGTTCACAAATACGACGAATAGTCATGCCACAATAGTGAAGTAAAAACAAAATAATCGAAAAGAGATTTCGATTCAAAAACTCTGTAATTCGCTAGTACTGTTGCAATAAAGCCTCACATCATATATAAAAAACGAAAATGACGTCATCAGATCAAAACCGTCCTAGCGAAACGAACATTATACAGATCACATTCAAAGATGCCATATATTTCATAAGATAAACGTTTTCATCGGATGGTTGATTCAGCGCTCTAGCTTGTCAATCAATGCCACTCTGTGGAGTTCTAGTTTAACTCCCATTCGTCATAAGCTGTTACGATTTTTTTTTTACGGTTAGTTTTATTTGGGTGCAGGGCGGACTTTTAGACTGACCTAGCTCCTTGTAACTGCCAGAGCTCATGTACCCAACGCGCGATCCTTCAAGTAAAGGTTGATAGCTGCCTTAAACTTGTGCATTTTATATTTCAATGGAAACTGAAAACCAGCCAACGAATTCCACTTCTTAGATGTTCGATAAATGATTCGCGCTTTGCATCTTCTGTTCGAGGTTTCGGCAGCTTCACCGTATTATAGCTCCCAAGCATCATTTTACATATTCTACACTTTTGAGTATCGTTTAAGCTAAGTATTGCTTACAAATGCCTATATGGACATTAAAGAGACTTATCAGAAATTACACGTAAACAAATATTTTATACATAATTTAAGTAAATAAACGTCAAAAAAAGGTAAAACTGACTCAGTAATTAAATCTGCAGAAGTTGGAGTGGGAAGGATCTAGTACTATCCGTGTAGCCTATACGAAATTCCGTGTCCGTTCTATAGACTGGGCATATAGCTATATCATGTGCAGCTGATTCTACATTAATCGGGCGCATAACTGCAGGTCCCGGATTAGTTATGTAATGGCATAAAGTAGGACTTAAATAAGCAAAGTGCAAAACAGTTGAGAGTGCTTTGAGCACGCAAGAAAATAGCAAAGATATAAACAGACAGACAGAGACACACAATAAAAAGTGCCATCTATACATAGTAAGTTGTATTATCCCATATTAAATTTTCACATCAACAACAACCATTCGCAATTACATCAAAACGATCGCTAGGTTGCTAGAATGACACTAAAGTCCTTTGGTATGCTAGATCTTGAGTATGCTAGATTATTCTTTTTGAACTCATCTGAGTTATCACTGCAACATTCGGCCCGGATTAGCATTTACACTGTGACTGAGCCAGTAATTATCAATAAATTTATGAAGAGAACTAACACTCACCGACATGTCTCTATAGCGTTTGGAATCATATAATATGCATGCATTTTGCTACTTTTCAATGTCAGAAGGAGTCTAGTATTCATCCACCAAGATCCAAGGTAACACTTCATACAAAAGTGCAAGCACCAGCTGCATACACACGCGTTCAGTATTCCAACGCCCCGGTATTGATTTACCAATCCCAGCCACAATTCATTTCACAATCGATGTAAACCAGGTATCTGATTATACACGTGTATCTAACAAATATAAACTCCAAAGAATGCAATAAACACATTGATCAAATGGTGGACATTTTCAATGATTGCATGATATCGGTCTATGCTACCAACACTCTCAATGCTGTGAATTCCGGAACCAACATGGCACTATAGAACAAATAGTAATATATTGTTAATGCCATTTAAGTCAACTTAGAGGAAACAAAAATGTTGATGTGGCACGCGCTTAAGATAAGGTTGGGCACGATGGCTTTGTTATATATCGGCTGGACATCCAACATATTGGCCCACCGATAGGAAACAAATTCCAGATTTTCATGATTTACCGTCTCATCACTCACTAGAAAAACTGCAAAACTACTGATTACGGTTCCAACCAATTGCGATAAATATAAAAGATGACGAACGAAATTGCCGACTAGACATTTAACTTCCACTGACTGATATTGATGCAGTGGCTGAAATTTCAACAAAAAATACGGCAGGAATGAACGTTTTTTTTTATCTCTATTCTGTTTTGGGGCTTAAGGCACTCCCTACTTGTTCGCGGTTCGCTTATTTACGTAGTCAATTCGAGGACGTACGGCTATAGGTCTGATTTTCCTAACCATCTTCACATTGCATATCTCCATGTTAGCCTATAGAGTGTTGACATGGAAGATGGGTCGGCCCATGAGTTCTGCACGCCAACAGAGGGTTATAGTTGTGTTCATTCACACCACAGATCGTAAGGAATGAACGTTAATAAAATCATTGTGATTAATGACAAACTACTCATTGTACAAGGTAACAAAATATTTTCGGCTAACATGAATCCGCCCATTAGATTACCAAGTGGGAACTGGGCGAAATGCGATTAAGAAAACGTCCCCGATTTCGAATCCTATCATGAAAAGTGTTTTCACCATATGATAGAACTAATATATTTGTACTATATAAGAGCAAAAAGAGGATGAACTTGAGGTTCTGAATGAACTTGAGTTGTTACCAAAAGAAAGACAGATTATACCAAATAGAATTTAAATTGGAATTAAAGCCACCTTTAAGAAAAGAAACTAATTTTTCTGCTGTCTTCTTGGATGAGGCACAAGGTTTTGTTAAGGTTCGAGCACAATGGCCTTGTTTACAAAATCAAATTGGTTTTTTATATAGAACTTCCAATTATTTCAGGAAAAACTACCTCTCTCAAAGGCATAAGTCGATTAAGTCGAATGGAGTAACCACCGACAGTATTTTAGTACCTGTCTACTCCTTGCTCTACCCAACTGATTTGCCAATTAGAAACAAAGTAATTATATAAACTTTCGATGAAGATATCATACAAAGAGCATCAAACAGACATTTGGGAAAATTGAGACTTGGCCTAACCAACGTTACATTCACGAGGAACAGATGCAATTGCCTTATGGTAGTACTACACGGTGTAAATATTTCGCAATGAATTAAAACTTGATACTTATATAGCCTATAGGTTTACACATTGATAGAATTGGCTGATTTGGAAAGGATATATTGAAGCAAAGGGCGATCACAAGTCTAAAGTGAGAATAGATGTGTGTGAGAATACAAGCTTGAAATGTGGGATCTTATAGAGTAAATGACATTAATAATAACTGACAAAGAGTGCGGGTATCTCCTTTAAACAGCTTAAGCAGAATGAATTTATGTCGGCATTCTTAACAACTTGTATTGTCCGTTATTTTCCGAAGACCAGAAAATATATTAACGAGTACTTACCAAAGTACGTAAATGATATTGTGCTAAAAGCTATATATAAATGCAAAGATCGAACACCGGTTGTTTTTTACGAAGCATTAACAAGATGGCCATAAATACGATGAGATTCCAGGATCTTATTTTGGATATTAAACTAAACTGGAAACATAGTATATTAGATCGTACTCTTAACCTCAGTTGATAAATAAGTGTTTGATGATATTTTCTGGTGAGCTTTACAAATTATATTCTACCAAAAGCATACAATGAAGCTTTTGATTGATTTTGTTATTTTGGAGAAAAGCATATTGTGAACTAATCATTACACCCACATTAAAGGATTGGTCTGACGAGTTCTCGAATGTAACATGAATATGGGAGCTATCGTCAACGCCAGTTTATAAGCTTAGTTGTCGTTGACAATAGTCAGTCGATGTAAGTTAAATCCTGTATAAGGGGACTCTGCACCATTATTTTTGATCGTAAAAATTCAGCCTCGATGAACTTTCGGGGCTTTCAAAAACTGCAACTACTGACGATAACATCGCTTATATTCTCCCAATCAGCTCAACCCTCGAATTATAGCATTATAGATTTAAACATGAAAAAGCAGTCTTCGTTTGAGTGCTACGTTTACTCACTTGGTTGGACCGGAAATAAATTGAAATTTTGGGGCCGACTTCTTTCACTTGATGAAATCTGTATTCATAATTACCCTCCAGAGTCAAATATATAATTAAAATAGTGGAGTACCAAGGAGAGAACGGCGCCAAAAAAGGGTAAAGCTTTCTTGCTCCTCTAAGATAATATTCCGTATTACATTTCAACGGTTGTTATGGCCAAAATCGACGACTTACTCACTATGTTTAGCCTAAAGGGACTTTTTTTGTTCTCGAAGTTGGACTCGAAATAATTTTTCAGAGAAAAATGCCGAGTTATATTATCAGAAGATACATAAGAAGAAAAAATCACTTTTATGGTTGGAAACTTTTCTAAATACTAAAGATTCTCTCTCATTTTTCTCGATGTCTTATATACCTAGTATACATCTTTTAAAATACCGATTATAACGTTCCTTCAACTTTTTTAAGTTTTGGGAGGACTGAAGAAGTTCCAAGATTAAATGTGAGCTCACTTGCGAATTCAGGAGTTGTAAATTTCTGGGGACCTCGTGAGGGTTAAACCCAATTTTAAATTTGGTTTTAAATCTTATAAAAATATTCACCCATAACTACCACACGTAACTGTAAACTTTGTTAGTGAACCTAAGTTGAAGCTGACTTAGTATGTACAATCCTTTACGAAGGGGTCAGTCCTGGTATTGATTCTTACAATGTCGATAGACATTTGTCTAATTTCAGAAGCTCACTTTACTATACAATCTCAAATGCAAGTATTCGGAGATGAACGACGAACAAGAGGATCAGCTCTAACCATTACACCCCATTAGACGTTAAAATATCAGGAACAGGGCCGTATTCGCCAAACATAAAACTATAAAAATGCTATAGCCAACTGTTTCGCAGTTTTTTTATTGTTCTATCTTAGCCACTCCCACAGGCCTCATCACCGATCATTATCAAATAAGTAAAATCATCTGTCAATCAGGATTCCAACCCGACACCTTTTCAACCAACAGTCCAGCTACTTCGTGTATGAACTGAAAATCATAGATAGCTTACAATGGGAATTCTCTTCGTTTCGCTCAAATAACTCCAATCAAAATAAATGACCGAAAATATAAAAGCTCTACACCTCAAAGAGTCTTTCCAACCTTTATTACAACAAACAGCTGTCGAAGTTTTAGCATGCGTACTGCAAAAAGAAAAGTTTGGACACCACAAGTATCCACTCTCTTATCCGTCATATTCTGTATAAATAATTAACAATGCCAGCCATCGGGACAGCTCTTCTGATGGGCGCTCAACACTCTCTCTAAATGAGCCAGTTGTTGCTCAATGAAAGAAAACACACAATTTTATTGAGTTCCTATTAGTTTCGTGCGATTCCAGAGGGCGTTAGTATGACTTTTTCAGATAAAACAGAATCTTGGTCAGCAAACTAAGCTGGAAACCTAACATATTGCCTGCAAGGACTTTTAGTTATTAACATCAAGTAAATAGTTAAGATTGTGACACTGATCGACACTGACCTTCAACCAACTTAAATTGAATTGATCAATGGGTCTAACCTCACATAAAGTATCGTAAACCCTTGAATGAACGATCTCATCAAAATCAATTAAACTAAACCCAAAACACTTATTTTTAACCACTATCACCAACAACAACAAAATCATAATCGAATGAGGGCAAATCACCTGTCCATCAGGATTAAAATCCGATACCTTCTCCTCCAATAGTTTAACCACTTCGCCATTGGTAACTAGTTAGTGGAAGGAAATAATTCACTCCAGTGTCTAATTATGGGGATACTCCTCGCTCATATTACTCCAATCAAAACGCACAATATGAAACATATGTAACTCATAAAGATAGCAAGATCTGATGCCTTCATTCAAATATAATCTGACCATAGCTCGAAATTATCTTTAAAGGAATTCTGTAACCCTGTCACATTAAAACAATCATAATGTGGTAAAGTAATTATCAACGCGTATTGCAAAGGAAGAAGATTTAACACCTCAAGTATCCACTCTGTTATCGGTTAACAATGTCAGCTTGGCACCCAACAATCTCTCTTAATTGGCCAGTAGTTGTTAATTAAAAGTAAGCCAACAGTTTTACTGAGTTACTCCTATTCTCCATGAAACATAAGTTTCCAAAATAAAATCTTGGACAGCAAACTAAGCTGGAATTGATTAGTCGCTCTCGTGGCAGAGATGGAATACTTGGTCTGTCATTCGGGGGTCTCGGGTTCGATTTCTGGGGTGATGACCATTGACCATTCATTCATCACGATTGGGTGTTTTTAATCATAATGTGTATGTGGGCTAAACCTTGCGCCCCTAGTGGCATTGAGTTTTGGAATAATTTCCGCCTTCTTTAATTTTTTAATTTTTAAGCTGGAAACCTAACATAATGCCTGCAGGATGTAAATAGTTAAGATTGTGACACTGATCGACACTGAACTTTAACCAACTTAAATTGCACTAAGCAATGGCTCTAACCTCACGTTAAGTATCGTAACCTCTTGATTGAACGATCTCATCAAAATCAATTAGACTAAACTCCAAACTGATTTATAATCACTATATAATTAAACCGACGGTAATTCACATATCACCAACAACAACAAAATAAATAAGTGACTTACCCGAGCTTATAGTCCAATTCCGTATCGTAAATCGACGACATCGGATAATAGCTATTATCATAATAATCATATCCATATACCACATTTGATCCTGTTGGCTGAATAGCACTACTGGTATGGCTGCTGCTGCCATACACATTGTGACTGCCACTGTTATTGGGATTGGTACACATATTGTCAACGGCCGGTCGTATATAAACTACACGCAACTGAACACAATAATTCTCACACTCGAAGGGATATTCTCATAAAGGCGCGCATGCAATTGTTCAGTGCAACAATTTCAAAAACAACACCAATATTATTATAAACAAACACTTAATTTATTATTATATAAATTGTATTATTATAAATAATAGTTATACAGTAGCTAAGTATAGTGCACAATCATAATACGAGTAGAAAAAAGGATTTTGTTAAGGATCGCGTGACATTTAAATCAAAAATTTTGAAATTATTGATTCCGTCTTATACAATAAATTATTAAATAAATAAAATTCGATTTAGAAATAAATAAAAAAATTATTTTTAAACTTTTAAAATTTTTTATGTACAAGTAAAACTTTTAAATTGAACAACGCTTTAATCAGTATTGAAAGTTGATCGACAATAAAAATGTAAATTAAAAAAAAATAATTTTTTTGATTCCCTGAACGATATCGATAAGACATGTGTGGTTGTTTATATACATGCACACATCCACACATATATACATGTCGATATACTTATGTACATACTTTGTTGTTGGACTGATAAATACGAGTATATACTACTACAGGTGGATACACAATGTTTCGATACACTAGGTGTATAGTGCAGGACGATACCAGCATTGGTTTCACTTTAATCACCCTTAGTTGCTGAGAGAAAGAGGTTGAGAATTTTGCAGGATAGATAGAACTCTAACTTGTGTGAAGGTGGACTCAAATGAGGTATTTCGATCCTGCCTTTTTACCTTTGATCTATCCAGCCCCGAATGACCCATCCATATTGTACCTTTAACCTTGCGGTACGCTTGCTAAGATATTGACATGAAATTCTCATGATATTCGGAATATGACAAAGTCCTACTCTTTCTTTGAAGATAATTTCAGGCCAAGGTAAAATTATTTGAGCCTTTTGCTGAATATCCGCAAGAATAATGCTATATCCGGCTGATTTATGTGTGGCTCTTACTTTACTGCCGTAACTATTGAACTGCCCTAAAAATAATAGAAATAGAAATAACTCCAATGATTCGTTACTGATTGCGATCCAGCCACCCAGTCATTGGAGGAAACTCACTGTTGTTGAACTGCAAAATAGTATCTTACATAGTCTAGCTACCCAGGAAGCCTCCTCTATTTTCACACAGAGTCTCCAGTTTTTTTAACCATAAAAACACTCAAGATTTTTGAACCATAACAACACCAATCTCTTTAGCCACGATTTTGAGTTGAAAGGAGAGTTCACCTGAAGTAGCTTCAGAATTTCCTACCGAAATTGTATCAATGTTCTGCACTACCAATGATGACATCGTCCTGAACTATGCACTAGGTGTATAGTGCAGGGTGATGCCAGCATTGGTTTCACTTTAATCCCTCTTAGTTGCTGAGAAATGGAGTCTGGAGTGAGTTGGACGTTGAGAAGTTTGCAGGAATAGTTACCTTCACAATTCGAGATTCTTTAATGAGTGACGAATGGGCTCTTGAAGTTTGAACTACAAATTATAAGGATGGCGCTTATTTACGCTGGACTGGAGCAGGTGCATTAAAAGTGAAGTACTGTATCTTCGTTCTCCTCATCTTCGTAGCTGTGAAATAAATAGGTAACTAGGCTTCAAGTGAGTCCGCATGCGACAGTCACCGTAACAACTTAAAACTAGTGGTTTTTGAAACTTTTTCCGGAAGCTAGATTTTACATGAGTGGGCGATGTTCACTCTGCTTTGTAGGAGACTATTTGTTCTGTGTATTGAAACATGTACTCAACTGAGCTGTCAAGATCATGCGTTTCCCTCACCCACCTCCAGACGTGCGAATGACGTATTAATTGATTTATGTTTATCATTGTAATTTCTGAACATCCGCAGGAATAATCCCATCAGACTGAATTATATGGTTTAAAGCTGTGTATTGCCCATAGAATTGACCACTCGTGCATTTCTGTATTAACTGACGTCACTTCTGAACTGCCATGAAAATAGGTTTCTATAGAAACCTATTTTCAGGGTTCGTTACTGATTGCGATCCAGAATCCATCCAGTCATTGAAGGAAACTCAGGGTGGTTGAACTGAAAAATAGTAGTTTACATAGTCTAGCTGCTCAGGAAACCTCTTTTTCCCACAGTTTTTCTTGCCATTTCTTAATTGGTTTTTGTGTGGTTTTAGGGTTTCCTTTAAGCAGTTCAACTATAGGGTTGCTGTAATTTGATATAGTATAAAACATTTAAGTTATTTTTAGGTGCGATGTAGTTAAGAGTCGTACAAAAAATTGTAGTCGGATGACCCACTTACCCAAGGTTTTTGGATCATAACAACATCAATCCCTTTGAGATTAGAGTTGACCTAAATTAGCTTCAGCATTTCCTACCGAAGTTGTCTCCTCGTTCTCTTCCGCATCATAAAGATTAGGCTCTGCACCACAAACATGTGTCTGTTTTTCCTCCTCTAAATATTCACAGTGGTGACAGTAATCATGTCAGTATACTTCAACCGGTGCTTCTCTATATGCCTGCTTGGAAGGTGACGGCAGGGTATGTCACGACAAGTCAATTCGTCCACTTTGTTATCCACAACATGTGGATGTCGAAGTGATCTGTCTACTCATTTATAGACAAGATATAGTTCTGTTCTATCTTCATTTATTTACCTAGAACACATAAGAAAGTGAGATGAAGAGAGCTTGTATAGACTCCATTTCTCCTAAGAGCACCCTAAGATACACCCATCTCCTAAGATATACAAGGTTTTGGTTTTCAGAACTTTCATCATATATAGACTTAATATTGGCTATTTGGACTAGCGTACCGGGTTTTGGCTACCGGGTAGCGATCCTATATAAATTGATGGTACGAATTACTGATGTCTAGAGTGAATGTACAGTGTCGCACTCCAAATTCATATTTTGCCAATGGCGTTCCTACTAAAGCAGAGAGAGCTCTCCATCAAGTTAGGATTCCAGCTCTGTTTTCTGTCAAAGACTCAGGTATGTAACTTTGCCTAAATAGGTCAAGCGTATAGTTGTCGCATTACATGTGTTCCAGGTCGAGCCACAAATTATAAACAACCAGGATCTCATCCACTCCCAGACGTGCAAACTTCCGAGTAATAAATTCAGGTTTCTCGTTATTAAGGTGTCCGTTATATCCAAAAAGGTTAACATCGAGTATTGATCCCCAAGAGATTTTTCAATATGACCCATAAAAAATGAAGAGCGGTATCTGTACCTTAAACTTTGTTGCACTCTTGCTAATAGCTTATGCTTATAGGTCAAAGGTATTTACGGTTGCAATGAGCACTTTTACCTCTTAGATATGAAGATTACATTTACTAAATCTCACCTATGTGGATTATCACAGAGTTTCAGGCTTCCTTTGAAGATGATATTGATTAAAATGTATTCACATTACAGAAGCCGCTACTGAACTGCTTTTTAAATAGATTTCTAGACGTAAATTCAATGATTCGTTACTGATTGCTGTCCAAAGTCCAACCAGTCGTTGGAGGTGAACTCGAAATGATTGAACTGGGCGATAATACTTTAAGCAGAGTAGCTTCTATTTTACCACAAGAGAGTGTTTTGGTATAGCATAAACATAGTTTAGAGTCGTCATAGTCCAAGAATCCGTTAGCCACTAAACAAAATTCGTGTTTCAGAACATCAATTCCTTAAGCTTAAATCCTGAGATCCACTCTTAAGAGTAGAGTTAACCTCATCATTTCCTTCCGAAGTTTTAACTTCCTCGACGGTCATGTGAACAGGTCTGACTCCTCGCTGACTGCTGTCTCCTCGATCCTGAGATCTCCGATTCTTTCGAGAGTATCTCCACTTTCTTTTCTAATACTACTTTCGAAGGAATCTCCTTCCTTGATATCACATCTCGTGTGATACCAAGCCAGACCTCTCCATATTTTCCACACGACTTTTTATATAAAAACAGAGAGTGTTGTTAAGCACAAAATATCAGTTGTACTTGACTCCGATACAAACCACCAACTCTACAATAGAGTGCTGGTCCGATATTTTCCTTCAGTATTTTAAGGAAAGTGACGTATAAGGTCTATATACGGGTTTGTGTCATGAAATGATCTACGACGATGACGCCTAGCCAAACGACCAAGAGTCTTCAGTTGAGACTTTAGAAGTATTTCAGTTGTACTTATTCTCGAAAGAGTTGATAAGTCCAACAACTGTATAGCACAGTATCAATGTGGCTAGATCGTCCAGCTTCGTGACACAAATCATCGCTGGTTACTTGGCGAATGATGTCATTGTATGTAGTGAAACTCATATTGTGGTTGTTTCGACAATCGATAAATTGAAGAGTCACTTACCGATTGTCAAAACAACCTTTGTTGATTTACATTTGAGTTCCACAGCTTGTGAGTCCTAATATTAATAACATTGGAGTAATGAATCCAAATGTGTCGACGAAAAAATGGATGATGGTTCTCCACAAATGTGATGATAGCCGCGAGGAATCTTACCTCCTTGGTGGTTCTGATACTGGACTAGACCCAATCGGTAGCTTAACCTTTTACAAGAGTTCTGGTTCTCATAACATTAATTCAATTGACGTTGTGGCTGTACGATCTGCTCCTCACATTCGTGTTTATGAATCTTCGTAGAATCTGTATTAAGAATTTTCAATAAAAATTAGTCAACTCTTATCAATTCAGCAAGGACTTAGGCGATTGATACTGTACCCATTCTTGATTTATCTTGAATTGTAGTGGAGCTATTGTTGGAGTGTTTCTCGTGTAGTCTAAATCTTAAAAGAACACCTCTTAAACCTCGTATACTCATGGGATTGATCCTCTTTAGATTTTGAAATGCTTCATTGACGATTGCACTCACTTTGACCCTTTACAATAATGAGAGACTATGTTTTACATATTATCGCCCGTCTAAAACCAGTTTGATTTTCTTTTTAGTCGAAGGAGTGTCCACGAAATGTCTGTCTTTTCTCGGTTTGGGAAGACTAACACCAGTTCTGAGTTCGTTAGATATTTGTATGTTACTGGTTGCTGAAAATAATCTTAAACTAAATATGAATATAAAAAAATATATATTGGCTACCGGAAGATGAATTTAAATCTTCTGTCACGACCACTAACACACAAACCGTGTACTATAACCACTCGACTATTAACAACGCGCATCAGGCGAAGATTATATCATTTTGGTGTTAAAGGTTTTCAATTCCCTAATCCAAGTGAAAATAGTCTCTGTTTTTGGTTGCAAAAACATCTGACCATTTTCACGTCTTCTTTTGATAGCAGTCAACTCTGCTTCTCGAGTGGAGCTGTCGGGTCTAAGCCAACCGTTGAATGAATACTGTTGACTAATAACTTATGACCTAGTATAGAGGACATGTAACTTAATCCGTTAACTAGATACACCCAGTCCTTGTGATATCTGTCTCAAAGTAGATAACGACTGTGTTTATTTCGTCTGCTGCAGTCCATCCATCGATCAGTTTTTTAACCATAGATCATTTACAACAGTTCTCCTGGCTGTGGATTAAACTCTTGTAGTTTGCCTAAGCAGCATTTGAGAATAATCGGTTTGCACCACTAGTTCCGAGTGTGATGCCTTTCTAGAGTGTAAGCCAGATTTTACAATAATAATTAATAATTATCTCGTACGACGAGAATAGAAGAAAATATGCCGAGAGTATTTTTGATTCCTAGAAGACAACGAGAGATCAACGAGAAACAAAAGTTAAGTTATGGGACTCTCGATAACGAATCAGATATATACTTCTTCTTGGTATCGAAAATTTGCACTGAATATTTTCTCACCGTATTAGATTTCCACCAATCCATTTGATCGCAACCTATTTGATTTGAAGCTATTTGATTACAGCTCACTTGTTTGCAGTCTGTTAGGTCACTACCTAGTTACCCATTTGATCGCAATACATTTGATCTATTCTTGGCTCAATATGGGAGGTATATGATTGTTTTACCTCGAGCATAAAACTACCTTCGACATTGAGTGAAGAATAAGGTTCGATCAAATGGGTTGTGACAAAATGGGTTGCGATCAAATGGATTGGTTACAATTTCGTACGATCTCAAGTAGAAATATAGATCGTATTAGATCACCGGAAAAAACGCTTAAGTTATGGCTCAGTAGCGAACGAATCAACATATTGAAAAAATGTTCGCAGTAAAACAATAATTCATTCGATATTGAGGCAAGAATAGGATTCGATCAAATGTATTATGATCAAACTGGTAGCGATCAAATGGGTTGCTATCAATTGGATTTCAAACAAATGGCTACGATCAAATAGATTAAATTTTGGAAAACAAATGGGTTGTAATAAAATCGGTTGCAATCAAATAGCTGGAGATCAAATGGATTGGTAGACAAGGGGTTGCGATCAAATGTCATCGACATTACAACCAAAGAGAAGATTTATTTCTGGTGGCTTCATGTTATTCGTGGGTTGTTTCAAAAGGCTTGTAGTGTTACTCGGAATGGGTTTATAACGGACGGTATTTAAAACTATCTCGTGCACTATTCGAACCAATCAGCTTATTACATCAATATTATAAATTGTTTGTGCATATACATATTTATATGCTATATATGGTATGTATACCTGATAAAAACACTAACAGCAAAAACCTTAAATAAAAAAAAATGTTGATAAGCGCGATTCGTTTCATTATCTCGTCTCTCACTATCAAAAAAAAAAAACTTATGACATTATAATACTTCGACGACTTTGACAACTGGCAATAATATACACTTTTATCTCTATAACGTGTTCAATTTGAAATCGCGTACCTCATATTATATATGTCGTCTGGAAACCAATAAAATTGATTTGAAATGAAATGGTTGCGCCACCAAATTATTTTTGGAATTTTTACGATCGCGTTGTAAAAAATACATTTCGAATCACATTCGAAGCGTTTTATGCGGTAGTTAAGTGTTTTTGCCCTCTTCATATAAAGCAATTATTGCTACTTGGGGGGATATTTAGTAGTCCGATCGGATGTAGGTTGTCTCCGATTTTTAGGTCAAATATGCGGGTAAATAATAAATAGGACAAGAATATCTTATTTACACACATTTTATCAGTCTGATTACATCAATGATTCGTAATATATACGTAATGAGCAGTAAACAGTCCGGTTGTTTGATTGATTGATAGTAATCATAATGTTATGTAAGGTTTATATGCGGTAATCAGCGAAATATATTAAATATTTTACAAACCATACGACGATATATTTTAATTAATCCGCCAATCAAGCTGGGCTGGCTCTATGAAACATCTCGTCCCAAACGACCACTCTCATCAAAATGTTGGTAACAACCGCCTGAAAGACACTGGTATACCTACCAAAGAGAATACATAATATTATGTCAGGATCCATTATGATTAACCCGGAACCAGTTAGATTACTTCCTAATTGAGTACCGCCGAGTGTGTAGAATTTTCTCATACACAATTAATAAGAAGTATCAGACCGATCTCACTCAATATTTTAACCACCAAGCTAACACGACGATACAAGCTTCGTCTAGATATAATTGTGGGGTTCCCGGAAAGTACTATAACAAAGGTACACAGTAAAATTATCCATGAAAGCATCCTGAAGAAAGTATATATTAAAGTTTGAATTCCTGGGCAGGCTGGGTATCGCCCAACTGTTCTAATAACATATAGCAACGTTGGTGAAATGCGGCCATAGAAGCAGCATAACTAAAGATTGCCTGAGCGAGTGAGATCTCCCGAGCACAAAATGTCATAGACATCGTCCCAGACAGTGCTGAGCTGCATATGAATCTGTTTCTTGGATTTATCTAGAACCAAAATGAACGGCTGGAAGTGTCGAGATTTAGGGTTCTACACAGAGTGGTGAAATGCACAGTAGCCGTCTACATATACTCTCAGCAAACTATGTATCTAAGGATGCCAGACGCCTAGAGCCCATCAGAAATTTTTTTAAACCCCCATAAAGGCTGAGATGGGAACTCAACCCATTCAAACAGGTCAAACCACCACGACAGCTAGATTAGAAGATGAGTAGGTTACCATTTAAGCCTGTGATGGAATGTCCTCTTCGAGTCGTTTCATAATCTTTACTATAGTCTCTGGTGCGTGACACAGTGTACCAATGGTGCATACTGGTGGCATGTAACGTCATCCTTAGTAAAACAGTGATAGTGCCATTCATAAGAAGCTTCTGCTCAGGGCCTCCACCCATTCTTGCAAACGTTGCTCAATAAAGTACAACGCATATACCTTGCATTGATGGATTAATGAAAACATGTCCGACTGCGACTATGGAGGCTGGTCTCACTACACCCTGCTGTCTAACCATGAACAATATAACTGTTACGTGGGTACCAGCACCTACTGGAAATGAGGCCACTGATGGTCTGGATCGTCCTGGACAGTCATTGAAGCCGTTATTGAACCAACAAAACGCTTCAAAACACGCATTCTATATAAATGGTCGATAGAAACATAATTTAGTGTTGGTACACATCCTCAGGCGTCATATTTCTTAAAGATACCATAAAAAAATGAGCTGAATACCTCCTTAATTTATCGTTTTTGCTATTTAGAAGTGAAAATCTGTTCAAAACCTGAACATCGACTGGACGGGTAGCGTTTCCGGTAATCTATCATAAAATATATTTTAGGTTATGGTAGTTTGCTAACTCCCCTTAGACCCCACAATAGTAATAATAATAATACTGTTGGGTACAAAAAATATATAAAAATATAAACTGGGCTCGTCCGGGATTTGAACCCGGGACCTCCCGCACCCGAAGCGAGAATCATACCCCTAGACCAACGAGCCTTTGTATTATTGTTTTTTATAAAAATTCAGGATCTGTCAATGAGGACTACCAAAAACCCACCCAAACCAAGACGAGAGTGAAATACAGAGAGTAAATGACATGGGTTTGGTATGATCTGAAAGGCTTTATCATTCAAATGATATCATTCGCAACAGCTTAAGTATTACTTAAACAATTGGAAGTGAGCGGGCCTTGATACTCTTTTTGTTAAATGGTGAAATAATGAGTGATTACGAGATTTTTACGGAGCCGGACACAATTATCATTCTTATATAATATTATGGTAGTATTTAAGAAGCGTGACAAGTGAACAATAACAAATATATATCTCGACAGCGTTAAGAGTCTGGATTGATAAGGATTTGCATCGATTGATTTAGACCTCGGATTACTTAGCAAGGGGTAATCTTCTCGGAAGTTCCTTGAAGGAGAGAGTATTCCTGGTGTTGATTTTATGTTGGACGACATTCGTTCATCGTCATCATCTTTCGAGAAAACGTTGCTAATTTTTGTTAGAACTTGCTTGATCTCTCTGAATTCTGCGAGCTGTAACCACCTTTTCAAATCTTGTCTAAATGGCTCTAAAACTAAGAAAGAAACTAAGAAAGAATTAACAACCAACAATTCTACAGAACAACAAATGAAACCAACAACGAGAAAATATAGATTCCTTAACCCAGTGGGGAGGGCGATAGCGACGGATATTGAGGGGACGGAAGGGAATTTGAATAATACCCCTGAATGGCGGAGCGAATGTTAAGATCCAATGAACGTTTGAGAATTGGTTAGATAAATATTCAAAGCATATATGTGATACTTGTTAGTGTGCCTTAAGCATATACAATTTTCTATCTAGACCCAAGGGACGATGGCTTCTGAGGTGTTGCAATTCAGGCGCAAGAGCAACTGGTATTAAAAATATTTGTTGTCCCTCACTTTGAATACATTGAAGCCATCGCTATCAAAACGGAACTTGAATAGAAACTTGGAAAAACCACGGAGGGACTTTAAAATATTGTTTGATTGGGAGAGTGATAAAAGTGACATAGTTCTGAGGCGTGATATAAATACAAATTAAACGATGTGGGGGTGTGAAAGTAACTTTTTGGTTGATCTCGTTCTAGATTCCGATCTCATAATCCTGTATGATGGAAGCCCAATAAGGATGATGGATGTTGAGGCTGGCGCTAATGTCTAGCGGATTGGTCGGCCAAGTCACTTGTAATGTATATGATTGAAGAATGTATATAGGTGAGGTGAATGTTGTTAAACAAACCAAGGTTAAAATGGAAAAAATAGGCTAGCCTAATGAATGAGATTCTCATAGAAACGAATGATGTCAAGTAGGCACAATGTAAAGAAAGGTGAAGGTGTGGTGGGACAGAGAGATTCAATATTGGGATGAAAGAAAACAGATAGCCTTGCACCAGTTCCACACCTGCATTTGCAGAAAATATCGGGTTAATTATGAACGAACGAATGCAAAGTTGAAAAAGGCTGTCCGTGGAGCAAAAAGGAATGAAGTTTCAATGGGATGAATTTCTGAGAGTTTTAGACACTTCAAAGCCTTCGACTCCAGGAACTAATCGAATGAGCTATAGAATGATTACGAATTTGGATTATGAAGCAAAGGTAATTTTGCGTCAAATTCTTAGTAAGGTGTGAATGAGTGTTAAAATACCGGAATCCATTCCCAAAAGCGATCGGGTTAGAAATCTCGCAACAAATTACAGGGGAACTTGTATGTTGAACGTGTTTATGAAAGTGGTGAATGGATGGTATGATGAAAGAAAGAATTGAATAATTCTTGAATGAAAGTAAGTTGCTGCCGGAAACCCACACAAGTGGTTAACAAACTCTATTTTTGGACATTGAAAAATTTATTTTTTGGACATTGTGGTCCCAGGGATTGTATTAGAGGGAGATAACATTTCCTTGAGGGAGTAAAATTTTTTCAACTCTCTTCAATCTGTATACGAGCTTGATTCATGGATTAAACTCAGAATACCAAGTCTTTCAGCAATTTGCAGATGACTTTGTTATAATGAGTAAAGGTCCAAATATTGAAACAGTATGTGATCGAGCTCAGGAATGTGTGGATCAGGTACAATGAATTGATGTGCATAAGTATACCATATAGTGAAAGTATTGAATGTGTGAATTTGACTATAGGTGTTTGGGGATCTGAATTGATGAACGTTTAAGTTTTAAAGCACACATATGGAGAAACTAACAGATAATTGTAAGAGTAGAGAGTCCTCCAAAATTATGGTGATGGTTATAAGGTTGGGTTTCGTGCGTTAATGAAAGTTCAGAATGCATGTTCTAGAGTGGTATTTGGGGCAATTAATTCAACCCCAATACACACTCTTTATAGTCTGAAAAGGCTGATTCACCTCTCAATCATAAAAGAGAGAGTAGATCACCGTGCGTAAAACTGTGCGAGTGATTATGAAAGATAACGCGTTAGAAAATGAAATGATAATCAGATTGCGCTTGACGTTGGAGAATTTGAACATATTCGACAAGACCCTGTAAAAGTGGTGCCAACTGTAGGTTAGGTTAGGTTAGGTTAGGTTGAGTGGCTGCTACAGCACACTTAGACCGGCAACGGTCCGTTGTGGTACCACAGGATCTTACTCCCCTTTTACCCCTATGAGAACCAGTTAGTGCTGCTTACGTAGCGTAATAAGTTTCGCACATTACAGTTTTCGAGATCGGAAAAGCAGTCCATTAAAAACTTACCCAAATATTCATGTCTTTTGTGTGCCAAAGCCGGGCATGAGCATAGGAGGTGGACTAACGTCTCTTCCTCCTCCTCGTCCCTACAGCTTCTGCAAAAGTCATTTACTTCCAGACCCAGCCTCCTCGCATGTTCTCCAAGAAGACAGTGTCCTGTGAATATCCCCACGATCGTTTTAAGTTCACGTCTTCGTAGGGAGATAAGTGCCTTTGAGCGTTTCAAGTTCAGCTTTGGCCAGACTTGTCTTGCCACTCTACATGAGAGGGTGTTCGTCCACCTATTGCTCGCAAAGGCTTCCGCTTCTTTTTTAAGCTCAGTCCTGAGTGCGTTAATGGGTCTCCCCAACTTCACCCCTTCCGGTAGCAGTTGGAGAGTTGTACCGTGCCTCGCTAGTTCGTCCGCCCTGCAGTTTCCCATGACGTCTGAGTGGCCGGGGACCCAGACTACCTTGATCTGGCAACCCAACGCCACTCTAGACGTTAGAGAAACAGAAACCAGCGACTTGATTGCCGCCTGACTGTCCACATAAATTGCGATATCAGTCGAGGATATCACATTATGTTTCAACCAGTTCAGGACCTCTTCAATCGCTATCACCTCTGCCTGGTACACACTGCAGTGATCAGAGAGGTGAACTGCTACATCTATCTCTAGTTGATCACAGAAGACTTCAGCTCCTACTTTACCGTGTAGCTTGGAGCCATCCGTAAAAAACTGCAATGCTTCCGTTTCAGCTGCCAACCCGCTCCTCCAGGATTCCCTTGAGGGGCAGGTGGTTCCAAGCCTTTTCTCGAAGCACAGAGTCGGTGTAACATAGTCTAGATTCGCCAGTTCTTTCCTCAGCGATCTGACTATCGTCGAGTGTCCTATTTGAAGACATTTCCACTGAGATATGGCTGATAGTCGAGTGGCCGTAATCTCCGCCATCTGCTTACCATAAATGTCCACGGAGAAAAGGTGAAACAAGACCTCTAGGGCACTTGTAGGTGTTGTCCTCAGTGCTATAAGCATGCAGGCCGATTCTTTGCACCTTCTCAATTCTTTTCCTGTATGTTATTTTATCAAGAGCTGGGCACCACACGCTCACCCCATACATAAGTACAGGTCTTACTACGGAAGTGTATAGCCAGTGTACCAGCTCCGGCGTCAGGCCCCATCTCTTTCCGATGGCGTTCCCACACGAGTACAAAGCTATATTGGCCTTGTTTACTCTTTCCAGAATGTTGGGCTTCCAGCTTAGCTTACTGTCCAAGATTACGCCTAGAAACCTAATTCAGTTTTAGACGCGCTAATTGCCAGTCCACATTTGGTGGCCCACCTCGTTATAATTAGGAGGGCATTTTGGATTACCTCCGCCACTGTGCTTATGTATTTCCCAGAGACAGCTATCGCTACATCTGCATAAGCAATCACTCCGATCCCTTCTCTCTCCAGCTTTAATAGCAGCTCATTGATTGCTATGTTCCAGAGGAGAGGAGACAGAACACCTCCCTGTGGGGTTCCCCTAGTCACCCGTCTCCTGATGGTGGATTCCCCCAGCTCTGAGTTAATCATCCTGCACCCAAGCATATGATTGATTAATCCACTTATAGGGTAATCCACCCCTAGTAGCGACAATCCCTCCAGAATTGCCTCATTCTTTACATTGTTAAAGGCGCCCTCAATGTCAAGAAATGCCACTATACAAAGTGTCCACAGATTTCCCTTTACAGTAAGTGTGTTGAGTCTGAGCCCAGTCACTAGGCCTTATTTTTGAGCGTATGTAGATATCCATCAGTCTTTCCAAGGTTTTCAATAGAAAGGATGATAGAGTTATGGGTCTTAAGTCTTTTGGGTAGCCCTGCGAGCATTTACCCGTTTTCGGAATAAAAATCACTCTGACCTCCATCCACTCCCGCGGAGTACAGTCTAGTTTTAAACACCCTTTGAAGATTACCTCCAACCAGGGGAGCATAATCCTCGAGTTGTTCTGAAGCTCTGCGGGAATAATACGGTCAGGACCGGCCGATTTATAGGGTTTGAACCCTTGAATTGCCCATAGGATCCGTTCTTTGGTTACGATATCTTCTATGCGCAGTACGTGTGCTTCTTGATGAGTACCAGTCCCTGTCGAGTCATCGAAGCTTCCTGGAAAGTGGGTTTCGATGAGAAGTTCCAAGGATTCCTTACTAGAAGCAGTCCAGGATCCATCCGGTTTAATTAAATAACTGGGACTGGTAGGATTGGTAGACAAAATCTTTCTAAGACGAGAGGTCTCGGAGACTTCTTCTATTTTGTCACAGAAGAGTCTCCATGATTTCCTCTGTGGCTTCCTTAATTCTTTTTTGTATATCTTGAGGTCCTCCTTGTAGGAGTCCCAGTCCTGAGCCTCTCTCTTCAGTCCTGAATCTCTTCTGGGCTAGCCGGTTCGGTTGGTAGCCAGACGCGTGCTCTTGGCCTGCTAGGAATCTCTTCCCTGCTTACAGCTTTCAGCTTCGCGCCTTGCCACACCTCTTCTACCTCCGCTACAGCCTTTTTTTATAGCTCCACTGATCTGGCATCAGAGCATGCTATAAGTTTAACGCGCCCTTGATGCCAGCCCGCATCTCTGCAGGATGGAGGGGGTCCTGGATTTTCTCTCAGGATCCTTAGAAAAACGGAGTTTAGTACATTGAAACACCAAACTCCATTTTCCCATGGTGATGCTCCCATCTTCATGACTTCTGTCAATGACGGCTAGCACCAACAAACGCTCCTTCACAATATCCCTGAAGGATTTTGGTCTAGCCTTGTTAGGAGGCAAAACCTTGTGAGGAGTTTCCTTCTCCGCCTGCATTTTGGGCCGTTTTGTGTCCACGAACTCCAGCTCATCCTGGGACCGCTGTCTTTTTGACACATGGTCCCTCTCTGAGTTTTCGACCGTTTTCTTGGCCCATGTCACGGATTGCTTTTGTTCAGCCATAAGTTGCCCCTCAGGGGTTGCAGCCCACCTGTTCAAAACCCTAAACGCCACGCGTCTATTCCTTTAGCGCTGCTTCGATTGGTTGACGTTAGTCGAACCTCCCTCAGCAGCCCTTAACTTCCCCTGAGTTGCACTCGTCCCTGGCTTAAATGCCTTGAACTTGCTTCCCCCTGGTGTCTTTGAGGGAGCCCCACCTTTACGGTTTGAGCTCTCACTTTTTGTTTCCGGCCTTTGGAGTGCCGGTCTCGCTTGTTTCCGGCCTTTAGAGAGTGCCGGTCTCGGTTTTGCTATTATTGTTTTTGGATTCCATGTTGTTCCCACGAGTATCGGAGAAATATATGGTCCACCTGCGCAGAGATCCGCTTACGCAGGTAAGGCTACTTATAACTGGAGGTCGCCAGGTATCCAGAGGGCTCCGTTTGCGACTGGGCTTTGTTAAATGTGCCCCTAGCCTGGTAGTTTGTTGGCACGGGTCGCGTAACACCGTAAACCAGCCCATCTGCCGTCATTTAGCGTGACCCGCCCCACACCTAGTTCACTTTACCCACCCGTTCTAACGAACGAGGACCCGGAGGCGACGACAATTATGAAGCGGTGCCAACTGTAGCTCCTGCAAAACTGGTGGCATGTTTGAATTTTGGAGACACGACAAAAGCTTTGATAAATGAGCTATATCAGTTAAGAGAGAATTTTTTCAGATGCAAATGAAATATTTTGCTCATTTGTTAACACTCCTGCACTAATAAAAGAGAAAGTGTTAAGAATAAATGATAGCATCAGTGCAATGGATGCCGAATTGATTGGGATTATGGAAGAAATAAAATTGACAATAAATGACGGGTGAAGGAGAGTTGTTTTAATATCCGACTCTCTGAATGGTTTAGAACTAATAAGTAAGGGATGGGGTAGCGTTTACGTGAATAGGTGGTTTGAATTCCTTCGATCTTGTCTAGGTCAATCAGTGGACCAAATTGTGAAAAACTGTCAAATAAAAGGCAAGAAGTACTTTGAATGGTGTGTGTCCCTTCAATAAAATCTTTCCTTAAGAAAATCAAAGGAGACAGAGAGACACAATGATTCGAACAATGGAGCGAGTGAGATTGAATCATATAGAAATTAGAAGGAATGTCTGCATAGACGTTATTTTAGAAGACAAGAAGAAATTGTGTGTGATTCTTGTTTGATTATATAGAGGACATTGAACATTGGGTTCTAAAGGGCAATAAATATTAATTCATTTCTTTTAATGATTGATGGTGATGTGGACCACGTAGGATAGACGAAATGACCCGATGTGTTTGTACGTAACCATACAATATACGGTGAACGAGCTGTCGATGGTAGCCATCCCAAGCTATGAATCGTTCATATTATAATCCAATAATTCATTCGGCATTATAAAGGTGATATACATGCAAATAAAACATATACATAATCCACTTGAATCGAATATATATATTATTGAGATCCACCAACTCGAAATTTAAGTCCATTTAGGCCTTATTAACAATCCCATTATCATTTATCATATAATCATTATAACACCAATCGAATAAACATTATTTTTTGTGTGTTATTTTGTTATCAATAAAAATATAATTTATATATCGATATACCTATCCGCCATATATATACCTACAAGTATATAACTGTTATGTTGCGCTATATACGAGTATATCGTAAATCACATATAGAACCGCGCGTATATCGCGTATCTCAACAAACACAACTGCGCGAACGATACGATATATGTACAACACACAGATACAATGAACCAATTAATAATTTCATTTTTTTTTCAGTTCGATTTCTTATCAATCGTCTTATCAGAAAATTAAAAAAAAAATCGAACAAAATCAACAAAGTACAAAATGCGCTGCACCATATAGAAGTGATTAGAGGTCGGAATATATTACTGCGGTTATGTATTCAGGCCATCAATCACAATCGTTCGCTGTATTGTGTTGAACCAAGGATTAACCGAAATTTATTTGTTATTGCCCGGGATTACACTTAATGACGATATGATATACTCGATATGATTATGTTGTCCCACCCACCCACATACACGTAACTATATACTGATATATAGACAATAATCTGCCTAATTCAATGTGATTGTTGTTGTCATCGAATATATACGAGTATATAGCTTTTGGCAATATACAAGTGGATTTCGGTTGAAGTGTCGAATACAACGATGACAATAATGATGGTGAAAATCAAATTCGGTGGCAGTAATCAGACACAAATTTTGTTTCAATTACCTGTTCAATTTATGAATATGTGCGGAAAACATATTTTTATTGAGAGGTGCTATATATCGCGCTATGTACACATATACGCGGTTGCCGCATACCATATGTACATACACACAAAATCATTATATATTGTGTCACTTGAAATATTCGGTTAATATACTCGTATAATCGGTGTGCTCAAGAGGACTTAATTAGATTTGTAATTGGTGTATGTACACACAATATATGATTTATTGTTTAACGAGCCGATTCATAATATCGCGAATTGATAATTGGTGTCATAAGTGGGATTATTGTTAGTCCAGATTGAAAGAAGAAAGTGGAATTGGTGCTAAGATTATAAAATGTAATGGAAGAAGCGTCGAAATATTCCGATAAACCTGAATTTTGTGCAGAATTAGAACCAACCTAGAGAAATCAGATCACACTAATCCCACCAACATAGACGATGCTGCAAGGACTATTGGATATACTGACCCTACAGCAAATACTGACCCTGTTGAAGTTTGACAAAAGAGCAACAAATGTTGCAAAAATTGCAACAACGCAACTACAACCAGAGTGCAGCAGCAACATTCGGGATTCACTTAATACCAAAGTAGCTCACGTCGAAAGCAACTGAACTGTAAAAGCCTGAAGGCAAGTGAACTGTATCGTACCAGTCATTCAGGACGCAGTTCGAAATCACATTGGCATGAATCGATAATTAACAACGAATCTACGGCCAAACCGAAACAAGAAGTAACCGAGTCATTATGTATATGAGTTGGAAGCCCGATAGGCACATAAAGACACATATCTGGTTTTGTAACTACAGTTTCAAGTTAACCATGATTTAGTTTAAATGTGTCACTGCTAACCATGGTTTGCAACTTGGTTTAAACATGGTTTCGAAATAAGCTATTTTTCTCATCCCATTCGCATTTTAGTGATGACAGCGCCAATTTATACAGTTTGTGAATACCGAAAACTATAAATATTGGGTTTTTCACGTATTTGTTAATTTTTTTATAAAAATTGAAGTTTTCAAAAAAATAAATTATACAGAATTCGATAAATGAACGGAAAATAAAACTAAAAATAGAATTTTAATGAATAATGATAAACTGTCAAATGAAGTGAGAACTGTAGTGTGTCATGTATTCTCATTTCAAAAATCATAGTTTCATAATCATGGTTACGAAACTAGATATGTGTCTATGATATTTGTGACGTACCATTTGTAGATGAGTGGAAGCATAAGCAGACTGTGGCGGTATTAATAACAGTAGGAAAGAAGACGTCTAGGTCAGACTTCGTGAGTAAACAGTAAACCACGAATAGGTAACCGAGTTACTACAGAAAAGGATATTATGAGACAAGATCGGGTTGGAATTTATCTGACAAATTAGCTGCTTGGTGTGCTGCAAGATTAAAGAGAAATAGCACGATTACGAACCACTGGCAGTAAAACCTTACAGATTGGCAAGTTCCAAAGTAATTGACCAAGTCACTGTAACAACGGAAAGTGGGTGAACTCTCCAGGAGGATCACATTATGTTCGGCCATGTGACAAATTTAAACTTAAGTGGAATGGTGAAAGCAACAACAATGAGTTCCGAAGAACCCAAGCAGTTGGACAACACCAGGTGCTAGGTCTTAAGGTGGATCCAACTAAAAGGGAATGGAGAATATAAATGGGACTCCAATGGCGAAAAGTCGAAAACGGAGCAGTTGGTGCTACCAAGGAGCAGATTTAGGTACGTTGTTCTTGCATCGACGCAGAGCGATAGTATCAACGCTTTGATATATGCAAAGTACCCGAGCGAGTCGAGAGATTCAGAAATACAATGTGAGAGCACTAGTGGAATGGTTAACTATTGATATAGCGCTTTCGAGCAAGAAGCCGAGGCAATTAGTTTATCATGGTCGTAATGTACAACTTCACGATCTAACAAGCCGTATTTTAACCAGTGAAGTGCTATGGTGATATAAAGACTAGTGGCATAGCCTTCACCAGTGGGTGCTTCAAGTTGATCAAGTTGAAATATGATGTTTTCTCAACACTGACATAACTGATCTAGTCTAGGCCAAGAACCAGATGCAAATTGATCAAAGCCTATACAGATGAATTAAATATTTGCAATCGAGCTCTGAGTTGAAAATATAAACCGTATACGACCATTATTAAGTAAAGGTCTGAAGTGGTGGGAACGGCAAAATACATTCAATGGCAAGTTAAGCGCAGGTCACCAAGCAATGAAGCCTCGATAAACATCTTGAGATAGTTCTAGATAACAAACTATACAGGATAGTTTGTTATCTAGAACTAGCTCAAGATGTTTATCGTGGCCAAAGGTCAGGTAATTTTTTCAGTGTTTAAAGGGTTAAAATGTAGCACCCTTGTAAAGGCACCAGGTTACACTATGAAGCATTCTGAGCAAGTTCGAACACAATGTTCATGTGTTTCACTGAAACGGTTAGTAACAGATCATCGGGGTAGATCTGGCAGACAAACCAATTCATATATTGACCGAAAAGTTGCCACAAGTGCAATAATTCGAGATTTGAACATAGATTTAATCGACCTGACTATGATGCCGTTATTACCAAAATTGGGGCAGACGCGGCGATTCCTAAAACTTCCTATCGTAAGGTGGCTCCTTTATTTTTAGACAACTAACTAACTAACTAAGCGAACAGCTTCGAGATATAGAAAGAAGTGGTTATGGAACTTAAAGAGAACTTAAGTTTTCTTCAAAATTCGATTCCATGAAATCGAACTGATCGAACCAGTTATGATTTTGGTAGATAGAAACTAGACTAATTTATAATTTAGATTACATTTTATGTAGAATCCACCTTCTAAAAGCCGTCGCTTCCAGGTCGTTGTGTCAGTCAAAGTGAGTCACGCTAATTGAAAGCATGAGCCGGAACAAGGAGTTAAGCGACCTGAGCAAATATTCTAGACTGGAGACCTCTCTGATAAACCTCAGTTTCAAATTGAGAGAAGAAAGTGGAATTGGTGCTTAGTTTATAGAATACATACAGCAGCATAACACCAACAGCAGCCAGAACACCAGATACATTTGGTCGGCATCCTTACTAAGCAGCAATAACATCAGCAAGAATAACATGCACAGCTGATACAACAACACTATACAACAGGAATAACAGTTCAATGGATTGGAACCAGTTTCATCGCTGCTGTTCGAAAGCCAGGCAAAACAACTAGATACACGACTTTCGGGATGCAGACAATACCAAAAAAGCTCACGTTGTTATGAAAGTTCAGAAAATGGAAGAACTCGTCGACATATAGATTTAAAAACTGGAGCATCAAGCCTGAAAGCAGTTGGTGTAGTATTACAAACAGCAGTAGCCACTTCAGCTAAATTGAAACCACCCACCTTCATCGGAACTGCATCGTGCCAGACATTCAAGACGCATTTTGATATCGCGTTAGTAGGAATCGATACAGACCCTATCTTCCGAACCGTACACGACAATTGATTCCTCATTGGCACGTCAAATCTAGGAGGAATTTCTCAGAGAAAACTGTCGTTGGAAATGTGCGGAAAGCTGAAACATCTTCACGAAAATGGTAAACTACTCGTGACAGACATCAGCAAGCAGAATTATTGAAGAGGTCCTGAGTAAACCACGGCCGATTCTTAGTGATGCTGGAGTTAAAATAGAAGGACTAGTCAGTCTTGGAAGGGTTAACATGTAAGATTCTTTTGAAGACACCAATTGAATAAACCATTCTGGACAAGTGAGAACATATAATGTTGAAGTGCTTGCCAGAAACTTTTAACACCAGACCATCATGGAGTAGGTGATCTGTTATGACAGAAATCAGCTGAGCTGGTGACTATTATCAACGAGGAAATCTGTGACAGACCAAAGTCACGAGTATAGGGCTTCACAAATGCTAGCCGCATAGATATCTAGTAGAGAAAGTAAGCTGCAAGACAACAAGTTTAAAAATAATTTAATCGCAGCCAGCGATTCCGGAATCATTACGCAGATGTAGTGCATCAAGTTCGCAATATTGTTTTTTTTGGATAAAATTTTACCTACCGATTTTATCTACGGACAGCTGGAAGGCCTCACAGAACTTATGCCTCAGGTTCCTAAAGCTTGGAGTAAAGTGCCTTCTATATTTTGTATAGGCTAATTTACAGCATGACCGGAACAAGATGTTAAGCGACCTGAACAAATATTATTTTAGACTGGAGACATTTTCGACAAAGCTCAGTTCCTATATCAAAGCTTGTTGATACTAGGTGGCCGTAGGTAGTAACTTTGGATAGGATGAAGGATGATGATCTGTGCAAACTAGGGCTAATGCTAGAGAAATTCTTGTCACAGTTAACCCTTTTGACCAGAATGACAGTCTGGTCAGAAGCTCGATTGTTTTGTGGGCCAATACCTACATTTTCAGGAAGTTTTCAGAAAGAACCTATCAGAAAGTTAGTAGAAAAGCCTTTGAGTATACAACTAAGGTAGTAGTGCTTACCAGTGTGCATCTAATCTAGAAATGACTCTACGACAGTACGGTAGTGTTTACAAAAATTCAACCACACCGTGCTATTAAATTAGGCCAGATGGCTCGTGGAAAACATCAAATTGGCAATCTCCAGAACTTCTCTTGGAAAATCATTTCATGGAAGGTTCGAAGGGTTAACTCGGTACTTATCAATTAGCCCTGATTGAAAGAAGTGGAGATAGTTAACAAAGACGCAGGAATCACCGGATTATACCAGAATTGCAGAATAACTCGAACATTTCCCTCCCTTAGTTGCAGGCTATCTTCATAGGATTTTTGAACTTGCTACATATGACTAGTAAATGGAGAGTATTCATTGTGATCTTCATTCCAAGAGCGAAAGGCTGGTCGAGGTACACATACGAGTGAAAGTAATTATACCGATAATTTGAAGAACTCGCAACACGCGTACTGCAAGTAGAGCAACACTGCACGGAAAGCGATGAAGTGTGTATATAACGAGTAGGCCATCTATAGGTTTAAATTTGAAACACCGGTTATTTCGAATCATGGCAATAAATGAAAATTTATTTCCAAAACAAAGACAATTGGTCGGAAATTGTACGAAAATTCACAATTTGATCGTAGAGAAGAACCAATAGTCCCCGGTATACGCAAGTTTATTATTTAAGTTCGTGAAACTGGTTTCATTGTTGATGCGCCAACACGTGAGTGTGTTCTGTGGCTGAGAGTGGGCGTTGTATCTCAGTATGACGCCTTACAAAATTCAATTGGTTCAAGAGTTAAAGCCGCATGATGTTGGTGGGTACGTTAATAAGCAAAATTTCCGTATTTGGGGCTCTGAAAACCCACACGTGTTCTTACAGAAAAAAATGCTCCCCTTACGAGTGACGATTTATTGCGTCAAACGTTTGATGACCGTTTAATTAGCCGAAACCGTGATGTCAATTGGCTGGCAAGAATCTGTGTTTTAACACCATTGGACCATTTTCTGTATGGTGTGCCGTTAAAGACAATTGTTATGCCGACAAACCAGAGACAATTGAACATTTGACGGCCAACATTCGTGTTATCATCGCCGAGATACGACCCTATACACTCGAAAAAGTGCTGGGAAATTGGTCCGATCGAATGGGGTACTGTGAAGCCAGCCGCAACAGCCATATGAATGAAATAATATTCCTTCTCCAACCGAAACAATTGTACTTCACAACAAAAAACTAAATTTGTCCAAAATTCAAACTCTTTTTGAACATGTATCATCACTGCAACATGTATCAAGCTGACGCATAATCTGATTTTTAAATGGTTGCTGTGTTCTTCTGAACTACGGCTGAAGACAAGTAGATTCATAAATCGCTGAAACGATTGCCCCGCGTTTCTCAATCTGAATGGCATTCGTAGGAATTCGTACAAACCAAACGGAGACGTAATGGCGGTCTTACGAATATCCTCTTCCGCTACTGGAATGTGGTGATATGCACGCACAAGGTAAATCTTTGAATATATTTTGGAGCCAAATAAATTACTAGAGAAATTCTGGATGTGTGGTATGGGTGTTGTAATTGCATTTAATTGCCTGTAATTCCCACATGGCCTCCAATCATTTTCGCTTTTTTTGGCATTATATTTAACGGAGAGGATGCTTGAAATCCATCTTTCCAACGATTGGGTCGAACCTTCCTGGTAAACTCCCTTCTGTCGAAATATAATGTACCACAGAATGCCTTCCTGGAAGATCATATCTTGGATTTTGTGTTAATGTAGGAAAATCGCGTAAAATTCAACTGAATACGTTTTCATTTACTCTATTAACCTTCAGCGTACGGACGTTTTCATGAGAAAATATATTGCGTTAACCGATAAAGAAGCTTCACTATCCCGGATTTGCTTCGCTCCTAAATCTATACCACCTAACCAAATTTCGTCAAAAATTCGACTCCGATGATAGGACGAGAAATATCTGCCACTGTGAAGACATGAGAAAATTCTCGACGTAACCCGAGATCAATTTTAAGCATTTTCGTCCCAAATGTTTTTATGGTAGAACCATTGACTACTGATACTGACAGTGAATTTGACTTATCCGGCTTCATATTACCATATAGTGTGCGTATGGAACGACTGATATATCTGCACTAGTGTCTATAAGAAAGAGGCGGCGAGAATAAAGATAACTACTTATTGCCACTGCACAGCAGATTTTAAGGGTTTTTTGAACTACCTGGATTTCTTAGATTTTTGGATTGACACGATTCGCGACACTGTCGGGCTTTATCGCCAAATTTATAGTGACACCAACAAAATGGTTTGTCCGTACTTGGGTTCTTGCGATCTCGGCTACGATCACGATCACTCATATTTGACACTCGTGAGAGGGAACGACGGCAAGAACGGACCAAAACCTTTACTTCATTTATTTCCTTTTCCATTGCTCTAAATTTATTGATCATTTCATTACTTACAACGGGTGCGGTTGAATTGTGGCATGCTATTCCTGCGATATTCATTATGGATTTGAAGTCTCCCATATTTTAACCGCGATTGTGATGAGAATGATAAGAGTGATTCTAATCGTTGTTCTTCGCTTAAAGAGTGTCTCTCAATCAACGCTTTGTTTAAGGTGTTATACATATGTACGCTCGGGGGTTTTTGAACGATATCTAGTACAGACAAAATCACGTCTTGCGGGAGTGATGCCACCACGTAATCAAATTTAGTTTGATCCTGAAACACGTTCCGCCAACTGAGTTACGACTCAACCTGAATGAACCACGCTGAAAAACACGTTAAATAAAATCGACATTTCATTGGTATTTATTTCGAACATCAAGTCCGGTAGCATATGTTTGATATGAGATGGATTTGATGAACCGGCCTAGCGAATTACAACAACATTAACAGTTCATCAACTTCGAATAACAATTCACAAAGTCTTTCAACAATGCGGCGCTACATTTGGAGGGTCACGTCCCTGTTTAGGGAACAACACTACATGTCAATACCTTCTAACACACACCCTTCCAAAAAGATTTCATACGACCTCCTGTCTCTAACTCTGTAACAACTTGGCAACTTCTCAATGTCTGCTTTCTTCAATACCCTTCTCCAGGCACAGATATTTGAATCACTCAGGGGGGAGTTCGTCACATGCTGCAACACACAGCCAAATATCACTAGAGTGGGCGAATGCGGATAACCAACAAATACAGTTTGCAGCCCTCCCCTTCCTCCGGTCAGGTTAGTTTTATGCCGCAATTAGCCTTAAAAATCACTAAGCGGGTGAAATCAGGCCCCCAACCCAATTACGGCATTAAAATAAAGAATTATACATATACAAACATGAATCAAAACGGAGGGAGAAATCACTTGCGGGAGGAGTAATGTGGCGTTCTTTAGTGTAAGTACCAAAAATAATTTATTCGTACAATTGACGGCACAATCAAATCAAATCGGTATTTCGAGTTGTGTCTTTGTAATTCGCTAGAACTGTCGCGTGACAAGTAAACGTACTTGCTACAAATACTTACAGGACCCTGATTTGTTCGGGGCTATGCTTAAAGAGGGAATTAACGCCTTCATCAGATGGTAAACCAGATGGCGATTCACTTTCTCTTGTTCGGTACTAGAACACATAATGGGCAACTCGGAAATATTAGATCGACGGACGGATCTTGTTGACCGGATACGGCTTAACATAAACGCCTATAAAAACTGTGTTATAAGATTACCACTTATAGCATATTATAAATTTGTTGTATAATTAATGTACTTCTGAATACTCCAAACTGTTGCTTCTGCGGGTTGCCGCCTATATACACATATAGTTATATATACATATTGTAAAACTTAGCATTTTATTTACAACCCACAATATACTTCACAGATAAATATTACATACTCGTTTTGTACATAATATACGAGTAGATTAGATCATATAAATGAGATATGAACCCTAAAAAATTGTTTGTTGATTGCCTAATTTTTTATCGATTAATATACGAGAAACAACTCGAACGAAGAAGAAAACACCGGGCAGGTGAAAATTTTTCATTTTCCATATCGCATTTGGGGGTGCTCTTCTCATATATATTTGTACTCGTATAACATGTAAAACACTCATTATTTATTATATACTCATGTATGAGGGTTTGAAGACGCGCACTCCACCCGGCATAATCAATAACGCAATCAAGTTCCAAAAAAAAATGTTTTCTTCAAATCAAGTATTTTCTAATCAATCAATAATATTAATTAGCGCAATACTTCAATTTGGAATTGGTTTTGGTTTTGTACAATCAATTGTGCATGTATTTAAGCCAGTGTACTTGTACATAAATTATTAACCGCTCCTCTAGCGGCAACATATACAACTATTTCATCGTGACATCATCGTGCTATATATGGAAAATCGAATGCATGAGTCAATACGAGCCTGGAAACCACACAATTATGAGTTCGGTCCGGTACATTTATATAGCGGCTATTATCAGTTTGACGAATGCAATTACGTTTGAACAAAATCTAGAATTATTTATTGATTTATTTGAATAAATATTAAAAACTATTTTATTTGTTTAAATTTTTTATTTTATTGTGATAATACAAAAACATTTTATTATTTATACGAGAATGGTTAGTATCACTCGCTTGTTTGGTTAGTGATAAGGAAAACACGGGAGTACAGTTTTATTTTTATCAACAAAATAATAATCGAAACTATTTACAATAAATATAAGTTTTGTTTTAATAATGATTGACTGGAATTAGTTGTGATATAAAATTGGCAAATATTCGATCAATTGAGGCCATTTACTGCATTTGCAGGTGTTGATGACATTACGTTTTATACATAAGAGCTATGGTGGTGTAGCTACATTATTTGGATTGAAAAATATAGACTGCCATTTAGAACCGATCTGGAAAAGCTGGTTGGGAAACTGCCTGTGAATATCACAAAATGTACTTTCATTGACGACCTGTAGATGGCCTCATTTGTTTTTGAGGGATAAGCAGTTTACATAGTCAATGAAACAATTGAAATGTTATGTGAATTTGGTATCTAAAGCAGGTTTGACATCAACCGCCTTCTAAATGTGGTCTTAATTATATAGGAGGCTCTAGTGCCAAACTACTCTGAATTCAAGATACTTTATTCGATGCAGTAGAAAACAATGTGAGTCCATTAGATCAAGATAAATAAAATGCTAGAAGATGCCAGATAGCAACCTCTTTGCCCGACGAAAGGCGAATATTCTTTATAAGATTTCGGCACCTTTCGTTCTGGATCAGTTTGTAGAATATAATCATGCTACGTTCGCTGTTCTGTTTTATGTATGATATGGCGGTGCAAGTAAATAATTTGGATTGAAGTTGTATAGGTTGCCTAATTAAAATGGTTTGTCAGGATCTGTCAATGGTTGATTATTAACTAAACTTCATAGTTAGCCTCGATTCGTATATCCACGTTGATTGCTTTGTAGTAGATGATCTCACTGTAAGATGTAAGCGGTTAAATATTTTCTAGCCCCTCTGTATACGCCATGTAATCATCATCACCAAAATCACCCTCTTCACAAAGGATCACAATCACAACGTCATGTTTTAGGCTATATATCATCTTTCGTAGTCATTCGTCAACATCCTGAGCAATTTCAACTTATCCGGACTTGCAAGATATTTTGATCGGAAGTGGAGTAGTCCAACTACCAGCAGCAAAGCGAATATTGATATCCTCTCCCACATTATTATTATGAGTATTGAGAATCTAAAATACTGAAATCTCATCACTAATTAAAAAATGTTGGAGACATTGCATCATCTTGTCGAACCCTAGGTTAGGTTAGGTTAGGTTGAGTGGCTGCTACAGCACACTTAGACCGGCAACGGTCCGTTGTGATACCACAGGATCTTACTCCCCTTTTACCCCAATGAGAACCAGTTAGAGCTGCTTACGAAGCGTAATAAGTCTAAAAATCTACCCAAATATTCATGTCTTTTGTGTGCCAAAGCCGGGCATGAACATAGGAGGTGGACTAACGTCTCTTCGTCCTCCTCGTCCATACAGCTTCTGTAAAAGTCATTTACTTCCAGACCCAGCCTTCTCGCATGTTCTCCAAGAAGGCAGTGTCCTGTGAGTATCCCCACGATCGTTTTAAGTTCACGTCTTCGTAGGGAGATAAGTGCCTTTGAGCGTTTCAAGTTCAGCTTTGGCCAGACTTGTCTTGCCACTCTACATGAGAGGGTGTTCATCCACCTATTGTTCGCAGAGGCTTCCGCTTCTTTTTTAAGCACAGTCCTGAGTGCGTTAATGGGTCTCCCCAACTTCGCCCTTTCCGGTATCAGTTGGAGAGTTGTACCGTGCCTCGCTAGTTCGTCCGCCCTGTAGTTTCCCATGACGTCTGAGTGGCCGGGGCATTTCAACACCCAGACTACCTGGATGTTGAAATGCTCACTCATCTTATTTAGAGACGAGCGGCAACCCAACGCCACTCTAGACGTTAGAGAAACAGAAACCAGCGACTTGATTGCCGCCTGACTGTCCACATAAATTGCGATATCAGTCGAGGATATCACATTATGTTTCAACCAGTTCAGGACCTCTTAAATCGCTATCACCTCTGCCTGGTACACACTGCAGTGATCAAGGAGGCGAACTGCTATATCTACCTCTAGTTTATCACAGAAGACTCCAGCTCCTACTTTACCGTCTAGCTTGGAGCCATCCGTAAAGAACTGCAATGCTCCCGTTTCAGCTGCCAACCCGCTCCTTCAGGATTCCCTTGAGGGGCAGGTGGTTCCGAACCTTTTCTCGAAGCACAGAGTCGGTGTAACATAGTCTAGATTCACCAGTTCTTTCCTCAGCAATGTGACTATCGTCGAGTGTCCTATTTGAAGACATTTCCACTGAGATATGGCTGATAGTGGAGTGGCCGTAATCTCCGCCATCTGCTTACCATAAATGTCCACGGGGAGAAGGTGAAACAAGACCTCTAGGGCACTTGTAGGTGTTGTCCTCAGTGCCCCGCTTATAAGCATGCAGGCCGTTCTTTGCACCTTCTCAATTCTTTTCCTGTATGTTACTTTCCCAAGAGCTGGCCACCAATCGCTCACCCCATACATAAGTACAGGTCTTACTACGGAAGTGTATAGCCAGTGTACCAGCTCCGGCGTCAGGCCCCATCTCTTTCCGATGGCGTTCCTACACGAGTACAAAGCTATATTGGCCTTGTTTACTCTTTCCAGAATGTTGGGCTTCCAGCTTAGCTTACTGTCCAAGATTACGCCTAGAAATCTTGCCTTGTCCGTAAAAGCTAGTCTGTTGCCATTTAGGAGAGGTGGATCTACTACAGGGATTTTATATTTCCTCGTAAATAGTACCAATTCAGTTTTAGACGCGCTAATTGCCAGTCCACATTTGATGGCCCACCTCGTTATAATTAGGAGGGCATTTTGGATTACCTCCGCCATTGTGCTTATGTATTTCCCAGAGACAGCTAGCGCTACATCATCTGCATAAGTAATCACTCCAATCCCTTCTCTCTCCAGCTTTAATAGCAGCTCATTGATTGCTATGTTCCAGAGGAGAGAAGACCTCTTTGTGGGGTTCCCCTAGTCACCCGTCTCCTGATGGTGGATTCCCCCAGCTCTGAGTTAATCATCCTGCACCCAAGCATATGATTGATTAACCTACTTATAGGGTAATCCACACCTAGTAGCGACAATCCCTCCAGAATAGCCTCCTCCCTTACATTGTTAAAGGCGCCTTCAATGTCAAGAAACGCCACCATAGAAAACTCTCGGGAGAATAATGATTTCTCAATTGTACTTACCAGGGCATGCAGAGCTGTGTGCACAGATTTCCCTTTACAGTAAGCGTGTTGAGTCTGAGCCCAGTCTCTAGGCCTAATTTTTGAGCGTATGTAGATATCCATCAGTCTTTCCAAGGTTTTCAATAGAAAGGATGATAGAGTTATGGGTCTTAAGTCTTTTGGGTAGCCCTGCGAGCATTTACCCGCTTTCGGAATAAAAATCACTCTGACCTCCATCCACTCCCACGGAGTACAGACTAGTTTTAAACACCCTTTGAAGATTACCTCCAACCAGGGGAGCATAATCCTCGAGTTGTTCTGAAGCTCTGCGGGAATAATTCGGTCAGGACCCACTGATTTATAGGGTTTGAACCCTTCAATTGCCCATAGGATCCGTTCTTTGGTTACGATATCTTCTATGCGCAGTGAGTGTGCTTCTTGATGAGTACCAGTCCCTGTCGAATCATCGAAGCTTCCTGGAAAGTGGGTTTCGATGAGAATTTCCAAGGATTTCTTACTAGAAGCAGTCCAGGATCCATTCGGTTTAATTAAATAACTGGGACTGGTAGGATTGGTAGACAAAATCTTCCTAAGACGAGAGGTCTCGGAGACTTCTTCTATTTTGTCACAGAAGAGTCTCCATGATTTCCTCTGTGGCTTCCTTAATTCTTTTTTGTATATCTTGAGGTCCTCCTTGTAGGAGTCCCAGTCCTGAGCCTCTCTCGTACTTTTGGCTCTATTAAATGCTGTCCTACACGCCTTCCGGTAGCTCGCCAGTTCCTTGGACCACCATGCCGGTTTTTGCTTGCCCCTGGGTTTAGCTATTGGGCAAGCAGCGTTGAAGGACCGATTGCACGCATTTGTGAAAGTTTCCACTATGCTGTTCAGTTCCGTCATTGTCGCTGGAGGCTCAGGGGTCTCTGGTAATAGTAGTCCTATAAGCATTTCCCCGTACTTGCTCCAGTTTGTCTTTCTGGGATTCCTGAAAAGTTTCCGGGTTGCAGGGGAAAAGTTAACTAAATGTTATGTAACGATGGTCAGAGAAGGAGTGTTCCTTCGCCACTCTCCATTCCCTGACCAAAGGGTACAGGTTTTTTGAGGCGAAGGTTACGTCCAGAACCTCCTGCCGATTTTTAGTAATAAAAGTGGGTTCTTGCCCAATATTACACACCATGAGGTTGTTATTTAAAATGTAATCAAAAAGTAACTCACCTCTCTCGTTGATATCAGTGCTTCCCCAGATTGCGTGATGTGCATTAACATCACATCCAAGGAGCACCCCAATCTTCTTCCTGTACGATTCGAGGACCAGGTCGCCCAGGTTATCTGGCGGAACCTGTTTGTCCCGGTCCAAATAGGCTGAGACCAGCCAAAATATACTGCCACCGACCTCTAGACTGACCGCAGTTACGTCACCATTGCTGTATTGAGGAAGAAGGAACATATTTAAATTATTTTTTTCCAAGAATGCAGGATCTGATATTCCCCGAATTTCTTGAGTATAATAAGTTATACCCCTTCATTTTAAGGCCACAGATCCTGTTGGTGTTTATCCAAGGTTCTTGAATAAGGACCACGTCCTCTTCTGATCTAGTCAGTCTGAGGAGTAAGGCGGCCGACGCCGCCTTTGAATGGTGTAGGTTATTAACTTTAGCATAACCAAGTTGAGCCTACTTACCTGTTTCACTCCCCACTACCACAGGCTAGTTTCCTTCGTTTCCATTGGAGTCGCCGGTGTCTCCCGTCTCTCCCCCCATGGAACTTGTTTCCCCGACGTTTGCAGTCCTCCTGTCCCTTGGGTCCGACAGGTCTTCTTCGTCTGACACCAGGGACAGTCGGCTGCCCATCTCCTCTCCAAGTGCGGTCACCTCGGAGAGCTCCATCGGTTGGGCTGTCTCTCCTCCAAGTGTAACTTCATCAGTTGTGGACGGGCTGCCTTCCTCTCGTGTTTCAGCCTTGTCTTTTTTGTATACTTTGAGAGTAATTGACCCGAAACCGAATTCGATTACTCCCTTAGTCGCGGCAAGCGGCACCAGGGACTCCGTGTTGATTATCATAGTTGATAATCTGGAGCCCCCTTTGCATCCTCTTGCCCCACGATCTTCCAGTTTCCTGTCGGAAGATCGGGGTTGCTGATTCTGATTATCTCAAGAATCTCTTCTGGGCTAGCCGGTTCGGTTGGTAGCCAGACGCGTGCTCTGGGCCTGCTAGGAATCTCTTCTCTGCTTACAGCCGCCAGCTTCGTGCCTTGCCACACCTCTCCTACCTCCGCTACAGCCGTTTATATAGCTCCACTGATCTGTCATCAGAGCACGCTATAAGTTTAACGCGCCCTTGATGCCAGCCCGCATCTCTGCAGGATGGAGGGGGTCCTGGATTTTCTCTCAGGATCCTTAGGAAAACGGAGTTTAGTGCATTGAAACACCAAGCTCCATTTTCTCATGGTGATGCTCCCAACTTCATGACTTCTGTCAATGACGGCTAGCACCAACAAACGCTCCTTCACAATATCCCTGAAGGATTTTGGTCTAGCCTTGTTAGGAGGCAAAACCTTGTGAGGAGTTTCCTTCTCCGCCTGCATTTCGGGCCGTTTTGTGTCCATGAACTCCAGCTCATCCTGGGACCGCTGTCTTTTTGACAGATGGTCCCTCTCTGAGTTTTCGTCCGTTTTCTTGGCCCATGTCACGGATTACTTTTGTTTAGCCGTAAGCTGCCCCTCAGGGGTTGCAGCCCACTTGTTCAAAACCCTAAACGCCGCGCGTCTATTCCTATAGCGCTGCTTCGATTGGTTAAGGTTAGTCGAACCTCCCTCAGCAGCCCTTAACTTCCCCTGAGTTCCACTCGTCCCTGGCTTAAATGTCTTGAACTTGCTTCCCCCTGGTGTCTTTGAGGGAGCCCCACCTTTACGGTTTGTGCTCTCACTTTTTGTTTCCGGCGTTTGGAGAGTGCCGGTCTCGGTTGTTTCCGGCCTTTGGAGAGTGCTGGTCTCGGTTTTGTTATTATTGTTTTTGGATTCCATGTTGTTCCCACGAGTATCGGAGAAATATATGGTCCATCTGCGCAGAGATCCGCTTACGCAGGTAAGGCTACTTACAACTGGAGGTCGCCAGGTATCCAGAGGGCTCCGTTTGCGACTGGGCTTTGTTAAATGGGCCCCCAGCCTGGTAGTTTGTTGGCACGGGTCGCGTAACACCGTAAACCAGCCCATCTGCCGTCATTTAGCGTGACCCGCCCCACACCTAGGCCACTTTACCCACCCGTTCTAACGAACGAGGACCTGGAGGCGACGACAATTGTCGAACCCTAGAATTAATAGTAAAAGTTCACGATAGCATTGTAACTGTGTACTAATATCTGTAAATCTGTAGGAATATAATGGTCAATTTGAATTTCAGGCCACGATGGGATGCTCAAAGAACTCTATGATAATTGAAGATTTTCTATTTAAACTGCGCAGCCGTGATTTGATGGCCAAGGTTATTCAGCTGATCTGGTTATACTCATTTGATGAAAATCGATAAAACCTGTTCAGATCTAATGCACTTAACGTCAACCCAAATAACACAGTGATATAGTGGCAATAGAAGGACAAACTTGCTGCTAAAGCGCTCAGATTGAGATACTGAATTGAAAGCAAGGTCTAACATGGTCTACAAAAAAGCCACAAGCCTGTCTAGAGTCTGCCAAACGCAGGTGGCTGTTAGGTAGAAATTGAGGATAATCTTCCGGTCATATTTAACCATTATCGGACCGACCCTCGCTTTCACCTCCATGGCATGGTGGACTAAGACTGAGATGCTAAATACACAGGCTTGAAAAGCTTTTATATATATCAAAATGGACGTTAACTTGACATTATTGAAGATGCAATCTGAGAGAAATCTGTTCATATCTAAGTCCCTGTGGTGAAAAAATTTAATTAGTCACTGACCGCATTTGACAGAAATCTCTTTGAAAGTCATCGAAAATTTCGTTGCACAGAGGACAGACTCTTCCCAAAATAATGTACGACTGATTCTTGTCGATCACCCATTTTGAATGTAAGGCATAACGCGGCGTCCTTCTATACTTCAGGCATAATTGAATTTCATCATACTAATCGAATTAGCTCGAAAAGAACGGTCGACAAAATTACACCTTCGAATATCAAGATAGCTCTGAATTAATACAATCTACTCCAGGCGAACGAACGATTTTTGTATAAATTCTTCATAACCTTTTTGCCAGCTCAAAGATTAAAGTCACCAATTACCAAAACCTATGATCCAATGGAAAACCCCCTTTGCATAGCCTTGGGACACCTGGTTTCTACTTTTAGTCAATCGAGATTTGTTGCAGGGCTAAACGAGGCTTTCTGAGTGACTGACGTTCCACGTGTGTCTTAACCCTTAATCTGATGTAAAATATCTGTTTAATCATCGATGACGATTCAAGAAATGATTCAACAAATCTATGACTGCCTGTCCCTGCGCAGAACTTATTCGTCGACCCATCTTCGATGTCAATAATCCTGGATTATATTAAAAGGTTTCCACATCTGAAGAAATCGAAAATAATTATCAAAACGAAGAAGAGCAGATCTATACACATGTCATACTATATCATGCCATTCTTTGTCAAGTCCCTGAATTTATAAAGGGACTGGTTATCTGTCAAAAAAGTAGACATACGATGAGCTTTGCAGAGTATATCCATCTCATCAGAAACAGCTGTCCAAATTTCACTTTGTAGCAAATTGAGATTAGATCCATTAGACGCGATAACACTACCTCAGCAGAAACTTTGTACTTACCATCACAACTATTCATCTGCATTGAATAACTGACAATTATATATAAGACGTCCAGATATTATCGAACTAACTGTAGACTTCTACGTCTACAATACCGATACTGATACTGAATACAACTTCAAACCAAAGCGTTTTTTTTTTTTTTTTTTTCTCAATATAATTCTTTATTTATAGATTTTGATATGTTACACATTTTGTTGATGAAAGAATATTACAAGAACATCAATATATAATTATGTTTTTATATGAAAACCTCTGATCCATTGGACGCTCAGATTAAGTATTTTTGTTTTTAAGTTAATTGGTATTTTTTTTTGATATTCATAATTTTATAATTTAATTATTGGTATTTATTTAATGATTGTTGGCATAAAAATTATCTATATTAAAACTGCGATTTCGTATTTCTTTAAAATGTTTTAAAACTTATTCTATATAATTTTACTACCTAGTCTACTACATAAATTATTTATGTTGGATTTAGCCACCAGTATTTTTGTTTCTGTTTTTCATATTTCAGTGGTTCCATCTTGTGTAGTACTGTGCTGAATCTAAGATGATCTTCTGGATTTGTGAATTTGTCTTGTTCAAAGCCTTTTACATGTGGTCTTCTGTTTACGTGATAAATTAGTGGTAGTTGATCATCATTTTGGATGTAACGTTTCTCATCTAAAAGTATAAAAGATTCTGGTCCTGGTATATTAGTTGGTTGTATGCTATGATATAAGTATGTAGGATCGGTGTAGTATGGTCCCTTTATTAGAGAATTTGTATTATTTGCTGTCGATCTTAATATGTGCTTGCGGATTAGGTGTATGATATGTGTATCGATTCGGTCAATTTTGAATTGTTTGTATAGCGTTTTGTTGGAAACATAATGTATATAATCTGTTTCTGGTTTACGAGATAGACCCGTGCATAGTCTTATACATTTCCTTTCAAAGCTTCTGAGTTTTTCGAAATATTTTGGGTTGCTGTTGAACCAAATTGGACATCCGTAGGTTAGGATCGGTCGTATCATGGTCTGGTAACATATTCTTTTGACATCCTTGTTAATATGTTTTGAGAAGAATATTTTGCTATTACTCAAGAGCGCTTTTTTTGCTTTTGTAATTTGTATATTGATATGCTCATTTAAATAGCAGAATCGGTCTAAGTGTATCCCGAGATATTTTACTACTGCTTTATTTTCTATTCTCGCGTTGTTGATATTAATTGAGAATTGCTTCCAATTTTTTTTTGTATCGTTATGTGCGCTTGTAGTTGGTTTACGGAATAGAATGGATTCACATTTCTTCTCATTTAATTTAATGTGCCATGTGTGAAGGTAGTCAGTGGCGAAGTTGACTGCTGCTTGTAGTTTCTCCTGTATGGTGTTTATTTTTGCGTTTGCACAATAAATTATTATATCATCTGCGTACGCGATGTTTTGTATGCCATCAGAGTTCAGATTTTTGTTCATTATTAGATCCGTGATGTATATATTGAACAATAGTGGCGCTGTTATCGATCCTTGTTGAAGTCCATTGTGTATCGTGCATATGCTAGTTGATGTTTCTGTACCGTTCGTCGTTACAAATTTTCTGTTGTACAGCATTTCAAATAGTATTTGTAGTAGGTTTGATTGGATTTTCATTTTATTTAATTTGTACATTAGTCCATCCAGCCATACGGATTCGAATGCCTTTTCCATGTCTATTAGGGCTGCTCCGGTGGATATTTTTGCATTTATGTTGTAGCATATATCTGATACTAGTTTTGTGATTGCGTGTGTAGTTGTATGTTCATGGCGGAAGCCAATTTGGCTGTTGTTTGTTGTGTGTTCTTGCAGTTTGTTATATATGACGATCTCGTATATTTTGCCCAAATTGGAGAGTAGGCTGATTGGGCGATAGTTGTTTGGAATTGCTGCATTTTCATTTTTCTTTTTAATTGGGTAAATTTTAGCGGTTTTCCAGCAATTTGGGAATGTACTATTGTTCAATAGATTATTTATTAGTGTACATATTTCTCTTATCAGTTCGTCTGGTAGGTGTTTAAGCGCAATACTGGGAATTTTATCTAACCCGGGAGGTTTTTTACTGTTTCCATAGTTTAAAATTTCTTTCAGTTTTGGAAAGCTAAGAAAGTAATTTTGTTCTATTTGCTGTTCTGGTGCTGATGCTTCATTAGTGCTGTTAAACTGTACAATGGTCTTTTTGTTCATTTTGTTTTGTGTGTATTCGTTTTTCATTTGTCGAACCGTTTCCATTATTACTTTTTCGTGGTTCTTTTTACCCATACTCGCGATTGGGATTGTTCGTTTTTCAATATGATATCCTAATATGTTGAGGTTACGTTGAGCGTCATTGCTACTATATATATTACCTGTTTTGGGCATGGTTGTCCAGTCTATATTAAGCGATGTCAAATTTTGGGCTTCCGCTTCTTCAATTTGTAAGTAGTGACTTTCTTTGCTGGCTTTCGAATGACTCAGCTTTTTGATATTAGTGAACATTTTTGCTCCTGGTTTTATTGCCTCTATAGCTTCTGTTGCCAGTATTTATTGATTTCAATCTTAATGTTTTGTGTAATTAGCTCGTTTGTTCTTTTTATCTCGGTTTTTAGGCTGTTAATTTGACTTGCGTGACTATTACCGTTCCTTTTGAGAGTTTTAAGATTGGTTATTACTCGGCTTTTATGTTTGTATAGGCTTTCTATTCTTTTGCTTGAGTAGCATTCCATGTTATTTTTTCTTCTGATCTTACGTGTATTCCTAGTTATATTGTTGTCTATCAGGTTTGTGATGATAGTGATGGCATTATCTAGTTCTGAGTCTGTGAGGTTTCTGTCTGTTGCTAATATGGTGCTCCGGCTGCATTCTTGTAAGTAACGTGTGTATTTTTTTCTTAGTTCGTTTTTCCATCGTTCCCAGTTCATATGGCTGAGGTCAAACCAAAGCGTTCTCAATAGACTATGTGCTTTCGAGGTGTACGTCTAATACGACCACCACATGACCTGGTCATATAAAAACAAATAAACGAACAAAAGAGGTACAAAGAGATAGCAAGTTCTCGAACTACTAGAATCAATAGTAGTCTAACGGGTCAAACCTATCGTAAAAATTTCCAGAGGGCTTTGTATGAAATATTGAAGCTATGATGTTCTAACAATATACAGATTTCGGATGAACGAAGTAGAAATTAAGGTAGACAAATCGGCCGTAGCACAGATGGAAGATATAAAAGAGGATTCCAGAAAGAAAATCACCGCCAGATTACTACACTTGAAGGGAATGATTACCCGTTTTCTGGACGTGCTTCTCCAACTAATTATTATAGTCTACAGAGAGTTTTTCAGCAGTTAAAGATAATCCGAAAAAGATTGGATTCAACTTAGAAGGATTATAACTGTCTTATAGCTCTTGATGGGATTTCGTGGAATTTCACGCCATAGCTCACATAAATTGTGGTGACATTCGATAAAATAGAACTAAGTCAGAGATATGCGCCCAAAGAGAGGTAAAGGAGAATCCTTTCTCACATTTGAAGAACCTCTCGCATTTCACCGAATTGATCTCTCTAAAATTAGGCCATACTTTAGCTACCGTACGTTAACAATTGTAAGAAATAGTGAGACACGATGTGTTTCACAGATTCCATTCGGAATAACTAAAGGGTCCGCCATCTAAAGTTTTTTTTTCAACTAGTGCTTATTTCGCGAATGGTAACACTTAGCTCATGTCTGATTTGACAGATAATTAGTTTTATCCTTCCGCTGAACGAATATGGTTGTGTAAACGCTTGAAACGCTGGGAAATATTGCGACATTACTTTGAACATCATGGTAATGTTGCAGAATGTGTGCGAAAATTGCGTACGGATTTTGGAAGAAGAGAAGCACCGTCAGCTCCGTATGTTCGTTATCTTGTGAAAAAAGTGAAAGAAACTGGCATCCCCATCGATAAACCAAAGCGTGAAAAGCCAAAAACAGTGCGTACACCCGAGAATATTGATACTGTGTCAGAAAGTGTGCGTGATGCGCCATCAACATCAATTCACCGTCGTTTTCAACAATTGAACATTTCGGAGACATTATTGAGACGAATTTTGCATAACGACCTTGGTATGACGCCATGTAAAGTCCAATTGGTTCAGGAATTGAGGCCAACTGACCATGCAATGCGTTTTCGCTTCGCTGAGTGGGCCTGCGATCGACTTACAGAAGATGCTGATTTTGCCAAAAAAATCATCTTTTCGGATGAAGCTCATTTTGATCTTGGCGGGTATGTAAACAAGCATAATTATCGCATTTGGGACACGGAAAACCCGCACGCATACATTGAAAAGCCGGTACACCCAACACGAGTCACTGTTTGGTGCGGATTTTCGTCCAGAGGCATAATTGGGCCATTTTTCTTCGAAAATGAGCAAGGAGTGGCCGTTATAGTCAATGGCGATCGTTATCGGGCCATGTTGAACGAATTTTTGTTCACAAAAATTGAAGAGGAGGATATTGGCAACATTTGGTTTCAACAGGACGACGCTACGTGCCACACAGCTGAAGCTACACTCGATGTTTTGCGCCCTGTTTTTGAAGATCGCATTATCAGCCGCAGAACTGATGTCGTTTGGCCGCCTCGGAGCTGCGATTTGACACCGTTGGACTATTATTTGTGGGGTGCCCTCAAAGATAAGTGTTACGCCGACAAGCCAGAGACAATTGACGCTTTAAAGGACAATATTCGTGAAGCCATTGGTGAAATACAGCTGCACACAATCGATAATGTGCTTAAAAATTGGACCGATCGTGTAGGCTACTGCATGGCCAGCCGAGGCAGCCATTTGAATGAAATTATTTTCCATTACTAACCGGAAGGATTGTACTTTGAAATAAAAAAGAAATTTGAGAAAATATTCAGTAGTTTTTTTTATAGCATTGTCAAAAAAAAAAAGTCATTTGGCGGACCCTTTACTAGATAATTACTCCTATAGTCCTATTTCGCAAACTACATCGTTCTGCCGTTCAAAACGGGCGACATCACTATTTTCCTGTGATACTCCTGCGCTTGATTGAGTATGTTTTCCTGTATTCTGACAGTACTGAAGAGCCTGTAACGTGACTCTCGTACTTATTAAAGCTTTAATCCTCCTTCTTAAAACGAGACCGTAGTATAATCTTTTGAGAGTATCTTCAGGAATCTGGCTTCTGATTATAAGTCTCATAGCTGAGAGCATTTCAGATCCAAGTGGAGCCTAAAAAATGCCAGGTGCTGTTCAGTGTGCTCGTGAGAGAAACAGCTAGAGTAAGATCTAAACCTCTTTCCTAATGGCATACACCCACGGTATATTTTTTATCACTACTGCTTGGCGTGCATTATTGTACATTAACTTTCTCATATATTTTGGCAGCCGTCAAATATATTGCCAGCTCTCCATACCCTAAGTATACGTTGTATGTTTTGGTTCAAGCAGATATAGGGACCCAATCCTCCGTCATCCGACCCCGCCGTCTTCTTTTCGATCCATGTGCTTTGGGAATTTTGTCATCCTGTACTGTGTCCTTCCTGACACAGGAAGGACACAGGTTCCTGAAAACCAATGAAAACATGCACAAAGTGGGTTTCCTTCTAAATAAATTTCAAGGAAACAGTTATGTTTTCCATTGTTTTTAAAGCAGGTTGGTCGTCATAAAAGATGAATGTGGCAGATTTTTTTGTGTGATCCGTCACTCAGGCTCAATTGGCCCATTGTGACATCCCACTTTTACTTGACGTTACGCATTTTACGTAGAAACCATTTTAGCACATTGCATAGCTCCCTGCCAGCATATAGTACTGACATGGAAGATGAGACGGACTACGGATTCTAAACTTAACACGGTCTCAGATGATTTCATTACCACCACAGATCGCACCGCCTAAACGATCGATGTCAAAAATCCCTTTTCGCATCCTGCCCCTATTCGAACCCGATACCTCCCACTCCAAGCCGCAGCTTTTTAACAACTGCGCAACCTGGGCAGATTATCTATTTGTCATCGGATACAGCTGTTAAAACTCCAGCAACATGACATGACCATAAAAGAACAAATAATCAAATAAGAGAGATAAATAGAGAGTCTCTCATAGCACGTTCGCGAACTAGTATACCGAACTACAGTCTAATGTGTTAAATTGCACTTATTTGGTTTCTAGAGTTGCGTTTCAGCAGTTGAGAGTTGAAAATGATCCCTGAAAGCTTATAAGTTTATTAGAAGGATTTGGCAAAACTCCGAATGCAAATACAAAATAGAAGTTCACGAAATCCAGATCATAAAAATAACAAATGGGATATAGCTCTTGATGGTACCTTATGGCATTTCACAAAACAGTCGAAGTTTATGACGTTTGGTACAGTTAATTTAGTCAAATTCCCCAAAAAAACGAGAACTAAAGAGCAATCTATTCTCGCAATTGAAGAACTTTAGACCTTAGTAATTCCTATCCGGACTAAATTCTCGATTACAACACCAACACTTCTAAAACCAGGCGATTTTCTAGCATTTGGTAGGCAAAATAGTGAAAAGTGACATATTCCACAGATAACACATCCAAAAACCTGTCGAACATACTTCGTACCATTTTCATTAAATGATATCGTAAAGCAAAACGTGAAGGAGCTTCAACTCGGGTTTCATATTTAAATATGAAACTTCTTGTGCTATCGAGCAAGAAGTTAATTTGAAATCACCACAACGTCAGCCAATGCTTTGTTGTTTTTTGTTGCAACTTCGCAGGATGGTTTCAGTCCAATAAATAGTAGTGGCACATACAACCGAAAGGCCTACCAGTGGGATGGGGTTCTTGAACTTCCACTTGGGTTTTTGTATGACTTAATATGTTTCCTCTTTGATTGCATTGTTAATATGGTCAATATAGAGCTTTTGTTCATCCCGGTGCGGTAGATGCAGCCCTAATACATCTCCATACCTAATCCAGTTATGGAAATGTAGTTAAAAGCTTCGCATTGATCCTGTTATATCTATATCATATACGAATGCGAAATCGGTGACCATTTTTCTGCTAGAATATATCTTTAATTTAATCCCATCTGCATTCAAAAGGCGTGTTCTAGACTTTGGCAATATGCTGAATCCTAATAAAAACCTTATAAATGTCCAAAAAACCTTATAAATGCCAAGTATGATCAGCGTACCCATGAGAGGAACAGTTAGACCTAAAGTTATAACCTCATGGCATACTCATTATACTATTGGTTCATTTCGTGGTGTACATTCGCATCACATTCGAAGAGTCCCATCCCCTTGCAGTAGACTCTAAGTATTTTTTGGTTCGAGCAGTGGTTGGGTAGCTTACTGTTCCGACCGCCATTGTTTCCTGTTCCGACCCTTCTGCACTATATTCTTCCTGACAAGATTCTCCATTGGAGAACGTTCAGGTGTTATCTCCCATTAACAGTTAAAAATTAAAACCTTCCTAGTAAGATGGCAATATTGGTAATCGGGGAACAAAAAAAAATATTTTTCGATTTATCTGACTTTAAATCAAGTCAATCAAACGACTAATTTTACGTTCAATGTTTTCTTTCAATATTCAATATACAAAATATTGAATCATAAAATTGAATGCAAAGAAATGCCTTTTCATCAACACTAGTGACATCTATGTTCTAGTAGCGAACAACCATAATTATAGCTGATTTTGACAATCAAACAGCTGTTCGATGACATTTCGTATTATTTATCAACATTGTTTGTGAACGGTAGTGAAGATTAAATTTTCTCAATTTAAAATAAATTAAAGTGAATTAATTAAATTATCCGCGATGACGACGAACCACGAAGCATACGTGGTTCTAGCTCCGACCAAAATAAATGCCCAAATTGAATCGATTGCGGGATACGGTAAGTTTTGGCCCGCTTGTTAATGTTGGTAAACGCCCCACATTCGAAACTAATCGATATAACGTTATCTCGCTATTTATATAGGCAATAATGTGTTGCTTGGTACACGACAGGGACATTTGTTGTTGTACTCGGTCGAACCGCATCAATTGGACAACAAAATGACACTTCAGCTGTTGCAGTACAACGGGAATTTTAGTAAAAAGCCCGTGGTTCAAATAGAAGTTGTGCCCGAGTACCAATTGCTATTCAGTTTGTCCGATAATATTGTGTCGGTAAACGATATAAATCGAATTAATTTTCCGATCGTTCACACAGCACTCAAGACAAAGGGCGCGTCTGTGTTTACACTCGATGTGAAGCGAACAAAATCGTTGACGGGCGAAACCGCGCTACTTGTACGATTGTGTGTCGCTGTTAAGCGTAAACTTCAATTTTGGTACTGGAAAACGGACCAGTTGCTTAAGCTGGCCAACGATATCGATATCAATGATATACCGAAAACGCTTTGCTGGTCGGAGAATACGATTTGTGTGGGATTTCGAACGGAATATGTACTCTACTCGTTAAATGGTGATAAAAAAGATCTCTTTCCAACCTCATCGTCTCGTACAATCGATCCGTGTATCACTCTAATCGGTCCAGATTGTTTCGGTGTGGCAAAAGATGAATTTTTGATTGCTGTCGACCCGAAAATTAACTCGGCCGAAGACGATAAAGTGTTGAAACGAGAAGATTTTTCTCGATTACCTGGTGGCAGTGAGAAAGAAGGTGCAATGCCGTTCAATAAATCGCTTGCGTGGTCCCAACCGATACAACAAGTTGTTTGGGACGAACCGTATGTTGTGTCGCTAATCAATGATGCGCTTGAAGTGCGAGTTATCGATGCCGGTGGACCTGATAAAGAGACACTCATTCAAACGTTACCCGATCTGCAAAAGGCGAGACTGCTGATCATTGCGAAACAAGGACTACTGTTTGCCGCATCTATTTCAAATCTGTGGTGCATCCAGGCGATCGATATCCCAAAGCAGCGAAACAATTTGCTCAAAATTAAACGATTCCAGCTTGCCCTCCAACTCACTAATATATCAGACGAGTCGGCCGAAGATAAAGAGGAGAAAATCCATAATATACAAACACGATACGCGTACGATCTGTTCGAGAATAAACATTTTCCCGAGTCGATGACCGAATTTGCTAAACTAAAAATCGATCCATTTGATGTGATCCGATTGTTTCCGGGATTATTTCCCGCTGACAGCAAGGCGAGCGCTAATACAAGTGTCGATAAAATGAACGTCGAGCTCGAAGGGCGCGATTTGGAAAATGGCCTGCTAGCCCTCATCGAATATTTAACAGTGTATCGTTATAATTTAAAAAAGGAGTTGTTGACCGGAACCGAATCAAAACAATTTGGTAAACAGAGCACCTCGTTACTCTCGATCATCGATACAACACTGTTAAAATGTTATCTGCAGACAAATGATTCGCTGGTTGCACCCTTGCTTCGACTTAATTTCTGTCATCTAGAAGAGTCCGAGCGTACGTTGAAGCAGTGTCAAAAATACGGTGAACTGATAATCCTGTATCAAACAAAAGGTCAACATAAAAAGGCTCTGCAAGTACTTCAGGCACAATCACAAATCCCCGATTCATGTCTTTATGGCCACGATCGTACGATCCAGTATTTACAACACTTGGGCACCGAGCACAAACATTTAATATTCGAATTTGCTGGTTGGGTGATCGAAAAACATCCCGAGGATGGTTTGAAAATATTCACCGAGGATATAACCGAAGTGGAGAATTTACCACGTGCTGAAGTGCTCGACTATTTGTTGAAAAATCATAAAAATTTAGTCGTTTCGTATTTGGAGCACATAATCCATGTGTGGAACGAGGTGCGACCAATGTTTCATAATATTCTGATCAAACAGTATCGCGAAAAAATTATGGAACTAAAACAGGATACACCAGGATCGGTGACTGGGCCGTAAGTTAGAGTCCCAATCCAAGCCTCTAATTCGTTATGCTAATGGTGTTTTTTTATTTTCAGGCAGCGCGAAATTTTGGTCGAAAATACTCGAAAGAAGCTAATCGATTTCTTGAAGAAATCCTCGAAATACCATCCCGATACAGTTCTGATGGACTTCCCGTACCAAGATCTGTTCGAAGAGCGAGCCATAATTTTGGGCAAACTCAAGTATCACGAGAAGGTGCTGGCGATCTATATTCAAATTCTCGGCAATATCGAACAAGCGATCGAATACTGTAACACAGTATACACGAACAAGCAGGATACAAAAGATGCTGATGTTTATTTGATACTGATCAAATTGCTGCTTAAGCCTCCCACATCGCCTCCCTACAGCAATGTTAATCTACATCCGCGATGTTTAAAACCCGATACCGAAACCGTACTCGAAATACTGGAAAAATATGGCGCCAAAATTAATCCACACGCAGTACTTCAAATGCTGCCCGACGACATTCCACTATGGCGTTTAAAGACGTTCCTCGAGATATCGCTACACAATCAACTCGAACGTAAACGTAAAACTCAAGTACTCAAGGGGTTACTGTACGCGGAACATCTACAAATACAGGAGCAGCGACTACGACAGGAATCGAAAAGTGTGCTCATTACAGATTTTAGTGTGTGTCCCGTTTGCGGGAAGAAGTTCAGTAGTCAAAGTGCGTTTGTTCGGCATCCGAATGGTGACATTGTGCATTTCTCGTGCCAGGACAAAACCGTTAATTAAGCAAAACTATAGTTTAATCTTTTCTAAAATCATAAATTATCTTAATATATGCCACTGAAAGTGTTCGCTTGTTTGTTTCTGTTCCTTGCTTTCTGTTTGGAGTCGAATCATTCCCACTAAGTCTTCAAAATTGAAAGAGTGCGTAGATAATTATATTCGATTAAACCACAGAGAGTTAGTTCCTTGCCAGATTTTAGTAGTATCATGAAAGATGGGTCCTCCCCTGTTTTGGGAACTGCAACACCTCGAAAGGTAATTTCGGAAAGTAGTGAGAAATCGTACGTGCCAATGAAACCAGAACTTCGAAGTCAGTCGAATTCCAAGCTCAGACGGTTAAAGAAGTATATAAGAAAGAGGATGCGAAAGATGCACATAACTAGTAAAGCAGTTGGGGTAAATAGCAACGAAGTCAGGTGATGGGTGGCTTCAAAAGGTAAAGATCCTTTAGGAGAATGAAATAGTGGATCTGGTGGAAATGATAAAATTGACCAACTAACGAATATAGTCAGCAAGACAAAATCTCAATCTTCTTAGTGCTAGATAAATCTTTCTTCATTGATTTTCTAAAACGGTTGGGTGTTTGATTTAACCATTTAGAATATCGAAGCTAAAATGGCCCAGTTCGAAGACTATTGCGAACCATAGAATAATGTCAAAAAGAATCAGATTCAACTTACTTTCAAGTACGATCGGATTCACAGAGAGTTCGACCAAATAACGTCTTAATGAGTCAACAAATGTAGATCGTTTTCCTCTACCAGTGATTGTCCTGTTTTTCAGGATTCCAAATCTTTGACGGCTTTCGCCATTTCGGATGGGCATTATGAATTTTTGAAGTCAGTCAGAATTCTATTCATTAGACTCTTACGTGAAATAAATGACGAGATCATATTATTTACAGAAACAAGTTCAAGGCGATAGTACATAGGCAGATGGTTAGAAATACCGAAGCAAGACCTGTGATATTTGCCAGTAGAATAACAACGGCAAATCAAGTAAAATTGAAACGTAAAAACAAGTCCGTGGCTATTTGGTCGGGAGTTTAAACTATTAAACGTCTACGCTCCCTTAAGACCGTGTGCTTCGTAGAATTTGATTTCCCGCTTAGACAGATGGTGGTCGAAACTGACGGAGTTCAACTTTGTTTTCGTATCTCGATGAAGAGATGAAAACAGGGCATCCGTTCCGTTCTGTAAACGGAGGTCGATAGTGATTTGTAAATAAATCAGATGGTAAATGGTTAAATCTTGTATTCAATATTTTTATACGAAAAGTGCTGGGGATGATCGGAGGGAGGGCTATATCCTATCGAAAGGATCTCCGTGCCATTTCATACGATGCATGTGGATTAGCTCGGGTCATTTTCGAAGAGTAAATTAAAAAATAGTTACCTGATTGTGGAAACTGCAGGGCGGACGAACTAGCGAGGCACGGAACAACCCTCCAACTGCAACCGGAAAGGGCAAAATTGGGAAAACTCATTAACGCACTCAAGACTGTGCCTAAAAGCGAGGCGGAAGCCTCAGTGAACGAAAAGTGGATGAAGGCAAGTGTGTCCAAAGCTGAACTTGTAACACTCAAAGGCACTTATCTCTCGACGAAGACGTGAACTTAAAATGATCGTGGGGATACTCACAGGACACTGCCTTCTTGGGTACAATGCGAGGAGGCTAGTTCTAGAAGTTAATGACTTTTGCAGAAGCTGTATGGACGAGGAGGAGGAAGAGACTGTAGTCCACCTCCTATGGTCATGCATAGATAAGATTGTTGAGAATTCTTCAATTAACAGTATGCCTTTGCCGCCAATAAAAGGATAAATCTTGAGAATTGTACATTTCTCATTGGACAAGTTTAATAAATTCTTGTAATGGTTATTCTATTCCTTCGGATGCCAACGATAGTCTTGGTGGATGTGATGGATGAGATCTAGTCGAAGGCCACTTCGACTTCGGTTTCTTAACCATTTACTGCACCCATGTCCTGTCTACTGTGCTGCTTATGTTTTATGCAGCAGCTTGATGAAGAGCTATTGTTGGTGGAAGATACTTGCGGTATCTGGAAGATACTGCGGGAGACTTGCGGTGGCGATACGGATGAAGGCATCAGAAGTAGATTCAGTCTAAGGGTTGCTGATGAAAAGATGTCGGAGCCGCCAAGAAAAGGTATAAAAGGTTCCTTGCCTCAATATTCCTGATGGAGACTAGTGTTTGTTCAGCGATCTCGAAAGCGAGGAAAGTAGCTTACGGAGATCTCATATTCTATGGCTCCCAATGGTGTTTCCCACAGCCAAGTAGATAGTTCCTAGTGGAGTTCCCTGAAAAAATAATCAGAGGTACAGCTTTTTTCATCAGATATGCTGACAAGTACACTTCGCTTTGGCTTGATAACATAGTTGAAGAAATTCGGCCGCCGGAAGGAGCATAATTAAAGACCAGGTTGGGTGAATTTCCCCGAGCACAAAGTATGCGACATCTTCCAGGCATTGATAAGCAGCATTCTTCTGCATACTCTCGGTAGACCACGTATCTGCCGCGATACCTAAAATTAGAAAGCACACGGTCAATTTTTAATTTGGCTTTGAGGTCCTTTGACTTAAGGCCAAAAGGACGGATAAATTAAGGAAGTAGGTGAAAATGTCCTTACAACAAATCACTGCGTTGGATCGAGTAAAGGCTATTAATGGTACACCTAGAAAGAAGGTATAATAAAACGAAATTCATTTATCTGACCAATCCGCAAAGCATTTGTAACCTTACGAGAAAAAGTAGCAATTAGGCTTGGACGATAACAGCATAAAATCTATTTGGAGGTTGTCAGAACAGGTGAGGAAATAGCTTTAATATAATAGTAGTAGAAGTCCGCATCTCACAGTATATGGGTAATCTTTCTACAGACACGTCGATTAGTAACTGGCATGTATCTGCAGAGCCTTCACGAGATTTTGAAGGTGCAACTACAAGAAATTAGAGTTCCGTGATCAACGAATTGAGCCATATATAAGGCTCTACTTGGATCTGAAAAGCGTTTAGATACGGTAATTATTGAGACACTCAAGTTATTTAAGCTTGTTTGCATTCAGCGGCATAATACTTTACACTTTGGCTATGAGAACAGCTGCCCTGTGTAACGACAAGAGTCTATTAAAAATATATCCTGATGGAATGGGGCACTGGAGATACTTTTAAGAAATCGAGGATATTTTTCTACCTGGGGAACCTTCTGTCTCCATGTAGTTCTCTAATGGCAATCGATAAGCTGACCTCAGCAGCCAAACTTAAAAAGATACTTTCAAAGGATCATACTAATAGAATATACTTCCTTCAGAAAGAGGATTTAAGCTTTACTGAGAACAGAAAAAGAGAACACAATATTAGGGCATTCCTTAAGACATACGTTCCAGGTTGCTCAGGGAGATCAAGTACGATTTTCAAACTTCAATGAGATAAACTTAGAATTAAAAAATATTTAAGCCTCAAACTGTTTAAAAATGTTTAAGCCTCAAAGATGGGCTTAAATATCATTCAAACCCTTCTAAAAATCATATCAAAATTCTAAAGGAATTTTAACCCACTAGTATGACTTTTGACAGTAATTCCACAAACTTTTTAATGCTGTAGTCGCTGATTGGGATGAGAAGCCAACCAGAACCCCCACTCAAACAGATCGCTATGGTTTTCTAAACGGATGATATCCAAATCATTGTTGGTTGGCACCACCACATTTCAAGCAGAAATGCATTCGATGCAGGCCTAAATACTGTAATAATTTATATTATATCGAGCAGCCAATGTTTCTAGTCGGTGCGACAAAGCCATTTATTTACCGGAACCGTTCTGCTTTTACCGGAACTGTTCTCGCAAGAGGGTATCGATGAGTGGTTGTGGAGGTACAAATGAGCCACAAATCGGTGCAATATTTCAGATTTAAAACAATTTAACCGAATGGTCTCTCCCTTTGTCGATGGAACCTAGAAGTTTCTAGCACTTAGCAAATCCTGGTTGAGGCTTATTACTGGCTTCCTCATGGGTCTAATCGTATGGGGCTGAGTAAATCCAAAAGTTGTCATTCTTGCGGCAGTGCAGTAAAACCTAGAGTGCCCTTTATAATTTTGTCATCATTTTTTATAATAAAATCCAAGCCTGGATGTCTCATTCGAATCCCCTCCTCTATAAGTAATATAGTCTCTAATAAAAGCCGGGCTTCTGTTTTATTTTAAAAATCTCTTTATTTATTTAAAATTATATACAAACAATTATTTATAACAATATCAGCGGACGTACTATTTACATTATGCTATGTGACTCCCATTAGCATTCCTTTCGATTTGGCGAGCATATACCAATAACCAGTCTTAAACCTATAAACAATCTACAAAACCAAATAAAGTAAATCACTTGTCATTCTTTAAAATTCTAACATACGAATCGGCGATACCAAATCGTGGTATCGCCAAGAATGGGAAGTACTTGATAAGGAATTGTGCCATAATCATTTGTCCGTTGAAATACCATCGTATCAAAATAAATCGAATCATAAATTGCTGAATGATAACCAACAGAAATAGAACGACTCGGGAATACCATCCGATTGTCGGTATTATCATATTCGGATAGATATCCGATTTATTATTCTCGTCAATGTTATTATTGCTGTTCAAATTATTCTCGATTTCCGACTTAAAATAATAGTACCCCTTAATCTCGTTCAATCGTTTCAAAAAGTAAACGAACGCATTATGATTGACGAACGGATTAAAACTCCACATGCCATCGGTTAGCGCTTTGCACATATCGACAAACGCCGACGATTCATTTTCGAGTGCTGGTTTCAATATATTCGTCATGATTGCTCGCAATCGTTGTTTCGTCGTAAATACCGAATCGGTACACACATTGAAACGATCTTCAATACCGATCATATAACTGATAACACGCCAAAAGTGTACAAAGGCTTCAATGTCCTTTTCATTTGTTGTGATACCGATCAGGTCCGGTTTCAATAGTATATAGCCGATGAAACCAAATTGAGTGATCGCCATATCTTTTTGCGTGATCAAGCCAACCTGGTTTTTGGCACAGTGTCGACTCATGCGGACGTGACGCTTGCGAACTGCTTCGATCGATTTCCATGCTCTAGGAATGTATAAAAAATTATATTTTACATTTAAGCGTACTCTATGATTGCAAATACTCACTGTGTGCCCGGTTTCAAATCATCTCGATACCAATTGATTACGTGGAATATTGTTGCTACATATCTGCGATATGCTGTTCGCGATGTTGATGATTGTTTTGTGTGGATGAGAACATTTAAAATTGTTGGTATTGCTAGGATGGCGATTAAGCCGCAAAATTTGCCTAAGAACATTGACCATATATTGCTGCGGTAGTAGCTTTGGCCTCTGGAAAATAAAGAAAAATTCAAATACAGTTAAATTAGTTTATAAGGTTTGAAAACAATTTGGCTATCGTACACGGACACAAATTGGAACAGATTATTTAAGATGGTTGATTAGGTGTCTGTAAACGAGTCAAGTATGTTTCACCTAACCTCAAAACTTGCGTAACCTAAAGTCGAATTCCAAGACCGAATACTTATTGGAAACTTACAAAGCAAACAAACCATCATAATCATCCAAATTGCGATGACCCCAAATTTCAGTGAGAGAATGGCCTACTTGTGCGTTGTTATGAATAAATGAATGAAAGCATTCGAGCTAACATTAATCGTGTCGTTGGGATCGAATCTCGTGCAAAACCTGAAAGTCATCGAGTTGTTGCTGAAAATGAACAGTCGGGTTGAGATTTTTAAAGAAAATTACCGCCCAGATGCTAGAGATATGGAAAGCTAGGATATCTTCAACGTGGGACTGATGTGAGTGCTGTAGGATTGACAAAGAGAAAGCGAAAGAGAGAGAGAGAGAGAGTAACAAATTATGATAGTTAAGAGTTAACCGAAGCAACGTGAGAAGAAAGAGAGTCAGAGAGAGAGGTAGAGAGAGAGAGAGAGAGAGATAGAGTAATAAATTTTGGTAGTTAACCGAAACAACGTGAGAAGTACCAAGCGATTTGGCCATGTCACTGTAAGTACTGATATGTGGAGGTAAGAGAAACACATAATCTTTCATCTTTAATTGGTAAGAAAGGAATAATGAGAATTTCTAGATATGGTTATAGGTTTTAACGAAAAGGAAATAGCAGGAGGGAAAATCACAAACCAGTAGCCTCGATAAGTAGTATATGGTTAAGTGCTAGAGATAACTGTATTCTGTAAAGGAGATGGTAGTCCACTGAGGTAAAAACGGAGATGGAGTAGTTGATGCTACCAAAATGCAGTCAGACGTTCGCCGTTGAGTTACTAAAACACTTGCCAAGTCGGGGGCAAAACATTTATTGGATCAACGTATTGGAATGGCGTGGACGCTGTGATGTATGTGCATAATGAGATATGTACGCCATGATATATGTGCAGCACTGGTATCTGTTGATATAGCTAGACCATTACCACAGACAAGAGACAAACAAGGGCATCAAGTACATCATAGTCATAATGGACTCACAAAGTGGCCGGAAGCTTATGTCTCATCAAACCAATAAGAAACAAACCTGGTAAATTAAGACAGGGACTTCAAATTTCACTAATCACTGAGTTGTATAGGGTTAGCTGGGTACGAATTGGAGAGACTCAACCCAACTTTGGAGGAGCATCAGCAAAAGTGATAGATTTAGTATTTTTTAAAATAGTGGGACGAACAACTTTCAAAAACATTCGGGACACAATTTTGAATTGGTCAAAAGACTCAATGTCGTCATCTATCGAATTGCTAAAAATTAATGGATGATGATGATAATAGTGCATATTCAGATATTAACCGTATCAATGGTTCGAACCGGAATGCAATTTTTTGATGGTGAAGTTCGATTTTGGAGAATTAGAGATGTCATCGCTTAGATGCCTCGGTTAATGATGATTACTTTTGGCTTGAGATATAATGAAAAGCTTAGTGAAGCACAATATTAAAGTAGTTAAACTGCAGTAATGATAAGTATAGTAGCCCTCACCAGTGGAAAGCGACTTATTTTAACAAATTGTGCTTATTAAATAAATTGTCAAGTTTTATTAACATCCAGACACGAAATACCTGAAAAATGTTATAACAGAGTGGCGGTCTGTTGTGAGCTGAGACAGGACAATATCGACTCATTATTTCTTAGCTAGGTAAAGGTTCATACTTCTAAGAGCCACGATGAGCTCAATTGGCCCATTGTGACATCTCTTCTCAGAGGATATGTTAAATAAGAAACTACTCTATAATGGTTACCTAACCGCATCTCAACTGAGACATTACGAACGATTTATATGAATTGGTGCACTTTGTAGGTGGTCAGCCTAACGATTGCCTTTTCAAACAATCGCTATTTATATCTTCTCGTGCATTTTTTCGAACTCAAAAGCGCAGTGTGAACCAAGCTACAACCTGGGACTCTTACACATTAAGCTACAACCTGGGGTTACACAGGCTAGGGGGTTTGACTACGTGGTATCAAAATTGTTAGTCAAAAGTTTTTCACACTAAATACGCAAAAAAAATCTTCAATTTAAAATAATTTACACAAATATCGTAAAGAAAGTGCTTAGAACTTTTTAAAACCGTAAACAAATTATATGAAAACTATTTACTAGAAAATTTTTTTCAAGAAAAAAGTTTAATTTTATAAAAATATTTTATTCTAAATTTTTGTTCCGGAATATTTTGAATTAAATAATTTTAATTAGTGTAAGTGTCAGTAATTACCTACGTTTCATAACTTTATGATTTTTATTTAATATTGAATATTTCAAGAAAAAAATTTTAAGTAAAAATAATTACACTGAAAATTTTTTTCACATAAAATTTATAAAAAAGTTTGATATCAAACTTTAAAAAACGTTTAGTTTACTTTAAATTGGCCATATTATTTTGTTTGGTTAATTTATTATTCGATCGATCAATTGAGAACTCCCGAGCAACATTTGATGTTAACTCAAACAAAATATTGACATTTTAACAGTTTGAATTACGCTCGTTACTGTCACCATATGAGGAGACTGTTTTCAGAGGAATGGTCAAATATACTTTCGAATGTTTAAATTCAAATCCTTTAATATGATTCACAATGTACATCTCTTTGATTTATACTATTGTTACAACTTGTGTATCTAGATATCGTTTTGCCACAACTGGAATACATTAAATTTAAACGGTGAAACTGTTGAGCGCTGCTACTGTCCTGATTTTTCTCTTCACATACTGAATTGTCTTGCGTTTTTATACACAGTCGCTCTGTATGTCGTCCCGTGCATTTTATCGAACTCGAGATTGCGATGCGGTGAAAAACTAACTAACCCATTCAGCTACAACCTGTGGTTACACAGGCTGGGAGTTTCAACCACGTGGCATCTACATTTAAAATCTACATTTTAAAATAGTTTACACAAATGCGGTAAACAAAGTGCTTAAAACTTTTTAAAACTTTTTTAACTATTTAAAAGAGTTTTTTAATGTTTTTTAAAGTTTTTAAAAAAAATTTAATAGAAAATTTTTTTCAAGAAAAAAATTTAATTTTATACTAAAATTTGTTTTCCGAATATTTATTTATTAAATAATTTTAATTGGTGAAAGTGTCAGTAACTATCTACGTTTCATAACTTCATGATTTTTATTTAATATTGAATATTTCAAAAAAAAATTTAAGTTCAAATAAATTTTAACGAAAACTTTTTTCTTATAAAATTTAAAAAAGTTTGATATCAAACTTTAAAAACTTTGGGTAGTTCATTTTTGGATCGAGAATTTCCGAGCAACATTTGAGTTAACAAAATAAAATTTTAACATTTTATTATAACAGTTTGAATTTTGTTCGTTACTGTCACCACATGAGGGTCGTAACAATATGAAAAATTAGAATACATATCGCGTCTTTAATAGTTTGGAAAGAATCATCCGTTGGACATATTTCTCCATGATAGTTACGGATTAAGTCTGTTTTCAGAGAAATGGTCAAATATACAAATCGTTAAATAGGATTTACAATGAACTTTCTTCGATTTATATTATTAGTACAACTTGAGTATGCAAATATATTTTTGCAACAACTGAAATACATTAAACTCAAACGGTGAACCTGTTGAGCTGTTGCTACTGTCCTGCCTATTCTCTTCACATACTGCATTGGCTTGCATCGCCCCTTAACACACAATCGCTGTTTATGTCATCCGGTGCATTTAATCGTACTCAAGATATGATGAGGAACTCTCTTAACCATTAAGCTAGAACTGGTGACCATGTCAGGGAAAGACCATACAATTCATGAATTTAGAGCTATCAGCAATTGGAATGGTAACTTAATATTTTTAGATATTATTTACGAGCTGGGATTTTCTACCACATCGTATCAAAATTAAAAGTTTTTTACAGTTTTTATGTGAAAAAAAATTCTACATTATAAAAAAGTTTAAAAAATACAAACTGTTTAAAACTTATTAAAAAAAAAAAAAAAATTACTAGAAATTTTTTTTCAAGAAAAAATATTTTATACTAAAATTTATTTTAACTTTAATTAGTGAAAGTGCCAGTAATGACATACGTTTCAAAACTTATACATTTATTTAATGTTAAATATTTCAAGAAAAAAATTTTAAGTAAAAATAACGTAATTTTATTTTACATCAAATTTAAAAAAATGTAGATATCAAACTTAAAAAAGCATTTAATTTACTTTATATTAGCATTAGTTTTTTGTTTGAGAACTCCCGGTTAACATTTGAGCTGACCAAAATAAAATATTGATATTTTAACGTGGCCGTTTAAAGAATTAGAATACAAATAGCGTCTTAACGCATGGATAACTGGAATGGTTAAAGTCACAAGGTGAAAATGATGAGTTCTTGATTTTGTTTTGCATAATCTCATACTGCATGGTTCTCGTTAAAGGATCAACTAATCACCTTAGAGATACCGGATATCTTGGCCTTCATTCGAAGATCGAACAGATTTCCGATCAAAAAGCGGATAAGACGGTATTTGTGTAATAAATTTTTGCGACTGTGATACTCCACTTAAGCATACGCTGAAATAAGCGATCATAACAACGAAACAGTTAAAATCAAACTACTTAGACAATCACATTTACGTTATATATTTACTACGGCTATTTATTTATCACAGTAAATATTTGTCAATTTTCATGTAAGCTGCTAAACAATCGTCCATGATTCGAACGTCGATATATTGCTTTTTATAAAACAAACATCACATCGCGTTGATGTGTACAAACACTGTTACGTAATATAATTTTTTTTATCTTATATGTAGTCTATGTATATACTATACAAGTCGTCCAACTAGCTTTCCTATTGGTTTTTGAAAGATTTGTGCAATCACTTTTACACAAGTATACAGACAATAAAATCGTATATTTGTTATATGTTTGAACTTGAATATTGAAAATCTCTCAACGGTATGCTAAATACTTATTTACTTTGTAAAAACAGTATCTATAACATGCATGTTAAGTGTATGTATGTAGACACCTGAACAGATCGATTTGCATAAGGGAGATAGTTCAGTTGCAAAATTCGAAATAAATGAGTAAATACCATACAGTAGGCAATTGTACGCGTCCAATGCCAGCACGTTAGCAAAATTAGAAAAATATTTATTCAGTTCGTTTATAAGTTCAAACAATCAAAATCTTATTGAATAACCGTCGTGTACTTATATATTTATGAATAAATTTGTTTTCTTTAGAATTAGCAAGATTTCGAAAATTCCGCTTTCATTTTCAAATACTATACAATATACATTCATAATTTTTAGTGTAGATTTCACGCGAACAACCTTGATTATTGAGAAGCCATGACCAATACATATAAAACATCGAATCAGTGTAAGCTGGACATAGACAATCGTTACAAATAAAAAGACTCAAAATGTTGACTTAAACGATATAAATGCTTCATTCAATCAAGAGGAGCTTACGGCTTAAATATAAGTCTGACACCAAACCGACAATAAAGATATCACTAACAGCAATGATGGAACCAAACCAACAGAAATATTCGATTTTTATCCCAATATTTGCTGGTGAAAACCAGAAGTGGACGGGATTTCGTGATACATACCGTGACTGGAGAAACAACTTGTGGCTCTTATTGAGACGAGAGTAGCACACGTCCGAAACCCGTACAAAAACTATTAGAATACACTAAAAGAGGTAAACTAGTTGTCACCTGAGATTTAAAAGTTAAAAACTGGTGGTGTTGCAGTTTCAATAACATCATTAACAGCAGGTTGAAAGCACCAACATTCAATGGAGCTGGATTGTATGAAACATTCCGAACACAGTTCAAAATTTGCACAATTCGAATCGGAGAATTTAGCAATGTCGCTGTATATGATCTTGAATGAAAGAGGAACTTTGAATGTAACGGGTGCGCTTCAACTTTTTCCCGATAGGGACAGCGAACGACGCCATATTTTTTATTGTTCTTTTGTCATTTGGAAACTTTATTAGTATACATTTCACCATGGAACGCTACACACGTGAACAGAAAATAATCGTTCTGTTGCTGCTCCTTTAAAGCGTTACGGCCATTTTACGGTCCATTTAACAATCGATAATCGACCGTATAGTGGCAAAATTTGAGTCTACGTTTTCGCTACATAATGTTCCGGTGCCCTCGAGAGCAAGAAGTGCTCGAAGTGTTGAAAACATCGCAGCCGCCAGGGTTTCAGTTCAAGAAGTCGCGAATGTGTCGCTCACACGACGTTCGCAACAATTGGGCCTTTCTCTGACACCATTGTGGCGAATTTAACGTATAGATCTTGGCCTTCATCCGTATAAGATCAAGCTGACACAACAACTAAAGCCGTTTGAAGAGCAAATCGAAAATGATGCAGATTTTCACCGAAAAATCATCTTCAGCGATGAGACTCACTTTTGGCTAAATGGATTTGTCAACAAGCAAAATATACGTTACTGGGCAGAAAGAAACCCACACGTGATTCATAAGACACCATTGCATCACGAAAAAGTCACTGTTTGGTGCGGATTACATGCCGGCGGCGTCATTGGGCCATATTTTTTCATCGACGATAACGATCGCCACGTTACTGTTAATCGAAATCGATACCGCGATATGATACACGATTTTTTTTTACCACAATTGAATGGAATGGACTTGGACGTCATGTGGTTTCAACAGGACCACATGCCACACAGCACACGATACAATCGCGTTATTGAAGATTAAATTCGATGAGCGAGTGGCCACCGCACTCGTGTGATTTGACACCTCTAGATTATTTTCTTTGGGGTTATGTGAAGTAAGCTGGCGACGTTGCAAGAGCTCAGAGCCAATATTGAACGTAAAATTGCTGGAATTTTGGCCGATTTATGCGAAAGGGTGGTCGAAAATTGGGTTCAAATATTGAACTTCGTAAAACGTGCACGCGGTGGTCATATGCAAAAGAACTGTCAAATGTGTTTTATTCAAAAAAAAAGTTGAAGTGCTCTTATTGAAAAACCCGATACAAACAAGCTTTGAAACCTCCAATTTTGCGACTTAACTATAAGAGCAGGGAGGTAGAAGTGTCCACGAGGAGAAAACATAATGTTCGGTTTTGTGGCACAGAAATAGTATGAATGTTTGAATAAGAAATATGAGCTTTAATGCCAACGCGGGATGGATCCATTTTATACTTTAAATGTAAGAAGGAAGATATCACCGATAAGTGTGGTTAAGTGTTAGAGAAAATGGTAACCTGAAAATAAAGAATTTTCATTGAAGTAAACTTGGACAGTTGATGCTACCAAGGTGCAGCCAGGCGGTCACCGTGTAGATACTTCGTGAATGGACTAGTTCACTAAGTGGTCGGAAGTTTATACTTATCCAGCAACATTCATGGTAAATCAATGTAGAAACTTCGAATTACTCTGTTCACTGAGTTGTAACGTGAAGAAACTGAAGTCAACCCTGGAAGAATGTTTGGTAAAAGTTAGGGATCCCGATCAAGTAAGACTAATAATTTACAATGACGTAGCAACTACTAGAGTGCTAAGAAATTTGCTAGACACAACAACAAAATGTCTGTTTAGAATTCGAAATATAGGGATAAATATTGATTCATGGAGTTAGTATTTTTCACCTTGACTAGAAATATAGACAACTAGTCACAGCAACTCTATATATGAATGTCACTTGAAAGAACCAATAGAATTCCCATCAGCAACGATAGATTTAAAAATCCAAGAAACGGTAATTAGAAGCCAGTGATGGCATCCACAACCATAACTGCAACGTAACCAAACATTGATCGAACTATTAAGCGAACTCTTTTAACAACAAGAAGCAGCCGTGTCTACTGCAGAAGTTGAGTGTATGTTTCACACTTCTACGCAGAAGTATCAAAAAAGGACAAGCTAAGGTATCTAGTAGAGGTATCTAAAAGTTATCTGACGATACTACCGGATCCGGTATCAATACTTTTGATGCTTCCAGCAAAACCTCACCAGGACTGTTTTGATATAGCTGGCTAATGAGTTAGGATACCTGGAAGACTGACATAACGTGGGTCGTAATGACGTACATTTTATCCAAGTTCCTATGTGGCAACACCATTGAGTACCAAGATGTAGAGATGTTTACCTCGACAAATAGTTTTAAGCTGAATAAGAGGTGACATCACAAGTCGACTTGGATTACAAAACCAACCTTTTTTGCAAGAAAATTCAGATAGAAGATTATCAACACCATTATACGGTGTTGTTAAGCCTATAAATTACTCGACGATATGAACGACGCCGAAGATATTGTCTTACATGAACCACCTTCGACTGTAAGATACCTTTATAACTTTTCTAGGTATTGGTCACTAGCGGTTTCGATTTGAAAACCAACTATATCAACACAAGAGCTTCATGACCTATAATAGACAAACTATCGGAGGGTTGCTGCTGAAGATTGAGGTTGCTATAAACAAATCTTTGAAACATAATGACAAGTGCCAAAAGAAACACTTGAATGATACAGCAGGTTTCTGAGATTTTTATGCTACCGTCATACATTGGTATGTATACCGTCTTCCAGTTCCTCAGATTACCTCCACTGCAAATAGTACGGGATTTTTTAGACTAGTACTATAACCCTACTTGCAAGGTGGTTAAGAAATTGTTCCTGAAAAGATATTATAAGCCCAGAAGCTGATACTCAAGCACATGCACCATCTGGAAATGGATTGGTGACTTTGAGGTTTGGATAATTGAGGCTGGATTGTGATGGGTGATTCTTCTGCCTACAGATTTGTTAGTAGAATAACATCGCAAGGTGGAGTATTGTTCAACCTTTTATGGAACTTAGTTATAAATGACCTGTTACTGACCCTGGGGCAAAGTTTTACCAACAAAGCTGCATATCTTACATAACGAAAAAAACTTAGAAAGCTTCCATTAATGTAGTAGCACCATTAGTAAAAGATAGGGTTTGGGATCCATTCTTCTATATGGTATCATTTCCTGATCGTCAACTCTAGACATGAAATGCTTTTTTGTATGTGAGTGGGGCACCTTATCAACCCCTGGAGGTTATTATACATCTCATTCTGGTAAATATTTTAGGAAAACAAATGGCAGCACACACAATTATTAGGCTCAAATCCACTTTCCTGTAAACCTGTTGGGACTAACTGACAAACCCTCCAGAGAAGACTGGTTATGTGATGCAGTCATGAATTGTGAGGTTCCGAACTTCTTTACGGATGGTTCAGACTATTGCAGCATTTTTATGACAGAGTGGTGGGCAATATAAAAGCTGAAGAACTTGCTCGTCAAGACATAACACGAATTCTGTCATGTCAGTAGGAAGCTAGGAAATCAATGAATGATATAGATGAACCAACAGCAACTTAAAGACTTAAAGTCTTCCCGCACACGAATATTGTGGTACCTGTGCTTTCCACTGTCTCCGTCTTGTGTGTAACAGGATGAAAATTGTGGTTTGATCTCTTTTAAATGATCTGATTTTCAACCCTTCATGAAAAGGTAGAGATTGTTCGAGTAATAAGTAAACAATACTATGTGGTATGGTTATAGACCATGCTGTGCCTATGTCGGTCCCTCAGGACCAACCTCACCTTACTTATATTACTATAACAAATAAGATAAACACTTTTCACGAATTAATAGAAACATTCTTAGAAGAATTGTTTATCGTTCAGATTCATAAACCACCTGCACGTTTACAAACAACAGTTCAAGCATGTGCCAATGTCACACAGTTCAAACTTTTTGAGGCATTAAGGAATCCGACTGTTTGAAAACAGCTTCGATATGAACGATCGACGAAATCTGTGACTTAAAGAGTTCAATAAACAACATTGGAAACGGTGGTAGACTGAATGGCTTGCTGAAACCTTTTGAACCACTTACCAACACATATTGGTCCAGGTTGCAGACTTTATATATAGGTATTCCCTCTTCTAGACACTCAAACAGTTAATTGATTACGACACCTTACCTTTTAAATGATTCCTCATTGTACCACGGTGGTATATGAACCTCGTACGTATCGACATCTTCATCGACTGGTATATTATTACCCTCGGTCAACAATAGTTTTGTGTATTTATGTGAATCATCTGTAAAAAATTAATTAAAATTTATAATTTATACTAAATAAATCGAATCATTGCAGAATGTGACACGTAACATGGCATAAAATGTGTGTGGCACGTCAGACGCACACAAAATTTATTAATAAAATAATTTAGAAAGTTGATCAAAAATCGTAACAAATAAAAAACAAAACAACAAAAATAACGCGGATACAGTGGCGGGGGATAATAATGTAACTGTGTCGAGATCACTGAATGAGATAATTGATGTCTTTCGATCCATAAACCGAAACACTTGCGGTTTCTTTGTGTTCGAATATAAGTTTTGATTTGGTCTTTTACGCTCGCAGCTATATGTGTACCGATACCGACACATTATTTACATATACTTGTATTTGATTTAATGTTCATCCAAGGTTGCTTATTGTTTGTTTCATGCATAGAAGAAGCACAACAACTTTTAAAACGAGTTGAAATGGTATAGGTACATGCAGTTATCTAAATAAAAACTTGAGTCATCCAATTTAACAAAGATATTGGTTTCCTTATAGAATTCTTATATATGTGCATAGACGTGTTCAGTACAAAAGTGTGAGATTTACTGTAATAATGCAAGCCTTTCAGAATTATCAAGATAACTCTATATGTCTCTCGTTCGCTCGTAGCAGTGGCACGCTGCAATGAGTTGATATTTTTGGATCCAGAATCACACTTTAGCTGAACGACACGACACTCATGTTAGAAACAATTCCGAATGTAGACAATTATTGCATGAGGCGGACGTCAAGAAGACATCGGTTCTGATATTCATAATCCTGCCACCGAACAAAAAGTTCAAAATCTGTTACAAGCAAAATGGTGATCCTGAAAACAAACAACCTTCAATGACTGATCGAGCTAGTGATTGACTCTTATACAGTAAAATGATTTTGGATTATACAAAAAATCTGCTAAAATTCGGTTCAGTGAACTGAGTGTAGGCGACATAGTAAGTGAAGAAAAAGTAGTGGACCACAAATTCCATACAAATTCAAACCAATACGATAAACTGCTGAGCCGAGATTCAATGGAGAACGAATACGAAGCACATGTGGAAAATAAGCAACTATTTTCTAGTCTTTCCAGAAGCCTTGATGAAAAAAAACCGATCACTTTCGAGTGCGACCAACTCCATTTTTTTTTAATCTTGAGGCAATGTGACATTTAAGGAATGCAATAAATATTCTCAGTTTTGGTTTGGTGACATCGGCAGCATCATCTCCCTCTATTCCAGCCTGCCTCGATAGTCACTTGAGTGTTATGTTATTCCTGGTTGCTATATAGTTGCTTTATCGACCTTATACAATCCCAAACTAGGTGTTTGCTTTGAGTGCCTTTAAAGCTGTTTGTCTGTTTAGGCTTTTGGTTAGATCAGACCCACGATATCGTACGCATTCTGGTTTGAAACGATGGCGTAATCCCCAGCGACTAAAACTCTTTTAACCGTGACCCAATGTTCTCCTTTGACCTGTTTGTATACCACATCAAAGACTCCTGTTTTAATGAGGATTCTCATCTCATGTGCCCCTTAGATTCAGTCGGATATGTTTGCATTGATCCAATAATACTAATGCACGCTATGCGTTGTAGTTTATTGTACTTGCTTATCAATAAAACCTAAGTCCTATACCAAAGAGGCATATGTGACCATGGATTTGATTAAGTTCCTCTACTTTTTGAATTAGATCTGACATAAGTTCCTTCAAAATCTCCCGTAATAATTTTGACCAGATTATCCGGATAATCCTGGGCATCAAATGTATATAGTTGTTTAGTCTAGATAGAAGCTCGTCAACAATCAGAGACCAAACTAAAGGAGATTCAACGGTGACCCACTTCCTATTTTGTTGTAACATTCTTATACTTTAGTATAGACCGAATCCATTCTGGAGTCGCTATCACTGAATAGCGTTGAAAATGGGTACCTACGTTCAGCGATTACATCATAAAAGGTTCTCCATGTGGCTCTCTTAGATCGTGTTAATTCGGAATTGTATTCCATTAGTGCCCCTCTATAATCACTCTACTTCCCGGTGAGTTTTAATCTTCCATTTTGATTTAGGAGGGCAATAACGACCCTCGGATTCGTTTTGCCATATTTTCAAGAAGAATGCCTTAGGACAATTTGGTAAGAAAATTTTGTAGCCCCGTATAATTTTATAGGCTAATGGATTGAAAACTGAACTGACAGCTCGGTGGACAAAGAATTACTTGCAAAACGTAAGAGAGACAAATGAAACGTTTTTACTCGTTAAGGATCTCTGTGAATTTTATTTTCAATAGGCCAAGCGATCTTCTTAGTCAGTATACTGTTGTAGAAAGTAGTCATACGTCTTTTAAACACGTCACCCATATGTGCCATATGTGTGTAAAAATTGAAGCGGTTAGAAGTAACCGTATAATAATGTAACGTAAACGTTGTCAGCGATATGGCCACACTCAAAAGTTCTGCCAACACGAACCTGGATGTGTTAAATGTTCTAAAAAATATTGAAATATAGTTCTTGCGAGAAATCTAGGACTACTGCAGCAAAGTGTTCAAACTGTGCACAAGCCCATCCTGCAAACTACCAAGGATGTCTGGCAGCGAGAGACCTTCAAAAAAGAAAAAACTGAATAAACCAATGAATTTTCAAAAAAGATACTTTTAGTCATCATGTAAGAGGTGGTATGAGCAAGTAGCTGAGACAGCCAAGGTCAGTTCCGGACCAGGTTTGGACCTGTGTTTGCTAGGTGCTTACTCTTTTATTTTTTATTATCTAGTCTCTAATCTGTTTTGGAGCTCAAGGCACTCCCTACTTGTTCGCGGTTCGCTTATTTACGTCCTTGCTTTAACGCCATTACAGCCAATTCGAGGACGTACGGCTATAGGTTCGATTTTCCTAACCATCTGCACGTTGCATAGCTCCATGCCAGCCTATAGTGCTGGGACGGCCTATGACCCATGGAAGATGGATCGGCCTATGAGTTCTGCACTCCAACAGGGGATCATAGTTGTATTCACACCACAGATCTGTAATCTCGTGGTGAAAAATCCCTTTTGCATCATGCCTGTATCGGGATTCGAACCCGGTACCTCCCGCTCCAACTGCCGCAGCTTTAACCACTGCGCCACTGAACCTTACTCATTCAAATACTATTATGGAAATGACGCAGAATGTTATGAATGCCATAAGTAACCTTTTTGAAAGGTTACAAAGATTGGAGTAGGAAATTCAGATAGGAGCGGTATATTGTCCACCTAGATATAACCTGAAGAAACCGAACTACTTGAATATTGACAACATTTCCATAGTAGATTTATACTAGGGATTGACTTTGGCTCTAGGCTTATAACAACCAAAGGTAACGAACTTAAAAATACAATTGTAGAAATAGGATGTAACGTACATTCCACTGTCAAGCCAACGTATTGGCCCACCGATGTCGGTAAAACTCCTGATCTACTGGATTTCTTTATATCAAAACAAGTTTCATCAAATTTGATTGAAGTTGAGGATAATTCAGTTATGGACTCTGATCATTCTGCAGTGATACTTTCCATAAGCAACAAGATAATAAGAAAGGAAACGAGACCAACTCTTGCTTATCAAACAACTGATTGGGAGAGATCTTCAGATCTAAATTAGACAAGCAAGATTAACCTACAAACACGACTAAACACGGCTAAAGAACTAGAAGACGAGGTAGAAAACATCCCTGATATCATTCAGATAGCCGCTTGGAATAATACTAAAGGAACAATATCCAAACCCATTGGTAAAAGTTACCGAAGAGAAATTCGGATTCTCGTCTTGGAACAAAAAGGAAAGCTAGGAGAAAATAACAACAAACAAGAAGTCCATCTGACAAGACGATTCTCCATAACAAATCACAACAGCTTAAGCGAGAAATTCAGAAGCTAAATGAAAAGTCATAATAATGGGAGAGTTCCTCTAATAACCCAGAAAGAATTTACTAGGGAAATGAAATTCAATCTAAAGTCAGCAAAGGCCCCAGGGTATGAACTTCTAACGGAAGAAATTCTAAAGCAACTACCAAAGAAAGCTATCGCTAAACTAACTCACATGCTTAATGCTGTTATTAGATTACGAAATGTTCCAAACCAGATAACCGCCCAATAAAGCGAAATCGTGTTGACCGATATCTCCGCTCCCTATCATTTAGAAGCTAATGGAGAGACTAATCTTGAGGCTTTGTATCCTCTACGTCCACTGCTGAAATCAAAATATCTTGCAAATGCGGATAAACTGAAACTGTACAGAGTGTTGATCACACCCATTGTCATGTATGGATGTGAAAGTTTGACCTTGACGGATGAGTACGAAAGATGGCTTCTAACATAAGAATAATGCGTGTGATATATGGCCCAAAATGCGACGTTGATGGCACATACCGAGTTCTATTCGACCACGAGTTCAGGAATTTAATGCAAATTCTTGATATCGTGCATGAAATCAAAGGACAGCGAGTATGCTGGTTCAGTCACGTTCTACATGCGGATCCGAACCGAATGATACAGCGATCTTTGAAGGAAGAGCCATCTTTCGGTAGGCGAAGAGGTTGCTGTCGGCGACAATGGCTCCACCGTGTAGAGAGCGATCTGGCATCTTCTGGTTGCTTGCAACAATATGAAAAGCTTCCAGGACCATATGTTGATCTTTTGAGATCATATTTGTCTAAAAGACTGATTAGAGTAAAACACACCAACCACGTTAGCATAACAACGGTTGCGGACGACACCGCTATACATAGCAACAGAGCAAGGTATGAAATTCGCCAGAGACCAAGCGATGAAAAATCAAACTTAATGAATTAGAGTTTGCTCATGTCAACTTTACGAATAATTCATTGGTTAATCCGCCGACAGTCACCTGTTGATGTGATTGTGCCGTATGATAACTCTGCTAAATACTTGGGTATGACACTGGATGTTAAGCTTAAATGGAAAGACGATGTGAAGAAGAAAGGAAAAGTTTATCTTAAATCTTAAACAAAACTTCCTGAATAAGTTACTTCGGAGTAATGTCAATGCACCCTGCTACATTCGAATTAATGATTTGCATCGTGATTTGAAGATTCCGGATATAAAACATGAAATAAAAAGATTTGAAATAAAGCATGAATCAAGACTCTTGGAACATGTCAATGCGGAAGCCTCTCGGCTGCTGGACAATGAAAATTTGGTTACCTACCAATGAACAGGCACTGGTGCATCACTGGATTAACAGTGACCACATTATAGTTTAGTTTTTAAGAATTAAGATGTAAATTGATGTTTTGTCTGGAAAGACAAGTTTCAATAATAAAAAAAAAAAAAAAAACGTCTTTTAAATGTCTAACATGGTAGTTGAAACCAATTACAAGTACTTTGACTTGTCAGTCAAACAGGAGTGTCAAACCGTGTTTAATTTTATCTAAGCAGTTACCTACCGGTTTATTTATACTGTAATCTTCAATACATCAACATGTTTCAAAAACCTGTAAGACATCTAACTAAGAAGTATGTACGTCATTTTATCCATTAATTAATGATAATTATAAAAATTAATTGTTTTTCAACTGAAGGTCATTCTAATAGTAAATATTTTTTGCTTGTTATGTACAGATTAAGTGCATAATTAAAACTATACATAAGATTATGTACATATAAGTATAAACAAGTACATGCGTCATCACGTCTAAACTACTGAACGAAGTTCATTTAAAATGTCACTGGCTTTATAATGACCGTTGAAGCATTCAAGTGGCAACCAAGGACAAGTGGCGGGAAGTGTAAACCTATTATTTGTCAAAGACTCTGCCTCTTTCAAAGCATTCTGATAGGCATATCTCTACACCTATACTAGTCCGTGCTTTAAACCATTTTCAAAGACGACGAAGTAAATCAGTATCGGCCTAAATTATTTGGATGGTGAAATAATTATGTAAACTTGGCTGTAACCAGGAAGACGAAAAAAATTGTCTGGTTATACGTTTCGGTTATCAGAACTGAAATCTTTTTTGACGGATTTAAGTCCAGAACCAAAAGTGGAGTCGAAAGAAAACCTCTGACTCGACTCTTAGAGCCAATTCGGATCAAACAATTTGCAGCCCTTACATCAGAACGCCTGCCGGACAGGAAACATCATTTCAGAAGTGGTGAATGAATACATCCCCTCAGATACTTTGGAGTATGGCACTAAACAGGTACAAATGGAACTATATATATGAATTATTATTCTATATCTATCTGACGAAGATCTGTTAATCTGGCTGGTGTCATGCTTAATTCTGAGGTTAAATTATCTATACCCCTTGGTAGGTACTCCACCGATTTCGAAGGTGGGAATAGCTTTTAATAGCTTGTCGGGGACAAAAAGTTTTAGTTATCGGTAAATATCAACTAGAAGAAAATTGGGGTTACATACTGTTCTTTTATGTACTCGTGCTTTTCTGTACATACAGGGATTCCCCTCCCTCTCCCTATTTTGTTGGCAACTAAAAGGTTTAAAGATTAAGTGTAGTAATGCGTAATCTTTAATCCAGCTTAAATCTTAAGGCTTGAAAAGCTTAACTTCGAATCTCATTGTTCAGTAAAATAGTAATTCCATATCGGACAAAACCAGCACTGGAGATTAAAATTTGAGGCAGTGCAACCCCGCACCCGAATAACACAACACAGTGTAAGTTCGTATTGAACAATAAGTGAGGAAAACTACGCTATTCTCAATTATTTAAGATACCAAACGGGGTATAAATACATCAGTTCCGATAAGATCAACCTCTACAAACACATGACCACAATACACCATCTTAAGAAAAACTGGTGGGAAGGTTAGGTTAGGTTGAGTGGCTGCTACAGCACACTTAGACCAGCAACGGTCCGTTGTGATACCACAAGATCTAACTTCCCTACTACCCTTGTGAGAACCAGTATGATTTACTTAGCGTGATAAGTCTCGCACCTTACAGTTTTCGAGATGAAAGAGGCAGTCTATAAGGAATTTACCCAAAAATTCATGTTTTGTGGTTAGGAGGTGGATTATTGCCTCTTTTTCCTTCTCGTCCATACAGCTTCTGCAAAAGTCATTAGCTTCTAGTCCTAGTCTTCTATAGCATGTTCTCCAAGTAGGCAGTGTTTAGTGAGCTTCAGAACAATCCGAGAATAATGTAAATTAAGAAAAACAGACAAATGCTAATGACATCGAAATCTGTACTTCGACCACCGGTTGCTCCTTATAACAGAAATATGGTCACCTAAGAGAATAGTGGGTCGTCCTATATAGCAGGCGATCTCATCGACCCAATTGTATGGATTGCACGTTTAAGAAAGAATATCGATACTATTTATCGATTTGGAATATAGGAAGAGTAAGACAGTCATTAAGGTATAGTAAGGTGAGGCTGTATGCTGTTTCCATGAGTCTTTTTAGATCCCAACGAAATTAATTGACGTCTCAACATTTAAGGGCTAGCAATCTATCTGTCTGTCTGGTTTTATCTTTGCAATCTGTATAGGGGTTCAAGGCTCTCCCAATTCTTTCACGGTTTGCTTATTTACGTCCTACTTTACGCCATTACAGCCAAATCTAGGACGTACGGCTATAGATCCGATTTACGTAAAACCATCTGCACATTGCAAAGCTCCATGCCAACCTATAGTACTGACATGAAAGATGGGTTTGGTCCATGAATTCTGTACTCCAATAGGGGGTCACAGATGTGTTCATTCACACCATTCATCGTAATTAGATGGCGGAAAATCCCTTTTGCATCATGCCCCTATCGGGACACGGTACCTCCCGCTCCAGGCTGTCAATCTATATATTAAACTGATTGGCACAGAATTTTGCCTTTTGAAATTAAAATGGAACAGAAAATCGACTGATCAACAAAATGAAGCTGTATGAATTTAAGTGCGATGGCAATTAAGAACACAAAACTACCTGTATAAATGTACACAGTTTAAATTAGTTCTTGTCTTAGCAGCAATGACTTTGGCCCAAATACAATCTTAATAGAACCAGAATCGCATTAGAAAAGCTCTAAAAATGTTTCAATTTATGAAAGACTCGCCCAACACGTTGTAACGGCCAAATTTAGAGTGGTTGTATCATTTCTTCCTTTATTTCCAATTTAAGGCATCCACTAGACTGGTCTCTCTGACTTTATTGGAAGTATTTTTTTCAGCTCTCCCTATGATTTATCGAATTGTTTCGCTTGATTTAGCGCTATTCTCTCTCAGTTTATTGCTTGTCTTCCCAATTTCCACTTTCCTTGTGTGATCTGACAGTTTCCGTAATTTGTGCTATATGTCGGAATGCCTATCTTTTAGCAGGCAAATGGTATCTGCTAAGCCTAGATCATCGCGTTAGAAGTCCCCATGGAATATCATTTGGATCGATTTTCACATGATTCTATCAAGCATTATTAGAAAAGTGACGGAGATAATACACAGCCTTGCCTTACTCCTCGCAAGTTAAAGAATGTTTTACAATGTTTTCGCAATTCCGATACATCTCTTTGATTAGTACAGTTATTTTCTTCGAAATGCCCATTTTCAAAAGTGCCTTTCAGAATGCGTTTTTACTGATTCAATCGACGTTTCGACTGATTTATGTCTATGAGAAGTAGGTACAGCGGTGTAGTCCATTCATTCGTATGCTGATAGGATCTGTACATGTTGCAGATCGACTTACTGGCAAACGATTTCACTTCGAACTCGACCTTAGTTGTCTCCTATGGAGTTACTTCTCTTCAAGAACCTGAAGGCAATGGACATAAATAAGGCCACTGGACCTGACGGAATTCCTGTTCGAATATTGAAAGAATTTGCCAGTGACTTGGCTCTAATTTTAGCTAAAACTGTTTTCCTTTCTTATAAGCAAGGTAAATACCCGAACGCCTGGAACAGTGCGATGGTGCAACCGGTCCTTAAACGTGGTTAGGATAAAACTGACCCCTCAAACTACCGGCCAATATCAATGGTGTCAGCCGTGGCTAAAGTTTTTGAAAAATGTATTAACACCTGTTGGCATTATTTTGAGATTAATAAAATAATTTCAGATAAATAATATGTCTTCCACGAAAGTGTCTCCAATACCGATCACTTGACGTATGTTGTAAACAAATGGAAGAAATGGGTTTCTCAATAGATGCAGACGCGGTTTTTTAGATCGCATCAGGGTCTCCAGATACATAAAATCTTTATTAGACCGTGTATAGAATATTGATGTCTGGTTTGGGGTGGAGCATATTGCATTGCTCTCCAGTTGCTGGATCGAGTGCAGCGGCGTACCATCCGATTAATACGAAACTCCAGTCTTACGAAAGAACAGCCTACAGCACCGCAGAGATGTTTCAGAACTATGCGTGTTCTATAGATTAATAAATAGTAAATGTTCTGCACAATTAAGGGAGAAAATACCTGCACCATTTGTTACGCCAGGACGGGTAACACGAGGAACGGTTAATGTGCATAGGTTTACGGTGAAGCTGCCGAAACCTCGAACTGAAGATGCAAAGCGCGAATTTATTTATCGAACATCTAGGAAGTGGAGTTCGTTGGCCGGTTTTTAGTTTCCATTTGAGTAATGCATAAGTTTATGGCGGCTATCAAGGAGTTAGGATAGTCTAAAAGTCCGTCCTGCATCATTGGGTGCTAAATTAAAAAAAAGCGTTTTCTGGTCTAAAGCCAACTTGTTCCATTCGTAGTTGTTGGTTGTAGATGGCAATATTCGTTCGACGATTATCATCTTTGACACTTTTATTGTGATGTTGAGAAGTGAGATGAATCTCCAGTTCTTGCAGCATATTAGGACAACCATTTTTGCTATCGCTATAGTTAACCTGTCTTTCCATTTCTGCGGGCTTGTCGAGGTATTCCATCTGTTGGTGGATGGGTGTTGATATATTCGTTATAGTTGCAATCTGGAAGTTTATAATCCGGATCGATTGTGAGGAATACTAAGCAAATTCGTAAAATGGAAGTAACGCAGTCACAAAGCTGTGTCACATTTAGGAACACGCTATCGAGAGTTTTTGAAATTAGTTCTGATGTTCGACAAGGAGAGGTGCTGTCCCCGATAATTTATAATATCATATTGGAATACATCCTAATTATTCATGTTCGGTAATCGGTAGATCTTAAAAGCAACAAGCCGAAACCAAATATCTGTTCTAAGGTTTTCGAGACCAAACCGCAATTGTTTTCAGTAATGGAAGTTGCACGTTTGAAGGAGTGATGATTAAGTATCTTGGATCTCTCATTACTCACGATAAGAGTATGAGAGATGATTGACCTTGTCAAAATATCTATGGGCAAAGTCATGTCTGATTTGACAGATTATTAGTTTTATCCTTCCCCTGAACGAGTATGGTTGTGTAAACGCTTGAACAACGCTGGGAAATGTTGCGACATTACTTTGAAAATCATGTCATGTTGTAGAATGTGTGCGAAAATTGCGTACGGATTTTGGAAGAAGAGAAGCACCGTCAGCTCCGTATGTTCGTTATCTTGTGAAAAAAGTGAAAGAAACTGACATCCTCATCGATAAACCAAAGCGTGAAAAGCCAAAAACAGTGTGTACACCCGAGAATATTTATACTGTGGCAGAAAGTGTGCGTGATGCGCCATCAACATCAATTCGCCGTCGTTCTCAACAATTGAACATTTCGGAGACATCATTGAGACGAATTTTGCATAACGACCTTGGTATGACGGCACAAAAAGTTCAATTGGTTCAGGAATTGAGGTCAACTGACCATCCAATGCGTTTTCGCTTCGCTGAGTGGGCCTGCGATCGACTTACAGAAGACGTCGATTTTGCCAAAAAAATCATCTTTTCGGATGAAGCTCATTTTGATCTTGGCGGGTATGTAAACAAGCAAAATTACCGCATTTGGGACACGGAAAACCCGCACGATAACATTGAAAAGCCGGTACACCCAAAACGAGTCACTGTTTGGTGCGGATTTTGGTCCAGAGGCATAATTGGGTCATTTTTCTTCGAAAATGAGCTAGGAGTGGCCGTTACAGTCAATGGCGATCGTTATCGGGCCATGTTGAACGAATTTTTGTTCACAAAAATTGAATTGGAGGTTATTGGCAACATTTGGTTTCAACAGGACGGCGCTACGTGCCACACAGCTGAAGCTACACTCGATGTTTTGCGCCCTGTTTTTGAAGATCGCATTATCAGCCGCAGGGCTGATGTCGTTTGGCCACCTCGGAGCTGCGATTTGACACCGTTGGACCATTATTTGTGGGGTGCCCTCAAAGATAAGTGTTACGCCGACAAGCCAGAGACAATTGACGCTTTAAAGGACAATATTCGTAATTTTAAGCACATTATCGATTGTGTGCAGCTGTATTTGTGAAATACAGCTGCACACAATCGATAATGTGCTTAAAAATTGGACCGATCGTGTAGGCTACTGCATGGTCAGCCGAGGCAGCCATTTAAATAAAAAAAGAAATTTGAGAAAATATTCAGTAGTTTTTTTTTATAGCATTTTCAAAAAAAAAAGTTCTTTGTTTGGCGGACCCTTTATAAGAGATAGCTTCTCAAATTTGAAAGAAAAATTATTCGTGTGATAGATGGCCGATGAAAAACACGAAGTTGATGGCCCATAACGAGTTCTTTTCAATTATACGAGATCAGGAATTTAATGCAAATTCTTGATATCGTGCATGATATCACACGACATCAAGTATGCTGGCTCGATAACGTTCCGCTATCGGAGACTATCTGATATCTTCTAATTGTTTACTACTATATGAAAAGCTGGCCTGTTAGATTCGTTAAAAAAAATCTATTTAGTTGCTGCCCATGTGTGATTAGACTTTAACTGATCAGATTCTTTATTGGTGCCATGTTTGTGAATTTTTCAGTAACCTTTCTTACACTTTGGTGTAGTGTGCACACATCGTTCAGCTTGCAGTTGCTTCATCTGTCGTCTTGAGAATGACTTCTGTATATTGTGTGCGACCATTTTTCGCTGATTGAGGAAACATTGAGTTGGAGCATTTTTCTGAACCCATTTCTTGTATCACATAGACTGGTCCAACTTAATATACTTTATTCAAACAATGGTATGTTCAAAAATGTCGAACATAATGAGCTCGCGTGTTTCATATAAAGTGACATATCAATTATAAATTCATTCACGTATATCAAATTAGTTTTTGTTCAGTATGTGATGTATGGCGGATGATGACATTGCGAATTTGGTACAAAAATATTAAAATTTGGAAACATCGTCGTCATCGGTATAAGAACAAGTAGCATAAAATTAATAATCTTCCAACAGATAATGACATTAGAATTTCCCACTATTCCGATCACGTTCTTATATATCTAAAAATATCCATATTGGTGACGAATGTTATGTCACTTGTCGAAATATTTATGAATAATTAAGTTTTGACTGGACCGCCCAAATGGCGCAGTGGTACCAGGATCGAAACCCGATAGGAGCAGAATGTAAATGGGATTTTTAACCATCTGATTACGATCAGTGGTGAGAATGAAGACATCTGCAATGTGCAGATGGATCCATGTAAATCAGACCTATAGCCACATGTCGAAGGGATCACAATGAGCCAATTGTGCTTAATTCACGGAGGACACAACAAAAAAGTTTTGAGTGCATTCGCATTTAAGTTTTCAACACCAGCAAATAATTGCTGCGGGACAACCCCAAAGTATATTCCATATATGAGATAATTAGTTATAAACAATTGTATTTGTTTATCAATTACAAATATTAGAAAAGTGAATCTTTAAACAAAAGAAAATTAATCTTACGGTTGAACATTTGAGACACACCGCAGACGTGCAGTTAAACCAATTTTAACACAGTGTTAAGTGATTTTTAACGACATATTTACATATCCGGTCAAATATTTATTTGTTGTACAATATTTTGCATATTATTATAAAACATTAAACACATGCCAACGAGAATGTTACATACCTAGAACAAACAGAAAAGTTGGTTTAAGCTACTTAAATGCAGAACGGCAGTGTACGTGATCGGAATTTAACTATAAATTTCGATCAACAAAAACAAACAATAAATCGTTTTGTCACATTTACTGGTTTCTTGTATATAGGAAGTAATCTTGGATGTTGAGTTCATTCGTGTATTTCTTGAAGAGTGACCTTGTGAAGATGAGTTGGACAAACTACTGAAACGAGTACTTGTTTCTAAAAAGTTTTACACAACCAACATCCGAGCAATTCAAAACTTATTCCGCAAATGATTGGAACAAATGATATCTCAACTACAAGAAGAGGAGTGTCTGAAGTAATTGAGTATAGACAGCAAAGTCAGATTAGGTTGAGTGGCTGCTGCATCATACTGAGATCGGCGACGGTCCGTTGTGATTCCACAAGATCTTACTTCCCTATTACCTTTGTGAGAACCAGTTTGAGCTACTTAGCGTGATAAGTCTCGCACCTTACAGTTTTTGAGATCGGCAGTCCATTAGAATTTATCCAAATATTCATGTCTTTTGTGTGCCAAAGTCGGGTGGACTACCGTCTCTTTCTCCTCCTCGTCTATACCGGCTCTCCTTAGTCTCCTCGCATATTCTCCAAGTAGGCAGTGTCCTGTGAGTATACCCACGATCGGTTTTAGTTCACGTTTTTGTAGGAAGATCAGTGTTTTTGAGTGTTTCAAGTCCAGCTTTGGTCGGACTTGCCTTGCTACCATTGGAGGTTGTTCATCCACCTTTCATTCGCTGAGGCTACTGCCTATTTATTAAACACAGTCTTGAGTGCCCCAACTTTGCTCTTTCCGGTAGCAGTTGGAAAGTTGTAACGTACCTCGCTAGTTCGTCCACCCTGCAGTTCTCCATGACGTCCGAGTGGCTGGGGACCCAGACTATCTGAATGTTGAAATGCTCTCTCATCTTATTCAGGGACAAGTGGAAACCCAAACGTCCGAGTGGCCGGAGAACCAGACTATCTAAATGTCACTCATCTCATTGAGAGACAAGTGGCACGTCAGAGAAACAGAGTCCAGCGACTTGATTACCATCTGACTGTCCACATAAATTGCGATATAAGTCGAGAATACCACAAAATGTCTCAAAAAATGCAGGACCTCCTCAATCGCTGTCACCTATGCCTGGTATACGCTGCAGTGATCAGGGAGACGAATTTATCACTGAAGATCCAGCTCCTGCCTTACCGTGTAGCGTTTTTTGCTCCTTCTTGATTCCCTTTTTCTATGTTACTTTAGCAAGAGCTGGCCACCAAACGCTCAACCCATAGATAATTACAGGTCTTACTACGTGAATAGCCAGTGAATCAGCCCCGGCTTCAGGCCCCATCTCCTTCCGATGGCATTCCTGCACGAGTACATGGCTATATTAGCCTTGTTCACTCGTTTCAAAATGTTGGGCGTGCAACTAAGCTTACTGTCCAAGATTACGCCTAGAAATCATTTCCTGCCAGTTAAAGCTAATCTCCTGTTATTTAAGGACTAATTGCCAGTCCACATCTAAAGGCCCACCTCGTAATGATTAGGTGGGCATTTTCAATTACTTCCTTAACCGTGCTTAAATATTTCCTAGAGATAGCTATAGTTACGTCATCTGCATAAGCAATATTTCCGATCCCCCCTATCTCTCTCTCCAGCTCTAACGGCAACCCATCGATTGCTATGTTCCAGAGAAGAGGAGCATCCACTTACAGGGTAATCCACCACTAGGCTCGATAATCCCTCCAGAATTGCCTCCGTCTTTACATTGTTAAAGGTGCACTCAATATCAAGGAACGCCACCATACAAATCTCTTGAGAGAATAATTATTTCTCAATTGTACTTTTCAGGGCATGCAGAGCTGTGTCCACAGATTTTCCTTTACAGTAAGCATGCTGAGACTAGGCCCAATCACTAGGCTTTATTTTTGAACGATTAAAGATATCCATTAGCCTTTCCAGGATTTTCAGTAGAAAAGATGATAGTTATTGGTCGTCCTTTGAGTAGTAATGTGAACATTTATCCTCGGAATAAGAATCACTCTGACCTCTGCCCACCCCCACGAAATACACACAAATTTAAATACCCTTTGAAGATGACCTCCAGCTAGGGCAGAGTAATCATCGAGTTGGTTTAAATCTCCGCTGGAATAATATGGTCAAGACCAGCCGGTTTATAGAGTTTGAAACCTTCAATTGCCCATAGGGTTCGTTTTTTGGTAACGATATCCTCTATGTGAATGTGCTTCTCGATGAGTACTAGTCTGACATCCTTAAGGCAGTTAGAAATTGATATTGTCTTTGCCTGACGAACTCAATTTTAAAACTGAAATGTCTTAAATGAGATCTCAAGAAAGAGACTTAACCATCGCTATGCTTCCATTACACTACTGGAGACAAACCACAAATTATATTTAGAATAAAAAATCCATAGAGCACACTCCATCTCAATCAATCACTTTGATCTTTAGCAATATAACTACAAAGTACTGAGAAAATAAATGGGCAGCGAACCAGTTTTTTCTAAAGTCTAATAAGCTCCTATAAGAGATCCTCTAAATAAATCCAAGATAATACTAGTACAGATACCTGCAAGTAGACTACAAGAAAGGTATAGCGAAAAAAGAACGAAATGGAGATATTTTTGTGATGCAGTGATCACTATCAAAAGTTTAGAGTAGCCAGAAGAGACTCACACTATTTTGTTAACTAAGTGATTGCTTTTAGTTTAAATGTATTCCCTAAACGTGGGATTTCTACTATAGAAGTTGGTAATCCTTTCACAAACCAACTGTCAAGTTTCATTGATTGCAACCTAGTAGCGAAGGTGGTGGAAATAATACGATGGGTTCTAAAAATTTAAAATGCACATCGAGAGAAGAGAGGCGCATTAGATACCATTGAAGGTACATTTGATCACGAGTCGTTAAGTGCTGTGATCTCTGTAGATGAAAGCCTTGACGGTCGGGTTCTCACTATATTGTTTGGTAACTATATTTACATGTATACATTTATAGTATATGATCACAAGCACACATGCGAAAGGAGTTTGACATAGTGGAAATCTGAAGTCGAGATCAAGGCCTATTAGTTAACCCTATACGAAAACTCGGTTGGGTTTTTCACAAGACGCCTGAACTCGGGGAAATTTTATACTTACCAAAATTGGAACCACTCTTTACAAACTTGGCTATCAACCCCATAGAGTTTGTGGAATAGGTATTATGTAGAATCGGAGTGAGTCAAAGATATGCGTTTGTCTGTACTTTGTGAAGACTTTGTTTAGAACTTATTTCCACTGTTGCACTCGAGATGACTGAAACTTGATCTCTCTATCTACTTTATAGAACCAATTTGCCAAATGTGGAATGAGGCAAATAGGGCTTAACTGCCTATACTATTTAGAGCTCAGTGTAGTCAAAGCACGTTTCCAGGAAATTATGGTTTTAGGTCGATGGGCCACAATAAGTTCACCTGAGTGACGGAAGAATACTCTTGGATATGGTTTATTTAGAGAGGTCCATCAACAATTTCCAGGTGTCCTTAACCTAATAAAACAAAAGCAGCGATAGGCATCCTCAATAATGATCTAGAGCTACTCAAAATTTCACAGTACTGCGACTCGCATGTTTACTGTCGAAGCAAGCGCTGGACCACTAGCTAACGAGATAAATGATAACATTCCAAGGTATTCACTGATGAATGCAAACTGGGATAGGTTCTCCAGTATACTGGAAATTAAATGGCTTGGGATAGATAATGGGTTGAATATATCATCGATGATGATATAAATAGAGTTGAACAATCAATGACCAGAACTCTTACTAGTGTATGCGACAAATCTCTGCCACGTAAGCGTTATAAGACATCGAAATAGCCGTGGTGGTCAAACGACCTTACCATATTAAACGCACTAAAGTGCATATACTCCGAAAGATTTACCAAAGAGAAAAGAATCCTTCGTTACGAGCGCAAAAGAATTAACATTATGTTTCGTGCCGTAATCATTACACAAATAGTATTAATTTGTCAAGCAAGATTAGCTTTGAGGAATTTATCACGGAGCACGGTAATGCAGATCCGTGGGGCTTCGTGTACAAATTCAGCACCGGGAAATTAAAGAATATTGATGTAGTCAGTACACTGATAGACAGTGGTGGTCAAGCCACGATAAGTTGACAAGACACCACTAAATGCTTACTAGACACTCTCTTTCCTGATGATTGTGAGAAGACTGACACAAGTGAGCAAATAATATACCGTGCTCATCGAAATATTGCAACAAACGCGGGTGGAACACTTTACCAGTGAAGAAACCACGAAAACCATCATGTCTATAAAAAAAGGTAAGGCTCCAGGCCTAGACAACATCGAAGTGGAAGTAGTACAAAGATCTTGGTCAATTATTGGACCAAGTATCACTAACTTCATGAATGCTGGTCTAGATAAGGGAATATTCCCCAAATATTGGAAGAACGGCAAAGTTATTATAATCAAAAAGGGCGGTGATAGAGACCACACTGACCCCAAAGCATATAGACCAATCAGGCTATTACCAGTATTAGGTAGATTACTGGAGAAATTAATTATTAAAAGGTTGATTCAATGCTAGTGGAAGATATAGTGATAAGCAATTTGGCTTTAGAGAGAATAGATCCACGGAAGATGCTAGGACGAGTATGGTCAAAATTGTAAAAGAAACAGAGTGTAATTATATCCTAGCGTAGGTGTATTCCTAGACATATCAGGAGCTTTTGACAATCTGTGGTGGCCTACAGTTATGAAAGAATTCAAAAGAATGGATTGTCCATTTAATTTATACTCAATCATAAATAGCTACTTCTCTGAAAGGACAGCTACAGTCGTTTCAAATCATGGATCACTCTTGAAAAGTGCCTGCCTTCAGGGGTCAATCTTGGGTCCACATCTATGGAATATAGTTTTCAACAGTAGCATGCAATATGATGTCCAAGAGGCAGCATTCGCGGACGATAACGTCATGCTCTTTTCCGGTAATTCAAGACTAAGCATATTCAAGAGAAAGCACAAAAGGCAGCAATAGATAGAATGGTGGATTGGTGCAAGTGCAATAAGATGGAGCTATCCTCCTCTAAGACTGTTATATGATCCAATTGAAAGGTTCTTTGGATATCAGAAAACCACCTTTGGTGGTGGTTAGTGGTAAAAGAATTCAAATGGTTAAATCAGTAAAGTGCCTCACTCGTCAAAAGAGTGGCAGAAATTATTCTAAATATATGCTGAAAAGAATAGCCAGATAAAGATGGGGCTTGAAACAAATGACTATCTATATAATTTATGAAGGCTTGGTGGTATAGCATCCATGACATATGATTGTGCTGGTTGGGCGGACAGAATGAACTGTCACCATAGAAGAACCCTTATAAGTGCACAAAGAGCCATTCTTCTCGGTATAACAAAAGCTTATAGGACAGTCTCAGCAGATGCGGTAACTGTTCTAGCGGAAGTCATACCAATCGATACAATGTTGAGTGAACGAATAGCAAAATATAAAATAAGAAAACGGCAAGATTTCAGTTATGGAAATATGCAAATACGTGGTGAACTATTCTAAGTAAGCTCAAAAAAGATATTCGTAAAGTGTCTATAATAAAATGGCAAGACAGATGGAATCAGTCGAAGGACGGTAGAAACACTTTTAGTTTCATGCGTAATATAGCTGTACGACTAGAGAACAAAGTTTCATTAAGTGCTCCGTTTACGCAAATTCTAACGGGGCACGAAAAATTCGCAGACTACATGCATAGATTTGGTCTATCAGAATCAAGTAGTTGTTAATGTGGCAATAGCTCAGAGACGACTGACCATATCCTATTTGAATGTGATCTTGCAGAAAGTGCTAGATAGCACTTATGCAGTGAAATAAATGTAGTCTGGCCAACTAGCAAGCTGGTACTCATGTTACCTGAACACGTCAGTGCGTTCAAGAACTCTGCGATGACATCAAAGCGCGAAGTGGACGTACTCGATTCAAATTTAGGTTAACCTAGGCTTTAATTTTGAATAACCAGTTCATTTATAAAGGGTCAAATCAAATCAATACTTTAAGTATAAATTAATAATGCAAGGAGATTATCCTTCAGCATTCGAATATGGCTAGGAGAGTGAAAAGTCTGGGTTAACCATTAACCCTTAGAAGTAAATATAATTCTATTAATTATTATTTTAAATTAAGTACATAACGCTGGGTGTATATATATGAATATATATATGTGTCCAATTAAACAAAAATGACGTAGAAGATAATAGACGAGTATGCGCCTTCACGCGGCAGGGATGGAAACAAGTTCCGACCTGGCTGAGCATACCGAAGATGAACATAAAAAAAGATACGAAAGACGCAGTGGGAATCGGATGTAGGTTCGGCCTGAGTGCCATTCCCATTAATTAAAAAACGTCCACAGCAACAATGACAATGTCCTTAACCTATGTATGCCTCTCATCTATCCTACGCAACAGGAGTATATCCCTACTAACATCTGACCTATACTCTAATGTTTCTTTGGTCACAAGGATGGCTCAAAACGTAATGGGAGGCTCGGGTGGTAGGTTTTCTACCAGGAAGTGAAGGTAAACATCTTCTTTCATTTCCCTAAAAGTTAAGTTAAGTTGTTGTGGCTGCTATCGCACACTTAGACCAATTTTAATGCGTTGTGATACCACTCTATACGGCTATAGGTCCGTCTTCATGTCAGGCCTATAGTACTGACATGGAAGATGGGTCGGCCCAAGGATTTCAAAACACGACAGAGGATTCAGATATGTTTATTTTTCACCACCGATCGCCCAAACGATCGAAGGTGAAAAACCCATTTTGCATCCTGCCTCGAATCGGATTCGAACCCGGTACCTTCCGCTCCAACTGCCGCAGCTTTAACCACTGCGCCACCTGGCAGTCCGTTTCCCTAACTGTTGTAACTTTTTATCAGTCTAGAAGAGTCCCTCATCTATATGATATCTAAAGTCTTGTTTAATTGGAAAGCTTCTATCGTGAATATTACGATGAATCACTTTCTTGTACTAAAACCAACGGGCAAATACTACCTCAAATAATTATTAATAAGATGTATCAAAATCTCTGAATAGTAAAAAGAGAAAACATAACTACGTAGTATGACGGATTCTCAGGATAGCCCACCTAACCTGATCTTTTAAGATAAATCAAAACTGATAATCGACCTTTTGGTACTCGACTTACTTAATATTTATAACATATAAACCTTAGCCGAAATATTATTTAGACAGTAGACCCCACGTCAATACAAAATGATGAACTATATGGAGCACAAAATCCCGGATTCGAATCGCAATTGCGTGACCTGAGATAGTTTTTCAATTTGAATACATCTCTTAGTCCCACGGAGGTACTATGCATAATGATGCATTATGCATTATGCCGATGGGCCGATCAATTCTTCATAGTGGAATGCGTTCCCAATGGACTTCTAAACAACCAGACAAAACATATTTATCTCTATTGAATGTACCAATAATTATTTATAAAATTGGTTATGTCGATACGACCTTCTCTAACTAAAATTGTTATGTACATATAAGAATGTTAAGTGCTAATTGGACATATAAACAGGTGAGGTGGTTAATTTGAGTTTGTTGAAATAGTTAGTAATCTAACTATCACTGTTATTTCGAATTTATTTCATTGATTTCCTGATATTATTCCGCTTTTTCTTATCCTTCCGCCGAATTGATCCAGAAACCAATTTAACTAAATTTCGTCTACTCAGCAACAGATGTGATACAAACTATTAGTTGTACTTGAGAAGTTGATTAATCTCGGATACTTAAGTTTAATCCGCTTCCAGACCAGTTTGAACTTTAATATATTCAAACCGTTGACATGTGTAGTCTCTATCGATTATCTACACACGATCTGCTAAATGTAATTTTTGTGCCATTTCTATAGTTAGACTTAATATTAATACAGTTTTTGAACTATCTTATAGATAAGAAGGTCTAGGGTTGCTATTTCTGTATGATTAATTTTATTATCAATCAAAAGTAGTACGTTATCATTACAAAGGCCGTTGGAAAAAAAATAAACCCTTTCACCCTGTTTACGTCTTTTGATATAGTTTCGTGACGATTTTTGTGAATTAACCAATTTTTTAATTGGTTATTGGTTAAAAGTTTCATCTAATATGGGTTAAATCATTTGTTGAAGAGAAGCTGTCCTTTCCAACATTTTACAACTTACAGGCAATCGATTCGTTTCGGAGATGACCTCATCACTATAGGGTCAATTCTCTTTTCACCGTCATTACCGTGGTTTATGTAAAACCTTAAAATCTTATTATCAATAAGACTAAAATGTATTTCTAGAAATATCTAAATCCAAATTTAGAAGAGCGCTGTCAAAATTATTAATAAGTTTGTTGCTGGTACCAGAAGTAGGTAGCAGGAAAGCAATTTGTGAATCGAGCTGTAATGTTTTCTACGAACAACTAAATATAATTCTACTTTTTCACCTTCCAGACAGTTGCCTTCAAAAAGAGGCAGGATGTATCTTATATGATTTCGCTCAACAATGCTTCTCATTCATGGCCAATGTATTCCTCGTGTGTTTGGAGGGACGGACCGTGTCAAAGCCTCATTAAAACGAACATTAGGTTAGTTCTAACGAGGTTAGGTCGAAAAGTGACTTGACAAATATATCCGGTTTTTCTTCACGTAACAACGGTTATGCTCCGCACAAAATTTGACGACAAACAGTGAAAATAATCCAGAGTTACGTTAATCTATTGGGAAGAATTTGTATTATTTCTATATATAATGTATTGACACACGTCTATAAAGAATTCGTTATATTTGCATATGGTCTGTGTAAATGTTGCGGTGGTCAAACAAAAAAACCGTCGATTTTTAAGTGTCAATATTAGATATAAGTTAATGAACCACACACTAATGCTGGTTTTGAAAGTCGTGTGTGCGAATACTTTAAAAAACAAAAGTTTCTGTTGCGGGTGTTAGGGAAAACTTTTAATGATCGCAGGTATTATGAGAAGACAGTAACTCACTCAACCATTCGATGCATAACAACGATGTATCCATGCCAGTTTACGTATCACATCACAGGTCACATAACAAATTTCACTGAAAATTATATTTTTTGTTTACCTTCAACTACACCAATTTTACTATTATCACTATCACTATTATTATTGTTGTTGTTTATATTAATCATGATTAATAATAGTTAGGTCCGTTTTTGGCACCACTATCATTTATAATCCGTACAAAACTAAATCGAATTAAATTTTTCAAAAAAAAAAAAATACTTCGCGACTTATAGTACAGTGTGTATATAGTATCGAACGGTTATGGAAATGTATGTTGAGTACGTATATGAAACGCGACCGACTAAAGACGAGTGAAAGCAAAACAATCAAAAATAAGTAGAATCATGAATTTCTTATTAAAATTAAATCCCTACCAAAAAAAAAAACATAAAACAAACCAAAAACGAAATCTTAGAAGTACGAAGCAGTATAATGCGCGATCATACACTATAAACTAACATTCATATGTTGTATCAATTTATGTTACATCGATCTATAAACGATCGGTTGTGAGAGAAGTACAGTAATACAATCACTATATTATATTCAGTTGGAATTGGGGTTAATCGCCATAATTTGTTGTATTGGTGCAGCATAAATGGTCGTGGAATAGTTGCACACACTAAACCAAATCATAAAAAATGATCGCATGAGTGGTTTATCATACAGCTGGACCCATGAAACTATTTAATTAAATAATTTCAAAAATATATAAATTATCTTTTGGTTCGGAGACTGTCATTAAATGGTTTAACTGAGACCACCAAATCAACGTTAGGTGTACGAACATAATAGTCCATTTACAGTGATTTTTTTGTATCTAAAAATTTATAACTCACTTGAATAGTGTTTTATGATCGTATATGTTTATTGTTACGGACACGGGTGACATCTATGATGGAATAGAAGTACTAAGCTCGTATTTGGAAACCAGCATGAATCGCAGTATACAGGCGAAATAATAAATAAATGGAAAATTCTACTATGACCGAGAAGCGGGCAAAATGAGTAATAATACGCGAGTAGAAAGCATAGACTTTCAGTCTGAATTGGGAAAGCGATAAATTAAAATCGGGAAAAACTAATAAATAGTGAAAAAGTAAAAGTAACAGTAAAATAAAAGTACTGTGAAAGTGAACTGTGGTGTTTATTAAATAAAAGTTAAAGTGAAAAATAAGCAAGTAGTTTAATTATTCACAATCCAGTGATCGAGCCGTGGAGTGGTTTGAATCCCTGCTAGGGAAAAACATAACAATTGGTGACAGCGGTGGGATTGTGAATAAGAAGACATGAAGCTACTGGAGTTGAAAGTGTCGGAGCTGAAGACCGAGCTGAATGCAAGGGGTTTTCTTACAACGGGTAGCAAAGCAGAATTACAGGAGAGACTACAACAAGCTTTGCTGGAACAGAACATCGATCCAGACCAGTACGAATATAATATTGGCGTACCTAATGCGGAGGATCCAGTGGAAGGGGCAACAAATGCCGGTGCAACCATTGCCCCAGCAGCAATAAATAAACCTACTCCAACACCTACAAATTTCGATATGGAGCAGTTAATGGCGGCGATGCATCAAATGATGACTGGCTTGGACAATTTGAAATCCGAAATGAGAACCGGACAGTAAAATTTGCAAACCAGCCAAGAAAATTTGAAAACCGGCCAAGAATATTTGAAAACCGGACAAGAAACTGTGCTAGACCGGTTGGAAGAACAAGAAAATATTCAACGGCATTTTATATCCGAGGCGAGTGAGTGAAAAGTTCCGTGAAATGTCCCTCTCGTTTAATGCCAAAGTGGATACAGTTAAATGTGAAATGAACGAAAAATTTGAAGCGACTGATGAAAGGATTTTGAAACTGGAAAAAGAGATTATAGATATTAAAAATAATGGCGGTGCTACTCAAATCCAGAAACCAGTCAGCGGAATTAAATTAAAGCCTTTGACATTCGACGGAACAACGTCGTTCAACATTTTCAAATTGCAATTTGAAACGGCAGCAGTAAGAAATAATTGGTGTAAGGAAGACCAGGTCGCAGCTCTCATAGTGGCGTTAAAAGGCGGTGCGGCAGATATGTTGCAAATCATTCCAGAATATGAACGCGGGGACTATGATAGAGTCATGCAGGCCTTGGAAAGAAAATATGGTACTGATCACAAGCGTGAACTATACAGGATGGAGCTCAAAGGTCGTTATCAACGTATCGGAGAAACGCTTCAAGAGTTTGCTGCAGATATCGAGCGATTGGTACATCTAACACACTTTAATATGGCGCCCGAATACACGGAAAGAATTAAAATTGATGCGTTTACTGATGGTATTCGTTACGTAGAAACCAGACGAGCGGTAGTGTTAGCATCGAAAACAACATTTGAGGAGACCATCGCTTGTGCATTAACAATTGAGACTGTTAATAAGATGATAACACCAGATGTAAAAATACGACGAGTCGGATTAGAATCAGGAAATTAAAACTCGAGGAATTACAACGAATCAGGAAATGATTGGCTACCAATAAAATTTCGGTCTGGAAAAGGTAGAATTAGATGTTGGATATGTGACAAACCTGGTCATATTTCAAGGGATTGTTGGGAAATTAAACGTAAGCGGGCGATGATACACCATCATCATTGTATTGGAGGAAAAGGGAAGATTGCAAGGGATCAGAAGAGAAGGAGCGTCCTGTAATATTGCCAACAATAAATGACAAGGTTGAAAAAGAAAGAAACCTAACTTCTTCAACAAAATCCAGTATAACAGCCATCCCCGTTCCACGGTTAACAAGAGGTGGTGATGGCTTAACATTAGATGGAGAAATCAACGGGAGAGCCTGTATGATAACACTTGATACAGGAGCAATGCGGACAATTGTGCGGGCTGATTTAATAGAAAATAAACTTGATTCAATTGGAGGATTAAAACTGCAAACAGCAACCGGCGAAAGTGCAGAGATCAAGGGAAAGAAAGAAGTGGCCATACGAAGTGGTAATAGGGACTTCTGTAATGAAGTTTTGGTGGCTGATATTGTCGATGACGTGATTTTGGGAGTGGACTTCATGAAGAAGAACAAATTCGTTTTGGACATAAGGTGTGCTACGTTAAACTGTGGAGATTTTAAACTACAACTACAGTTAAATAACAGTGAGCCAATCGTACGGAGAATTATAGTGCGACATTCAACGGAAATTCGTGGTGAATTGGAAGATAAGATTACTACAGAGACGATGGGAGTTGTGAAACTCAGTAAGGAAGAGCTGCCAGTACAAAGAATAAGATTATCAAGAAACAGAGTGACACCTCGATATGAAATTCGAGGCTTGAGACATAACAAAGAACAGTCAGAACTTCACAACTTACAACGGCAGAGAGGCTTATCACCAAATCTGCAACCTAGCTGGGAAGGACCATACAAGGTGATTACAAAAATCAATGATGTAATCTACGGATTCAGAAGGGCATCCGAGAAAAACAAAAGGTTGTACATTTGGAAAGGTTGGCTCTCTATACAGGAAAGGAATTGGGTCCTGTTCGGGACGAACAGGTTTGGGCGGAGGGTAGTGTTACGGACACGGGTGACATCTATGATGGAATAGAAGTACTAAGCTCGTATTTGGAAACCAGCATGAATCGCAGTATACAGGCGAAATAATAAATAAATGGAAAATTCTACTATGACCGAGAAGCGGGCAAAATGAGTATAAATACGCGAGTAGACAGCATAGCCTTTCAGTCTGAATTGGGAAAGCGATAAATTAAAATCGGGAAAAACTAATAAATAGTGAAATAGTAAAAGTAACAGTAAAATAAAAGTACTGTGAAAGTGAACTGTGGTGTTTATTAAATAAAAGTTAAAGTGAAAAATAAGCAAGTAGTTTAATTATTCACAATCCAGTGATCGAGCCGTGGAGTGATTTTGAATCCCTGCTAGGGAAAAATGTAACATTATACATAGAGAGCAGAGACATCTATTGACTAATAGAACAATGTAAAATATTTTTTGTCTACGAAATTAGTAAGTAATAACTAGTGAGCAATTAAAGAGCAACCTAAAGTCAAAACTTATAATGACTATCAGGTGTTATAAACGACGTCTACGTGCTAGAATCTTCTTTGTTTTCCCAATTTGTGTCCCATCGAAAATAATATAATTTTGTTATTGATTCAGCATACTCGTGTATTTTAATTTATCCATGAAGTTTCCTGTTGGTTCCACCACCTCGACTTCATAACCAATCACCTTATCGACACCCGACGTATTCTTCCTATTTGTTTTTAAATTATTTGCACTATGTTTTCTAATTAAGTCACACTATTCCCCATATCACTCAACATTTAAACCATTTAATTAAATGGAAACTTCATAGTTGGGCTTAGAAACTGCCTTTAAATGGTTAAACTAGCATGAGGCATCCAACACAATAAGAGGTGTACGAATAGATTTGTTCACTGAAAACGATTTAAAAAAAATGATATAAAAAATGTATAACTCACCTGAATAGTGGATTATGATCAAATACGTTTAAACGTAGAAAGCAGTGACATCTTTTGACTACTAGAGCACTGTTCAATGTATATCGTCGATTGTAAAAAAATTGGAAAGATACTCATCTAGTTGGAGCTATCTAATTGGAGAGCAACCGCAAGTTATAGAGGACGTGTACGTGCTAGTGTATAGTGAAGTGCTGTCCTCTTTGATATCGATAGCAGATAAAGGCGTCTTTCGGTTTAGTTTAATCTTATTTGTTTTGTCAATTTCTGTCACATCGGAACAATGTTGTATTTTAATTTATCCTCAAAGCTACCTATTGGTTCCACCACTCCGACCCCTTATCTGACATCTGTTGTACTATTCCAAATTATTTGTAAATTACTTGCTTTTCTTAGTTTAGTAACACTACCCGCATGGTTGACTGATTTCTTGCAATATAATTCTGTTCCGACTGGATCGGTGTTCGTACCATCTACACTTCATTGACACCGTCAGGTTCATAAACAGCCTTTAAACGGTTTTGATATCATGAGGCAACCAACTCAACGTTAGGTGTACGAATATAATAGTTTTTTTACAGTAATTAAATTTATAACTCAGCTGAATAGTGGATTATGATTAAATACGTTTTAACGTAGAAAGCAGAGACATCTTTTGACTAATAGAACGATGTAAAATATATTTCGTCGATTGTGATAAAAAATGGAAAGTGATAGATGATTAGCTATCTAATTGGAGGGGGACCATCACAGGTTATATAGGTCTACGTGCTATTGTGAAGTGCTGTCCTCTATGATATCGATATCAGATAGAAGTGTCTTTCGGTGCAAGATTAATCTTATTTGCTTTCTCAATTCTGTCACATCGGAAGCAATGGAATGTCAATCTTGATTTGGTATAATCGTGTGTTTTTATTTATCCTCGAAGCTTCCAATCGGTTCCACCACTCTTTTCCCAGTTATTTTCAAATTATTTGCATTACTCTTCCTCATTAACCCAGACTACACTCCCCATGTCTATACATATGACAGAACATTCCGACTATTTAGTCTTTATTTTCATTGTTGACCATTTTATAATTGTGCTGTGAGTGGTTCAGTGATCGTATCATCCACACTATACTGACCCCTAGGGTTCAGAGATAACCATTAAATGGTTTTTGATAGCATGATGCAACCAACTTAACGTTATGTTTACAAATATTACTGTCTATTTATAGTAATGCAAGAAAATTTTATAACTCGCCTGTATCGTGGAAAGCAGAGACATCTTTTAACTAATAGAATAATGTAAATTATATTTCGGCAATAGTCTAACAATAGTAACTTTAAGTAGCAATTGAAGAACAACCAAAAATTATGATTACGAGATTAATAATATGTGACCTACCTAAACGATTGAGACGTGGTTGACGATTACAACATAACAAGAGTGAAGTGTGGATGAAACGTTTAGAGTATACAAAGTAAACATGAAAATTGTGTTGCCAAACGAGTCATATGAATGAAGTTTATCGGAATCCTTTCATAACGTTGTTCACTAACCACTGGGTAATACTGCAGGAGCCTAACATAGTTCGAATTGTATTCCTGTAATGGGATTATAAAGGCTCCTTTTATGGTGAAGTGTAAATATTGGTTCCTGTTCTGGAAAATCCTGGTAAAAAGGTTTTAGTAACGTAAGAATATTGCCCGTTATAGGGAATCTTTACTTCCAAGTAGTACAAAAAAGTGGACGAGAGATGATGAACCGCGTTTCTTTATAGAAATAATAATCATTTTGGGGGATTATTTGGGGGGCGAATGAAACCGATATTAAATATTTAAACTCCACTTATCACTCTCAAGTGATTTTGGGTACGTGAAATGTTCGTGGTGGTTCAAATATAAGAAAACTGTATTTCTACATTACAATGTCCACGATCTTCCCCGAACTTAAACGACGAACTTTTATCTTTACTGTGTTCAAGAACATACAGTTGTTTTTGGTAAACTTTCAGGCAACTCATTTTATCAATGAAATGCAAAACATCTACTGTGCCAATTACTAGATCGTATGTTTCCAAATTTTCGGTTATATTGTTTGAATTGATATTATCATAACCTCACTATTTTTGTCAAGTGCACTATCAGAACCACCTCGTGTTTTTCGACAAGTACATTATAGTTTACTTTTCCTATAATTTATGCTTTTATTCCCTCCCTGATGTCGAATAGTAAAGGTTACCGATGTAATCCCTCTGCTTGCTTCGATTTCTGACTCCGCTCAACACCATCTACATTCTGTAAAACAAAGTTCAACAATTTGTTTCAGATGGCTGCCACAGAATACAGGTGGTGTAAGGGGAATAGAGGCATTATATGGAGGAGCGCTATCAAAAAGTGGAATAGATTTTGTAAATCTTGTGACAGTTTATGATTATACCCTTGACTCTTTAACACACTTCTGCGACGATTATACAACTAAAGGAGAGAAAATTGACTTTTACTGTAAACTAAGTAATGGGAAAATTTTGCGGAACATCTGGGCGATTGAGGTATTTGACAGAAGATAACTCTGTTGATTCATCCAATAGCATTGAAAATTAGTTCAACGTCCAAAGATTGTATCAAAGCTGTAAATATACTAATCGATGGTTTTCGCAGGGGTCTTGTCGTTGATTATATTCGGATGCAGTTAGGCAGACGTAATTCTGGATCTTTGAAATGTTAAGTGATTATCTTTGAGCCCCAATCAACAAATTTTATTTCGTTCTGTTGATTTGAAGCGTCATAAAAATTGCGCTAAAAGCTACAAAGCAAGCCTTAAATGGCTTATGCGTCGCAATGAGACTTAATGGGTCGTCTTGTGAGATTCCCACTTAAGTTGCAACCTTAGGTTAGGTTAGGTTAGAGTGGCTGCTAACGCACACTTAGACCGTTGCCGGTTCTTTGTGATACCACAGGATCTTAGTCCCCTAATCCCTAACACTCTATTGGATCCATCCTGAGCTACTAATGTAGCGTAAAATGTCTCGCACCTTAATATCTGCAAGATCTGAAAGGTTGTGCATTACGTACCTACCTAAGTGTAAATGCCTTCTTAGTGCCAGTGCAGGACAAGAGCACAGGAAGTGAACAAGTGTCTCTTCCTCCTCCTCGTCCATACAGCTTCTACAGAAGTAATTTGTTTCTAGACCCAGTCTTCTCGCATGTTCACCGAAAAGGCAGTGTCCCGTTAATATTCCTACTATCCTTCTTAGATCTCTCCTCTCCAGAGAGATTAAGGTCTTAGAGCGATTCAAATCCAGCGTTGACCACATTTGTCTCACCCTCTCGCATGTGAGGGTGTTGGACCACCTCTCCAGTGCTAAAGTTTCTGCCCTTTTCCTCAGAGTCAGTGTTAGCTCCACTGTAAGCCCTTTCAGGCTTCAGCTTCCGAATTGTATCTTGCCTAGCTAGTTCGTTTGCCCTGCAATATTGAAATGCTCACTCATCTCTCGTTAAGAGTCGAGTGGCAATTCAATGTCACCCTAGACTTCAACAGCACTGCTTCCAGCGACTTGATAGCCGCCTGACTGTACACATAAATCGTGATATCCCTCTTGGATATCACGTTATGCCTCAACCATCTCAAGGCTTCCTTGCATTTGTTGGAGTTGCTCAAGAACGCCACAAATATAATCAAGGTTCGCCATTTCCTTCTTTAGCGAAACAATTATTGTCGAGTGACCTGCCTGAAGGTGTTTCCACTGAGACACGGCCGTTAGTCTTGTGGCTATGTTAACCACCATCTGTTTGCCATAGATATCTACTGAAAGAAGGTGTAACATGACCTCTGGCCTGAGTAGGTGTTGTCCTCAGTGCCCCGCTTATGAGCATATAGGCCATGCTTTGCATCTTGTCTAACTTCTTCCTAAAGGTTACTCTATCCAGTGCTGGCCACCAAACACTCACTCCATACATAAGAACGGGTCTTACTACGGCAGTGTAGATCCAGTGTACCAGCTCCGGTCTGAGACCCCATAACGTCTGGCTATTGCACTCCTACACGAATACATCGCTGTCGTAGCTTTGCTGATTCTCTCCAAGATATTTGGCTTCCAGCTCAATGTACTGTCTAAGATTACACCCAGAAATCTCGCTTTATCAGTAAAGACCAGTTTAGTGCCATTTACGGTAGGTGGGTTAGTGAAGAGTACCAGCTCAGTGTTAGATGGATTGGCTTCCAAGGTTGACTTTCCGCTGTCGTTTAGACATGCTATCCCTTTCCGACCTTCCGCCGCAGGATTTCCTCTGTTCTGATGTAAGCTGACCCTCAGAGGTCGCAGCCCACCTATCAAGTATTCTCTTCGCTGAACGTCGAAGTCTATACCTTTTCTTAGAGGTAGACCTACCTTCTCGGCTCTGTTTTACCTCTTTTTTTACAAATCGCAAATTGCAACCTTACAAAGCTACCATTACAAATCGGAGTGGTGGTAAAGACCAGAGATTGAACCACTTGCTAGTTTCCCGTATACTACACGGATTGTTATATTTTGTGTTGAATTTGAAGAATATTTCAAATAATTCTCAATAGATGTTTTGACACAATTTCACAGTTCACCGTCCCAGTTTTCATCGCATGGACGATAGCTGCTCATCTCTTAGCTTTTCTATTTATTTATTTATCTGGTGCTAAAGGTTTGAAAGAAGAAATAATTGAATACTAGCTAAAACAATATAGGAATACATGTTTAATAATTTTTATGGCAAGCCTCAAAGAACCGCTGAGAACCTGGCTTAGAGCAAGGGACCCAAAGAGATTAGAAGACGCATACGAGCATGTCGTGAAAGAAGCCAACATTAAAACTTTGAAAGGCTCATCACAGGAACAAAGTAAGAAACCCTATAAAAATTTCACCAGATACCCAAACAATTCAAATAAATACCAAATTAAATCAGAACCAGGCACTACTAGTAATCAAAAACAGTTTTATAGTAATTCTTATAAAAATAATTTTTATAACAAATTCGTAAAAACAGAACCAAGTACATACGTTAAACCCTATTCTCCAATTAAAATCGAAAAGGGAAAGACTTATAACAGAGGCAGCCATTGAGAATGAAAATTTTCAGGCAGAAGCCTCAGAAAATTCACAGTAGCAATGAATCTAATTAAAACTAGTGGATTGGGCTTTATAGTTCTGACCTGCGGTACTCAACATTATAAATTCTTGATCGATTCAGGTTCAAACAAATCGTTTATTCACTCTGATTTCGCTAAAGGAATAATACCAGCAAACTTAACTATAGCTAACTATAAAGATGACATTACCCATATTAAGCAGAAAACTATCAAAAAGTTTGAAGAGTTAAATAAACCAATAGAACTTTACATATTTAACTTCAATAAAGTATATGATGGATTATTAGGCCTTGAAACTTTAAATGAGCTAAATGCGGACATTTCATTAACGCAAAATCGACTCTTTAGTAAAATTTTTAATGAAGAAATTCACTTCAAATTATGGTCTTGTGTTTCACCAATAATCGTAGAGCCAAAATCTAAGCAAGTTATATAAGTACCCAAAGACAGAGGAATTCTAAACAGACCAAATTAAGATCCAGAACGATTTATTTATTTATCCAGGGATCTATAAAATTATTAAACCAAACGTAGCTTTAATGGAAGTCATCAATTTTTCAAACAATTCACTACAGTTTTATTTATTACGACCACCAAACGTACTACAATTTAACACATAATACGCGGAAATAAATCTCGTGTGGTCAAAGCAATAAATGGAAAAACTACAAATTCCGTTAAGTATAGGGCATCTGAATAAGGAAGAAAAAAGTAAAATTATCCCATTATGTCAAAAATTTAAAGACATTTTTTATAATGATAAACAAAAGTTAACTTTTAGTAATCAAATTAAACACGAAATACTACTATCAGACCCGAAACCGGTGTATGTCAAGCAATACAGACAGCCGCAAAATCTGAAAGAGGAAATTAAAAACCAAATAGAAAAACTGTTAGATAATGGTATAATTAGGCCATCAATTTCTCCCTGGTCCAATCCAATTTGGATGGTACCAAAGAAAACTGATGCCAACGGCAACAAAAAATGGAGGTTGGTTATCGATTTCAGGAAATTAAATAACCAAACAATCGATGACAAATACCCTCTGCCTAATATCACAAACATCCTAGATAGTTTGGGAAAAGCAACCTATTTCTCAACTATTGACCTGGCGAGTGTATTCTACCAGATTAAAATCTCTCCACGGGATATACCAAAAACAGGTTTTTCAGTGGAATCAGGCCATTACGAATTTGTGCGTATGCCTTTTAGCTTAAAAAATGTACCCAGTACATTTTAACGTATAATGGACAATGTACTAGGAGATTTTCAGGGCAAGCAGGTATTATGTTTTATGGATGACATAATAGTATTTAGTCCTAATCTTGAAGAACATATGAAGCACCTTTAGAAAGTATTTAGTAAACTTCGTCAAGCAAATTTAAAAATACAAGTTGAAAAAACATTCTTTCTGCAAAAGGAAATAAGATTTCTTGGTCATATAGTTTCATAAGATGGAGTAAGACCAAACCCATCAAAAATAGAAGCTATTGTGCAGTACCCTATACCCAAAACGGTGAAAGAAATCCAAAGTTTTCTAGGGATTACAGGTTACTATAGGAAGTACATAAAAGATTACGCAAGACTTGCAAAGCCGCTAACATCATGTCTCAAAAAAGGTTCAAAAATCATACATACTACTGAATTCGTTGAAACAATTCTGAATTCGTTGAAACAAGTAAAACAATTCAAACAGATCTTATCAAGCAATCCGTTGCTACAATTTCCTGACTTCCCTCAACCATTTGTGCTAACGACGGATGCGTCAAATTATGCATTGGGAGCAATTCTTAGCCAAGGAGTAATCGGATCTGACAAACCTATCGCATACGCATCTCGAACGTTAGGCTCTGCAGAAACAAACTACTCCACAATAGATAAAGAATGTCTAGGAATAGTTTGGGCATGCAAGTATTTCAGACCGTACTTGTATGGCAGAAAGTTTACTATTGTGACAGACAACGAATCTCTAATACACCTCTTCAATATAAAGGATCCTACATCTAAAATGATGAGGAGTTCATAGTGGTTTGATGGACACAGCCAAAAGTACTAAAGCAAATTGCAAATGCTTATTGTTATATCAGTGCCAGGGTAATATGGTCACAGAAGTGTCTGACTTAGCTACTCAGCACGAAATCCAAAAACTTGCACAAATACAAATCCACAGTGATTTAGTAAAAAGCATAAGTTTCAATATAAAAGAAACATCAACCTCTTTGAACGAGCTTAGGAACCAATTAGAAATTATCATTGACCCTAACCACGACAAAATCAAAGAGACATTTTTTATAAAACACGAAGTATTTCAGCGTTTTGTAACTAAAAAATCAACATACAACTCTGATGACGTTATATACATACTGAATAAATATCTTCGCAAAAAGCATGTTACAGCATTATTTTGTAATGATGCAGTATTTGCCCAAATCGATAATGTATATACTAACAGCTTCTCCGATTCAAGTCTGAAAATAGTTCGAGCAAAAATTCAAAGGATTGATATAGGCGATCCCTTAAAACAAGCCGAAATTATCATCAATGAACATAAGAAAGCTCATAGGGATATTAATGAAAATTATGCGAAATTAAAACGTAAATACGATTTACGGCAAATGCGCGAATTAATAGCAAGTTACATTTATAGTTGTAAAACATGTAAAACCAATAAATATGAGAGAAATCCACCGAATATTAAATTCAAAGTTTCCCCAACACCAGAAAGACCGTTAGAAATATTTCACGTAGATACATTTTGCTTGAAAGGAAAAACATTTCTAACACTGTCGACAAATTCTCCAAACATGGAATGGTAGAATTTCTGCTAGACAGAAGTTGGTGCAAGTTTATCTCTGGTGAAATTTCAACCATTTCAACCAAACCAGGACAACCATTTGACGAAATTAATCTAACCACATCTTTGGATAAAGTTCTCACATTCCAGAAGCTTGAACAATTCAACATAACCAACATAAAAACAATAAACAACATTCGGAAGTCAATAAATCACACTCATTATGCCACAGCAGGATTCTCTATAATTACGATTATTGCAATCGTAGCAACTTTCAGTTGTATTTTCAGAAAACTCAGATATGTATACAAGGATGTTAACAATCTCGGAAGGGAGGAGTCATGTCCCACACAACCAATCCCACGCGCAGTTAATATGTCGCAATCAAGGCATGCAAATTCCAACGAAATATAAGACGTGTAATTTATTTCTAAAATAATATTTTATTCTTGTTACATTTTTTCTTACCTTGCAAATATAAATTAGTTTTATGCACTTAATGCACTTTCATATTCAATTTCTTTAACTTATTTACAATTTTTTTTTTTTTACTTACTTTTCTGTGAAGTAAGCATTTATGTGCATTTATGCTCGCACATTTTTACTTTAATTTATAAAAACGATAATTAGAATTAATTTGGGATTGGACGAGTAAAGTACTCAAAATACATATTTAAACTTAAAATATATTGTTTTATTTTTTGGACGCAGAAATCCCAAAACATCAAACATTAAACTCTCCTATAATCCTTTTTAAGTGGTATTATACAGGCTTAGATATAGTTTCCCATAAGCACCTGAAATGAATCGAAACGTTTTGTGGACCACATCGGAATGAAATCTTCTATGTTTAGATTGCTTGATTGAGTGATGCAATATGTTTTGTACGTCTTGTGGCACCTTCAGCCTGACTCTTGACATTTTAGATTGCCTATGAATGGCTCTGAATTATGTTGCTTGTAGTGAAAGAAGTATTCTTTTCTTAAGAAGGCTATAATGTCAGCTCTGTTTCACCATGGTTCACCTGTATTCTTCATGAACGTCATGAATATTGATGGTTATACTAAAACTGCATCACGTGATCCTAAACCCAACAGTTTCATGCCATCAGGACATTCCTACATAATTAACTATTCCAAGTTCATAAATCGTACAAATTTTTCCTCTTGTGTCACACCTCTTCAGATTGATTCGTTGAAGACAATATTCACTTTGGGAATTTAACTTTCTATATAGGCCCTGAGCATTTTTATCATTGTTGGCGTATTGGTATAAACCAACGACTTAACGTGACCTTATAAAAAGAAATCACATGGCGTATAACTGCACAAGTCATGTAGACATTCGACACGACCATTTCTCAAAATTACACGGTTATCGAACATCCTTTTCAATAGATCAATTGTTTGACCAGCGGTGTGGCATGTACGACACAATCTTACTGGAACCACATACTACTGATGTCAAGTCGACCAAATTTTAAGAAGACTGTTACTTCCAATATGGCATGATAGCGAACTTTCTTTGACCGTAGCACTTTCGGCATGAAATCAACAAAAATTAACCAGGTAATGTATCTTGAATCACATAAGCGGATTTGTTGTTGCCAAATAATGCAAATTTTCTTGAGGCTTCAGTTCTTGAGCTAATTTCATCTTCAAAGCCACAATGTGGTTTGAAAGATTCCCCATTCCTTTTAACCGGCATGGAATGGACTGATCATTTTGAACGAGGACCACGCAAAGATTTTCTTTGATCGGTGCGATTTCTCAGTGACACAGCAACAACCAGTTGTTTTATAGTTTGACTCGAATTTAGTCATTATAGCACGCACAGCCTGCCCAGTGGGACGATTGTTACGACCGTAAATTACAACAAGTGCTCTTGTAGTTACGACCGTTCGTCATGGTAAAAATATAAACTTTGAACAAAGTTTTGACGTTCACAGATCATGAATTGAGACAAATAATGGAGACTTCAACTTTTAGTAGAGGGAAATTCGAACCCCGAATACACTCCTGTGTATCTCAAAATAATATTTTACAACCATCACTCGTCTTATATACCTCGAGAGATTTTATGAGATACATACCTTTGGGTTTCGTCAAATTTCCCAAAAAAACCAATAAAATTTTTGTGTTTTTCCAATCATAAAACATTGTTAAGACACACAATCCGTATTTCGCGTATGTACCGTCCCGCCCCTCTCAACTTATACGATCGTATCGTTTACACCATAGTCATTGGTTAAATGATATTCAACTTATAACGTGTGTGACAGTCGATCAAGTGACTAAGTGAGTAGTGTGAACTGAGAACAAGAATAATTATTTTACAAAAATGGAACCATTCCGAGCATCTTGTATCAAACAAATTATAGAGTTGCGCGAGTTGGAGAAAGCCGAAGATCAAAAATATAACTACATGTCCAGCGATAGTGTGACGGAAAGCAGTGTCAGTATATAATTTTGTATATAGTTATCGTGAAGTGTACTTAAAATGTATTCTTATATCATTTGTAGACAAGCAGCGATTCAGACGAATTTAGTGAGCCAACGACAGACCCATCCGGACATAAATATAGTAATTTTGGTTCATCGGGTAAGACCGTTTGTCGCGATGACAAGTATTTTGATGCTATCTATAAAGTTGCCGATATGCCATCGAAAGATGATGTGTACGGAATATTTGGAAAGAAAATTGCCTGCCAACTTCGCAACATTGCCGAAATGGACAAAACGGATGCGAATCACATTATGATCGTTCTACAAGAAAAAATGCAACGGTTTAGGAAGAATTTACAACAAAAGTTGGATGAAGATAGCAAAGATGAGAACATGGTTTCGGATATGTGTTCGAGTTAAGAAGTGTACCAAAAGTGTGTTGTTGTTGTTGTTATTGTAATTGATTGAATGAATTAATAAACTGAATTATGTCTATGGAAGCATTGGTTTTGATTCTAGCCGACCAAGTATTTATAAAATGCTGCGTTAAAGTATTTTATCACAGTGTATAGTCCTTACCGATGCCTCATGAGTTCTTCAGTCTCATGACCAATCAGTTGGCATCTATTGTGTGTTTTAAATTCGTAGGTTGAGTTGTAACTGGTTTTGGAACTAGAAAAAGAAAGCGGTCAGTATGGAAGTGGCCCGAGGTAAGTATGTCTATATAAACACAGCTTCTACCTGCCTAATAAAACTGTTCAGTTCCCGTGGGATAAATTTACCTTCATGTACTTCAAACTGAGACAGTTCAGGTATATTATTTTGATTGTCTGTCTCAACAAAGTTATCCGAGAATATAATTTTGTTCATAAATGACGCCACTAATGGCCGAGCTTGAAGTTCAGCAATCACACAGACACCATATAGTCAACATGCAATAGATCCATGGAAAATGGTTGATTAAACCAGTGCAGGCTAAACCTGTTAGGTAGTTTTCAGAACTGAGGACCATTAAAAAGTAGGAGACACTTCAATAGAAATAAGAGCACTGGGGAGAGTAAGGACTGCAATTTACATGGTGAACCCTAAATTGTATCGTTATCCGTCTGCTTCCATGAAGAACCTTGTGGTCGTAGTGTATTGCCCGATAAAGTAGTTTCGTTGAGCTTCGAATTCTACTGACAAGGTTATCGATTTCTCTCCCTCTGGTACCGGTGAAATCCTTTCTCGTGATGTTGGTTATAAAGAGCGTCCTATATTGAATTTAAGATCATCATTCCAACCATCGCCGACGTCAAGAAGTTATTTGATTTCCACTAATGAACCACAAACCACTCCTGACATTGTTCAGTCCAGACAGATACCAAGACCACATATTTTGTCTCGGGCAGTTATGAAACGAAGACTCATCCCGAATTCGTATAAGTACCACCTTTACCATCACCCAGGTAAAGAAACCGGTAGGGCAGATGGTGTAATCCATCTTCAGAGTATAAAGACATCCTTCACCAAGTAACAAAAGGTGGTTGCACCAAAAATTATTTTCTATGGAGTAAGTGCCCGATAATTCAATAGCGTGGCAATTCTTAATGGTTGGTATAACATCCATCAGTCCGGGGGAGTAGTATACATGACATCAATAGCAAGGGCGTGATGACTAAAAACGTCTATGATGTAAAAATTAATACATTTTTGAAAAGACCAGAATTCACATAAATTTGGCAGGTCCAAAATTCACATACATTTAGCAGAATCTTGTCTACATGGTTTTGGTTTTGTAAACTGATATTTCAAGTGGCTCGAAGTGGTACGTGTGCCATGCAATCCGTTCATTGTTTGCAATTCATGAGATTTCTGAGTTAGTGATAATGGTACCGCTCGACAATCGTCGTACATGATTTTTTTGACAGATGTCATTCTTCACAATCGAAAGACGGAAAATAGGATGTTTACTGAAAATACGATAATGCTAGCGCCTAGTCTCGGAATTACTGTAAGGTCCAAAATTGATTTCAACAGCCGTTACCATTACAACTGGGACAGTTTCATTTAAGATTAAAACTGAAATTGGAATTGCCGTCCGTTGAGACATACTCAACTACTATAACGAGCATACAAAAATTGTGGGTTTTGATATGAAACAGTCCAGTTACACTCCAAACATACTAGCCATTTTTTCCATGTGATGAAAAATCGCCTAATATGTCAATTAAAGAAATGTAACCTGGCCACAAACCTGTCAATAAAGAAATTGCTTCCCAAAAACCCTTGTAAGTTCCAAACACACAGCAATACTTGTAGTGGATGGCACAAGAAGAAGAAGAAGAGAGAGAGAGAGAGAGAGAGAGAGAGAGAGAGAGAGAGAGAGAGAGAGAGAGAGAGAGAGAGAGGAAGATAAGAAGATGAAAAATAGAAGGAAGAGGGATAAGGAGATAAGGAGTCCAGTCTTCATGAGTTCCAGGTTATTCCAAATACGTCAACTGATGTATTAAAAACTAATTTTGGAAATGGAATGTAACAGTTCGACATGCTTAGGGTAGAACCTGAGACAAATAGCTGCCCTTATCGTCACCCTATTTATTTGGGTAGACCAAGAAATTTTGTTAGCAACAAAATCGGATTTGTTTATCTTAACACCACCAATTTGAAATGATATAATCGGACTACGTGTGACCAACCCTGTTTTTCTCACCCCATATGAAAATTTCTACAATGTCGAGCCAAAAGATATGCATGTTTAGGATTGATAGTATCGGATAAAAAATTTGTAGGGGAAATGGTGAAACCCTGAAATACCATCTATCACCATTTGGATTCTAAAACAGAAAAGAAAATTGTTAATCCCAGAAACTGAATGCTTATTATTGAAATTCATCCATTGTTTAGTGACGAACTAGAAGTCTCCACTTGATCGGCCTTAACGAAAAGCATACTGGTGGTCTGATATGAGGTTATTGTCCTGTAAATATTTTATCAAATGGAAATTGACTTGGACATGAAGGGCTAGGTTTGCCACCTTTTATAAGCACTGCAGTTGTATATAAGCTATTTTCCATATTGATGGAAAAATGCATATACATATAAGAGTCAACCCACACAGGGCGTTAATGTTAGCAAGAACCCTCTCAAGAGTATATTCGACTCAACATCAACATGAGATTTGTGAAGGGTAGAATTGGCAGCAAATTAGGAGGCCGAAAAGTTAGCTTTTCACTGGGATGTTATGTAATTATTTTCTTCAGACTTTAAAGATAAGTTCTCTTCAACCTTCCTAGACTTACAAGAGTAATGGTCATAACAAACAATTGTGAACCTGAGCATATATAGTTGACTCCCGAGTCGAGTGTGAAGGGTGTGATTTCTTGATATATAGGACAGTATTCTTAAACAGATGTTGATGAAAAATGGTAACAATGCAGAATTGGATGTCCTGACTTCGGTCACTTGACCGTCTACACAACCATCGGTAGCGTCAATTCGACCCATAATTCACTTTCTTGGTGGTGAATTATATATGTGGTAAGCAACGTAACTCCCTAAAAATTAGAACATTCAAGCGTCTACTTGGCACGTTGTTGTAGCCTTCCGTTGTGCCCATTAGACCCATTTGCTAAAACAAGACCCATATAATTAAATTCGAGATGGGTAAGGGAGGGTCTCGAAAATAAATTCTTAGGACCTCCTGATTTAGAAAAAGTCCTGGCATAGTGCGGTCAAGATCTCGAATTGAGGCACTTCAATTGGTATTATCAAAGTGTTTGAACTCATATGAACATAATGCTATGTACGAGTTTGAAGTGATCTCTTAAGTTCCAGACGGTTGGATATTTGGTAGATTATTGATAAAAAAGTTCGAAGATGCTGCAAGTGTTACTTACGAAATGATTTTAGTGTTAAAGTGACAGTGCCATTGTATTCCGCAAATATCAACGACCTTTTTCGCTACTAAGCAACCACTTGGTCAAAATAGCACATCCCTAGATCTGTGTCTTAAAGCACATGAGATTGAGTACACACACCGGATGCACTTTCCACTCACATCAAAACTGTGCACAATAATACTTCAGAGGCAGATTACTTAACTAGGACTAGAAATAACAATATACAACCAGACGTTTACCAGCGACGGTGCTGTCGATTTAACAGTGGAATTGGGTGGGAGAACTTTGACAGAGTTGCCATACTGTGAACATCTCTCTTTTCTGATCATTTAAAGGAAATGATTGATCTATTTATAAATTTGGTCCAGCCACTGAAATATTGCAGACCCTATCTACGGTCGAGGTACGATGGAAACGGTATGCCGATACTCACATGCACACTCTCCATCATTAACAGCGGAAAAACTAAAAAACAAGTGGTAACCGAGTCATTGCAAGAGTTTCTGGAGTTAACTGCCACCTGGAGGAATCAACTGTTAGAGATGTGGGAGGCTGAGACATCTTTAAGAGTACAAGGACAACTTCAAAAGTACGAAAATATGTTTACTTGGGGGGGATCAAGATGTCCGACGTAAAATCAACATCGAGAACACTCCTCCCATCAAGCAATCACCGAGAAGATTACCGCTTATTAAGCAAGTCGGCTATCGATAAGATTTTGTGTAGACAATTGAAAGGTGAATAGCTAAGCATATTACGATGGATCGATGGCCCGTGGTATAAAGGGCCAAATCATACTGGATACAAAGAGTTTATATTGGCAAGTTCAACCCGAATATCGAGAGTACAGCGTTAATGACAAGGAACGAATTATGGGAGTTCAACGTGATGCCATTCGGGTTCTTTAATGCTCCAGTAATCTTCGAGATACAAATGGAGTGCGTACTACACACTAACATTGAAGTCCTGCCTAGTTTAAGGATTATGTTAGCAATTTGGTGGACATGTTGCAAAGATTCAGGAACGCAAAACATGCAGTTCAATTCTGAAAAATCCAGGGAATTCCAGGATGAAGTAAAGTATTTGAACCAATCATAGCAGAGAACAAAATTAGCACAAATTATTTATTGACTGAGGAGTCCGGTTACGCACAGTAAAAAGTCGCCACAATATATATGTGTTCAGAATAGATATGTCAATTTTTGTCACCGGTGTATCCGGTAGCGGTATTAATGTTTTTTTACCGAGCGATGAAACGAGTTTCTTCCGTATTTAAACCTCCCCGGCCCTATACAGTGAGTTTTGAGCTTGTCACTAGCTTTTATCTATATTGAACTAGTTTTCATCCGACTGAAGGATCCGTAATCCGAATTTAGTGAAATGGGATAGCGAGATACGGTAGATTACGGAACAGATTGCTGAAGACGAAAGTTAATTAAAACTAAGGAAGCGTCTTAATATTTCAGGAAAGCAGCATATATATATTTATTATAACCGCGTATAGTTAATTAGGTGTTCATCTGCACATATTTGAAACCAAGCCACGTTTATTGAATACTACCAGTTGATCAAACAGAAGTATTTCATATGTAATTATTGTCCCAACCATCTAAAATAAAAATGAATATTTATTTCAAATTAGATAAATTAATTGGTCCTCTTACCACAAATATAAGTCGTCGCGAGACTCTAAAATAATTCAAACCCGACAGCGAAACAATATCGCTAAATACATATTCCATAAATCGTTCAATTTCTATGGACCATATAGCCAACGATATATGACGCAAAATAGATAATGATGCCACCGATGCGTCGTTAACTCGAGACGCCGAAAATAATACTGTACATGTTTTGTCCAAAACAAACGACAGCGAAAACCAAAAATATATCCTCTTGATTTCAAAGTCAAAATCACTGCAAAATAGTAAAAAAATGCGTTATTCTGATAAGGCATACACACTCCCACCTGTAGTTACATTTTAACACTATTATACAGTTGCTGACATATAAAATACATGTTGCTGCCACACGAAAACATAATCGCCGGCCCAATATACCGATCGACATATGTAACAATTTCTGATAATCTCAAAAATTGCTCGCGTATCTCGTTCCAGTTCTGTTCGTTAAAGGGCATTTTTGCTAACGATTTCATCCGATCGTTGAGTTGTTTGAATCGACTGCCTAATGCGACACATACTGTGATAATTAATACATCCACATAGGTCCAACCGATGGTCATGGTCAAATTAATCCACTCACTTAGCAGCAGCATGTAGGTACTGTAATCAAACAGTACAGCGTAAGGGATTTTTAATCCCTTGTATAATTGCTCGAAAATGTCTCGATTGTATCCACATATTATGTTCCGTTTGTGAAGCGGATACAAGATTTGGCTTAGAAAAAGAAAGTGTTCAGCTGAAAGATGGAATATTCGTTTAATTTTGACATATAGACAATCGAATCATCGATGCTTACCAAAAGCTAATAGAAGGATTAAAAACGCTACCATTCTTAATTGAAATTTAAGACTCCATTCTTGTTTTTTATATGGTGGTTTCAACAGGGCACTTTCTCTCCACGACCACTCTCTGATTAATAAGTGCCAATTCATCGAAATTTGAAATAATAAAATGTGGGCCATACATCCACACACATCAAAAACGACGGCCCATATAATATTAATGCTGAAACTCGGCAAACCTCTAACCAACCTGAGAAGCAGGATAAAATCGAATATTGTGCACGACAATCCAACAATTGTTTTAAGCGTTTGAAACGATAACCATCGGAATCGAATTTTTCGTCTGTTCGTATCCAAACAGTTAACAATTGGCATCAAGGTGATACACTGTCCAAACCGTAGTATGGGTCCCATAGCTCGAAAAAAATAATCATCTTCGGCTACCCTATGTCTTTTGCGGCGAGCAGAATAGCTAAGCGGTTTCCCATAGTTCAAATCACTTTCGAATCTTGAACGCACTTCAATTATACGATGTGGTTGTGTACCATAACTATGTTTCGTTGACGATTGATATTTGTAATAGTCATTTGAGTTTGATGTGTCAACAAATGAACGCGTCATAGTGTTTCTACCATTATTAGCAACACAATTATTCTTCGGAAAATACACACGAGACTGGTGATATTTCACGCGCCAAACTACAAACACGCAAATAATTTTTATTTATGTGGACAACATAATCGCGATTATCTTTCAATAAATCGCCAAAGCATAATTACATTTGATTAAGTTTTCTCTATAATTACATGTGTGAACATGCCAGCATTAGTCAATTCCGATGACAATGTGTAAACAAAAAATTAGTAAGTTAGTTTAGAAAAAACGTCGAATGAAACGATTCGAGCAGTAAGTTCGTGACTATTAACTGATTAATATACATTCTGAACATTCTAATTCTATTCTAATTCTATTCTAATTCTATTCTAATTCTATTCTAATTCTATTCTAATTCTATTCTAATTCTATTCTAATTCTATTCTAATTCTATTCTAATTCTATTCTAATTCTATTCTAATTCTATTCTAATTCTATTCTAATTCTATTCTAATTCTATTCTAATTCTATTCTAATTCTATTCTAATTCTATTCTAATTCTATTCTAATTCTATTCTAATTCTATTCTAATTCTATTCTAATTCTATTCTAATTCTATTCTAATTCTATTCTAATTCTATTCTAATTCTATTCTAATTCTATTCTAATTCTATTCTAATTCTATTCTAATTCTATTCTAATTCTATTCTAATTCTATTCTAATTCTATTCTAATTCTATTCTAATTCTATTCTAATTCTATTCTAATTCTATTCTAATTCTATTCTAATTCTATTCTAATTCTATTCTAATTCTATTCTAATTCTATTCTAATTCTATTCTAATTCTATTCTAATTCTATTCTAATTCTATTCTAATTCTATTCTAATTCTATTCTAATTCTATTCTAATTCTATTCTAATTCTATTCTAATTCTATTCTAATTCTATTCTAATTCTATTCTAATTCTATTCTAATTCTATTCTAATTCTATTCTAATTCTATTCTAATTCTATTCTAATTCTATTCTAATTCTATTCTAATTCTATTCTAATTCTATTCTAATTCTATTCTAATTCTATTCTAATTCTATTCTAATTCTATTCTAATTCTATTCTAATTCTATTCTAATTCTATTCTAATTCTATTCTAATTCTATTCTAATTCTATTCTAATTCTATTCTAATTCTATTCTAATTCTATTCTAATTCTATTCTAATTCTATTCTAATTCTATTCTAATTCTATTCTAATTCTATTCTAATTCTATTCTAATTCTATTCTAATTCTATTCTAATTCTATTCTAATTCTATTCTAATTCTATTCTAATTCTATTCTAATTCTATTCTAATTCTATTCTAATTCTATTCTAATTCTATTCTAATTCTATTCTAATTCTATTCTAATTCTATTCTAATTCTATTCTAATTCTATTCTAATTCTATTCTAATTCTATTCTAATTATATTCTAATTCTATTCTAATTCTATTCTAATTCTATTCTAATTCTATTCTAATTCTATTCTAATTCTATTCTAATTCTATTCTAATTCTATTCTAATTCTATTCTAATTCTATTCTAATTCTATTCTAATTCTATTCTAATTCTATTCTAATTCTATTCTAATTCTATTCTAATTCTATTCTAATTCTATTCTAATTCTATTCTAATTCTATTCTAATTCTATTCTAATTCTATTCTAATTCTATTCTAATTCTATTCTAATTCTATTCTAATTCTATTCTAATTCTATTCTAATTCTATTCTAATTCTATTCTAATTCTATTCTAATTCTATTCTAATTCTATTCTAATTCTATTCTAATTCTATTCTAATTCTATTCTAATTCTATTCTAATTCTATTCTAATTCTATTCTAATTCTATTCTAATTCTATTCTAATTCTATTCTAATTCTATTCTAATTCTATTCTAATTCTATTCTAATTCTATTCTAATTCTATTCTAATTCTATTCTAATTCTATTCTAATTCTATTCTAATTCTATTCTAATTCTATTCTAATTCTATTCTAATTCTATTCTAATTCTATTCTAATTCTATTCTAATTCTATTCTAATTCTATTCTAATTCTATTCTAATTCTATTCTAATTCTATTCTAATTCTATTCTAATTCTATTCTAATTCTATTCTAATTCTATTCTAATTCTATTCTAATTCTATTCTAATTCTATTCTAATTCTATTCTAATTCTATTCTAATTCTATTCTAATTCTATTCTAATTCTATTCTAATTCTATTCTAATTCTATTCTAATTCTATTCTAATTCTATTCTAATTCTATTCTAATTCTATTCTAATTCTATTCTAATTCTATTCTAATTCTATTCTAATTCTATTCTAATTCTATTCTAATTCTATTCTAATTCTATTCTAATTCTATTCTAATTCTATTCTAATTCTATTCTAATTCTATTCTAATTCTATTCTAATTCTATTCTAATTCTATTCTAATTCTATTCTAATTCTATTCTAATTCTATTCTAATTCTATTCTAATTCTATTCTAATTCTATTCTAATTCTATTCTAATTCTATTCTAATTCTATTCTAATTCTATTCTAATTCTATTCTAATTCTATTTTAATTCTATACTTTACTTCTATGTAGACGATTCGGTGTAAATTAAGACAATTAAATTGAACTTTGAAAGGATTGGTACCACAACGATGAAATCGAATAGCATCAGGAACATTAAGAGAAATTTTGTAGTTCATAATCATGAGTAATTTATTTTATTCTTTAACAATTCCAAATCATCAATCAGTTTCAAACTTCTGATTTAGCATATGCTGGTTGTAGTAAGAGCAGTATTTATGGTTATATTGTCAATAACAATCATTTCGTAGGTAATAATTGTTCCAGTCATCTGCAAAAAAAATTGATGTTTGGTTATCATTTGGGAAGGTCATTTAATGATCAAATCAAAATTTCTTACTCCTAAAATAAATTTTTTTGTTATGTAGAATAATTTGTAGCCAGTTAAAGCGACAGTATCGCTCTGCAATTGCATCAAAAAACGTTCCGCATCCGAGTTCCACGATTCAGTAGGTATATCTCGCACTACATCATGCGGTTTTGTTGAAAACTCGTTAATTTGAGCCGCCGTAAATAACAGCGCCATGAATTTCCCAATCGAATAAATCAATGAATAGATGAAATAGATTTGATTAATCACAAATGGAAATTCACTGAAATATTAAAAATATATAACTATACTATATAACTAATGAATCTGACGTCAGTTCAGGTTTCACCTTACATTTTGACAATGCTGTAAAAAGTTATGCACAAGAAGTACACATTATTGAAACACACCAGCAAGATAATTATTCCAAAATTATCATTGACCAAGTTGACCATTTTCTGTAGTTGATTGTAGTGCAATCTGCATTCGGCCCAAAACGATGCTGGCATATTCTGTATAAAAACCAATTATGTGCATATTTTGCTAAATTATCTAGCTTGCTGATACCTTATTTTGGATTGATTTCAGGCGTTCCATAAACTGGCTAAACCTTTCCGTAATCCCAATGCTAAATATTATAATGAATAAATCAAGAAAATTCCAACTGACCACCATCGATACAGTCAACAACTCGAATACAACAACCACAAAATAGTTGAAACGGATATTTGAGTAAATATGTCGTTTAAAGAACGTAAACGTGTGCCCTGCCATATCTTCTTTAATATCGTTACACAACTTGACCTTCATGTAGTGAAAGTGCAGCTCCTGAGCTGTGTACATAGAATGTTCAGCAAACATACAAAATAAAAATACAAACGATACCAAACGAAGTTTTACTCTCAGCGAATATTTTCTTCTCTTGTACGGTGGAAACAAGAATACTTCTTCGAGATTGAGCCAACATTTCATAATTGTTTTCCAGTTTCGAGCGACCCGAACAAAATTGATCATTCCGATTAAATTTATTAAAAAGAAGGCTATCGCCGAAAAGTGATCCATAGATAATGTTGAAATAAAAACTTCACTCAGGTACAATATAAATTCGAAGAGTGCTAGTACTATAGCCAGTACGGATCGAAAAGTAAGAAATGAAATCCATTTGAATGTGATGTTGGCCACATCGCTGCTTCGTACATTTTGAACAGGGAAAAAATTAAAGAACTGCACAAAACGAATAACTGAAATAACTCATAACCGGATTAGTATATGTAACAACATCACGCCCTAACTAAATACTAACCTGGCCCAATTGCCCGATGTAGCGTATCGTCGCCATTCCCATGATGGTCAAATACTATCAAACCATTATTTTGCTGAACTATCTGACGTTGCAAATCAACAATTTGACGCATATTAAGCGCTTCCGATACACAACGAATTTTATTTTTGGTGCGGCTACGTCCCAAATTTATTTTAATCCGTTCCATTGCTAACCACACAGTGTGATTTGCACCATTCTCGAAATAACTCAGATAATCGATTGATTTTATACAGATAGCATGTTGTTTACGTTAATGGATATTATTTAAAATCACTGCTCGTCACAAAATGTATTACATATTGTTTAGTTATCAATTAAGTTTGGACAGTGTTGTCCACAAACTGTTTGCTACGTAAACTATTCTACTACTGATGTGAATAGCGTCCGAATACATTTCGAAATCACTGTAATAATAATAATTATAATTTAATGCTATCCAAGATGTATACGAATTACGTAACTGACATGCAACCTACATATTATAATACATTTGACTGCCCAATTGTCGTTATGAATTCGTACGAGACTGTCTACCGGGAGTTAAATTTATAACGTTATCATGGTTAAATCGGGCACATATTGTGATGAGTACAAAAAAATTGAAATTTATAAAAAAATATTTGCAAGAGGTCCTGGACTGCAGCTATTCGACCACCATTCAAATGCAGATACATTTTTTCGGGCTATTGGGCCAGGTAGTACATATGTATACAGGTGATCGATTTTTAGTGATCGAATTATATTTTTTGTTTCAGTTCTGCGTTTTATCAATTTATTTAGTTTTCTGCCCGTACAAAATCTGCTCACTCACGATGTCAATGAACTCGACTTTGAGTGGTATTCGTTTCTTACAGTTCGTGCAATGATCTGCATTGGTTTAGTTATATTCGAATTTGGCCTGTACTTGAACGAATTTCGTCATTTATCGATCTCACTCGAAGAGCTTAACACTATCGCATTTTTTACTGTAAATTTGCTCGGACTGATCTTCTTCTTTTATATTGCTCGAAATTGGAAGAGTATCATGAAACGTTGGACAATAAACGAGGAAATCTTTTTGCAACCGCCGTACAAACGACCGCGATTTTCGTTAAAGCTTAAAATTCGATTGGTTGGATTTGTGCTGCTGTTCGGAACGTTTACCGAACATTTTTTGTATGTCATTCAGATGTTCTACCACAACTACATGCGTATCAAAATATGCCATTTAGTTGATGATATACCAGAGTACACGTTCAAGAACTATAAACGCCATGTTTATACCAATTTCGGGTTTAACTATTTTGTGGCATTTTTGTATCCTTTTCTCAAGTTATCAATGGCAGTTGTTTGGAATTTCTTGGATATTATTATTGTCTTGATGAGTATTTGTATTAGCCAGAGATTTGGGCAGTTAAATGAACGAATCGAAACGGCCGCAAATAAACAAATGCCCGAATCATTTTGGGCTGAATGCCGACAGCATTATAATCAGCTGTACGATATTGTCATCATGGTTAATGATAATTTTGGCGTGATCATTGTGTTAGCTTGTTTCAACAACGTGTACTTTTTGTGCACCCAGCTGTATAATAGTGTAATGATGTACGTATATAGTGATTTAAGTCTTAGTTGCCCACTAACTAAAAATATATTTTGCAGCGATTTCCCATTCCTGTCGGACCGGATCTACTTTATCGGATCGTTTGTGTTTTTGGCGAGCAAATTTGCCACCACATTATTGACTGCGGCCAGAATCAATGATCTTTCATTGAAACCAATGTTTGTACTTCAAACGGTCCCACCAGAGTCGTGGAACTTGGAAACGGAACGCTTCATGTTTCAGCTGCAGCACGAGTGTGTTGCCTTTACCGGATCGAAATTATTTTTTTTGACAAAGAAATTTATTCTTGGAATGAGCGGAACCATGGCCACATATCAAATAATTGTAATGCAAAATTTAATAGTGAAAACGACTATGGCTGGATCACAGCTATGCGATTAAAATATAATTTATTCCTAAATCAGTATATTAATAGTGATTCTTGATATAGTTCAACCGGGTTGTGTTACAGACAGGATTATCCTCCACATCGTAAGTCGCTTCTTCCATTAGCACCAATTCATATGTGACGATTGTGGCAGCCATCTAAAATACAACACACTATATAGTTTATACTCTCTATACATATAATCCCATAAAACGATTACCCCTAGGATAATCCTTCGCGTAAAAATAAAAAACTTTCGACCAGTCAACGCGATTGGTCTATTACCATTTAACAAATCAATCATGCATTGTGTATCAATATTCCACACTTTTGACGGCACATCATGCAACACATTGAGTATACAATGTGCCATTTCATTGATCGACGCGGCCAGATACAGGACACAAAACGTTTGCGAAATTAGGCAACAAAACGAAAACCAAAAATGAATCCTACGCAGAATGTGTGGTATAGCCCTGAAATTCAAACCCTAAGTATAATCACATATCTTATTCGTTGATTGACGGTTATACAAACTTTAAACTGTTGAACAACTGGAAGCATATTGTAAATAAATTGTTTCCACACGACAACATAATTAAATACGAAACCTCATTGTCGATCAAGCATAGTAGATCGAGCAAATGGACGAAATGATCTCGAAGTTCGGTCCAAAATCGTTGACCCGTCGCCGTTAAGTGATTATCAATGAGCCTTTTGTGGAGTTGTTTAAAACGAGTTAGGAGTCCGATACAGATCCCGATGAGAAATAGATCGACAAACTTCCATGAAAATAGTAGGCATATGATCATTAACTGATCTCACATTTACAAAAAAAAATTATAATCTTTTATACATGGGGTGCTGGTGTATGTACTTACGTATGACAGAATGGCAGCAAAACTATTGAATGGCATGTACAGGAATACATGAGGCTTCTCTTTGACAAAATAAAAATTTATAAAAGTTACGTTTGGAAATTGACACCTGGTATACTGGAAATAATCATAGATCAGCGTCGACCCTAAGAAAAGTAAGTGCTCACTTAGTCCCAACACAATATATAACCATCCCGTCTTTCTAATTTTCGCTTTCAAACTTAGTCCATCCAATTCGTACGGTTCGTATAAAAAACAATTTTCCAGTGTCCGCCATTGGATCATAAAATATTTCCATCTTTTGGCCATCATTAAAAGTATTATTGCACCCGATGTACTTTCGACGATAAAAATTAAATTCGACGTGCTAGTAAAATGAAAATTAAAATTGATCGCATGTCGACACGCTAGACCAATTTCGACGAGTCCACAACATATAAAGACAATGGCGGCGATGGTACGACAACTGATTGTTGAATATGTAAGCTGATTGAGATCATGGCTTTTGATGCCAGCGATCGGTAATACGGGAAAATATTGTGCAATCCGAACAATAAATTCAATCGATTCGTGAAACGTTTCGTGCTTCGAATTGGCTGCAGAGAAAATCATGATCCAGAAACATTAGATCTTGTGTATTTATTTATAGGTTAACAAACTTACTTATTTGAAGGATGTGTGGTTTCTTGACTCGATTAAAATTACGGCCGAATCGAAATGAATACAATCGGATGTTTTTCATTCCTAACTGGTTTAAACTCTGAGTTGGACAATTTATACTTGCTCAAAGAAATAGTGACTGTACCACACATATGATATTAGTTTGGTGTGTCGATTTTAATCTATAAACTCACGATAATTCATAATGGTATGTTAGATATGTGTGGAAAATAATAAATTTAATCATGACTTTGACCATAAGCACGAATTTGATACTAAACGTGGCGCAAATCGATAATATTGCCCATAAAGACTATTTATGAGTTAAACAAACCACTGTCTTGTTGAAATGGTTGTTGGTATGTTGTCATCTTCAATTGGAAGGCTTTTGTCTAAGGTCTCATGGCTAAGCACGCCGTCGATGTAATGATGTATGGTTGTATACTGCCGTGACTTCTGTCGTGCTACCGCTGTAATATATGTGCTTACGGTCGCAAATGTCAGGGTGATCGACGAAGGCAAATGATGTCTGCGTCGTTACAATCTACTGGCTGAACAGTTATGAGTATTGGTGAATATAATATATGATGGCCGATGGATGAAGAAACCATATTAAGTATACGTTATTGTTCGTTTTCGTCTCAACCACTATTGTTCTATTATCAGATTATTTACTAAAGTAGTTGTGAGGTACGATTTGGGTTTAAATCAATTTTATTGTGTAGTCTTTACCTGCGGGTTAGCTAATTGATTGAGTTGATTGTTGGAAAAACCACTGCGCAACAATCTCGAATTAAACCGGATCAATTTTAAATCCCTGATGATCATACAAATTAAACATCATGGTCGAGGGTCGCGAAAATATTTACAGTTCCACTTAATATAAGCACTGAGGTCGAATTGTCTATCTCCCTTTGTACGTACGCTACTATATTTCAGGTGGAAACTGCTGCAATTTATAGGGCAAAGAGTGCTACACTAAGCAAAGAGTGCAAAGAAGATGAACTGCAGAGATCATCACATCTGCATCCTTTCTGAAAGCTAAGCCGTTCCAAAGACAGTTGGTTTCAATACTGTTTCATCAAAACTTGTTTTGAAGATGATACTTGCCTTAAATCGTCTAAGCAGTCTGAATAAAGTTACACTTTACTGAATACCCAGTCATATGGATGGATGGAATGGCGTCATTAGCTCGATAAATTAAAATTGACTGTCACGTTGGTGATTTGCACCAAAAGAGATTAGATAGCCTCATCTCTAATCCTTCTTAAACTATGATAGACACACGTTAAGGATCTTGGTGGGCATTCTCAAGAATCATTGGTCCCTAAATCATCATATGTGGTGAATTAAAATTCGGAACATTGCAAACTGCGAACAGTGTGGAGGAGGAGAAGATGAAAATGTTGATCACTTCTTGTGCTCATGTTGTTTATACTCTTCCCATGGACTTTACTGCTTTGGATCACAATTCCTATTTGTGGATCAACTGACGACTTATAGGATACCAGATATTTTGGAGTTCATAAGAAGAACAAACAGATTTTGTAACTGAGAGTGTATGTCTGGGATGTCACAATGGGGCAATCAAACCTTAGTGATTGGGGGAAAACATTTAAGCACGCCTAGTCCTGGACTCAAACCTATTGCAATGTGGATTGCAACCTATGTATTCCGAACTTAAATCCTTTGAGTTCCAATAATTTACTGTAACCTTTCAAATATCAAGCCCTTCCACAAATTTTGATCACCAATCACCACATTACTAATAAATTGTTCATGGCTAACTTTCGTACAGCTTCTGAAACGGTGATCGACTTTATTCTATAATTATAAGGTGATCACACTATAGAGTCTGTATTGTAATACTACTCTAGCGCATACATTCTCATTTTTCTATATTTTAAAACCCGCCTTGGTTACAGCCACTTATTTCACATTCCATATACAAGATAACAGTGTCTTTCATCGCATATTAGTCACACTAGTATATGATCTCTTCTTAAAGCTCAGATACTGGCAATAAGTGTACCATAAGTCAGAAACGTCACTACCTTGATTCAGGACAGTTGTAATGGTATTAAAGGTATAGTAAACGACCAAAACACCCGAGTTAACGACCGAAACACCTGAGTTGCTGAAACACCCGAATGTATAGTCTTTTTTGGGTGAGCAGTCACAGAATTACGGTGTCTAGTGTTCCTCTTTCTTTTATGTCGTGATAGATGTAATTTCTTGTAATTTCTACGATTGATATCCAAAGAGGGAAACTTTTGGGGAATTACGGTTATAACAGGCCATTCGATCTTGTTAGGATCTCTTTCTCGAACCAAATGAATTACGTAAGATGATTAATGCGGACAGAAGAGCTAGAAATGCTTACAATCAGGTTGGATACCATTAGGGTTTCTTCTGACCGTCTATGTACGGAACGCCTCGATTTGGATCTCTAGAAGTACTCCGCGATAATTTATTATGTATTGAGATACCAAGCGGTAAACTTAAGTTAAATATCGCAAACAGTAATATTGCCATGTTCAAAAAGGAAAGAATTATTCCTACGACGATCAGTAATCAGTTCTAACAAAACGCTCGACGAAAACTCTCGGAGAAATACTCGACAAGAAACTTACCTAGGAACACATCCTCTGTTCATTGATAATTTAATGCGAACAAGTGTAATAGAGGCGAGGGTTACTTAGTAGACCATTAATATACGATCAGAGAACTAAATGACAAATAAGAAGAGAGATCAATTGTATGAAGCTTGTCTCAGATCGAAGTAACGTGAAAGTGGTCTCAGATTGGAAACCCTGTGGATGGAAAGTGATTTTTGTGAGTAAAAATCTTAAAAGGTAGCAAAGTGTTTTCTTTGCTTTAAGCTTTTTTGAAGGTTTTTTTTCACCTACAAAATATGTATTTTTATTGAATTAAGGCCGGAGTTTTTTATGAAATAACACTCGCATAGTTACTTATACCAGATATTTTATTTAGTATAATAAGATCGCTGCTTATACTTATGGAGATATCTCCAAGTTTTGAGGGAGAGTTCAAATTAAATATCGAAGCTTTAATATTCGACAAACTCGATCAACAGCTACCTGAAGAAAACTTCAATACAGACAGCTGGATTCATCTCAAACAAATACAACTTGCTGACCCACATTTCAACAAGTCACAGCCAATTGATCTTATCCTTGGTGCAGATTATTATCCGGAAATAATAAAAAACAACATCATCAAAGGTCGTCAATTGGAGCCAATGGCACAAAATACAGAATTTGGGTATATAATCATTGGAAGCAGAAGTGACACGAGCGTACAGCATAAAACAACAATGACATCTACCAAAATAATTGAGGATCAATTGAGTTTACTGGTAGAAAATGACTCAATACCAGAAGAAAGAACTAAAACTGAGGAAGAAGTCAAGATAGAAGAGCATTTCCATTCAACAGTAGAAAAGGGATTGGATGGTAAATACATAGTAAGAATCCCGTTTAAAGATGATCATGTAGAGCTAGGAGAGTCAAGAAAGAAAGCAGCTGCCAGACTAATCCAAATTGAAAAAAGGCTTCAAGAAATATGCATTCTTCAAACAATTATATCATAAATTTATGCAAGAATACATAAATCTAAAGCATATGGAGCCCGTGCAGCAAAAAATTGATGACGACAAGGCAAAAAATATCTACTACATAGCCCATCACGGCGTATTCAAGAAGGATAGCACCACCACTAAGCTGAGAGTCGTGTTTGATGCTTCATCCAGAACAACAACAGGAGTATCACTAAATGATTGTATGATGAATGGTCCAAAATTACAACAAGATTTAGCAGATATTTTACTACGATGGCGAAAACACAAAATCGTAATGACAGCGGACATAGAAAAAATGTATCGCCAGACCTGGATTAACGAGGAAGACTAAAACTTTCAACGAATATTATGGAGAAATCACCCCTCTAAACCGATGGAGGCATACAAATTGAAAACAGTGACATACGGAACAACAGCAGCCAGTTTCTTGGCAATAAAGTCATTACAACAGCTGGTCACTGTCAAAGCCAGTGAATATCCAATAGCATCAAATATCATGTTGGCAGATTTCTATGTGGACGACTTGTTAACAGGTTGTGATAGTATAGACGAAGCGATTCAAGCAGTACAAGAGTTAAAAGCACTCACAGAGAAAGGTGGATTGAATCTACGGAAATGGTTCTCCAACTCAAAGGACCTACTGAAACACATTCCTAGAGAACTACACGGTAAACGCAACATGCAAATCAAGTTAAATGACTGCATTAAAACGCTAGGCATTCTTTACGACCCACAAGAAGACAAGTTTAGATTTGATGTCGAAAAATTGCAATTATCGAGCAAACAGCCAACCAAGCGGTCACTGCTATCGGATTCATCTAAGCTCTTTGATCCAGTAGCATGGCTGTCCCCAATAACAATCGCAGCAAAAAATTATGATACAAGAAGTATGGATGACTGGAACAGAATGGGATGACCCGTTACCGGAAAAAATTAACACCAAATGGGTTAAATACAAAGAAGAATTAAATGAAATCAGAAACATATCAATACGAAGATGGATCAATACAACTAACAAAACCGAAACTCAGCTTCATGGGTTTGCTGATGCCTCAGAAGATGCATACGCTGCCACAATATATTGTCGAACGGTAGACGAAAAAGGAACAATTACAACACAATTGCTAATATCGAAAACTCGAGTAGCTCCAACAAAAACAAAGTTATCAATCCCTCGACTAGAGTTGAATGCAACTCTATTATTGGCCAAACTACTTAAACACATACAAGGAATTTTGAAAATCAACAAGATAAAAACATATGCGTGGTCAGATTCAGCCATTGCCCTATGTTGGATCGCAGGGGAGCCAAACAAATTTAAAACGTTCGTAGCCAACAGAATCTCGACAATCAGATCTATATTACCGACAACAACATGGCATCACGTAAAGTCATGCGACAATCCAGCAGACATAGCTTCACGTGAGACAACTCTTTTAGCACTCACAAAGAACAAATTGTGGTGGGAAGATCCAGATTTTGAGCGATGCTCAAATTACAACCGACTAAAACGCATAGTCGCTTACTGCAAACGATTTATCAACAACAGCACTCTTAAAACCAGTGATAAAAAAGAATTAACCAGTTCAGAAATTAAAATTGCAGAATCAATAATTTTAAAGGCAGTACAAATCAAATTCTATCGCTAAATCCAACAATAGATGAAGACGGTTTGCTACGAGTAAATGGAAGACTACAGAACTCAATACTCACAAATTCCAGTAGAAACCCAGTAATTCTAGATAAAAACAACATAGTCACACAGAGAATCATAGAAGATGCTCACATCAATACCTTACATATGGAGGCATTCAATTATCTTTATCTCATCTAAGAAACAAATTCTGAATAATCGACGGTAAACGTGCTGTAAGACAGATAGTTCACAAATGTATCATCTGTTTTCGTCATAAACAACAACAGTCTAAACAACTAATGGGAAACTTGCCAGCTTGTCGTGTGCAGCCGGGAAGACCGTTTGCTAAAACGGGAATTGATTACGCTGGGCCCATTCAAGTAAGAACAACCAAGGGTAGAGGTCATAAGACGTACAAGGGATATATTGCACTGTTCATCTGTATGGTAGCGAAGGCCGTCCACATCGAGATGGTAAGCAGCTTAACAACCGAGGACTTTATTGCTGCCTACAAGAGATTCATCTCCAGACGAGGTCTGTGCACAGATATATACTCCGACAATGGAACCTACTTTGTTGGAGCAATTAACCACCACATTCTCCTCTTAAAGATAATCTTAAAGCAACAACCAATACTGGTTAAATTATAAAGATGTACTGATTCCCTACCTATATATTAATGATTCCATTCTATTTTTTCAGAAGTGGGTATATTTAACATAAGAATGGAAATTCAAGTCAGAATCAATTAACATTGTCAGAAGTGGCCCAAAATTGAACTTATAACGATTAAGAAGTATAGATCTATAAATCACTCTATTATTGGTAAGCATTTGGCATATTCGAGCTCGATAATTACTACTTTAGCTGAAAGTTCGAAAATGTCTGTACTCAAAACAGATGGTTCAACAGTTCCAAATACCCATACCTCGCTATACGGCCTAGATACGTTCCGAGAAAGTTGGCCGTAAAGCAAAAACCCCTTAAACCAAATCCATTTTTTTTGATACAAATCCATACAAATTCATTGGATCCGTTCTAATTTCTCATAAAATATCACAATTTTTAGTTTCAAATCCATTTATTCTTTTTATTTTATTCAAAAATACATAACAAATAATAATATGTACATAAAAATCATAAATTCGATCTATGCTGTCATCATCGCTTTCAGTTGTTGTGGATTGGTTCTTTTTTCATTTCTTGATAGCAGTTAATGGTTTCTTTAACTCTCCGACCAACTCTAGCACTACGTTTTCTCGGCACCTAAAAATTCAACCACATCATTGTCTTCCAAATCTCTAAAACCAAGAACATCAGCTAGACTCATTAATTTTACCAATCTGGCCATATTTTTTTCCAAACGTGGTTTAAAGTGGTTCGTTCTAACTCCTTCAATACTATTCGGAAATATTGTGTACAGTGTCTTTGATGTTGTATTTCTTTCAAAACTCTTTAATGTCGGTTTCGTTTATAAGCTTTCGAAAAGTTCTACGCAAATAATATGCTTTAAAAGTGGCAGTTTCACCCTGATCCATTGACTGAATCAGAGCTGTTGTATTTTTCGGAAGAAAATAAATTTCTACATCTTCAGACAATCCAGATAAATTAACTGGATGACCTGGTGCATTATCTAATAAGAGCAAAGCGTTATTGCTCAAATTGTTTTCTTTTAAATATTTTTTAAATTCTGGACAAAAGTAATTTTTGTACCAGTATTCAAAAATAATCTTGGTCATCCAAGCTTTCTTATGTTGGATCTCCAAATTACGGGCAATTGTTTCTTATTCAACCCTTTAAAAGGCCTTGGATCTTCGGAGCGATAAATTAAAAGTGGTTTAGGCTTAAAACCACCCTCAGCATTCGCACCAAGAAGCAAAGTTAGGCGTTCCTTAAATACTTTGTAACCAGATGCAGATTTTTCACTTTTTGAAATAAAAGTTCTCAGAGGCATTCGTTTCCAATAGAGTCTTGTTTCATCCACATTGAAAACTTGTTCAGGCTGGTATCCTCCTTTTTCAATAATTCGTTTTAAAATATTGGGATATTCATTAGCTGCAATATAGTTGGCACTAGCTGCTTCACCTTTCATTTTTAAGTTGTGCAAATTGTGTCTGTTTTTAAATTTTTCAAACCACCCTCGGCTGCCATGGAAGCTTTCATCTTTGCTAGAATCATCGATTTTGCTAATGTTCAATTTCTCAAAAATATTTTTGGCCTTTTTTTGGCTCATTGGTATCCTTCGTTGGTTATTGTCTTCAATCCACAAAACTAATAATTTTTCCATAATACTAATTTCTTGTCGAGTTAATTTAGAAACACTTAAAGGTGCAGCAGATTGTGAATGTTCTTTAATTTTTTCTTTGTTACCCCGAATAGTGTGCACCGTAGATTTCATCAGTCCAACTGATCTACAAACGTCTATGGGTACCATTTCGACTATCCTCATTGAGCTTTGATTTTATTTTACGGTCTTGACATCATAAAATTTGTTGTAATAGATTTATACCAATAGCTAGTAGCAATTGGTGTTAACATTTATGGATTGCATGTCAAAAGAACAATTAAATCCAAATTTTAATCCGCATAACCAATTTGAATAATTAATCCGAATGATACAACAACCAATTCATAATTACATGCATGTTGATACGAATTACCTATATATAATTCATTTATACGAGTACATTGCAGAGTACCACACAAGCAAGATGATGGAATGGTTCAAAACCATTGTTGGACGTGAGCGTCCCAAAACTAAAATTCTACGGGTTTCGGAAGCGAATGATCTCCACGAAATTGAACATCATGTGAATATGGCCGACTCGTTTTATCGGGCAATAGGACCAGGTTTGTATTTATTAACTGACTCATGATTGATACTTATTGCCAAACTGTTCCTATTTCATATTAAGTTATTCGATTTGTGCAGTTCTTCAATATGTTTCCTGCTCAAAATGTACTCGACACTGATGTGGCCAACATTTCGTTCCATTGGATATCATTTTTAACTCTACGATCTATTCTGTTTATTGGACTGGCGCTGTTGGAGTTCTTTTTATATTTTCGAGAATGTAGAAAAAGGTTGACACTAAGTTTTGAAGAATTCACAGTATCAGCCGTCTTTACGATAAGTATAGCCGGTATGATAAATTTCGTTCGTATCGCTCAACACTGGAATTCGATAATGAAACGTTGGCTCAATCTTGAACAAGTATTCCTGCTTCCACCATACAAGCAACGACAATATTCACTGAAGCTTAAATTTCGTTTGGTTTCGTTTGTATTTATATTTCTTATGTTCACCGAATACGGCCTGTATGTAGCACAAAGAGTGTACTACCATTACATAAAGGTCAAATTGTGTCACAGAGACAAAGATGATGTTGAAAGAAGAGAACAGATTTACAAGTATTTCAAGGCACATATTTACTCGAACTTTGGCTTCAACTATTTGTTAGCTGGTATTTTTGAGTTGTCAACAATAACACTTGTAGTCATTTGGAATTTTCTTTATATATTCATTATTCTATTTAGCATTGGGATAACGGAGAGATTTCGTCAGTTTATTGACCGTCTGGAGACTAGTCGCAATAGGGTACTGGGCCACTATAAAGTAATATTTATAAAATTATGTATGTTTTTTTTTGTTACAGAATATGCCTGCATCATTTTGGACCGAATGTAGATTACACTATAATCGACTGGACGACATGGTTAACATAGTCAATCAGAACTTTGGAATGATAATTCTATTAGTGTGCTTCAATAATTTGTACTTTATGTGCACCAAAATTTACAGCCTCGTCAGAATGTATTGTTTAAATAGAACTGAGCCCCCCCTACAGATTAGTAAATATTTTTTTCGAATTTCAGTGATTTTACATTTGCGATTCAACACATCTACTTCATCTATTCGTTTGTTTACTCAATTGTTAAGTTTCTGGCACTTTTATTTACGGCCGCACAGATTAACGAGGTTGCGATGAAATTACATGGCGTTGTGCGAGATATACCAGTTGAATCATGGAATTCGGAAACAAAACGGTTTTTCGTCCAAATGAAGAACGAATGTGTGGCCTTAACTGCTTATAATTTGTTTCATATGACAAACAAATTTGTTTTGGGGGTTATACAGTGCGGCAATAACCTCTTAACATTATGCTAATAGAGAAACTTTTATTTTTAGGTAGCTGGAACAATAATAACCTATGAAATAATTGTAATGGATAATGTATCGGTGAACACACAATTATCAAAAGCCGGTCTATGCTAAATCTGATTGCTCAATAGTGGAAATCTTTGTGTTTAAATATACTTTTTATTCAAAATTATTATAAAATAAAGATTATATAAAAAGACGGTTTAGAGCGAACCTCAAATTAAAATATGAGTATTCAAACCACTGCGGAACGATAAGGAACTAAATAATGTTGCCCCATGTCCTTTCCAAATTTTTTTAGCATGTTAACAGAAGTTCCAGACTATCCCAATGCCTGACTAGCACGCAGTCTGGTGTAGCACACAAATAGCCCGGTATCTTCCGATATGGAATCAAAAACCCCGTTAAACTAGTGCAAAAGTTTCTTGCAATTATCAGTAATTGTTAGTAGATGTCTTATTTTTATATGCAAACAAATATAAAGGCATTCAAACAAACAAAACCTTCATCAACTGTTTATATGTTGGCCATCGAGTACAAGAGTGTAGATCAAGAGCGAGATACCAACGAAAGCACCTCACTTCACTTGATGTAAATCAAAACAATGAAGCGACTGCTCAATTCGACAGTATTTAACTGACCAAAGTTAAGAGTTAAGTGGAAGTTAGTGATCTTTAAGATACAATTGAGTTCATATCCTTCACCAAATTTGCACAAAATTGTTTTACTCAAGATTAAGGACATCAATGGTCAATACTAAGCATATTGGGCGCTGCGGATTTTGTATCTCAGGCATTCATCATTTCTGAGATATGAATGCACGAATGGAAGCTAGAGGGCAAAATTGCAAGGAACTATTATATAAATGACGATAAATGGCAAATTAGCATTAGCAACACAAGGGCTCATCGTTCCAAAGGGGTCTGACAGCATTTAAATCATTTTTGGTTCAATTGGTGGAAATTGTGAAAATTAATGGATGTGAAGTATGTCACAGATCCCAGATTTCTTCAATATGTAGGTATCACACTGTTAAATACAATTCCCATTGGAAAATAAGTACTTTCCTATAAGAATTTTTAGTACAAATTTAAACAATTGAGTGTTATTTTTGTCGACTTACATATATTAAAAATGATAATTAAGAACTATATGCCGAAGTCACACAAAAAAGAGGTAGTTTAAAGTAGAAAATATATTGGTCTATAAAATGTTATAGTCAGAAAAAGATTACCAAATCAAATATTGACCAATAATGGCCATCTAATTTCGAGCAAAATTTATGTCAATATACTTAACAAGAAAATATTTATTTCAAAAATACCTTGGTCAAGCGACTTTAGCACGAGGTGGTTTAAGGTAGACAATATACTTGTCAACCTCATGTAATAGTCAGACCTGGATCAACATCTCTAGGATTGGCCGATAATGGCCATCTAATTTCGAGTCAAATATATGTTAATATACTTAACAAGAAAAATGTTTTTAAAAAAATACCTTGGTCAAGCGACTTTCGCACGAGGTGGTTTAAGGTAGACAATATACTAGTCAACCTCATGTAATAGTCAGACCTGGATCAACATCTAAATCCAATATAAATCCATCCAATAATGGCCATCCAATTTCGAGTAGAAAATATGTCAATATACTTAACAAGAAAAATTTTCTTAAAAAAATACCTTGGTCAAACGACTTTAGCACGAGGTGGTTTAAGGTAGACAATACACTAGCCAACTTCATGTAATAGTCAGACCTGGATCAACATCTCTAGGATTGGCCGATAATAGCCATCCAATTTTGAGTCAAATATATGTCAATATACTTAAAAAGAAAAAATTTCTTAAAAAAATACCTTGGTCAAGCGACTTTAGCACGAGGAGGTTTTAGGTAGACAATCCACTAGCCAACCTCATGTAATGGTCAGACCTGGATCAACATCTCTAGGATTGGCCGATAATGGCCATCCAATTTCGAGTCAAATATATGTCAATATACTTGACAAGAAAAATTTTCTTAAAAAAATACCTTGGTCAAGCGACTTTAGCACGAGGTGGTTTTAGGTAGACAATACACTAGCCAACCTCATGTAATAGTCAGACCTGGATCAACATCTCTAGGATTGGCCGATAATCCTAGATAAAAAAAATGTGCCATAAAAATTGCATAGAATTAAAAAAAAAAAGATTAACAATTTGAAACTGAGTGAATTTTCAAAATAATTGTTGAAACTTTATAAAATAATTGCCATAAGGTCAATCCCAGATGTCCACAGTATAGAACCTACTCACATAATTACTTTTTGATTTTCGTTGAACAGATTTGTTCATTATAGTTTGGTGCAACAGACCACAGATATGACGTCAGCTTCTTATATTTTCGACCCTGCGGATTGATAATTTGTTATATATTTACTATTGATTTTTTTGTGAGACATTATATGCATTTTTATAAATTTTTAATTTGCCAAAATGAATATTTTATTGATACATTTTGTTAAATATCGTGATTTAGGCGAATAAAATACCAATACATGCATAACATGTGTACGTATACGAAAAATTTGTGATTTTTTTTTTTGGGAAGTATTTCACGGTCATACTTTAATATATTCCAGACATCGATAACATACTTCAAACAATATGCGTGTTACAACTTATCATGCCGGTCGTAACCGATTGACATATGGAAGGATTACAAGGTCATAACATTCACAGTAAATGCTACATCTCATATCTTGGATTACTTAGGGCTAACAGTACTACTACTACAGTTGATGTTTCTGCTATAATAGTATTAATACCAGTTAAGATTTTGTTTCTAATCTCATGTTGAAATACATCCTTCGTATAAGTGAAACACCTCAAAACTTATATCTAATTCCGACAATCCAATCAACTTTTAGCATATACAGATGATATCTGTGTAATTGGATGGAACGGCAACGAATTGAAAGATATACTTGATCCACTGGAACAGTTTTCAGCTTTCGTTGGTCTCAAAATCAATTAGTCCAAAACCAAACATCTGATCTCTGAGACCAAGACGTAAATGATTTCAGTAGTGGTGAACACACGTTTCAATGATGGCTTTTAGCATTCGAGAGAAGAATCATTCATGAAATCAAAGAACAGCGAGTTCTATGGCACGGTCACGTTATGCGTGCTGATCCGAACCGAATGATCATTCGATGCAGCGATCTTTGAAGGGAGAGCCGCCTTTCGGTAGGCGAAGAGGTCGACGTAGAGAGCGATCTGGCATCTTTGGGCCAGTAATAGCCTGTAAACGCCGTAATAAAAAAGATTTTGTTTGAAAGCCTTCGATGAAGAAATTGTGATGATCGGCTTTCATCCATATACCAGATGAGACTTCAAAAGTTAAATCGGATTTAGTGATGCAAGTGAACAAGGTTATGCCACATTTCTATACACTTTAGTGAGCATGATTAATAGATCATCGGCCTACATCATCTCAGCCAAATCACAAGTAGCAGCACCAGTGAAACACTTCGACTGGAGTTGATAGGAGTCATATTATGAAAATCACAAAAATGCAAAATTCCTAATATGAGAATATGCGATCTGACAATAGTCTAAGACTGGTTATGAGCAACTCTCAAAAGATGGACTACATTCGTCATAACAAAGTCAATGAAGTTATCAAAATAAATCGATTGTAATTGCGAGAGAACACGTTCAAGGAGGAGGTCGTTGTCGAATTAAATGGGTTGGAGAGCAATAATCCATTACCGAGACAAAGAAAACTTCGATGATTCAAACCCATTCGTTAATGAAAGTGGTATTCTCCGAGTTCGAAGGCGTATGCATGAGTCATTGGCTTCATTTAATGTAAAGCATCCAATCACCTTACCTCGAAAATTAATTCTAGATCGGTAGTACACAAATTCATGAAATGTAGTAAACTAAATCAGACTTTACAGGCAATCAACTAATGACCAACTTACCAGGAACGAAAGTGCAATATAATAATCTATTTCACAAAGTTTGTATCAATTATTATGAACCCTTAATGGTGCAGTCTGTAAGACGTAGAGCACAATTGAAGGTGTATGTGAACATATTTGTCTGCTAGCACACCGATAGTTTTATTTGGACCAAAAGTTTCATTGGAGCGTCAAGGAGAGTTCATTACGTCGAGGAAATTGACACACAATTTTCAGGGAAAACAGAACCAATCCACCCGGAGCACCACATATGGGCTAGAAGAATTTTCAAATCAGATGAAATCAATCGCATTACACCGGCACTGGTTTCATTGGATGAATACTTACCGACACTGATAAAAAGCTTATAAGCGACACAAACACCTTCCTTTAATGGTCAGATGAGACTAGTTACTCAAATGTAACAAAATTTCTGTCCGCCATCTTTCTGTCCGCCTCTAACATTCTGTTCGCTATCTTTTGAAGTTGATTCCACAATATTGTGGTTAGCTTGCCAATGATTGTGATTCTTATTATTGCAAAAAGTCAAAAAACCTAAGATGACCTGACTAGTTGGCTAGAAACTTTGCTATCTTGGACCTGACGTTCGATCACCGAGGTCTTTATTTTTTCGGACGGTACAAAACCATCGATGAGGACATATTTTATTCATACTAAATTCTCCTTTAGAAAGTGGATCCTCTTCTCAGCAAGCTTACAGCCAATCCAGTTCAGTTGGTATCGTAATTGGTATTATAATCGTTAGTTGCATTGAGTATGTGTGTCTAACTGGTTGGGTTTGAAAAGATGAACTGTTACTAATATGGATACATTTGTCGAATATCAGTTTTTTTTAAATCTCTACAATCTGTTTCGGGCTCGAGGCACTTCCAACTCTTTCGCGGTTCGCTTATTTACGTCCTTTACCTTACGCCATTACAGCCAAATCGAGGACGTACGGCTATAGGTCCGATTTGTTTAGCCCCATCTGCACATTGCATAGCTCCATGCCAGCCTATAGTACAGACATGAAAGATGTCTGCACTCCAACAGGGGGTCATAGATGTGTTCATTTACACCACCGATCGTAATCGTATGGTGAAAAATTCCTTTACCATCCTGCCCCTATCGGGATTCGAACCTGGTACCTCCCGCTTCAACTGCCGCAGCTTTAACAACTGCGCCACCTGGGCGATGAACATAAGTTTATTCGCTATATCTAAGGCCACTTCAGTTTTGCAAATCTAACTGAAAGTAGAAAACCATCTATTAACAGAAGCAAACTCACCGTTCAAGTCCAGTCAGTAACAGCTAAACAGGCAATGTTTTGCAGTCATATAATATACTTAGGAAGTCTGTTATGTGTTATGTTTAAGGTAAATCCACTAGAGGAATCAGCTTTAATGTCGGTGATATAACAAAGAGTAGCCCAACCTTATTCAATGGCTTTTTATCACTCGTATACTCTCTCGATGTCTGAAGAGCAGTTCCATAGAGTCAGATAATAGACTCTCGTAACCCATTCGTACATATAGATCATTCATTCTGTTCATCGCGCATTTATGTGTTAGAACAGCCATCAAAGGGGCCAATGTATACATATACATTGCATATCGTACGCCTAATTCTCTCTTGATACGTGTGACAGAAGATTTCAATTGACAGTTGTGTCGCGTAATCAGCCACTCGATAGAGCTGTTGAATCTTATGGATAGAATGAGTTTGTATCACGTCGGGGACACTAACCTAAAGCAGGATACCGGTTATATTTGCATAAGAAACACCTGGCTGTGCAAAACTGCTGTCAAACGCCTCCAAGTTATCATTTTGTGTGTTTGCACTTGTTGTTTTGGTGACTATTGTGTTTTTTGGTAACATGGCCCTCTGATTAAATTGCATATTGAGCAATCGTTGCTCAGCTCTCATTCTAGGGTTTATTTTTCGTTTTAAGTCCAGATACACTGCACAACCCCTGTAATTTGCAGTATGGTTTTCAAGGCAGTTACTACAACGTTTCACAGATGGGTCATTACGCGATTTGTCACACTGCTTGGAGTCGTGAAGTTCGCCACAAATAACACAAACTTCATTTAAGGTGCAGTATGCTTTCGTGTGTCCATATTCTTGGCACTTTATGCATTGAACTGGTCCAATCCTCTTCTTAGGTTCTTCAATGACTATTTTGCGATGTAGCAAATATTTCAGGTTGTAAATCTTGTGAACTCCTTTTGATTTTTCTTCTTTTGGCTCTAGTTCCAAACGGAGCATTGGTTGAGGTATCTTTTCTCGGTTTACTATATTACCAATTGATTTAACATGGAAACCTTCCGCAGCAAGTGCAGCTTGAATGTCGCTAACATCTACACAGCTTTCAATCCCTTTTAACACAACAGTCAGCCCTTTTTGACTTTTTAGTTGGTATGTGTAATATTTTTTACCAACTTCGTCAAAATGTTTAACTACGGCTCTGAAGCCATCGATTTCGAGTGTTTGGATCTTTGTTTCGTGTATATTACCTCTTTTGAGCGGAGCAATATAAAATTTAGAATCTGATAATGTTGCGATTTTATTAACCAGTTCATTATTAGATGCTTCCCTTAAATAAATTGGAGGCGGTTTCACAGTTTTAGATTTCGGCGCTGTATTGTGGTCAACGATCTCTAAACTAGAGAAACGGTTGCCAAGAGGTATTTGGTTAACACCTATAGTTCAGTCCGTGTCACTTTGCTCCTACCAGCAAATTGGACAGATCTCGGACTACGTTTTCTTTTAGATTGAACAGTGATATACCTATCCAAACCGGTTTGCACTAATTTAATTTGACACTGGCCACGGTTACTAGAGTTCGTCGCACTGTGTACATTACTAATGTTTTCGTTTAGCATTGCTAAATTTGCTGATGAATTAATTTTTTCTTCGCTGTTTTGATTTTTATTTTTAAACGGCGGTATAGTTAATTCAGTCGACGAAGCAGTTTTAATCACTGGCATGAATGTTTTTTTTGGGCTGTGTTGAACTTTACCCACTTGGTTTACACTTGCACTTGCAATATTTACATTTTCTACATGACACTGGTTCAAGTTTGTTGTAGATTGTGTTCGGTGTTCGATTTTCGAAGATGTCTTTTTTGGGGAAAAAAGGCCCAACATGTTTACATTATCACTTATTAAATATTTAAATTACAATTTTTTATATTAGTTTTTTGCACCGTGTGTATTTAATTGTAAAGTCATTCACACAATTGAAGCCGCAGCCGAACTGATGAGAATTTTTTTCATTCCTGCTTAGTTCGAAATTTGATCGGTTCCAATTGATACAACTTTACCCAGATCAACATTTTCATTGGGTCTCTGTTGAAAACTTTATGGCCGGTCGGTGTGAATCCCTCTTATTAAAAACTTCGAGGTTTCATAAATTAAACCTTAAACAAAACATTTTATTTTTGAAGAGATTTATATCACATAATATTTAAACACAAACCTATTGATAACTAAAAATTAGCACATATCGGCTTTTGTTAATTGTGTGTTCACCGATACATTGTCCATTACAATCATTTCGTAGGTTATAATTGTTCCAGCTATCTGTAAACAAAAGTTTTAACTATTAACATAATATCGACAGGTCGTTGCAGGGATGTATAACCCCCAAGAGAAATTTATTCGTCATATAAAACAAATTATATCCAGTTAAGGCAACACAATTATTCTTCATTTGAGTGAAAAAACGCTCTGTCTCTGAATCCCATGATTCAACTGGTATATCTCGCAGAACAGAATGTAGTCTTTTCGAAACTTCGTTAATCTGTGCGGCCGTCAGTAAAAGTGCCAAAAATTTGACAACTGTATAAACCAACGAATAGATGAAGTAGATTTGATGAATCACAAATGGAAATTCACTAAAAATAGAAGAAAATATTGGATCATGCATCTGCGGACTTATTTAGCTCTGATTGTACACTATACACTTTGACCGTTCTGTAAATTTGTGCGCACATAAAGTACAAATTATTGAAGCACACTAATAGAATTATCACTCCAAAATTTTGATTGACTATGTTGACCATATCCTCCAGTCGATTATAGTGTAATCTACATTCGGTCCAAAATGATGCTGGCATATTCTGTGTACATAGTTGAACAATTAGATACATAATTTTATAAATTTTAATTTAAAGTGTGCCAGTACCTTATTGCGACTAGTCTCCATGCGATCCATAAACTGACGAAATCTCTCCGTTATCCCAATGCTAAATAGAATAACGAATAGATAAAGAAAATTCCAGCTGACGTTCAGCGTGATTGTTGACAACTCAAAAATACCAGCTAACAAATAGTTGAAGCCAAAGATTGAATAAACATGCGGCTTGAAGTACTCGTATATCTGTTCTGCTCTCTGCTCATAATCATCTTTGTCTCCGTGACACAATTTGACCTTTATGTAATAATCGTACACCCTTTGTGCTACATATAGACCATATTGAGTAAACATAAGAAAGAAAAATACAAACGAAACCAAACGAAATTTAAGCTTCAGCGAATATTGTCGTTGCTTGTACGGTGGCAGCAGGAATACTTGTTCAAGATTGAGCCAACGTTGCATGATCGAATTCCAGTGTTGAGCGATTCGAACGAAATTTATCATACCGGCGATACTTATCGTAAATACGGCTGATATTGTGAATTGTTCAAAACTTAGTGTCAACGTTTTTCTAGAAGCTCGAAAAAACAAAAAGAACTCCAACAGCGCCAGTCCAATAAACAACACAGATCGCATTGTTAAAAATGATATCCAATGGAACGAAATGTTGGCCACATCAGGGTCGATTACATTTTGAGCAGGAAACATATTGAAGAACTGCACAAATCGAATAACTAAATATGAAATAGGAACAGTTTGGCAATTAGTATCAATCATGAGTCATTTACTAAATACAAACCTGGTCCTATTGCCCGATAAAACGAGTCGGTCGTATTCGGATGATGTTCATACATTTCCAACTCAATACTTTTTTGCACAACATAACGATGCATATCAAGAATTTTGTGGAGTTCATTTGCTTCCGAAACCCGTAGAATTTTAGTTTTGATACGGTCTCGTCCAGCAATGGTTTTGAACCATTCCATCATCTTGCTTGTGTGGTACTCTGCAATGTACTCGTATAAATGAATTATGTATTGGTAATTAGTATCAACATGCAAGTAATTATGATTTGGTTGTTGTATCATTCGGATTAATTATTCAAATTGGTTATGCGGATCAAAGTTTGGATTTGAATTATTAATTTACGTAACTGACATGCAATCTATTTAAATATGACAATTTAAGCATGAATTAGTTCGAATCCTTTGATGTTTCAATCTATAAATTTCCAAGTAACTTATTACCCTATTCTCGAATCATTCGGATTTTTTTATTTACCATCCTAAAATTATACTCAACTTCATTGACACCGTAGATTGGTGAATTAATATAACATATTTATATCCCATCATTAAATCTACGGTTGTCTGTAGTGAAATATTCCGCATCCTGGTGACACTCAAAGTGTTTTTTTTTCAAAATGACCAAGTTTATCACTCTGATTTTACCATTATCACCGACCGCGGTGAGTTGAAAAAATGGAAAATGAAATGTGGAAACTTGAATTGTCCAAGACAGAATATTCCACTTGGAGACACTATTTGTTAGTGTTAAAGTATAATGCTTATGCTATACGTAAGTAACACCTGAACAAAGTCCATGAACACTCTATTGGTAGTTAAGTATGCATTCTATAAAAAGGTGCAGAGGTTATACGAAGCAACACTATACATGTTTAGGTTGTAAATAGGTCAAGTCGAAAATGTATACATCACTAGATATATATTTGGAACATAATTCATAAAAATAAAGTACGCAGAGCGCAGCTGCATTTACTCATGCTCGATTGTAAATTGAGTGATACAAAGAAAAGTGAGAATTTCGACACAATCGAAACGAATTTTAGTGTACTTCAAATTAGAAGCCAGTGAAATACTCAAAAGATTTTGGAAGATCGAGGGAATTAAAAGCATAATATATTATAGCAAAGAATACGATTTTGCTTACGTCATGAATGATCTCCTATAAAGAAGCCGATTTCAAATTATAAAGGTACAGAAAACTACGACATTTGTGGTAAATTGTTCCACAACACTACAGTCAGATGGTATACAATGGAAACTGTTTTGATAAATTGACTTTGTAAGAATCACGCTCGGTATTGATTGATGAGCTAGGCCAGATTCCCGGCTAACGCCGAGCCTATTCCTACGGCCGTTTACATAAAACGATAGGTAAGGATAAGAAGGTATGTTAAGGAAAGAATCACCCGGTTACAGACACATGGCAAATCATTACTAAACTTCTGTTAACAATCACAATTCTAATCTACTAGATCTGCAAGCGCCAATCAACATTCTCCAGTCCGCTAAACCTATCTGCTCAGCTGTATTTTGATTAAAATTAAAACAAAATTTTAAAATAAATTTATAAGTTAGTTGATCAGAAATCTGTAACTTAATTAATTATTAATTTTATTATTTATTTCAACACCAGTCCCCATATATAGAAAATTTATTAACTTATGGTTCACGAATCTGAAACTAATGATTTAATTAATATGGTATGGTAGATTAAGTACCAACCAACCATTTTTTTTTTTATATATGTAGCTTTAATTGGGTGCAGGGCGGACTTTTAGACAGTCCTAGCTCCTTGTAACTGTCAGAGCTCCTGCACCCAACGCGCGGTCCTTCAAGTAAAGGTTGATAGCTGCCTTAAACTTGTGCATTTTATACTCAAACGGAAACTGAAAACCGGATAACGAATTCCACTTCCTGGATGTTCGATGAATGAATTCGCGCTTTGTACCTTCAGTTCAAAGTTTCGGCAGCTTCACCGTAAATTCTGCAGAAAATTTACCATTTATCAATCTATAGAACACGCAGAGCTCTGCAACATCTCTGCGGTGTTGTAGACGGTCTAGATCTTTCGTAAGTCTGGAGTTTCGTATTATTCGTATGGCACGCCGCTGAACTCTATACACGGTCTAATAAAGGTTTTATATATCTGGGTTCGTAATGATGTAACCATAATTTTGGAACGTGCTCATCAGAGAGTCAAAATAGATATGTTAAAACTTATTACATTCTAAAATTATCCAAATTACATCTCAACACTAAAGGCGATTTTTATTCGTCACCCTGCGAATCACTTGAACTATCAAAAAATGATTGCCAAACTATTTGGTCACTTAAAGAAAACTTTAACGAAAATGTGTATGCAAACGTTATAAAAATTTAGACTATAGTGTGTTTTTGTGTTTTCCACATCAAAACTGCAATGATGCATCACAACACCAATCCAAATACACTATATAATGCATCCGGACGTCTCTTTTAAAAAAACATATCAGTCCTTGTTGGGAAGAACCACACATGAAAATTAAACACATATTTATTTTTACAATCAACTTATTTCACAATATATTAAAAACTAAAAATAAGTTATTACGCTCAAATATGAACTCTATTAGCATCTCACCAATTGTCTCTGAAATCAAACGTTAAGTTAATAACTAAATAAATTTATAATTACTTACTTTTAATCAACTATAAATGCAGATTATTGATATCTGTGAACCAATTCATACTATGATTATTAGCATTAAAGTTTAATTAATTAATTCTAATTGTATTATACTTACCTTGTATTAATTGTATTATACTTACACACAAATTGTTCACTTTGACGCTGATCGTATATAAACAAATACTGTCAATCATACGGTCACCAAAACATAAATCAAATTGGAATAGATTTCACGTGTAATAGATTTACAACCGGTTAATTATTGCAAGATTAATAAGTTTACTATAACACCGGAAAATTTGAATGTCTTAAAGGCTTAAACTGCGTTTAACCATAAAAGCTTACCTAATTGATTTATGTTTTATAGTACTTTATATAGTACATAAAGTTAACCATTTACTTAAATTTAGAATTTTGCAAAATCATTCAATTGTAATCTGGCAACTAACAAGATTTAAATTTATTGTATAATCGAAGTTACATCAATTATTAAATACTGTGTTCAGTTAAAGTTTAGATTCTGCGTTTCATTATAAGATCAATAGTTTATTTCGTTCAATACCACATTCATCGATCATCATATCAATTCATCATTAATTCATTACTATCATATAATCATCATCTGGATTTTCATCATTTGGACCAACTCATCTCATCGATAAAACATCAACCGCTGCTCTCTCGCCAAAGCTTTACTCAGTCTTATGTATGTGTAAATGGTTTGAAAATGGTAAACAAATCAACAATTGTATGAAAATGTTGATTTTTACGTATTTTTGGTCTTTCAACTTCCTTTAACTAGATAATCAGACCTCAAAACCAATTACTCACTTCCCAGAATTTTGAATATGATTATTTATCAACAATTCTGGTTTAATATTTTTCATTTTAACCAACGTTTTAATTTATGTTTTCGAGATTAAAGAATCTACATTTTTATAATCGTGAATAGGAAAACAAAATCAAATGAATTGAAAGAATCGGGTTTAAATGCAAATAATTTGTTAGAATCTGTTTTGTTTTACTCACAAAACTTCATTTGTAATTTTATTTTGCAAACCGTTCGTTTCAATTGCGTTTTTCTTTCGTTTTAATATTTCTAGCAATACCAATAAAGCTCAGGCCAATTATTCTCTTTTATGAGTTAGTGTGAGTAAATGAATAGAAAACAACAAAATTTGTACAATTCTTTCGTAAACTGTCGATTTCTCGCAATTTTTTGAAATGCTTGGTTGTATCTTACAATACAGGCCTTAACATCAATTTTTGTATATGAGGAATCTAAATATGATTATTTTTCAAGACTGCTGTACAATAATTTTGCCATTTATTGATACATGCTCAAATTTTTCATTCATAAGAAATTTTCCTAATTTTTATTTTTATTTTCGGCTAATGTGTTAGTTCGATAATATTTCGTTTATCGAATATGATCACATGATCAAAATAGTTCAATGTGATTCGAGAAAATGTATAAACAGTGATTATATAACGTAACTCCTCTTTTGCATTTGAATTTTGTATAGGAAAAACACTCTAGGACACACAAAGAATACACAAAGTCCCAAAAATAATTTTTTTTGTTTTGTTTACGTTGATTTTTTTGTTTCTTTTTGTTTTTGATGGTACATTGTCTGTTACTGTTATTGTATTGTATGTTTACTTGTCAGTATGAAAAAATTGACCTAAAATATATTTAATTTTTGACAAATTTAAAATATATTTACGAAAATATAAATTTTAATAAACATATAAATATAAATAAATTTGATGTTATTCAATTCATAATTTTATTGACTACGTCGGGTGACAACATTTGTATAATTGTTAATTCGTTAATTCTATTTCGAGAAATTAAACGTAAAATTAATTTAATTATTTTTGGAAATAATAAAATTAACGTTTTGTTTAATTTATTTCCTAGTTAAAATTCAGATAGATATTATCATAATCTAAATAAAATTGATAAATATCTATAAACCTAAAAAAATTATTCCGAATAGATAAAATTTTATGTATATTAAAAATAAATTACGAAAACATAAAATTTATCATAAAACAATCACATCCTCCCGCCGCAAGTGCTCGTAGCAAAGAGCAAACTAAAACTAAAACAAAAAGCAACAAAATCAAAAATAAATTAAAAACGAAACGAATGCACTAAAAGATAACAAATCCCAACAAACGTAATTGACCAAAATATCAATTTATGAATAGAAAGTCGTAAATACATCAACAATCGTATGAAAAAGTCGATTTTTTCGAAATTTTGACTTTTAACTTCCTATAACTTGGTAGGCAGGCTCCATAGCGAATTACTCACTTTCCAGAGTTTGGAAAATGATTATTTATCAACAATCCTGGATTAATAATTTTCATTTAAACCAATATTTTAATTCATGATTTTGAAGGTTTAAGAATCTAGATTTTTATATTTTCGATCGTGAATAGAAAAATAAAACGAAATGAATTTATAATATCGGGTTTAAATGCATATTGTTTGTTATATTGTGCTCTGGTTCGCGCATACAAGTAGTATTATGATGTTATTTTGCATCCCGCTCGTTTTGTTCCATTTTTCCTTCGTTTCAATTTTTTTTAGAAATAATGCAAACAGTTTTGTTCTTCGTTGTCTTTTAGTGCATTTCGCTTCATTTTTATTTTACTTTTGATTTTGTTTCTTTGTTTTGTTTTAAGGGGGAACTATTATTGGAATAAGAGAATTAACAGAAATAAGAAACTGAACGAAATCTGTTATTTGTTATTTCATTTTGACATTTCGCCCATAGTTTACTTAAGAATTTCTAAGTTGACAGCGAAATAAAATTTTTGTGCGATTTTTTGATTATTTTAAAAATATTAATTTAGATAAAGTAGTACTTAAAAATATTAATTAAATAGCATATAAATAAATAGTTAGTATCGTAGGAATAGTTTTTTGTTTAAATTTGTTTTTATTATATTTGAGATTAAGTTTAAGTTTTAATAGGTTATGTTAGGTTAGCTTTATTGGTTAGAGTTTTTATAATGTTTAAGTAGTTAAAACGTATATTAGAGGAAGGGTTAATTAGATAATTTTAATCAAATCAATTTTAATATAATATAAAGTTTGCTACGAGCAGTTGCGGCGGGAGGATGTATTTGATTTATGATAAATTTTATGTTTTCGTAATTTATCTTCAATTTACATAAAATTTTACCTGATTGAATTATTTTTTTTAAGGTTTATAGATATTTTTCAATTTTATTTAGATTTTGATAATATCTATCTGAATTTTAACTAGGAAATAAATTAAACAAAACGTTAATTTTATTATTTCCAAAAATTATTAAATTAATGTTTCGTTCAATTTTTCGAAATAGAATTAACGAATTAACAATTATACAAATTTTGTCATCCGAAGTAGTCAGTAAAATTATGAATTGCATAACATCAAATTTATTTATATTTATATGTTTATTAAAATTTATATTTCCGCAAATATATTTTACATTTGCCAAAAATTAAATATATTTTAGGTAAATTTTTTTCATACTGACAAGTAAACATACAATACAATAACAGTAACAGACAATGTACCATCAAAAACAAAAAGAAACAAAAAAATCAACGTAAACAAAACAAAAAAAATTATTTTTGTGACTTTGTGTATTCTTTGTGTGCTAGAGTGTTTTTCCTAAACAAAATTCAAATGCAAAAGAGGAGTTACGTTATATAATCACTGTTTATACATTTTCTCGAATCACATTGAACTATTTTGATCATGTGATCATATTCGATAAACGAAATATTATCGAACTAACATATTAGCCAAAAATAAAAATTAGGAATATTTCTTATGAATGAAAAATTTGAGCATGTATCAATAAATGGGAAAATTATTGTACAGCAGTCTTGAAAAATAATCATATTTAGATGCCTCATATACAAAAATTGATGTTAAGGCCTGTATTGTAAGATACAACCAAGCATTTCAAAAAATTGCGAGAAATCGACAGTTTACGAACGAATTATTTTTGTTGTTTTCTATTCATTTACTGACACTAACTCATAAAAGAGAATAATTGGCCTGAGCTTTATTGGTATTGATTATTTCTAAAAACCATTGAAACGAAGGAAAATAAAATCATATTAGTACTTGTAAACGGGAAACAGCCCAATCTAACAAACAAAATGCATTTAAACCCGATATTACAAATTCATATCGTTTTATTTTTCTATTCACGATCGAAAATATAAAATCTAGATTCTTAAATGGTCGAAAATATGAATTAAAATATTAGTTTAAATGAAAAGTATTAATCCAGGATTGTTGATAAATAATCATTTTCCAAATTCTGGGAAGTGAGTAATTGGTTTAAAGGCCTGCCTACCAAGTTATAGGAAGTTAAAAGTCAAAAATTTTATAGGAAGTTAAAAGTCAAAAATCAATTTTTCATACGATTGTTGATGTATTTACCGCTTTCTATTTATTTTCACATACATAGGACTGGCCATGTTTTTCGATGGGAATCGGCCGTATACATATACGCATTGTTTCTAGCAATATGCAAACAGTTTTGTTTTTCGTTGTCTTTTAGTGCATTTCGATTCCTTTTGAGTTTATTCTTGATTTTGTTTTATTATTTAACTTTGCTACCAACAGTTGTGGCGGAAGGATGTGTCTACTTTTATGATACATTTTATGTTTTCATAATTTAATTTAGATATATGCATTACTTAAAATTTTATCTTTTCGGATTTGTTTTTAGGTTTATAGATATTTATCAATCTTATTACGATTTTGATAATATATATTTGAAATTTCTAATTTTGACTAGGTAATAAATTAAACAAACAGTAAATTTTATTATTTACAACAACAATAAAATTGACGTTTCGTTTAATATTTGAAAATAGAATTAACCATTATATAAATTATGTCACCCGAAATTTTCAATAAAATTATGAATTAACCAATATCACATTTATTGATATTTATAGGTTTATTACAATTTATGTTTTCAAAAATATATTTTAATTTAATTCATAACCATTCATACGTTTTCTTTGCCATAAATATATGTATTAAGTTTTACATACTGACAAGTATATACAATAAAATAGAGGAACAGTAACAGGCAATGCACCATCAAAAACAAAAAGAAGCAAATTTCCGTTATGAAAAAATACTGACAAAATAGTCAAGGCGGGATAAAAAATATAATTTTTCTTAAAGTGCGAGTGAAATAAAAAAATATTTCCAGTGCAAAAAATTTATTCAGTACTGAGTAAATTTTTGGTTAATGGTTACTGAGAAAATAATTATAGCAGCACTGACAAAATATATCAAGAGAAATATTTTATAGGAAAAATAAAGATAGATGATTTTTTATGGCCAATTCATAATTTTAACATTTCGTTTTGTGCCATTCATCTCAATTCATTGTGAAAATAATTGAAATAATGAATAATTATGGTAAGTTTATTTTTTTAAATTTATTGTTGTAGATTTAAAGTGTTTTTTTTTGTCTTTTTTTTTTTGAAATTTATTTGCTATGTTACACGCATCTGTCAAAAAATATCCACTATAAAAAAAAGAAAAAAGTAAAAAACGACCTCTGTCACTCTAATGGCATTTTTAATTTTTTTCTCGCTTTGGTTTTTTCAGTAAAAAATACTGACAAAATTTTTTTCATAACGGAAATTTTACTTAAATTAACGTAAAAAAAACAAAAAAGAAATGTGTGGCTTTGTGTACCTTTGTGTGCCTTGAATGTTTTTCCTATACAAGAATCAAATGTAAAAGAAGAGTCAAAATAGTCAAGATAAAAATGTAATTTTTTTTTAAATGCGAGAGAAATAAAAAACATTTGAAGTATAAAAAATGTATTCAGTACTGAATAAATTTTTATGGTTACTTTGAAAATTATTATAGCAGTACTGACAAAATATATCAAGAAAAGTATTTTTATTCAGTACTGGAGACATATTTTATAGGAAAACTGTATATGGATAAGAAATCGTTTGTATGACGTTAATATGAAGCATTTTATAGTAGTTATTTTATGGTCAATTGATAATTTTAACATTTCGTTTTGTGTCATTTATCTTAATTCATCGTGATAATAATTTAAATAATGAATAATTATGTTAAGTTTATTTTTAATTTAATTTATAGTTGTAGATTCAAAGTGTTTTTTATCTTTCTTTTTAAAAAAAAATTTAAATTTTATTGGTTATGTTATAAGCATCTGTCAAAATATATCCATTTAGTTTAATTATAAAAAAACGAAAAAGGTAAAAAACGGTCTCTGTCATTCTTATGGTATTTTTTTATTTTTTTCTCCCTTTGGGTTTTTTGTAAAAAATACTGGAAGTATTTTTTCACTATGGAAATCAGACTTAAGTTATATAGTCAATCTTTAAAATTTTAATCGAATCACATTGAATGATTTTGATCATATGATCACATTTGATGTGATCATTTGAAAACTTTTTGGCCGTTCGGTGTGAATCATTCTTATTAAAAACATCGAGGTTTCATTTTAAAGTTTAAAACATTTTATTTTTGAAAAGATTTAAATCACATAATATTTAAACACAAACCTATTGATAACTAAAATTTAGCACAGATCGGCTTTTGTTAATTGTGTGTTCACCGATACATTGTCCATTACAATCATTTCGTAGGTTATAATTGTTCCAGCTATCTGTAAACAAAAATTTTAACTATAAACATACTATCGACAGGTCGTTGCAGGGATGTTTAACCCCCAAGAGAAATTTGTTTGTCATATAAAACAAATTATATCCAGTTAAGGCCACACAATCATTCTTCATTTGAGTGAAAAAACGCTCTGTCTCTGAATCCCATGATTCAACTGGTATATCTCGCATTATAGACTGTGGTATTTTCGAAACTTCGTTAATCTGTGCGGCCGTCAATAAGAGTGCCAAAAATTTGACAACTGTATAAACCAACGAATAGATGAAGTAGATTTGATGAATCGCAAATGGAAATTCACTGAAATTAGAAGAAAATATTGGATCACGTGTCTGCTGATTCATTTAGCTCTGATTGTTCACTATACACTTTAACTGTGCTGTATATTTGTGCGCACATAAAGTACAAATTATTGAAGCACACTAATAGAATTATTACTCCAAAATTTTGATTGACCAGGTTGACCATATCTTCCAGTCGATTATAGTGTAATCTACATTCGGTCCAAAATGATGCTGGCATATTCTGTATACATAGTTGAACGATTAGATACATAATTTTATAAATTTTACTTTGTAGTGTGCCAGTACCTTATTGCGACTAGTCTCCAGACGGTCAATAAACTGACGAAATCTCTCCGTTATCCCAATGCTAAATAGAATAACAAATATATAAACAAAATTCCAGCTGACGTTCAGCGTGGATGAAGATAACTCAAAAATACCAGCTAACAAATAGTTGAAGCCAAAGATTGAATAAACATGCGGCTTGAAGTACTCGTATATCTGCTCTCCTCTCTGCTCATAATCATCTTTGTCTCTGTGACACAATTTGACCTTTATGTAATGGTAGTACACTCTTTGTGCTATATACAGGCCATATTCGGTGAACATAAGAAAGAAAAATACAAACGAAACCAAACGAAGTTTAAGCTTCAGCGAATATTGTCGTTGCTTGTATGGTGGATGAAGGAATACTTGTTCAAGATTGAGCCAACGTTGCATTATCGAATTCCAGTGTTGAGCGATTCGAACGAAATTTATCATACCGGCGATACTTATCGTAAATACGGCTGATACTGTGAATTCTTCAAAACTTAGTGTCAACCTTTTTCTAGATTCCCAATAATACAAAAAGACCTCCAACAGTGCCAGTCCAATAAAAAGTATAGATCGCATAGTTAAAAATGATATCCAATGGAACGAAATGTTGGCCACATCAGGGTCGAGTACATTTTGAGCAGGAAACATATTGAAGAACTGCACAAATCGAATAACTAAATATGAAATAGGAACAGTTTGGAAATTAGTATCAATCATGAGTCATTTACTAAATACAAACCTGGTCCTATTGCCCGATAAAACGAGTCGGTCGTATTCGGATGATGTTCATACATTTCCAACTCACTACTTTTTTGCACAACATAACGATGCATATCAAGAATTTTATGAAGATCATTCGATTCCGAAACCCGTTGAATTTTAGTTTTGCTACGGTCTCGTCCAGCAATGGTTTTGAACCATTCCATCATCTTGCTTGTGTGGTACTCTGCAACGTACTCGTATAAATGAATTATATAGGTAATCAATTGGATGCTATATAGCATGCTATACATCGTCCCAATCAACATGCATGTAATTATGAATTGGTTGTTGTATCATTCGGATTAATTATTCAAATTGGTTATGCGGATCAAAGTTTGGATTTGAATTATTAATTTACGTAACTGACATGCAATCTAATTAAAAATGCCATTATACATAAAAAAATGTTCGTCCTTTGATGTTTAAATCTATAAATTTCCAAGTAACTTTTAAACTTATTCTTCAATCATTCGGATCTTTTAATTTGCCTAAAATTATACTCAACTTCGTTGACACCGTAGATTGGTGAATTAATATTATTTATATCCCATCATTAAAGTTACGGTTGTTTGTCGCAACATTCAGGATGCCACTAAAAGTGTTTTCCAAAATGACGAAAAGAGGTTAGGCCGTTAAGAAAATCAAACTATAGCTCATAAAATAGATCGGCTTGGTGAATCTTCCCGGTTCGTTGAGAGTATATATTGTATTGCAGTCTTAATCTCAATGATAAATGTTTGACATTTGATCGAACTACAGCATCGATTCGCATTAATTGAGAAGGATGAAAACCGAACCAATATTATATGTATCCGAATCAACACCACCCAGTTTCACGAATGAGCACGATTTTATTGTAATTACAATTCAAACTACCTTAGAATTATAGATCGATTATTAATCCTATTCCTATTACTACTATAGGCTGTTTAGTATTTTGAACAGTTATAGCAGGAATCTAAGCAAGCGACAGCATGACACACGTGATACAGTCATACGTGGCCTAGAAAAAGTGATGCCGAAGTGATGCCGAAACACTTAAAATGTGGAACCTTGATTTGTGCAAGACAGACTATTCAACCTTTAAGAAACTATTTAGAGTGTTAAGGTATAAGTGAATCGATGGTCTGCTATACTTGTTAAACGTGAACAAAGTCCATGCACACTGGACCCGTAAAAAGGTGGAGGTTATATCTACAGAAAGGTAGAGAGGTCATATGACACAACATTATTTATGTTTGAGTTGTGTATAGGTCGAGACAAAAATGTATAAATCACAAGAATTTACATTGGGAACCTTATTCAAAAGTACCCGAACCCGCTGCTTTTACTCATATGAGTTCGATTGTAAATTGAGTGAGAGGTTGATTGATATATAAATATACGAAGGAATTAGAGTGGTGATTGTGTCGTCTTAATAGAATCAAGATTGCAAACTAATTTCATTGCAGAAGATTTCATTGCTTCTAGCAACTAGGATTTCAAACGAGAAAGGCATATGATAAATGTAGTAATCACGATGACTAGGTAGACACAGGTAAGAGTTTAAACGATCCAGACCCTTATTAATAGACTTATAGACCTTATTAACAGCTATTTTTCGATATAATCTGTTGCGGTGGGTTATTGCAGTTATGCTAATCGATGGTTATGACAGTAACGAAATTTAGTTTACTTCCAGTTAGAAGTGAAACACTCAAAAGAGAGCAAAAATCCTTATAGCAAAGAATAGGAAGATTGAAAACCATAAGGCTACAGAAAACTACAACCTTTGTGGAATATTGTTGTAAGTTATTTGTAAAATTAACTTTCTAACAAACACCCCCGGGATTAGGAAGTTCACGCCGAGATTAAAATTTCACCACAACACTGCTACGGTTTCCAAATCACAAATAGTAGCAAAAAACAGTGATACTGTAAAGATATATCGACAAGTAGATCGATTCAATGCTAAATTCCATTTTTCATGGCGAGCAAATTCACAAGGGTCACTTGTGAAACTTGTGGCCACCCAAACTATAGTCAAAATAGCAAGATTGTATGACAGGAAATATTTCAACTTATATTCAGGAAAAAGCCGACTACAAAAGTACTGAATTTTATATGGATGATCGAAACTGAAAGTTCAACAGTACCAACAGTAAAACCAGGTAGTGAAAATACTAAGTAGCTGATTCAAACTTAGGAAAATGGGTAGGAAATCCCTCACACTTTTTAGAATTAATCTGGGTTTCAGAAATCAGGAATGATGTTTTCATGAACGAGTTCACTCCAAACTAATGTCAGACTTGGTGGATGGCATTTCCAATGATCAAAAGAGAAACGTCCCAAACCTTCTGAAAGATAGAGGTTCCAATCCAAATCGATGATTGTGCTTGTCCAACATAGTTATGCTCGCCTTTCAGTTAGCGATCCGATTGGATGGCCATCGCCAAAACACCATTAGAATTATAGCCAGGACATTCCCATAAACAGATGGCACCACACAGAAGATTACCAATTGATGTACACACTTTTGAGCTAACCTTCAAACTTGCATATAGGGTTATTTTTGGTAAGGAACTTAAATTCAGCCGCAAAATTGTCTGTTGGGTAGATTTAATGCTTTACAAAAAGTTTTAAGAAAGTTAGGAACAGGACAAAATAAATGGAAGTAAAGAGTATAAAGTGGCCTTTGGTGATCTCACATAGCGTATACATAAATAACTGACTCACCATTTAGGCTTGCTTTCGTATACATATATTTAAATGTATGACGATGAGATGAAGTATTTTGAATAATCCAAATAAAAAATTATCTTCTTACCAACGTTTGAAACTTCTGGACACTTAACCAATATTTGTAATTATTAGGAGCCGATTTAGTGAATAAAAAAACTGGAAATAAATGATTAAATTTGTACATTTATCAACAGAATCAATATTTGCAATTTAAACTTGTTTAGTTTTCTCATAACTACACACTCTTGCTGGGTTGAGATAAGATTCAAAAACTATTCCCACGATAGTGATAATCGATTTAATATTTTGGAATGAACAAACAAATTTTGGTTATCATAATAAAGATGAAAATTGTCTAAAACCTAGATTGTTGACTGTTCTCAACACACTGTACACAGACAAATGAGAAAGCTGAATATTTTTGATCAGAAAAATGGAAATGGAAAACTCGACTTAATGGCCCGGCCACTATTATCTGAGATGAAAATGTAGTGTATCAATCAATTGTTTACTATATGATAATGTACGAGAAATGGCACATTCAAATACCAGGCGCTCTACGAACTGTGCCCACATGGGCAATCTTATCTACACTACTGGTGGAATATATTATAGTGAACTAAAGGAATCGAATATGCTATAAAGAAACAAAGGAATCGAGTAGAACTCGCCGAAAATTTTTAAACAACCCTGTGCTTCTGGAGAACCTTTTGATTTAGGACTGTGGTTTTTATAACTGCACACTCGTCATCCAAGGTGAAAACATCAGAAGTCTAATATGGGTTTTCGAAGCTATGTAGGCTATATATTTGCTATCTACGCCTGGAAAAGCCATACTTTACGTTTGTAGTCCGATTTAAGACCTTTTATATATTCTAGGTCTGGCGAACCAAAACCCGTAATTGCATGATTGTGACATGCAAATAAATTTACAGATTACAAAATTCTGAGAAAAATCGGATGCAATAAACAGTCGTTGTTGAAATAATGGAACCGCGTATAAGCCATGAGATTCTTGTAATCTCTACCTATTAACCATACGCCGGTTGTGGTGCTAAACTCACATGGTTGCAGAGACATCTCGGTTACTGCCACAATCAAATAATCAATATCTCGAAATTTCGATAAGATACCTTAATCTTTGTAAATGGCTAGCACAGTCGTGAGTCGATTGAACACTATAACCTTACCAAATCGCACAGTACTTACAACAAAACTGGTAGCATGTGCCTGATAAGATGGATTTGATTAGAACATACAAGCAATCAAAATACTAAAGTGAGGAACACCTACACGTCAAAGCAGGAATTAATTGACATTATACTCTTGTCACAAGGAGGAGTAGCAAAGTTCAAAGTTTGAGTGGCATATATGATGAAAGACAATTATCCCTAACCATCACTGTATTTCCATTTATCTAAGTTGTGCTAAACTCGACTTCTAATGGTTAAGAAACCGAAAGATACAAATTTTGAATTATAGACAAACTCTATCTCAACCAGTTACAGTCACAATCAGAGAGTTCCAGAAAGAGCAAAAGAATGGAACGTAAATTTCCGAAATGCCTTTAAAACCCTTATTAACTGCTACGAGGAGTCCTGAAACCATATTGCACTAGGCAGCTGGGCCAAGTGAAGACACATAAAGAAAAACGGAAATCTGGTTCTTGCACAGATGCTATGGGCAAAGGAAAAACATTATGTCATTTCACTCGCTTCAGCAGTCTTGTGATCTGTATATCTAAGAAAACGTTCAAATATGCAAGGGTTTAAAGTTCTGGAAGACGGAACCCGTTAAATGAAGAGCACCTCCCATTTAAAGGTAAGATCAGTAGAAATCCAATATCATGGAAATCTGATCTTAGAAGCACTGAGATACTCAAGCTCGGAATCAATCCCAATCTATCTCAATAATGTGAGCCTCTTATTACGAACAAAGCACCAAGACATAACCTTAAACAATCAAACTGGTGTAAATGCGTGGCCCTGCATTGATTCATCATTTGATGGCACTTGCGTTGAACTTCTAGTTAGTGGCACATGTGGTGATATGCACAATTGCAAGCCACCTTATAAATTACATCTCTGCTGCCCTCTATTTAATTTGGTGGAGGTCACAGAGTTTTAGAGAAAAAGCATTCATTCTTCATTCTTAGGTTAAGGTTACGCCTAGGTGTGTGAATAAACGAAATGAATATTATGCAATAATATGCCAAATATGCAGAGAGGTGGTTGATTTAATGCCACATGCCTTCTGATAATATGACATGCAAATCCTCTAAAATGGTCAAGGGAATTACTGCAGACTTAAATTCAGTACTTTGCGTTCACATGCAAATATAGCGATTAAAATAGTTGTAACCTGGTGTAGTGACCAGGGTCTATCAATCAAACCCTAGGAAAGTTAAAATGGTTTTTTTCACTATATAGACGCAGGACTTTGGGTGACTTCAGTCTTCCAAAAATTGTGGCTTATATATACGATCCTAACTGGAAATGCAAACGTTTATTTCATACCTGAAACCCATAGTCTCGTTTGCTGCACTTATTTGGTGGCCTTGAACAATGATTGGGGTTGGAGGCAGGCCTCTGAACCGTCTTCGAAAACTTGTCGGTCTATAGGCATTGTAGGAACTATACACACAACACTAACTGTAGTTCTTGATATCCATGTGAGTATTCTACCACTTGCGCTTTGGATCAGAAGGTGCGCAGCGCAAACAGCCGCTCGCCATTAAGATAGAGACAATCTAGTTGGTCCTTTTGGGCACTGTCAAATATGGGTGGGTAGTCCGGCACTCAACTACCCAAATGCTCTCGGACACTAACTATTACCGAAACTCACATATGGGACTACAAGAGCACACTTCGGTGACGATATAATGATCTTTAAGGAGGGATCAGTATACTGTAATGTAGCTGGCCCCGGGTTTTACATACAAAATCCTAAGGTTGTATCTGCATTGTTTCTGACAGCCAGAATCATTCATTAAAACTTGCCCTAAATCGACCAGGCAGTCGAATGAAGTAAGATGTCTCTGGATTTGAGTATAAAAATAAATGGCTTAGAAGTGAAATCATTATCTCTTAAAAGAAATGTCGACTGTCACTTTGGTGATCTGCATCAGAAGAGGTGGGATAACCTCATTTCTTGTCGATTATCCAAAACCTTCTTTTGATCAATAAATCAGCAAAGATCCTTGAATTATGATAGACACACTTTGATGATCTTGCTGACCCTTCTCACGGGGCATTGTTCTCTGAATAATCATATGTTTCGAACGAGAATTTGGAACATCGCAAACTGCGAACATTGTGGGAGAGGAGAATAAGAAACACTTGAGCACTTCTTGTGCACCTGTTCATCTTACTCTTCCCATAGACTGCACTGCGCCTTTGATAGCAATTCCTATTTGAGAAACAACTGACGACCTTAAGGATACCAGATATATTGGACTGCGTTAGAAGAACAATCAAATTTCGGGACTGAGAGTGTACGTATGGGAAATAATGTCACAAAGAATCATTAGAGCCTGAGTGACTGGGAAGTAAAAAAAAGCCGAGTTGCACAACTACCCCCATTTTTCACAGACTTAACCTAACATCACCGGCTTCATGATAGCAAATAAATAATCCTGGATGTTCGATGTCTCTCTCGCTCTCTTTCTTTGTTCCTCTCTCTGATTGTTCTTCTCTCTATCTCTCTTGCTCGCTCGCTCGCTCGCTCTCTCTCTCCTTCTCTCTCCCTCTCTTACTTTCTGTCTGTTTTATTTGTCTATTATCCTACATCGAAGTTTGAATTCATGTAGACTGATGGTCTGATTGATTAATGAATTAGGAGCCTATATGTTTTAGCAAATTTCGTGATTCTCAAGGTTATCTTAAAACAACAAAGTTAACATTAAGTGTTTATTGAAAATGTGACCTTACAAACATTTAAATCATGATAGGTATTTTGATCACTATATGATCAATATTTATCCGCACAAAATATGCTGATCGTTGAATTGGTTGAATCAGGCACTTTATCAAACTGCAACAAAACCAACTCATATGTTACCACTGTACCGGCAATCTGAAAATAAATGTTCAAATAAAATTTATTTTTTATCCATTTTGTTGAAACTTACCCCGAACAGCAATGTTCGTGTCATATAAAAAAAGTTACCACCCGATAGTGCAACTAGTTCATTTCGGACTTGTTGAGCAAATCGTTCCAATTCGGTACACCATCCACCACTCGGTACCGAGCGAATTAATTCGAGTGGCACTTTAGACGCGTCATGAATAGTTGCGGCACACAAATAAACAAAAACAGTCCGTGCAATCAGGTACAGTAGAGAGAACCAAAAGTATACTTTATTGATTGGATGCGGCCACGAGCTGAAATAATAAATAACATAATGCCATTCTGAATCTATATACTAAAACAAATATACATATATGATTGAGCAACGTACTTGAAAATATTCAACAGCTGAAAACAAATAAAATATAAATTATTTGTGCACGATAAGAGTATTATCGGAGCGAGATGACCGTCGACATATTCAACCAATTCGCTTAATTGCACATAGTCACATCGTATTTGTTTCCAAAACTGGGCCGGTAATACTTGATTAGATATTGTTTTAAGCCGATGGTTAAGTTGCTTGAAACGAGTCGCAATCCCAATACTAACTACCATTATGAAAAGATCCATGAAATTCCAGCTAATGGTTAAGGCAAAATTCGAATACTCCAGATATAGTGTAGTGATCACGTGATATGGTAGGACGCTGAACATGAACACAAAATGATTTGTGAAAAAGTAATGCCACCAATCGTCAATTGTCACGTGACATGTAATGGTATAAAAATACATGTTGTACCAGGTTGAAGTAGTGTATAGGACATGCTCAACTGTAAATAGAATAAGACCATTACTGAGCAGCAGAAAATTAGCAACTCCTTGTTCTGTAAAAATAGTACAAATCTGGACGGTTGACGGTCATTTGAGAGTCATCCTTGTGAATCTCTTTTCAACGAAACAATTTTGGCCATTGAAAGAAATTGTTGGCCATCGAAATGTAAAGGCCTTACAACGATGGAGTGAAGTTTGGGTACTGAAAGACGACTTTATATTATTAACAGGGACATTGTCCCCGATTCCTTAGCCTGAGTGATAGAGTTGATAGTTTAAAAAGCAGAAGAACGAACGAATCTGTTAATCATAGTATATAGATTATGTTAGGGCTAATCCAGAAACTTTGCGGACTTCAAGATCGAAAACAACCGAGTCTTCAAATATATGTACATCAGCTAATTCTAAGACTGTCTGCTTTGAGTATTAGTGAAAATACAGTTTTTACAGTGGCCTTTACCGGCTAGAAAATGAATTCTGGTCGGATACTTTCATTGAGTACAGAAACGAGTTTATTATATATGAAATCGATCACGTTCACTTCTACTCCTCTTCCCTGATTCAAAACGGCAATGTCAATATCGAAAGGATCAGTTTAGATCGAGAATTCAGTTTTGCTAAAATCCGAATTTGCTTGTATAGGATACGAAACTAGACGAGCTTGATGAACGCATCCTGATCTTTGGAAGGTAAAACCAAAGCTAGTTTTGATTCCTTTATATGACATCATTGCATAAGAGATGCGATATTGGAGCCGCCACTTCGGAAAACTGACGAAACCACCCGGAAATACCTATTTCCTATTAATCTGTGTACATCATTAACGGATATTGATGTTACGAATTTTAAGATTCTGACAATTTTCTCGGGGTTCAGAATGTGTACCCCAGGAATTTAATCTTCTAGAGAAGTGTTTATCGGGCGTGTCTCTAAAAAATCATCTTCGATTATCTACAGTGTCGAGTATCTTCAGCTAGGTTTTGTATCTTGAATCGGCATAAGGATCAAAGCCTTCGACTAAGCCCAGAGTTGGTCACATGTTAAATGCCTCTTGGATATCAATCCGCATAGTTAATACCCTGGATATATGTCTTTCGTTTATAGGTTTTCTATGGTTGTTGGATACATAGGTCATTGTACCGTTGGATTGACGACCCGGTTTGTCTTTTATTGGTTCATTTTCGATTTCAGTTACACCTCGTCTAAAAGAGAACGTTCTTCTGGTAGGCTCAGGAAAATCGTATTGTTTATGACTGGTTTTCTCAATTCCAAAATGTGTCTTGGTTACAGCGGCTTTGCCATCCCAATACATTTCTTTGTGAAAATTGTGGCATACGGTGCGGTTACAACCACCTGTATTCTATTAAATTCAAACTTGTACCTATATTCTCACCATCTTTGGTTGTTTCTTCGATAAGACTCGATATATTGCTAATTGAATTGAATATTGAGGCAGCATTTTCTTATGGAGCACGTACAATTCCAATCGTGGTTTATCTTAAACAGAATCTGTATGACGAGAAGAGAATAAGTCATATTCATAAAGTAGTCATCCAGACACTTCACTTTTAAACGATTAAAGAACTCCGAAATTTGCCTGATTCCACTCCAGTGCTCTGCCAGAAAACAAAATATAGAACTCCGGTTGGTAATATTTCCTATCCTCGCAAATGGCTATTTTAACTTGTATTATAAAACCATTCTTCTTTCTCCTGAGGATCAGAAACTTCAGTTATGAACGCATGGTGTGTCTCTTATCTTAGAGTTGAATCTTTGAAAAGTTGGAATATGGATATTGGAAGATTGCTGATACAAGTCGCGAGTAAGATTCCCCTATCTCTGCCGGTTACCATAGTAGTCCCTTTGGGTTTCAACTCATTTGAATTGATCGATCTCCGCACTAAGCATCCTACCGATCACTAATCCAGCTAGGCCCTTTTCAGAGTAATCGTTTTCGGCATTTCATAGGTTGCCATGGCATATTGATCAAAACCTTTGACTAATTCCAAAGATGACTAAATATCAAATAGTGCTCAGAAATCAATTATGAATACCCAGTTAATTCCCTGGCAATAAATTCCACCCAGTGCTCTATGCCAGTATTATGTAGTCGAACATAATTCCAAATTTATCTATAGTTCGAGAGTATTTTGCAGTTTTTGGGCTGTGTCGCATTTGTCTTTCTGTGGTATTGCGTTTATGCGAATATTTTTCTCTTAGGTTTTCTCCATGATATCTCGCTTAACTTAGTTGGCTATTGGAAGATTGTTGAAACATGTCGCGAATAATATTCCTCTATTGCTTAAACTCATTTGAATTGATTGATCTTCCGCACTGACCATCCTAGCGAATCAATCCAGCTTAAATATCACTTTTTGATTAATGTTCCTCTCGATTATTGGCCAGAATCTTCGATCCATCCTCAATCTCGACCTGTAATTGTTGCTGCAACTCTTTGAATTCGAATTTAGTGTCACTTCAGTTGTGGTGAACTTCTGAATCTACAATTTATATTCAACTTCCAATGGAACCAATGAATTCTCTAAATTTTGTGTAGGTGAGAGAATTGCCAGCTTCCGCCGACAACTAGGTTGTATTCACTGTAGATCTCAGGTAAACAGCACACCCATATGATTTGGATAAGATTAGGATAAAGTATATTTAAAGGCAACACTCAAGAGATTCGAATCTTCCAGCTTTCGATAGACCATGCACCTATAAATTATATAAAACAAATAATATTTACCCACTGCCAATAAAAACACTACAACTGATGTAAACTGAATTTTAACAGCTAAGCTCCATCGAACGGGTGCAGGATACAACTGAATGTTCAAAAACGATTCTTCACTCATACGCCATTTCGCCATAATATCACGCCACTTACTTGCCAATCGCATAAATAATATAATCCCCATTGTACAGCACACAAAAAATATTACACCAACCATATTCCTTAGATTGATGCCCTCCAATAATATTCTACGAAATGTGATGGCACCCATAAACAAGCCCGTCCAAATGTTCACAAGTGTTAATATAGTTCGAATGCTTATCCATTTAAACTTTATATATGTGTGATCTGGAGCTAAGACACCCGCAATTGGCATTAAACCAAAACATTGAGCCACAATCAAGACTAAAATTATATTTGTAGAATGATAGATGAATTAGATTAAGATTTATAGACTGTTTACACTATTACCGGGTCCCAATCCTCGATGAAACGTATCATTTAATAGACGACGCTTAGAACTTCTTACACACATAAAATTTCACTATCTAACACTTTACCACATCATTACAACTAAACTAGGAATTGCATGGTTTATTCCACGTTGCCTTCGAAAAACTTTGCATGCTCTAAAATTATACAGGTGACTATTAAACCTCAATTATAGTTGGTGATTAGCTGTACAAATCAAATTCAGTTCAAATAACATAGAATATTTTTATCTACACGACAATCGGGAACAATCAATTCCCGGCAACCGATAACGATGTGGATATATATATGTACCTCTGTTGGACTATGTATCGTGCTAATAGGTTAAATTGCTCTCTAGGTTTGATGTCATCTGTATGTTTCATAATTGGTCTCCAATAAATACATATTAGAGTCCAGATACTTCTTTTCTCCAATTATGGCTTTGGCACTGAGAAAATTGTTTCGTAATACGCTTCAACAAATTCGAAATTTAGGTGTGACATCTCTGTCTAAATACCTGTTTGAAAGTATAAAGTCGAGGACAATTGGGTTACCCAGAACTCTTATGTCCACGATTTTAGCATGCAACAATACTGACACATAGTTCCGCTTTCACCATTTGATTAAGGGTGGTAAGGTGCAGCGGCCAGGTAGTTGATCCTGCAAAATTCCTTTTGAGGTTGCATTATCATACTGACGATCATCATTGGAAGTCCTTTCCACCCGAAAATATCAGCATTTTTCCCATATAAACGGTCCTGCCAAATCTAAATAATTACGTTGACAAGGTTCCTGTATTTTAGCCTATTTCGAAATTAGTGATTTGGATCACCCGCATTCATTTGATAGCTTTTATAACCTTTAACTGCAGCGCTGTCCCACGCCAGTAATAAAATCATCGTATGTCCCTTTCCTTAAAAAACTATTGGGTTCTTATCCGAAATCAGGTTCAGGTATTTTATTCATATACGCAAATTTTATTAGGCTAGACTTCGTCTCGTAGACGCTTTTAATTCGTCTCGTAGTAAACGAGACAGCAACTTAAGGTACAACATGTGAGTCGCCCACTTAAATCACATTCTCCATAAGCCATTTGAGAATACTCAAGATAGTCATGCTTCGTTACCGAATAATTTTTTGAGCTTTATTGAGCTTTCGTAATTGGCTAGAACTTTCGTAAGAAGTCTCCTCAGTTTGTTAAAATAAATCTGTGTGTTTTGAGTCCAAATAAACACTCTTTCTTGTACGGCTTGACTTATGATTGTATCAATGTTTTTGGATCTGGTCTCAATTTCACTTATCAGATACCCTAGAACCGCCCAGGTGGCGCAGTGGTGAAAGTTGGCAGTTGGAGCGGGAGGCACCGGGATCGAATCCCGATTCGGGCAAGATGCAAATGGGGTTTTCACCTTCGATCGTTTGGGCGGTGTGATCGGTGGTGTCAAAGAAACATATATCTGGATCCCCTGTCGTGTTTAAAATCCAAGGTCCGACCCATCTGCCATGTCAGTACTATAGGCTGACATGGAGTTATGCAATGCGCAGATGATTCTACGAAAAACTCGGACCTAAAGCCGTACATAGAGTGGTATCACAACGGATCAATCCCGGTCTAAGTGTGCGATAGCAGCCACAACAACCTAACCTAACCTTACGTACCCTAGATATCATACCTCTCTTATCAAATTGTAGTAAGTCTGCAATCAACTCTAGCAATTCAAAATGGCTCCTAAAAGTGGTGGTGGTGAAATTACTTGATGCATCAACCGACAAAAGGCATCACTTTAAATTGATACAGTGCGGTTGTGGACGTCCTATGTTTCCGTGCGTCTGAACACGCATACATTCTCAGGAACTTGGACTTTGGCTAGTAGGTAATCTCTGGTTCTGCTACACTTAAATGCTACATGACTCAAATATATCAATCAAACTATTGACTTAACCGTATTATGGCTGGAAGTTATTTTCAAAGGCAGGCTGGAACTCTGTCATATTCGAAAAACCTCTCAGTGCAATCCCAAAAACTTTACACTCTCATAATAATCTTATCCTTTTTTCTTTTGAAATTCTTGAAAGGTTAATAGAAGGTCAAAAATTATTGAAATCTGAACAAATGAACTGTAAGGGAAGATCTGTGGAAATAGCTGTTCACTCCCTCTACGTAGGACTAATTAAGGACAAATTAGTTATAGAACTCGTATGCTACAAATCGCAAAGTGGGGTATTGTCCTCATTTCTCTGGAATTTATTCCGTAAGTCTTATTTAGGACCACAAACTTAATTACTCACACTTACTCAAGAACTGGAGGTTCTCTTTACCCTTATTCTCTAGATAGGTTTCTAGATATTCTAGACAAACAAATAGCAGTGACCATAATCATTAGACTCAAATCCATCGGGTACATAGACCAACGATACCACGGTTCATATATCCATTTTGTTTAATATAGGTATCCCCAATCCTACCAACTAAGCAGGATGTTAATAATAATCATATAAAATTATGCTTAAGAAACATCTACTGACAAGCATACGGGTAGACTAAGGGTCTTCCCATATGATTACTGTCGTAGCTTTAAAGATGAGGAGGAGAAGAGTGTCTCTTCTGATGACTTAACAGATCTTAGTGATGAGAGTTTGCGGGTGTACTATGGACATTATTGTGTCCATGCCAGTTCTCGAAACAACAACCTAATCCTAAACTAAATTTGAGAAGTGTTGTTGTAGTCGGAGTCAGCTATTTGGCTAAGAATATTTCTAGTGCTTGAATTGATCCTCAGGGCACTACTCGATAGATTTCTGTTCTCTGATCGCTTATCAAAACTTTATGTTTGGTCATTATTCTTAAAACTATATTCAGATTTATAAGAGTTACTTCTAGTACATAACCTGGAGTCCAATTCTGTTAAGAATGAGAGAGTTAATGTAATTGTTTTTTTAATATAAAAATGAACCATCTTAATTTAAAAATAACTAACTTAGTGAATATTACTCTCATTGGTGAGGATGAAAACATTTAAGAAGGTAAAGTATAACCCATAACTAATACCCAAAAAAATATAGGTTCCAAATGAAAATACAATTTGAAAATAATACTGCATCTTGCAGAGTCAAATAATGAAAATCCATTCAGACCTAGCTCCAAATTATCGAGATCACCACCATCGTCAGTTAGTAGCCACGAAAAAGAAAACGAAGAACTTCGTCAACAATCAAGCAAAATAGAAAATATGACATCTCAACCTACACTAAGTTGAGATCGCATGGAGAGCATGAACCAAGAAAACCACGACGATTTCGCTAGAGAAAACGCTGATTTAAAGGAATCACTAGAAAACTTAATGCAAATCAATGGCCAACTATATAAAGAGGTTCAACAGCTTAAGGAAGAAAACCAAAACGCTATAGCCGTCTACGAAACTGATGAAGATGAATTGGAATATGAAACAAGTTTTTAAAACTAAACGCCAAAATAAAAAAAGGGAAACCGAACCCTCGCCTGAGGTGGAACAATCAATACAGGGCGTAAGGAAACCACTAATAAACCAAGCTGACCAGTCATGCAACGACCTAGTTAAAGTACCGAAGAATGAACAGCTTCAAATCGCTTAAGAGCTAATCATTAGGACTTAGATCCCGGACAATTTTTCATTCATACCAGAATGACAAAAAGCCTATTTATCATGTTGTTGGACCTATTACGACCACAACTGGAAACTTCTGGAAGGGTTAGGATAAACACGGAATGTCGTTTGGCATTAACTTTATTGTAAGTACTATTTGTATGATAAATAAATTGTCTAATATACATACTTATATCAATTTATTTTCAGATATTTATCACAGGGCACTTCCGTTCAAAGTTTGGCATGGAGCTGGAAAATGGATAAAGAAACTGTGAGACTTATAGTGCTTGAAACGTGCGAGGCGATTTGGTCAGTTATTGGGCCATTATATGTTTGTGAGCCCAATTTAACTGATTATAATGAAATCGAGAAGGCCTTTTGGGAAATGTGGAATATGCCCAATTGCTTAGGGGCAATTGATGGCAAACATGTTGCCATACAGTGCCCACCTGGAACAGGCACCCAGTTTTTTAATTATAAAAAATACTTCAGTATAGTGTTAATGGCTGCTTGCGATGCTCGGTATACATTTACCAACATTGATGTCGGTGCACATGGATCACAAAGTGATGGAGGTACTTGTACATATATTTATTCATATTATTTTAATTTATTTAAAAAAATGTCTTTGTAAGTATATTTAACATTAGCAGATTGGGTAAACAAATTTGCAATAACAAATTGGATATACCCAAACCAAAATGTTTACCAAGAACTGACACCATATTACCGCATTTCTTTGTTGGTGATGCTGCGTTTACGCCCACCAAAAATTTGATGAAACCGTATCCGGGCAGGAGCTTAATGCAAGAAAAGGAAATTTTCAATAAAAGACTATCCAGAGCACGGTGGGTTATTGAAAATGCATTTGGCATTCTCGTGAGCAGGTGGCGAATTTTGCTGACAACAATACATATGCTGCCACAAAATGCCGAAAAAGTTGTGCTTAGTTGTGTTGCACTACACAAATTTCTCCGTCTCAACAAAGACAGCGCGGAAATTTACATGCCATCAAACTTCGTCGATTGGGAAGATGCCGATCACACAATCCATGAAGGTCGATTTGCGCATACAAGTTAAGCAAACACTACAATCCATAGTTCCATCCAGTGGCGTAGCTACAAGGGCGCAAACCCCGCGCTGCAGGAGGGCCCGCAACGATAGGGGGCCCGCTGCAACGCGGTCCCGTGGTCTTTGTTATATTTGTGTATTGATTATTTTGTATTTTTGTATTGATGTCCACAATCCATAATCATTTATCAAATTTACGAAAAAAAACAGCATTTGCGGGAAGTTTTGTTGAGTCACTGCTTCGCAAACAAAACTGTAGCTGAAAGTCATAGTTTGCTCGTGGATTTGTATGTTGAGCATGGTCTTGCAAAAACACAGTGCTTTGTGTGGTTTAATCGCTTCAAAAGTAGTGATTTTGACATTAAGGACAAAGAGCATCCTGGTCAACCGAAAAAGTTATAAGCTGAATGTCAAACGCAAGAAGAACTTGTAGAATCATTGGAAATTGATCAAGCAACAATATTCAGACGATTGAAAGCCTTGGGATTCATCCAAAAAAGATGGGAAATTGGGCGACATACGAGTTGAAGCCAAGAGACGTTTGGAAAGACGATTTTGCATGTTCGAAATACTGCTCGAGCGCCACAAAAAGATGTTGTTTTTGCATCGTATATTGTCACTGGCGATGAAAAATGGATCCATTACGATAATCTCAAGTGCAAAAAGCGTATCTCAAGAAAGACGAGGCAGGCCCATCGACACTGAAGCCGAATATTCACGGGGCTCTCACGTATGCGATCAGATATGAGTCAATTATTTTCCACCACGATAACGCTCGGCCACACATTGCGGTTCCGGTCAAATATTACGAGAATAACGGTTGGGAAATTCTGCCTCACCCGCGTTATAGCCCAGACCTTGCACCTTCCGACTACCACCTATTTCGATTCATACAGAATGCCCTACCCAGAATACGCTTCACTTCAAGGTATCGAAAATTGGCTTGATTCGTTTTTGACCGCAAAGCCGTCGCAGTTTTTCTGGGATGGAATCCATAAATTACCAGAAAGATGGGAAAAAGTTGTGGGTAGTGATGGGGAATACTTTGGATAAAAAATCTTGTGACATTTCCACAATAAAGGGTCAAATAAAAAAAAATCCGGTTTTTAATGCATACCTAAAAGCTTCCAATATTTCATGTTTAAGTATTGACATGTTTATTATTGTTTCTTACGTTACCTGTAATAGTCGCAACAGTGGAACGATCTTTTTCTAAATTGACTTTTATTACTCTGGAGGAAAGGATATGCAAGGTGGAGGGAGGATAGTCTAAGGGCCTACATTAAGTTATGCGGGGAGGCCAAAAATTTGTAGCTACGCCACTGGTTCCATCTAAAAACCTCCATGTTTTAGGTGGAACAAATGCATTAGAAATTAGAGATAAACTCTGCTCGTTTATCAATAAAGAAGTCAAACTAATTTGGATGACATAAACAATATAAATTACAATAAAAATGTTGTATTTAAAAAATTCATTATGTACGTACAAAATTCATTAAGTAACCTTAAAATTAATATAATATTTAAAATAAAAAAAAATTAATTTAATATAATAAAAAAATAATTCATATATATATACATATATATTATATCACAAATTTCAATTTACATAATATTTCATTTTTTACACATTTAACACTCCTCCAGCCGGGATTTACGTAAATCTACAACGTATTGTAGAATCTGTGTCATGGCTTCGTCTTGGTCGAACTCCGACAAAGGCTCCAGCAAACCCAATATCGATTTCATAAAATTTTCATTAATTTTTGAACGACTCCCGATTGTTTGGGTCTGCTGGGCCGTGTTTTGAGCTCGTATCTGTTCGGCTGCGGATTTTACTGCAAACTTCGTATCGCAAGCTTCGTCGTACATCAAATCTTTTGATGCCCTTTTATACTTGGAAGAAGTTTCACCGCTGAAAATCGTGGTATCAGTCGATAATTCTTCTTCCAACACATATTCCTGATCCTCTTCTATTGATGCCACAAATACATTATGCCTCGTTCTAAAAGAATAATTACAATTATAATTGAATTTAACATTAAATTTGATTATTAATACCTTCTGGGCTGGATAAATGGCTTCAAAAATTCCATACTGGGATAATATGGCCATTCATCTTGGATCGATGCCCCGCTGCCCGATGGTTGATCCCGCCTCTTTTGTTCTTTGTTGAACTTCTCTCGTAACCACAACCATTTACGGCGACATTCTTCCACTGTAAATAAATTAAAAATTAATATTTATACTGCAAAGCTAATTTCAAAAATATAAAACAGTCCTATAGTATAAAGTATAGCCAAGCATATCTATACTTGTTAATCCACTTGCATCTGCCACTTCTTGCCATGCCTTTGCTTTCACCAATGTATTTGATCCCGATTTAACGTAACGTAAATTTTTTACGTTACGTTAAGTTATACATGGGCCGATACAAGGGCAGGCATACATTCGCACTTTTAATTTTTCTTACGTTACGTTCATAAGTTACGTTACGTCCAGTATAGTTACCACTTAATAACACATCTAACGTAAGAAAATGAAAGGAAAATAAACCAATGCAGAAAGAGATACCAGCTCCACCCATTAATATACTTATAATGTTTGTGAATACGAAAAATTAAAAAATAGTGCAAATAGTTCCAAACGACAATGTGTCACTGCACTGAATAATAATGTTTGGGAAGTGAATGCAGTTGAACCAGAAACCTACAGAGTGTTAGCAAATTACTACTCAAAACATCGAATGGTTCACGTATGAAAACAAAGAAGAGCAACAAATCAAATTCATGGCCAGAGGACTACATCATACATGCCCAACTGAAAAAATAATTGAGGAACTTAGTCAGAAAAGATTCAAAGTCATAAATGCTGTGAACATTCTAAAGGAAAAGGTTACTTAAAACTCAAACGATGAAAGAGTAACAACAAAAATCATTATAGAGCATCATTATGCAATCTTTAATAAGAAAGTCAAAATTAAGACATTAAAAAAGAACAGCAGTGCCAAAATGTCACAACTCTCAGGCATATAACCACACTCGAAAATACTGCAATAGGGAGCGTAGATGCATAAAGTGCGCTAGGAAAGTGAGCTAATTGTATACACTGTGGAAATCACCACCCAGCAAATTACAGAGGCTGTGAGGTAGCCAAACAACTGCAAATAATGAGAAATAGTAAAAGAAATCAAACAGAGAACATCAGAAATCTCTTAATTCTCAACCTAGGGTACCATTATATTCAAACAAAATCCCTCTAAATAGTGCGGAAATGAGAGAATGCACTACATATGCCCAAATGGCTAGCGAAAAGTGAAATATCAGGAAAGAGCCCAGGTAGGAAAATCATGTCCTACAAGAAATACTGCAGTAAACCACTATAAATTCTCATTTGGAGATCAAAAACTAGAAAAATATTAAAACACTTTTTTAGAATTGCTACCTGGAATGCAAATGGTCTTGCGTAACGCATTGCAGAATTAGAAGTATTTTTAAACATATATATGCCTAATCTCAGAAAGTCTCCAAGAATCTCGTACTTAAAAATGCGTATTTAAAAAATCGTTTAAAAAAAACGTCGAATCATTTTCTAGTTTAGATGACAATAATTTAAATGACAAAACGGCCATAAGGAAAGCATATCCTCCAAGACTAACAAACAACAAAACAAACTGGGAATACTTTCGACAGCTAGTCGAATCTACAGATGAGATCTCGAACGCTTATATGATAGAAGAAGAGCTGGAAATCACCTCATTTATCTCATTGAAAGTATACAGAAAGTGGCATGGGTTAGTGACTCCATCCAGCAGGGTTTAATACAGAAAATCACCAGCAACCCAGTTGAAGTTAAAAACTTGGCTCACAAAAAAGACGACAAAACTTGGCAGAGAACTAGAGTCTCTGAGGATCAAACAATTTGTGCAACAAGCTTAAACTGCTTATAAAAGTGATTAAGAATGAGTCAGTAGATAGTTCTCTATGTAACCTGATACGGACTATTCGTTGTGGAAGACCACTATATAGGTCTGGAAAGACCTAAACTGCAAGTGCCACCCATAAAAATGGTTGCTGGAACCTGGGCTCGCAGCGATTAACAAAAAGCTGATATGTTTGCCGAACACCTAGAAATTACCTTCAAACCACAAACTGGACCGGCAGAGAATAAATATTAAACACCGGTTAGCAAAACAGACGAGGTACTTGTTCTACCAGTCACAGTGAAAGAAATCAAACAAAAAGTAAAAAATCTTAAGGATGAAAATGCCCCTGCCAAAGCTCTGCCAAAAAAAGCACTACGGAAACTATACAGCACATAATCAATGCTGTCCATAGACAATGTTCTGTTCCGAGACAGTGGAAAGTAGCGGTAGTCATAATGATTCCTATAAGCCTAATAAACCGTTAAATGATTACCACCACATCATTTTCTGTTTCGAAAAGGCCACCCAACAATAGAACGATTGAAAAGGCGCTGAAGAAGAAGAAGGTATGTTTAGCAGTATTCCAATACGTAGCCCAAGCATTTGATATGGTTTGGCACCATGGTTTAGAATTTATGCTTCAACGAGATCTACCAAAACACTTTCGGAATTGACAAGAAAATATTGGCAGGAGATAGTGTCGCCCTATGTTATACCTTCTGTATACAGATGATTGACCAAATATAGTAAAGCCAGAATAGGAACATTTACTGATGACACTGCAATTATGACCACTGATCCAAGTATTGTCGAGTCACGGAAACTACAAAATGCTATTAATACATTGAACACTTGGAAAATTACGCTAAACGAATCACACGTCAACTTCAGAAAGTTAGGCTGAATTCCCAACAAATTCCGTACTCTAAGAATGCGAAACACCTTGACATGACACTAGACACTAAGCTCAGGTGGAAAGCGCATGTTAAAAAGAAAAGGCAACAATTAAATTCAGAAAAATGCAGTGGCTAATTCAGCGATGAAATAATTCAATTTATGCAATAAGTCATGTACTGCGACTGCAGCAGCATGACAACGAGGTGCTACGGAACCTACTGGATCACACTAATGGACCAAAGCGCCTAAACAGATACAGATTTCTTAAAAAAAAAATATTGCAGAGTAACTCTCCTCACTAATTTACCGATGCAAGACTCAATATTATCCTAGTAGCTCATCCAATCATAAGCCTGAAGGTGTAGTCGAGGAGTTTCTCGAAAGAATGTACGAGGAAATATTTATGGACAATTTCTACAGATCTTTCTCTCTTCTTTGATTCAAAATCTAGGTGCGTTGATATAAGAATCAATGCTAGCCCTAGCCAATACTAATAGTATAGAGACATGGTTGCACATTAGAGACTCATGGTTCCTGAACGTTGACGAGCAGAACAGCAGATGATGCCTGCTTTTTAAATTGGCTTGCTTAAACGCAAAATCCGCAAAAAGATTAATTGGATCTACCGGTAGTAAATAATAAGATAACTACAGATAACCACTTAAACGAACAATGTAACACTTCGGATGATGATTACTATCCCGCAAGTAGTTTCATATCCACAAAACATGCGGCCGGATACTAACTATAGTTTAAACCGATCTGCATGTTTATGGACAAAAATTACAGGTGGTTCCCACTATAGATGTGCCATTCTAGTATTTTACTAGTATGACCATTGCAATATGATATACATATTGTAACTGACTAGTTTCGAACTTATTCAAAATTGTATCGCATCTCTGAGTGTTTCAGGTTCAATCCGAGATAACCTATATGGGATGATTATGTAAAGTATAATTGCGATTATGCCGAGACTATCTGTGTATATAAAGATTCGACCTTTGCCTATAAATATGTATATATAGGCTAATTTTAACCATTGAATCGTTATATATGCTGACACTCAATTTGGTTGTTGTAAGGGTCTGGTTCAGCACGCACCTCATATCGATACAAAATAAATGAGTTTGATTCATGTCGTTTATAGTTTGTTTAACAACCTGAGTATATATAAACATGCAAACAGTAACACGAAATCTAAAGACTGATTGACATTCTTATTCAGTTAACTGGTTGTATTGCACAATGACTGAACCGAGTGAGTTTTTTAAGCAAAGTTTTAATAACAAATTTCTTCTCGACCGTGCATGGAACTTAAAGCGGAAGTATTTCACCAGACCACGTAATTACTATATTCAAGTGTTTAATATATATTTGTGTGTGCTTACTGTACTCGTATATTACAGAAAAGGTGAAAAATGAAAGTTTTCACGAGGCGATTGGTCCGGTATTAGCGATTGCACAAGTATTTAGTATAATGCCCGTCAACGGTATATTGGAAGAGGGCCCAATCCACATCCATTTCACTTGGCTTAACATAAAAATTGTTTATCTATTTGTGGTATTCGCATTCGGTGGCCTACAAGGATTTTTAATATTCCACCAATCGTTCAGAGATGCGTTCACATTTCGTACAGTCGAACCGTGTCTCTTCTATTTCATAACATTGCTGTCGATGATTTTGTTTGTGATTTTGGCCCAAAAATGGGAGATCTTAATCAAATATTGGCGCGATCAGGAGGATATATTTTTGCGGGACCCGTACACCGTGAACGGAATAAAAATGAAGCTAAAAATACGAATCTATGCAATCAGCTTCATGTTATTGGCGTTGAGTTAATCTTAAAATTTTAGAATTTTCGTTCGCCGAATCGTTTTGATCTTATGTACATTTTTATCTTACAGTCGAACATTTGTTATTTTTGTCGGCCAATGTGCTACACTTTTATAATGAAACGACCCGGTGTAATTTACTGTACGACAGTTTTATAAAATTCTATTTCGTTAACGAACACTACGAGATCTTCAATCGGGTGTCGTACAACCATTTCTTGGGATTTTTGCTTAAATGGGGCAATCTAGTGTTAACGTTTGCTTGGAGCTGGACCGATATATTTATTGTATGCGTTAGTATTGGCATTACGACGCGGTTCAATCAACTTAATAATCGGATACATGGGTCGTACGACACGGCAAACACGACGATATTTTGGATGGAGATCCGAAAGCATTACACACAAATCATGAAGTTGCTGTGGGTTGTGGACCAAGAAATTGCCTTTATTATCATATTGTCGTGTGCCAGTAATTTATATTACATCTGTTATAAACTGTTTAACAGTTTTACGTATGTTTTAGAAAATATTTAAATCGGTTATGTGTACTTAACATATAAATGTGTTCTGCTTACAGTGAGATTCCGGATCCACTGAATAAATTTTACTACTGGTATTCGTTGATATTTTTACTGATTCGCACGTTGAGTGTTCTGCTAGCCGCTGCATTCGTTAACGATGCATCAAAAGCACCGTTGAAAATAATACGCGACATACCGACAAATTCATGGAATTTTGAGTTGAGACGATTTTCAGAATTACTTACCGATCGTTACATAGCCCTGTCGGGCAAACGGTTTTTCTATTTGACTCGGCGTACTATATTGGCGGTATACGATCTACTCGAACGGACCACATGATCTATAAAATAATTATTATTTCATTTTTGCTTACAGATGCTTGGCACAGTGATGACATACGAAATTGTACTTTTGGATCAACTGCAAAGTGTTGAAAAATCGACAAATGCAACCTGCGCTAATTTATCACGATTTTCACTGTAGAATTGGGTTTGTTGTTTACATTTTCTAATTATCGATTTATATCTTTAATTTAATAGCACAGGATTTTAATAAATAATTAATTTAATATGCAAATCATATAAAAAGCCCGTAATTTGTTTGTATGTACTCGAAAACGAATAATAGAGCGTGTCGAACGTAATCAATTTTTCAAATCATAATGTTGAAATATATTTAAACGTGATTCAGGTGTCCGACTCTGTAGTCTGAAAATGAAACTGGTTGCTAAATATTTAAAAGACAGATCGCGTAATAAATCATTAAAGTGTTAATGAGAGTAATCGAAGTAGTTGGTACCCGTGTCAACGTGGATCGGAAACGTAAGATTGAAAAGTGTTTCTTAATTATCAAGATGTGGTTAAGATTTTTTTCAAACTGTACCCTTGAATCCTTAATTCGAAATAATAACCGATGGTATCGGGTTCCAACGTTGTAGGATGGTTGATGGCCGTTGTATAATCATGCCTATATAATATAGTCGTACGTCCTCGATTTGATAGCTGGCGTGCTTCGGTATCAAAACAGATAGTCACAAGTTCTTTCTGAATCAATCTGCTTCGTTAAAAACTAGTTGGAATAAAATAAGCTCAGTAGATTGGCGTATCAAAGAGAGACATATTGTTTTTTCGGAGGACATGTGGGCGGTCTCCCAATGAACCGGATAATATCTTTGGGTGATATTTTCATCACTCTATACCCGCGCATAGGTACAGTATATGTTCGATTCGTTTAACTTGTAAATTAGCCGTTTAAAAGTCTCAACTCAGATTTGCCAAGTTCGAAATGTGTTTTGACTCGGTTCGATGGGTGAAATATATGTTTTCTCTGCTAGTATGAGTTCGTCACTCAACCTGCTCTTCTAATGACATGATCTTTTAATGACTCCAAAGAAGTGTGCCAGCCCAATGAAAACAGTAGCAGTATATCTACGAGCAAGGACATCAGCACCCTCATTCCACTCGGTTGCAGTGTGCCATGGTGCTCACATGAGGGCTAGTCTGTTTGTGATTAAAAGTTGGTTAACTGTATTTAGGCATACCAGAATAGACTTAATGACTACAACCCAGGTGGCATGTCATATTTCTAGATTTAATGTTATTTTATATCTGCATCTTCAAAGCTGCAGTGGTATCCGTAATACGGAGGCAAGCTATGCATTGAACCATGCATTGAACTTCTGGATCACCCTTAGAGTTTCTGGCCAAGCTCAAAAGGTTTACAATTAAGTTTTTTTTCTCAAGATTACTCCTAGATACTTAACTTCCTCAGATATTGTCTAGGAGTTTATAGCATCGTGACCGGTTTCGATGGTTTCGATGTTGTAGGTTTTCTGCAAGAGCCCCACTTCGTATTTGTTGATCAAGAACTTTTTTCTTTTTGTATAAAGATCGCATTAACTGTCCTCTAGAGTATAAGCATATAATTAAAGGTTTGTTGGCTCTGATAACTTGGACTAAACTGAAAAGAATCTTCTTTATACCTTTCAGGAGGACGCATATCATCTCTTTAAGAGATTTGGCAATATCCCATTTTACCTTACTGGGAGTGAAAATATATTTTATAAACTGTAAGGTGAATATACATCATCTGAACCATTGGAGGAGTCGTCCTGAGAATAAGCTACTACTTAGAATGTGAGTTGCTAAGAGTAAGTTAATCGTTTCCTTTCGGTTTACATTGAAACTTGATTTTTGAAGAAAACTTGTGCGATTGGTGTGTGACTTGGAAATCACCTTCGCTCTTGGACCTGCTCAATTCAAGGCTGCATACTAAGTCCAAGTTTTTTGTTCTCCTCGGTTTTTGACGTAGTTTCTCCAGCTCTACCCTCCATCAACAGACTTTCTTGAAAGTGTCGTTTCACATAAAAACTGTTCCCATAAGCTAAGTGTACAGAGTTATGAGAGTGTATCGCTGGCTCAAGTAGTATGTTTTTCTGGTGCCAGTTATGAAATTATTAATTTTTGCTAGAGCCTGGCTCCTTGAAGCCGAAAGAAGAGTGCCTCTTGTCTCCTATTGGATCATTTCCCATTTTGTTGTCTTTAACCATCATTTTGGCTTCTGATAAAACTCAGGACTCTGAAAATGATATCCCATAACATGAGAGAGAAGTTTGTCCTAAAGATGTTCTTACTTTTAATTTTGGGAATGTGTTAGTAAAAATTGAATTTATTCGTTATTATGAAAAAACTGTGTTGATATAATTGAACTCTTTATAAAGCTAATCAAATATCATTATTTTGCAACAACAATTTAGAACAGTCCAATATTTGTTGTCTTGTTGTACTGCCTAGATACAACTCTTGTAATTCAAATACTTATGAAGTTAGTCAATAAGCTATACCCAAGTCTTTTTTTTATCTAATCTCTAATCTGTTTTGAGGCTCAAGGCACTCCCTACTTGTTCGCGGTTCTCTTATTTACGTCCTTCCTTTTAGGCCATTACCGCCAATTCGAGGACGTACGGCTATAGGTCCGATTTACCTAACCATCTGCACATTGCATAGTTCCATGCCAGCCTATAGTGCTGACATGGAAGATGGGTCAGCCCATGAGTTCTGCACTCCAACAGGGGGTCATAATTATGTTCTTTCACACCATAGATCGTAATCTCATGGTGAAAAATCCCTTTTGCATCCTGCTCCTATCGGGATTCGAACGCGGTACCTCCAGCTCCAACTGCCGCAGCTTTAACCACTGCGCCACCATACCCAAGTACCCAAGTCGAAACCCATATTTTTGATTAGATGGAGATCCCATACAACTAATCAATACCAGTTCGTTTCAATATCTAGGGGATATTACCCTTAGGACGTAAGAAATAACTTTATAAGTATTTGAATTTCAAGTTTAATATGAAATGTACTTGACAATGAAACATAGATGTCCTTACGGTCGTATCTCCAAGATATTGAAATACATTAGTTATCCCATACAACTAATCCCCATCTAATCAAAAATATGGTGTTATCATTATAATTAGTTGAATTGCAATATTTTCAATTTTATTTAAAAATTAATCGTGAAATTCGCTTTCGTTATATTAAGTATGTTTGATTACTTAATTTATCGTTTATTATGAATTTTTTATATTTCTTTTACTAACACCAAAGAGAATAAATATAAAGAGCGACATCTTATATGAACCACGGTTGCATATTAACTAAAAATATTACTGAGTTATTTGGTGATAGCAAATGAAATAGGATAAACATATATTTTTTATTTAGGGTTCTCTTTCGAACGACAACAAAAAAAGATTTTTGACTTTTTCAAAACTTCGCTTACTATTTCATATTATAATTCATCAATTGTAAAATGAAATAGATTATTATATGAAAATATATCTATTCCAAGTTACAATCGAATTATAATAGGAAAATAGTAAGCGAAGTTTTGAAATAGTCAAATATTTTTTCGCTGTCCTTCGAAAGACAAAACGAAATAAAAAATATATGTTTATCCTATTTCGTTTGCCATCACTAAATAACTCAGAAATATTTTTAGTATATAGCAACCGCGATTCATATAAGATGTTCCTCTTTATATTTATTCTCTTTGCTAACACATTCAAATAAGTTTTAGGATTAGGAAAATTTTCCTATAATTAGACAAACACGTGAAGTTTGTCCCTAATTAGTCTTAAAATTGTTTTTGTAAGTTTAGGACACAATTTGGACATACTTCACGCGAATCCCATTCCAATAACGACCATTTACTATCCAGAACGTAGCATAGAATCTACTGCACACTAAAATTTATTCGTGCCAGCCAGTACTTGATTTCTTGACCCAACCATAAAGATCAGTAACATAACAAAACCGGTATCACCAGATTTAAATTGACTGAACAATAACATCTGTGGCATACATTCACAGCCATAATTTATATACGACTCTGACCGCAACTGCGGTTAGTCGCTCTGTTCTTTCGTTTCAATACTGCAAATTTTAACATCATATATAGGGAAGGACTCTGAAAGTAAGTCAACTGTTTGCTTTGTTATCGTCGCATCTTAGAAAGATTCCCAAGAGCATACTCAGATCCATGATTAATGAAGTTCTGATAGAACGCAAACTGCAGCCAGGGCCATACGGTTAACGTTTTTGGCCATTGCTTTGACGAGAATGTAAGGATGTTCGATATTGCTGGCCCCATTGGAGTATCAGAATAGAGTACACTAATTTTACGCCAAGGGGAGCATAATCCCGATCAGATTAGTTCATAAGCCAGGGAAGACTCGCATAGAGTTGTTAATATATAGACGGAATATATACACGTAATAAAGGTAGGTTAAAGGTAGTTTCAGCGGACGCTTTCCAATCGAGGTTTTGTTCAGACTTCAATAGGTCAGGTTATTAAACAGCTATGAGCAATTGTAAATAAACTGCCTTTATCACTCACTCATCTCCCAGAAGCCGGATAGTTGAAAAGTCAGGAATGGCCACCACCTTTTCCAAATCGACTTAGATACACTCCTCACCCACTATTTTACAACTAATCTATTATAATTGTTAGGCAGCAGGAAGTCCTACTCTTATCGATTACCCTGAGCTCAGCCACATTGCCAAGTTCAGCATATAGCTGTCGTTTGATAGAATCGGAAACCTGATATAGTAGAGTTGCTTGAGAGGTGTAGTTGTTCCTGTGTCTATATATTATAGGAAAAGAGGCCACCCAGACCTCCGCTTATAAATTGATGAAAAGGCAATCCTTAGAGTTGGAGCCAGAATACAAAATTCAACGAGTTAATATAAAACATCTAATTCTATCAAAACCCAACATCCTCAATTAACTTCTTCTTTGACTTCACATCTCATCCTCCAGAAATATTGGATAGATAGATGGCTCCTGCGAGAAGAAGTGACTAAATGTGTTCGATTATACCGTAGCTGTAACGATACTCACGGCACAATATCAATGGTGGCACCGTAGTGCGGTGGATTATGAGAGACAGCAATGAAGTTAAGTGTATCGATCAACTGGTAACTGACGTCGAGCCTGAAGAAGTTGTAATCTATAGATTATCTCGATATACTCGAATAGGCAATACATATGTTACGGGATCGATACACTTCCGAATGTACACTTCTGATTTCCCAATTTGAATAGACCACCGGTAGACTATTAATAATTTTGACAATATAGATAGATTTTACTCTCCAGCTGTTCAAACATGTCCTTAATACCCTTGACTTTTAAGTCCCAATCAACCTACAAATAAAATGTGGTACTTTTTCAGGCACCTCGAGAAATGAAAATTTCCACGAATCGTTGAAATTTTTATTATTTGTGAGTCAGTGCTTCTTGACCATGCCAATCACAGGAATATGGAGCGACAATTTATCCGCCATCAATTTTAAAATCTTATCATTTCGTGGTATCGCATCGATCGTATTTATTTTGCTCGAGTTCGTCGAATTCTCGATGGGAGTTCATTATACGAGCATGATTAACTGCAACCTATCGAGTTTTGCAAATGTTGTATTTCTCGGAGAAGTTTTATGTGGGCTGGTACTCCTATTTTGTCTGGCCAAGAAATGGAATCGTTTCATTAGATTTTGGGCCGCACGTGAAAATTGTTATCTCAATTCACCGCCGTACAAAGAAACCGGAATGCGTTTAAAATTGAAAATCAATCTGATTGCCGTCACATTTTTTGTGATGGCCGCAAGTAAGTATACCATAATTGTCTATAATTGTGAGATTCCATTTTATTTAGTTTTTCAGTCGAACACGCTATGTCCCTAATCAGCTCGCTGTACTTCGACTATAAACAGTACACACTGTGCCGGATTCACAAAATATCGTTTTCTCAATACTTTTTCTACAAGGAACGTGCCCACATATTCACGGTAATACCATATCATTGGACTATAGGTCTTATAACTATTGTGACGGGCGTATTGGCAACATTTTGTTGGAATTTTGTCGACATTCTGATCATTGTTATCAGTGTCGCACTAACAAAACGTTTTGAACAACTAAACGTACGCATCGTGGAGAGCTGTGAAAAGTTGCAGACATCCGACATGTTTTGGATTGAGGTGCGCGAACACTATGTCAAACTTATTCAAATTAAGGAGCGTATCGACTACGAGATGGCCTATCTAATTCTACTGTCGTGCGCTTGCAATTTATTTTCGTTGTGCCTACAACTGTTCAACAGTTTCAATAATTTACCATTTTTGGTGAATAAAATTTATTTTTGGTCCTCGCTCAGCTATCTAATATTGCGAACGTTTAGTGTTTTTTATTCAGCATCCCTCATTTACGAAGTATCGAGGAAACCAATACGCGTTCTAAATCATTATCCGGCCAAATATTGGAATTCGAATGTTCAACGTTTTATGGATATGATCAAACATGAAACAGTTGTGCTGTCGGCGAACCAATTTTTTTATCTAACGAAAAGTATGATTTTGGGGGTGAGACGAATACGGGACATCAATCAAGGAATTAATTAATTTCTAAGCTTGTATATCTATTTCCAGATGGCTGGCACGATTATAACATATGAATTGGTTTTAATGCAGGAGGTGAAGCAGGATCCAGAAAAACAGTCGTTTTGTAACATAACAAGGCTAAATATTTCATCATTTTTATAAACCAAATATTGTGTCAATATACATAATTAAGCAACACCAAAGTGTTTATTTCTAAGAGTCACATGGCCGTTGACCTCCACCAGTTATTGTACCAACAGAACCTAGATTGCCTATTGAACTAACACCACCATTGCCGATAATTAAATGGCCGAACTGATTTTGTTGCTGTTGTTGTTGCTGCTGAAGCCAGTACTGGTGTTGTTGTTGGTGCTGCTTCCATATTAGGTCATGGTTTCGGTGAGGTGAACCTACAAAAAACGATTTAGAAGAGACATGAACTGGATTTCATTATATATTCGACTAAATTATATACCTCCGATAAAACCTTCCCCAAAACCGCCACCACCAATTACGCCAGTACCAACTCCACCACCAAATTGTTCATCTTCAAACCCGGGTAATTGATTTGGTCCGGTTGGTGTTGATTCTCCATACGGAATATAAATTATAGACGGATGTGATGGTTGTTGTTGTTGCGGTGGTAAAAATTCAGGTAATGGTGCTAGTTCCGGAAGTTGGGGAAAATCTGGTTGTTGTGGTTGAGTGATAAAAATTACTTGACTACCTCCACCACCACCATTTATATATTCTGTCTCATCATCGATAACTGATGCGTGTGATCCACCACCACCCCAATACGGGTACAAAGGATGTGTCGGATAGTTGATGTAGGTCGGTGGATTTGACTGTTGACAACATTTTGGACATGGTTTTGATGGCTCTACTTGTGGACAGTTGAAAGTTTGAATTGTTGGTGTTGTTTCGGTTTGCTGTTCGACAGGCTCTTTAATCGGGCTGTGGGTATGTGTTATCGGAATATCGCCACGTCTTTCGTCCCCATCGGCTAGACCTGATTGTACGTAAAATGTTTCCACATCTTCTTCATCGTGAATTTGTGACGCAGTATTACCCTGTAAATTTTCTGGATTTCTACCATATGGGGTACCCTGTTCCGTTTCATTGTACGGTTCAAATGTCACCTAAATATTTATGTTAGTCTTCGGCGATGTTTTAATATTCAACACTGCGCACTTACCGTAATTTCACTTGTCACTAGGCCGACACACAGTAAACCTATAAGAACCACACCCGGAAATGATTTAACCATCGCAAATTGACTTAAGACTTGTTATCACGGATAATGCAGAAATGAAACTAAATTCGCGAGTTTTAAACACATCTTATCACATAAATGTTTATGTATTTTAGCGCATAACATTGATAAGCAGCAGCTCATCTCAAAATATCTATTTTCAGAAGCCTAATGACATCACGTCCTAATGAACTTTATTGTGTAGAAATTTAACCGAAATTAATATTAGCAAATAACACACACAACAGGGTTGAACAAAAGTCTTTCTTAAAATATAAAATTTTATTTTAACTTTTCGATTACAAATCTAAAATACTGCATTGTTTATGATCCAATCGGTGTATGTGGAGACACGCGTATATATTCCCGGATGATTGGGTTCCCCACATCGTACACCCCACGATACAATACCGACAACAACCCATCGGCGATTTGGTAGTTGCACCAAAAGTGGTCCACCGCTATCGCCTTGGCACGAATCACGCCCACCTTCGAAAGCACCCGCACACAAAAACACATCGGTAATACGTTGCGTAAACGACAATTCACATCGACGTTGCGACCAAATCGGTACAATAACTTCCATAAGCGTATTCGAATATGGACCACCGAAAAATTGTGTACCCCAACCGATAATAACGCCCGAATATCCGTCCCATGTTTCACCACTGGGTGGCATACAAACCGGCCATATGTACGAATTGAAATTGGTTGCCGCATGCAATTTTAGGATAGCAATATCGTTTTCGTACGTTGTCCGATCGAAATCGACATGTTCACGTTTTTCGATGACACGAAAATCGCGCGCCCTCGTCTCATTATACGTATCGAAATCGTATTCGCCCAATCGTACAAACAAATCAGCTGGACGATAACGGCGTGTACAATGCGCCGCTGTTAGTACATGCTGATCGGTTATTAGGACACCGCCACAAAAACTTTTTTCCAATACATTTGTTAGTATTGCCGCCATCCATGGCCATTCGCCCGGATCAGCCGGTCGACCGCCAGTAATTTTTGGAAATGATTTTGTTGCAACACCACAACCTCGGTCCTCCGGCCGTGCTACTATTGCTTCGGGATCGTCAACTTCACTCGCATCGGCTATACCCCAAATTGGTGCCTCGTCATCGCCCAGCGTTGGTAAACTATTTGAAAATGCTGGTCCCGCTTTCTCGCTGATTTCCGTCGGGCAACATACACCAATCGCCGACCGTTCGATTATACAAATGTAATCGAGAAATCGCCAAAAATTATTTTTAAAATCGGATTTCAAACAATGTTGGGCGTGCTTGCAGAATCCTTTTGAACCATCGGGCGTTAAACATTCCTGATAGTTTTTGTTTGGCTATATATACGAAAAATAGTAGGGGTTTGTATATAGTTCGAACACAATTTCACGACTGGCACTTACCCGATTCACTGGTATAAATCCATTTAAATAAACAAAATTGATAAACAGGATCGAAATAACTAATAAATTCTTCATCGTTTCGAATGATCCACTCGCATCGAATTCAAAACTACAACTAACAATTTTGCCCCCATTTACATGTAGTGTTAAATGGGCGAGTAGTTCCTCTGCTCGCTGATTAAAAATGCGAAAATACGAATAAAGCGACAACAACAAACTGTTGCTCGAAAGATATCACAGAGATGGAATCACGCATATGTGTAACATGCAAAATCGTTCTAAAATAGGCTTATCAAGCTTGGTCCCATTTCAAATCACAGACGCACACTCTTACATACATATATAGTCGCATACATGAAATTAAAGGGAAAAAGTAGTCCAAGGCGATCTAAGTGGAGTATAAGTGCATAAGGTCGTATACAAGTAGAATTTGTAATGAGCACAAAACAATAATATATACAGTCTCTGATTGATAACGAGGCCCATCTAAATTCTTCGAAGCGCTGAAGTTCGCCTCTCTATAATGACATAATCGTTAAGTCGACTCTCGCTGTTCATTTTTCTAATCCGTTATGTGAACTCTATATAAGTATATCCAGTTTCCGTTTTATGTCACCCAACAGCTGAAGATAAGCTTTGAGCTGCGGTTGTTCATTTTCATGTACATACATTCTTACATATATGTTAGATAAGAGTAATTTGTCTAAAACAAAACTATTTTAGTAAACATATGTGCGGGTATACTTGTCAACAGAACGACTGTAAATCAATTTGAAAACAAAGTCATATGCAGAACAAGTCGATATGATAACATTTTCAAGTTCAACTATATTGAATAGCAAACTACTTGTTCGCACACCCTATGGGTAGGGGCATCCATGTTTCATAAATAGGTCTAACGAAACATAAGACTCATACCATACCAGAACCCAGAGCCTTTTGTACGAGGCACGAAAAATCGGATATAACAACAGACCCTGGCTTACGTTACCAGAGACAAGATTAAGTATCGCACTTAAAAATCCTGGTTTGTTTAGCATCCTCGGAAATCGTGGAGTTAGGTTCTTTATTGGGCCGCAGGGAAAAAAGACTGTGTTGGATTTCCAAGCAGTCGATAATCGAATGTATGTAAGCTATACGCTTTCACATGAAATAAGCCAACCCGTCAGATATCGGTGTACATGTGACTGCGATGAGCTTTTTACCTAAGCACGATGTTCTTTCGTCAGTCATTCAAGCTCGATTGGCCTATTGTGACAACCCTTCCCAGAAGTACACTCTCGGTTCCGAAAACTGTTTGTTCTTCTCATGAAGCCCAAGATATGTGGTATCCTCAAGGTCGTCAGTTGATCCTAAAATAGGAATTGTGATCCAAAACAGTGCAGTCTATGTGAAGAACAGAAACTCAAGAAATACTCAACAGTTTTTTCTTGTTCTCCCCCACATTGTACGTGAAATTCCGAATTTTCGTTCGGAACAATTCCCGGTGAGAATGCTCAGCAAGATTCTCAAACTATGTCTATCAAGATTCAAGAAGGACAGATCACTTCAGTGATAGTCGATATCTCACGGCACGCTCAGGTCAACTTAAATTGGAAGCGGGCCAATTTATTAGTCAATACATTTCCTTTTGTTACCCATATGCATATCCAGTGAAGGGTATCCAGTGAAGTCCAACTTCATTCAGACTGTCAGGTCGATTTAGGGCAATTGTGGTCTCCAAAACATGTTTCCATGAAACCGTATTAGAAACAATCGCGTTTAGAGCAGCCTGGTTGTCAGAAAGAATGCAGATACGACGATCTCTGCAATTCAGTAGCGTACCTACCATGGAGGATATATGCATAATTCGACCTCAGTATTTTGTATGTATAAACCGGCACCAGCTAGATTCCAGTATACTGATCCATCAATAAAGATCATCATATCGCCACCGTAGTGGTAGGATGGGCTGTTGTATTCCCATATGGATTTTTGGTAATAATCCATCATACTGTCTGAGGGCTTGTGACAGTTGTATGGTGGCCTACCTCCCTCCCTATATGACAGTGCCCGGAAGGGCCAAGTAGATCTCTGCCTTGTAGGTGAGAGGCTGTTTCCGCTGCACATCTTTTGATCCAAATATCTAGTGGCAGCAGACCCACAGCGATTTCAAGAGCTGCAGTAGGTCTTGTGTGTCAGTTATAGTTCTAAAATGCCCAGACAAAAAAGTCCATGAAGGTGACTTAGAGGTCTTCCTCTACTAATTATTCTAGGCTCTACTATTTGTGTGGCAAACTAGAATGACCACACTGATTACCGAAACGTATAGCCAGTACACTCGTCTGGGTTTCAGGCCCAAATGATTTGATTTACGAAATTACTGTTTGCATTTATCTTTTTGAAGACTAAAGTTTCCCAGAGTCCTGCGTCTAGTGAAAAGAACCATCTCAGTTTTCCTATGGTTGACTGATAGACCCTGGTCACTACACTAGGCTACAACTATGTCGCTATTTGTAATTGGCAAAATCCGTTGTCGTTTAGTTGGACTGGGAGATAATTGACCACAAGACACCACAAGAACGGATACATAACTCCACCCTTAGGACATCTCTTTCGAGTGGTCACCGTCGTCGTACGGCTACCTAAGTCTGCAGTATTTCTCCTTGACCTAAGCATGGCTCTAAATCACCTAACAAGTGTGGTCAACATTCCATGTCTATCAGTTACAGAGATCATTGTACTGAAGGAAGCGTTGGCAAACGCGTCCTCGATATCCAGAAATGCTCCCAATGTAAATTCCTTGCTGTCCAGCGATCTTTCTATCCATTCAACCACTCAGAATTCCAGCAAAATCTTCTCAGCACATACCGCATATTATTTCACGTTATTAGTTGGAAAGTATTTGTTTTGAACTATCGTATAGCGGTGATGTGCTCCTTAATTCATCCACTGTTGTTGATCCTTGGCTTTTACACAAGGATTCGTCTTTTGCTCTTTTGCCAATGATAGTTCTCTTTGTGATGGTTTTTGTCCTATCCGATAAATTAAGAGCCCGTATCAGTATATTTCTTTGATCTGTCGTTCATCACTGTTGACTTTCACAATCCACAATCCTTTGTGTTTCAGGACCTCCATCCAATCTCCCATAACAACCGTTTCCGAGTGTGGTAGTAGCTTCGTCCGATAATCAAATGTAACCCTCCTCCCGACTGGTTCTTTCCCGTTGTAAGCGCATATTTCCATTTATAGCCACACTGCCACCAGTCACCGTTTATAACTTGAATTCTTTCATAGGTGTTCTCGCCCGCTTACGCTCTATTTCGAAGTATTCCCTCGAGCTGTATCCTGTTTTGCCTCAAATCGTTGTCAATTATTTGTTGTCCTGGTGTTATTTCATGGTTTGTGGCCGATTAGTGGTTCCAATTCCACGCGACGTACCTTGACTGCTGGGTTGATGATGTTGTTTGCAGTCTCGTTTCTTAGTGCACAGGCGATGGTTTCTACAAATGTAGATGTTGGAGACAATACTATGGTGAAAGCGTCGATCTTGATTCGCTCTGTATACTCACTCGACCTGTTGTAGTGCACTAGCGAGGTGCCCCAACCGCTCGATATCAGCTGCATATTCCTGAAGCGTCTCTCCTATATTCGCTGACTTCGTCCCTTCAATTCCATCCGTTGTAATTCCCTTACTGTGGTCACCTCCATATTTCCGCTCCAATGCCAACATTATTTTGCCGTAGTCCTCGCGTTCATACTCCTACTAAGCCACTATTAATGCTGCTACCCGATAGTCTTCACACCAATCACTCCTTGTAGCCACCATTTCAAACTGGTGGTTTTAATTTGACTGAGCTGGTTGGTCGAGCAATTTGAGTGTTGCGGTTGGTTTTTTGATCCATAACTTCATTCTCGAGTTTCATGAATCGTTGATCTGCCACTTCAAATTACTAATCCATCTTTTGAGAATTTCTGGCTTCGTACTTTTCCAATTTGTTATCCATATCGATTTCTACGGTGTCAACATTTGTGGTTAATGATTCGGACATTGCTCGAAATTTCTCGTTAACACTTTTATCTTATTGTTTTAGTCTCTTTGGAACTAAATCACAAACTTGCCGTTGTTCGGTTCTCATACTCTCGTATTTCGCCAACAATCTTTCCTGGTCAGCTCGCATTTGATCCTTAAGGTCGCTTATCATATCAGTTTTAAGCCCGCCAATCATCTGCTCTTGTTCAGCACGCAATGTCCTTTGCTTGGTTTTATGACCGCCAATCATTCGTTTCGTTTGTCTGGCTATCATTTGCTGAGTCTGAAGTTGCATTTATTACATAGCCGACATCAACTGTCCCATGTCGAACCTTCCTGATGTTATGTCCCTACCGGCGATATTCTCGTCTACCGGCTATTTTCGGCAACTGATGATGTAGTTGATTCCGTTGTCGCTTCAATTTATCCTCTGTGGTCGGGGGGAACAAATTCTACTTCAAGCGCTACCAGTTCGAACAAGCATTCGAGTTACAACGTGGAGTGTGCATATTCATTAAAGACCACATACCGTACGCTAGACATCATAAGTACGAAATTTTCTCAAATACCGCTCAAACTATTGTACTTAAAATATCCCTCCCTATAATAAAATCCTTTTTTTAATTAGTTTATATAGATCTCCCAATCAAACAGATTCAGAAACCATGAATTTCTTTGAAGTTTTGTCAGACAAATGTGATGTCATTCGCAATCAACATCCCTACTGCGAATTAATTATTGTTGGTGACTTTATGGTTTGATCACCAAAATACGAACTGTGCTGGGCGTCAGACGGAGTGGTTTGCTGTTTCGCATGACCTTACGCAGATTGTAAGTGATGCCACATTTGAATGTCAAAATTCTTTAAGCAGTCATATTCTGGATCTTTGTCTAACAACAATTCCGCATTCCATGAAAACGCGTGTCGAGGCTGGAATTGGAAATTCTGACCACAACCTGATAACAGTAAAAATTTCTGTCGCAACACCACCAGAATTTAGACAGCAGCCAAGGCGTCTATGGCATTTTAACGAGGCTGACAATGATGGGTTACGGTCATTTTTTAAACAGTTCCCGTGGGAGACCCATTGTTTTCATAACAATCAAATAGACGACGCCGTTTCCAATTTCACCGAAACCGTTCTACATGGAATAAATAAATATATCCCATCATCCTTTTCCAATCCTAGTCCTAATTTTAAAATGTTTTCAAAAGAAGCCGCCAGACAAAATAAATCTGCTCACAACGATAAGAAGTATAAGCGCAACGAGATTTCGTTTGACGAATATAAGGCCACACGTAACATCTGTAAAAAAATCTGTGCGAAGGAAGCGAAAAGAGCTGACAACAAGAAAGCCGCTCAGGCTTCCGAGTTGAAAATCTCCGATCACAACTTTTACCAGATGGTCGCATCGGTTGCCAATATTTTTAAAACATCTATTTCAGCATTGAAATGTGCAGACGGTGCTTTGGTGGTGGATCCATATTTGCAGGCCGACTTACTGGCAAACGTCTTCAGTTTGAACTCGACCTTAGTTGTCCCCGATGGAGTTACACCTTTGTCAATTCCGTGTTGTGGTACCAAAATGGATCCTGTCAACATCTCGGAGGAAATTGTCTTCAGGAACCTGAGTTTGTCAGTGACTTGGCTCGAATAATAACTAACATTTTTCTCCTTTCCTTTAAGCAAGGTAAATACCCGAACGCCTGGAAGAGTGCGTTGGTGCAACCGGTCCATAAACGTGGTTGTGACTTGTGATAAAACTGACCCTTCAAACTACCGGCCAATATCAATTGTGTCAGCCGTGGCTAAAGTTTTTGAGAAATGCATTAACCAACAACTGGTGAATTATCTTGAGATTAATAAAATAATTTCAGGTAAACAATATGGCTTCCGCGAAAGCCGCTCCACAACCGATCTCTTGACGTATGTTACAAACAAATGGAATCTCGCCCTTGCGCACCATGGAGAAGCCTTTGCAATCGCTTTGGATATATCCAAGGCTTTTGACAAGGTTTGGCATGAGAATCTCATTTGTTAACTTGTGGCATACGGCTTGGATTCGATGACCATCAAGTGGATAAAAAGCTTTCTCAAAGACCGAAAGATCAACGTTGTGCTAAATGGGAGATCATTAACGACACACTCCCCAAATGCCGGAGTCCCTCAGGGATCAGTTTTGTCACCAACTTTGTTTTTGTTATACATTAATGACTTGTTGGATAGCACTTTAAACCCTATCCACAGTTTCGCCGATGATGCAACATTGCACTCTTCTATTTCATTCGAGGTCGAGCCTACTCCTTCAGAGTTAAACGGTAAACGACTGGAAGTGGTCACTTCGCTTAATTCCGATTTGAGTACAGTATTAAGAATTCGCAACAAATATCCTTTTGTGGTAAAAGCCCACGTTCTCGTGGGTTGTGACTCAATTCGTCTGCTTGGTGTTCAGATTAACAACAATTTAAAATGAAATGAACACATTATCGCATTGGCCAAATCAGCTTCACGTAAACTCGGGTTCCTCAATAGATGCAGACGGTTTTTTAAATCGCATCAGGTTCTCCAGATATATATATAAAACCTTTATTTAGACCGTGTATAGAATATTGCTGCCAAGTTTGGGGTGGAGCATATGGCACTGCTCTCCAGTTGCTGGATAGAGTTCAGCGGCGTGCCATACGAATAATACGAAACTCGAGACTTACGAAAGATCTAGACAGCCTACAGCACCGCAGAGATGTTGCAGAACTATGCGTGTTCTATAGATTAATAAATGGTAAATGTTCTGAAGAATTAAACGAGAAAATACCAACACTAGTTACGCCAGGACGGTACAAAGTACAAAGCGCGAATTCATTCATCGAACATCCAGGAAGTGGAATTCGTTATCCGGTTTTTAGTTTCCGTTGGATTATAGAATGCACAAGTTTAAGGCAGCTATCAACCTTTACTTGAAGGACCGCGCGTTGGGTGCAGGAGCTCTGACAGTTACAAGGAGCTAGGACTGTCTAAAAGTCCGCCCTGCACCCAATTAAAAGCAGCGCGGAAGTCTAACCTGCAACTCATTTCTGTTGCCCGAAGTTGTAATGTATGGAGGTTGATATTTTTGTGCCGGAACGTGTGCAACCTGTACTGATTTTAGCTATTAAAGCGTTATTTTCTAATCCCAGGTCCATTGGCTGATTTTATGAGTGCCTGCTGTAAGTATTCAACTTGTGGATTCTGTGATTTACTTCATGCCAATACTGCTGTATCATCAGCAAAAGTTCCGATGAAGATTGTTTTCGTTGTCAGTATATCGAAAGTTTGTATAGAAGGTATAGGATGGGCCCTCATACGCCACTCTGGGACACCCTTGCTATGACTGAGTAAAAGTTGGAGTATATACTCTAAATTTTCGTTTGGAGAGATACGACTCGAGCAACATTCTATCGAAAGTCTGTGATACATCAAGGAATACGGCAGTACAATATTTTTTCTCTTCAAATACTTGTCCTATCTTTGCAGTCAAGCGATGAATTTGAGCAATTGTCGAATGTTTATTTCTAAATTCAAACTGGCCGTCAGCTATAATGATCATTGGTTTTAGTCGTTTCAATAACAACTTCTCAAACAACTTTGAAATAGTTGGTAACAAGAGATCGGCCTGTATGATGCAATTTGCTCAGCTGGTCAAATCAGGAACCTTGTTGATGTCTGTAGGCCAGTAGGTTGGTTTACGTGATGACTTATATTCGCAACCTGACATTTATATGACACTTAGGAGTTCTTTTCTGTTTCCTGCTGTAATGAGTCGAGATCCCGACACATTCACGTTATATAATATCGTATAATAAACCTTCGTACAAGTTTATTAAAAATGTTGACGTATTGATTTCGCGATATTATGTCTTGGCGGGCAGTAAATCGCCCCTTAACTTAGTTCCGCACCACCATCATAAATTGTTATTACGCTACCTTGCATAAACGGCTCCGTACTTTCTTCTTGTTAGAAGTGTAGGATAGTTTTTTTGATTAAGATTGCTGTCTCCTCTCGAACACGACCACTGGGATGCAATGTCCAATAGGCTCTATATCTCTTGCATTAAGCCCATTAGCATTCTTGGAATTATACGCAGGAACGTTGCAGTCATTTAGTTTTCTTGTTTAAGCGGTTTGATTGGTGGCTTCGAATTATCATCCAGTTTATCCACTCTATTACTAAGCTGGCTGAAATTACGTCTCATTTCTGCCTGAAATTCGGTGAGCATTTTCATTATATTGCGTTTCCGTCAGCTGGGCGTACGAAATCCCCTCTTTAATAGTATCATATTGTTGGTTTGGCTTTTGCTGTAGGCACTTTACTACTGCTGTTTTTCTTGGTAGTTGAGAACTTAACTTTTTCTGATATACCTGGCATCTTTGTAGCTAGCCGGATGGCCTTTTTCTCGACACAATGCACAATTATAACATTTCGTGGTTGGTTATGAATGAACATCTTTTAAATTTTTTACATATAGAATGTAAAAAATAACCTTTAATGAAATTACACGTTTTTACATGTAAAAAACCGAGTCAACTAAGCCCACTGGGGTTTCGTTCAAAATATTTACGCAACATGAATACCCCAAAAGGGTTGTGCTTTGTGGGTGGGGGCATCTTTGTTATTAATCGTACGAAACATAAGAGCCATAGAATACCACCACAGTATCAAGAGATTGTCCTAGGAGGCGCGGGTTATCCAAGACGTGAGATCTTATCGGTCGTCAACAAAATTCGTAGGGAGTGACCATTATCTGGTTATGGCAAAGATACGATGGAAATTTTAGTACATGTCAGGGAGGACTGGACAATATACAACGCGATCCTCTTGTGAAGGTCTGATAAATGAAGAAACGCAACGAAAATATCAAGATCTTGTCAGCAATAGCATTATACAATCCAATTACCAATCTGATGATGTGAACAGTGTCTGGGAAGTATTGAAAACCTCGGTTGTCGGCACTGCCCAGCACATTCTCGGGGTAGTTAAACTTTGTCCAAAAGTGATTGGTTTGATGAGGAGTGTCGTCCTGCTGTTGAGCAACGAAATATAGCCCACAAAACGCGCAGACTCGGTTTACAGTTGCAACAAGAAACAAAGCATTTCTTGCTAGGAGGACAGCTAAACGCATTTGTAGACAGAAGAAGCGTGAATGGTGGAAAGTTAAAGTCTTAAGAGTACAACAACTTCAGCAATGAGCACAATTCGCGTGGTTTCTTTAAAGGAATCACCGATTTCCACCCTACCTCAATATCTTGGTCAACCGCCATTCGGGACCAAGATGGAAACCTCTGTGTTAACGTTGATGCGGTACTCGATACATGGTGTTTTTCTGACCTTAATATTCCACATTTATAAAAATCTGCATTTGAATACCCTCAAATACAGACCGCAGAGATTTCCATTGAGGATCCATCCTATGAAAAATTCACTCTGGCCATGCAGAGACTAAAGAAAAATCGATCACCGAGAATTGATTGCATTAATTCTGAGTTCTTGAAATTCGAAGGGCTAACTTTGTGGAACTGTCTTTTAGGCCTGGCAAAATAAAGTAATGCCCAAAGAATTGAAAATGGCCGCGTTTTGCCCAATATTCGCTTGAAATGCGAGAATTATGGTTGTATAGCTCTCGTTGGCACAGCCTACAAGTAACTGTTATACATTATCTTTGGGAAAAATTACTGTCAGGGGAGGATATTATTGTAGACTAAGATTTCGCCCAAATCGATCAGTCACTGATCAAATGTTTTGTTTTACTTTGTAATACTCGGAAATAATCAAGATTATTCTTTCCGCAAGTACTACGAAACATCTAGCTATGTACACCAGGTATTTCTAGATATCAAGCAAGCTTGTCAATCGATCAATCGAGAGAGACTATGGTATGCGCTTGAATATTTACGAATATTAATTAAATACGTATATCTGTGTAGAATCACAGGAACGCAGCCACACAATGAAACTGTGATCTTTGAAGAGAAAGCCGCCTTTCGGTTGGCGAAGGGGTCGCTGTCATTTTCTGGTCGCTTACAACCGTATGAAGAGCTGACTAGTGATCGAAACCGATGGAGTCAGATTATAGACACCGTACGGTCCAACAAGGGTCTGTAAAAATCGTTAAAAAAGAGAAGTATGATTGATGTATCATTTTTCGACCATGATAAAATCTATTATCATTGTCTTTTGCCACTTTGTACAGTCCGTCAATACTGGTAACTCGTGATAGAGCAACATATAGTAATGGTAGACAATGATTCCTTTGATATTCATAAACAACTTTATTGAATGTTCCACCTTGGGATCTATAAATTGTCATAGCACATTTTGATACTGAGAAAAATGATTTAGTTTGGCGTTTAGTGTTTTGTTATTATTCATGGCAATGGTATATCGTTTGCCACGTCCGATCACACTTTTCACAACGCATTCACCAGCTTACTCCCCAAGTCAAGCGTGTGTAAAGAAGTTTAACTTCAAAAAATGTCCCTAAACACAAGTTGTATATAGCCTGTAAACATATAAAGTATCGAATAATATGAAAATATCGAAGGCCTGCCAAAGTTAACGAATCTCATTTTCCAACTCTTTTTAATACCGATCAAATGGCGCAGTGATTAAATCCGTGGCAGTTGGAGCGGAAGGTATCGGGTTCGAATCCTGATAGGGGCAGGATGGAAAAGGGATTTTTCACCACTTGATTACGATCGGTGGTGTGAGTGAACACATCTATGACCATCTGTTGAGGTGCAGAATTCATGGGCCAACCCATCTTCCATGTCAGTACTATAAGCTGCCATGGAGCTATGCAATGTGCAGATGGTTCTACGTAAATCAGACCTATGTATAGCCGTGCTTCCTCGATTTGGCTGTAATGGCAAAAGAGTTGGGAGTGCAATGAGCCCCAAAACTTTACTAAGAAGTGAAATTCGTTATCTGTTCCGTTGGAGTGTAAAATGCACAAGTTTAAGGTAACTATCAACCTTTTCTTGAAGGATCTTTCACATGTAAAGTACAGTTTTGGATGTTTTTATAACTTATTCATTCACAGTTATTACGCGTAAACAATTTAGTATATTGCATCAAAATATTCGCAGCCTCAGAGTCAATTTTGATTCATTTAGCACATACATTGCCTCCCTAAATCCCCAACCTGGTTTGATTTTTATGTCCGAAATTTGGATCTACTCTCATGAAAGTGACGAGTTTCATCTACCAAACTATAACTGCAATGCATGTTGTAATGATAGCTATCGCTCTGGTGGTGTGGGTGTTCTCATAAATAGAAATTATGCAAATTTCTCTATCCAACTGTACAACTGGACTTCAGCGGATCTCCTTACTGTTAATATTCTCATTGATAATCAAGCTTGGACATTTGTGTGTATTTATCGCTTCCATAACAAAGATATTAGTACATTCTGTAATGATTTGGAGAATTTTCTGCGTTCACTTAACAATAACAAGATTGTTATCCTGGGTGATATTAATGTTAACATTCTCAACTACTCTGAGGCCTACAACTACTTATCGATGCTGGCTTCTAATGGGTTCCTTAGTCTGCTAAATGAACCAACAAGGGATCGAGCTTGTCTCAACCATGTGTTTGCAAAAACTGATACTGCTCGTGAATCTATTGTAGATAATTTACCTTTGTATTTTTCTGATCATAATTTGATTTCGTTGCGCATCTTGCTTCCAGATATTCGCGAAACGGTGACGGCTCCGACGCCCACATTTACAAAAATAAATTATGATAAACTTAGGAATTATCTAAAAATGGAAAACTGGGAAACAGTTTTCAGTTATTCTGATTGTAATATGGCATTTTGCAGTTTTATCAATGTTTTAAAATCCTATATCGATTCATCTAAGGAAAAAATTGTTATTGGACAGAGAAAAGCATCAAAACCATGGATGAATTCTAATCTCTTGCGCAAAATGTCTAAATTAAAAAAATTCTCTAAAAAATTGCGACGATATCCAGTAAATGTTAGATTGAAAAATTACACTAAAAATCTTTCGCGTTCTGTTAAATTATAAGTTAAAAGTGTTAAATGTTATTATTACCGAAGTAAGTTTGAGCAAATAGGTACTGATCCCAAGATTGCGTGGAAAATCATAGATGATGTTTTAGGTAGAAACCATCACAGATACCAAATTAATCAAATTTACAAACATCAAACAGACATCCTGCTATCTTGTCCTTTGGCTATATCAAATGAATTTAATACATTTTTTACTAACATTTCAGCATTTTCAACATTAATACATTTTTTACTAACATTACTAACAGCTCTGCATGCCCTGGTAAGTACAATTGAGAAATCATTATTCTCGCAAGAGTTTTGTATGGTGGCGTTTCTTGACATTGAAGGCGCCTTTAACAATGTAAGGAAGGAGGCAATTCTGGAGGGATTGTCGCTACTAGGTGTGGATTACCCTATAAGTAGGTTAATCAATCATATGCTTGGGTGCAGGATGATTAACTCAGAGCTGGGGGAATCCACCATCAAGAGACGGGTGACTAGGGGAACCCCACAGGGAGGTGTTCTGTCTCCTCTGCTCTGGAACATAGCAATCAATGAGCTGCTATTAAAGCTGGAGAGAGAAGGGATCGGAGTGATTGCTTATGCAGATGATGTAGCGATAGCTGTCTCTGGGAAATACATAAGCACAGTGGCGGAGGTAATCCAAAATGCCCTCCTAATTATAACAAGGTGGGCCACCAAATGTGGACTGGCAATTAGCGCGTCTAAAACTGAATTGGTACTATTTACGAGGAAATATAAAATCCCTGTAGTAGATCCACCTCTCCTAAATGGTAACAGACTAGCTTTTACGGACAAGGCAAGATTTCTAGGCGTAATCTTGGACAGTAAGCTAAGCTGGAAGCCCAACATTCTGGAAAGAGGAAACAAGGCCAATATAGCTTTGTACTCGTGTAGGAACGCCATCAGAAAGAGATGGGGCCTGACGCCGGAGCTGGTACACTGGCTATACACTTCCGTAGTAAGACCTGTACTTATGTATGGGGTGAGCGTGTGGTGGCCAGCTCTTGATAAAATAACATACAGGAAAAGGATCGAGAAGGTGCAAAGAACGGCATGCATGCTTATAAGCGGGGCACTTAGGACAACACCTACAAGTGCCTTAGAGGTCTTGTTTCACCTTCTCCCCGTGGACATTTATGGTAAGCAGATGGCGGCGATTACGGCCGCTCGACTATCAGCCATATCTCAGTGGAAATGTCTTCAAATAGGACACTCGACGATAGTCAGATCGCTGAGGAAAGAACTGGCGAATATTGACTATGTTACACCGACTCTGTGCTTCGAGAAAAGGTTCAAAACCACCTGCCCTTCGAGGGAATCCTGGAGGAGCGGGTTGGCAGCTGAAACGGGAGCATTGCAGTTCTTTACGGATGGCTCCAGCTCCTACTTTACCTAGTAGATGGCTCCTACTAGGTAAAGTAGGAGCTGGAGTCTTCTGTGATAAACTAGAGGTAGATATAGCAGTTCGCCTCCCTGATCACTGCAGTGTGTACCAGGCAGAAGTGATAGCGATTGAAGAGGTCCTGAACTGGTTGAAACATAATGTGGTATCCTCGACTGATATCGCAATTTATGTGGACAGTCAGGCGGCAATCAAGTCGCTGGGTTCTGTTTCTCTAACGTCTAGAGTGGCGTTTGGTTGCCGCTCGTCTCTTAATGAGATGAGTGAGCATTTCAACATCCAGGTAGTCTGGGTCCCCGGCCACTCAGACGTTATGGGAAACTGCAGGGCGGACGAACTAGCGAGGCACGGTACAACTCTCCAACTGCTACCGGAAAGGGCGAAGTTGGGGAGACCCATTAACGCACTAAGGACTGTGCTTAAAAAAGAGGCGGAAGCCTCTGCGAACAATAGGTGGACGAACACCCTCTCATGTAGAGTGGCAAGACAAGTCTGGCCAAAGCTGAACTTGAAACGCTCAAAGGCACTTATCTCCCTGCGAAGACGTGAACTTAAAACGATCGTGGGGATACTCACAGGACACTGCCTTCTTGGAGAACATGCGAGAAGGCTGGGTCTGGAAGTAAATGACTTTTGCAGAAGCTGTAGGGACGATGAGGAGGAAGAGACGTTAGTCCACCTCCTATGCTCATGCCCGGCTTTGGCACACAAAAGACATGAATATCTGGGTATGTTTTTAATGGACTGCCTTTCCGATCTCGAGAACTGTAATGTGCGAGACTTATTACGCTACGTAAGCAGCTCTAACTGGTTCTCATAGGGGTAAAAGGGGAGTAAGATCCTGTGGTATCACAACGGACCGTTTCCGGTCTAAGTGTGCTGTAGCAGCCACTCAACCTAACCTAACCTACTAACATTTCCCCGTCATCTAACTATTCTAACTTAGTTCTGGATGATAGAAATCGTTTTATTCTTGGTACTCCAAAAAATTTTAGCAGCTCTTGCTTTTTTGAACCAATTAGTGCACTCGAAATTGTGTATGCGATTAAGAATTTAAAAAACAAATCATCCAAGGGGTATGATGAAGTTGACAGTTTTACTATCAAAAACTGCTCCTGGTTTTTGGTAGACGTTCTGAAATACCTTTTCAACTTGAGCTTGGAGAGTGGCAAATTTCCAGATGTATTGAAGATTGCTGTTGTTCTACCGGTTTATAAAAAAGGTGATGTGCTGAAATTAAATAACTACAGGCCAATTTCATTGCTTAGTTCATTTTCAAAAATATTTGAGAAATTGATCAAACGCAGAGTGGGTTGCTATCTTGACCACATTAAATTTTTAAATAATAAGCAGTTCGGGTTCAGGGATATGAAATCTACGGAAGATGCTCTTCTAAATTTTCTGAGTCACATATATCTCACATTAAATAAGTCTCTGAAACCTTTAGCACTTTTTGTTGACATTTCGAAGGCATTTAACACTGTTGACCACAGCATTCTTCTGGCTAAATTATCAAGCATAGGCTTGCGAGGTAAGATTTTGGGATGGTTCGGCAGCTACCTTCGAAATCGTCGGCAAGTTGTTAAAATAAGTGGTGTGGTTAGTGAGCCTGGAAATTTGAGCTGCGGTGTACCCCAGGGTTCTGTACTGGGACCACTATTGTTCTTAATATATTTTAATTTTATATTTGAAATTAATCTCCTCGGCCATGTTACTGCGTTTGCTGATAACCTAGCTTTAATATATTCCCCAACGAACACGAGTTACAATGTTCAACAGTTACTTACTGAGGATTTGACAGAACTCAGTAAATGGTTTTATTACAACAGACTCACTATTAGCAACAAATCTAGATTCATGCGTTTTGGATCTTCCACCACTACGGTGGCCCCAGATTCTATCAGGTATCATAAATACTTGTGCGATAAGAAAAACTGTGCTTCTCACTGCTTTGAACTAGAAGCTGTCAATGAGTTTAAATATTTGGGTATTGTTATTGACTCGCAGCTAAACTGGAAATCTCCTATTTTTCAAACATTACATTGCACAGAAACGGATTGTTAAGCTAATCTATTACTGTCCTCGAACCACTGCCACAGTTCCCCTTTTTCGCAAGTTAAACATTCTTCCATTAAGGTATCTTTACGTTTATAAAGTCTTAAAACTGTTCTTTGTTCGTAGTACCAGCCACCATAATCGGATAACCCATACTTATAAGTTACGTAACCCCAACAGTTTTGCTTGTATTCTTTGTAATTATGAAAAGTGTAGACGATTTTACTTATATATGGCTCCGTATTGGTTTAATATACCGTATTGGTTTAAGATACCTAAACATCTTAAAGAACTTCCCCCTGATCGACGCCATGTATTCGAAAAGGACATTAGAAATTGGCTACTCAGTATTGATGATATCGAGAGGTATTTTTAGATGCATTAGTTCAAAAAAAAAAAAATTTAAATATATGTATTAGCAAATCTAGATTACCTGTACCCCGCAAATCAAGTCTGTCCATACCATGTAAATTCTATAAAGCCTATCATTTTAATGCTGAAAGTATTGTCGTGATTTAAAATGTGCAATAAATATGTAAAATAAATTTTAAGGGTGTTATCGATTTTTGTATGATTGTTTAAATTTGTTTAATTTATTTTAAGTTTATCTATCCTCCACTACAGACTAGATGTAACGGAGCTTTACTTTATTTCGATCTTATGTATAAATGTTTAAATTTAGTATAAATTGTATTATATGAAATAATTGTAAGATCATGAAATAAAGAAAGTTAATAATAATAATAATAATAATAATAGAGGCGTTTAGTAGATGTTCGAACCAACATTTTGAAGAATAACACGATATCGAATAACACAAAAATATCGAAGGCCTGCCAAAGTTAACGAATCTTATTTTCGATAAAAAGTCTCTCGAGAAAATGTTCTGATAACCCTCCTGGATGTTTGAACCAAAATTTGTAAACATAACAGGAAATCGAATGACACTAAAATATCGAAGGCCTGCCAAAGTTAACGAATCTAATTTTCGATAAAAAGTCTTTCGAGAAATCGTTTTCACTATCACTTTTAAATATAATAGTGAAAGGCATTTAGCAGATGTTTGAACCAAAATTTTGAAAAATTACACGAAATCGATTAACACTAAAATATCGAAGGCCTGCCATAGTTAGCGAATATAATTTTCGATAGAAAGTCTTTCGAGAAAACGTTCAGATAACCCATTTTAAATTAAATTGTGAAAGGCATTTAGACGAAGTTTGAATCAACGTTTTGAAAAATAACATGAAATCTAATAACACAAACATATTGAATGGTTGCCAAAGTTAACGAATCTAATTTTCGATAAAAAGGCTTTCGAGAAAACGTCCGTAATCCTCCTGAATGTTTGAACCAAAATTTTGCAAAATAACACGAAATCGAATAACACGAAAATATCGAAGGCCTACCAGAGTTAATGAATCTTATTTTCGATAAAAAGTCTCTCGAGAAAATGTTCCGATAAACCCTCCTGGATGTTTGAACTAAAATTTGGAAACATAACAAAAATCGATTTTTTTATTTTATTTTATTTTTTTTATTTTATATTACGACTGAGTCTTGTACCCATTTAGTAATTTACATTGCATGATACGTTTTAATTTGTCGGAGTAATCACATGATTATCCCTAGTTTCGTTTAACTCCTCAGATTTTTCGCCACAGTATAGGTCTACTGACCTCCCGGTCGCGATAAGTCCAGCGGTTTGGTTCTTTGCAGTCTTCTTGTTGGAGTGGTTGTCAGCATACAGCGTATGTCCAGATTTTCATGCTGGTGCAGACGTTGTAGATGTTTTGTTGCATGATAATTATTCTCATCCACGACAAGCTTAATCTTTAGATCTCGATGGAGGTTGTCGTTTCGAATATACCACGGTGCATTAACGATGCATCGCAGGATCTTATTTTGAGCTGTTTGTATGATATTGATATTTGACCTTTTGGCACAACCCCAGAGTTGGCTGCCATATGTCCATACAGGTTTTAGAATTTGTTTGTATAACAGAAGTTTGTTGTGGATCGCTAGTTCAGATTGTCTCCCTAAAAGCCAATACATTTTTTTGAATTTAATGTTTAGTTCATCTCTTTTCTTTTTTATATGTTCCTTCCATCTAAGTTTAGCATCTAAAGTCATGCCGAAATATTTAGCAGTGTTTGCATGCGGTACTGCTATCGAGTTTATCATAATTGGTATATGATTAACTTTTAGATTTGTAAAGTTCACTTGGATTGATTTTGCTTCATTTAATTTAATTCGCCATTTCTTTGTCCAATTACATATCAGGTTAGTAGCCCTCTGTAATTTACTAGTGGAGTCATTGATGTTATTTGCTGTTGCAAGTATTGCCGTATCATCGGCGAAAGTGGCCAATGTTGCTTCAGTAATTGGTATATCTCTTGTATATAGGAGATAAAGAATTGGTCCAAGAACACTCCCTTGTGGTACTCCTGCTGTTATTTTTTTAATTGAGAGTATTCATTCTCATATCTTACTCGGAAGTGCCTCTCTGATATGTATGATTTTAAAATTTGAAAAAATTGCTCCGGAAGATCTCGGTGAAGTTTGAATTCTAGCCCCTGGTGCCATACTTTGTGGAAAGCTTGCGCTACATCAAGGAATACGGTTGAGCATATTTGTTTGTTTTCAAGTGATTTCTCGATTACATCAGTAATTCGATGTACTTGTTCTATCGTAGAATGTTTTTCCCTAAATCCAAACTGATGTGTGGGGATGAGATTCCTTTCTTCGATAATTGGTTTTAATCTTTTAAGAAGAACCTTTTCAAATAGTTTCGATAATGTTGGTAGCAAAGAAATTGGCCTATATGAAGCTTTATCATTCGGAGGTTTGTTCGGCTTAAGTATCATAATTACTTCTGCAACTTTCCATTGTCTTGGTACATATCTTAAACGAAATGCTGCATTAATTATATGCACTAGTTTCCTCAATGCTTTCTCTGGTAACGCTTTTACTATCTGACCTGTTATAAGATCATACCCTGGAGCCTTATGCTTTCTACTGCAACTTCACACCCTCTGTAGTTTGCTGGATGCTGGCCTTTACAATTGATATATTTCGGTGCTGTATTTCGGGGAACTGTGCACTCGTTTCTTGCATGTTTTCCTGCACATTTAACACACCTTGGTTCACGGTGACAGTACTTTTGTGTATGATTATAATCTTGGCAGTTTTTACATTGAGGTATTAGTCGAGTGACCTTTCTCGGTGTTTCTATTTTAACCCTGAGGTTGAGGATAGCCTTAATATTATAAATATTTTCTATTTGTTCCTTGTTGTCGAAGGTTAGAATGAAAAGTGGGAGACCTCTTCTCGTGATTTCAGCATTCCCGTCTCTGGTTTCTAGTCTCTCTTTTCTGATAATGTTGACTGCATCGATTATTTTTAGACCTTTGTTTTGCAGGTCCTCAATAATTTCATCTTTTGAACAAGTTGGATGGAGACCTCTTGCCATTACTTTGATTGATCGATCGTTTTTATCTTCGTAGGTATACCACTGGTGACCATCAGCATTGAATTTGTTAGCTAGAGCCTTGTAGTCTTCGGCCTCTGTTGTGTTTATTTTCCAGATGTTATTTCTGAGTGATATTAGTTTGTAGTCATTTCTTACTACTTCTTTCATCAGTTTCTGAATACTGCCGTGATTTGCTATGCCTAGAATGTTGATCGGGGGTGGAACCTGTTTCTTTTTTTCTGGGCCACGCACTTTTTGGGCAGTAATTGCACTGGCGCTTTTGATATGGGTTTGAATTGGCTCAATTTCTGGTGACGATTCAGCTTTTCTCTTGCTTAAGTTTGTTTCTTTTCTTGGTTTCTTATTTGCCCGCTTGGATTTCTGTAGTATCCAGTTGGTTTCTCTTTCAAGCTCGTCTTCATCCGTGTGATAATCGGCTTAATCTGAGGCGAGTACTTGGTTGCTCACTAATGTTGAGTTTCCTGCGTTGTTATTTGTATTTATTGTTTCGTTTAGCATTATGTTTTCTTTCTTTAGAACGGCAACTTCATTTCTCAGCTGCGCGATTAATTTTTCCATTTGGTGAAATTTATTTACTATCTCCGCGTTGTTTATAATATCTATTTGAGCACTGAAGGTGGCTTCAGTAGTTGACTTCAGTAATTCACATCGCATTGTGGTGATCTCCGGCGGTGGAGTTGTTGGTGGTGTTCTAAGAAGTGCATTACTTCTTCCACCAAAGCCATTCATTTGTCGTTTTTTCCATACCCACCCAAAATTTATGTCATTATTACTTTATAATGTACGCCACTACACTTTTAAAATGATATGTACACAACAATTAAGTTTTTGATTAGCACTGCAATTTTTTTTTTAAACTAAAACACTGCACGTTCTAATCAAAATAAAATTCTTGTGAAATTTGAGTCAGAATGACGACTTTACACTTTTAATTATAATTATTTAACTATAGTATTCGAGAAATACGTCTGCTCGTATTGAATGCTCATCGTACTATAAAAAATCGAATGACACTAAAATATCGAAGGCCTGCCAAAGTTAACGAATCTCATTTTCGATAAACAGTCTCTCGAGAAAACGTTCATATAACCCATTTTAAATGGAATAGTCTTAGTGACTAGTGATTAGTGAATCTTATTTTCGATAAAAGTCTTTCGAGAAAACGGTTAGATTACCCTTTTAAAATATAATAGTGAAAGGCATTTAGCAGATATTTGATTAAAAATTTTGAAAACTAACATGATATCGAATAACTCAAAAATATCGAAGGTCTGCCAAAATTAACGAATCTTATGCGATATTCTTTGGACAAAAAAAAAGTTGCTCTGACAGCTAAAAAGTGCTATTTTTGCTCGAAACACGTGCGTTTTTGACATTACACATTCTTTGGAAATGATCTCGAGCACTTTTTTTTTGATCTCGAGCACTTTTGAAAAATCGAGATTTTTTCACAGATTTACCCACACATATAAATTTTTAAATGCCAAAACAATATAAACAAAAACAAAACGCCATTTTTAATTTCATTTGTGAACTATATTTTGTCGTAAATGTGTGAAATTATCAAAATTAAATAAAAAGTTAATAACAATAATAATAAAGGATTATAATAAAATAAATCTATATGTTTTAAAAGACAATACTATGAAATTTATGTTTGTGTAAATTGTGTAGCATCATAATTTGTATTTTATTTTCACCAATACATCGACAAAAAGAGCAATTTTTTTTCGTATTCTTTGATAAAAAAAAGTGCTCTTTTCTCTCATTTTGCAAAGAATATCACATAACTTTCGAAAAAAAGTCTCTCGAGAAAATGTTCCGATAACCCTCCTGGATGTTTATACCAGAATTTGACTAAATAACAGGAAATCGAATAACATTAAAATATCGAAGGCCTGCCAAAGTTAACGAATCTAATTTTCGATAAAAAGTCTTTCGAGAAAACGTCCGTAATCCTCCTGGATGTTTGAACCAAAATTTTGCAAAATAACACGAAATCGAATAACACGTAAATATCGAAGGCCTACCAGAGTTAATGAATATAATTTTCGATAAAAATACTTACGAGAAACCGTTCAGAAAACTCTTTTTGAAATGCAATAATGAAAGGCATTTCGCCGATGATTGAACGAAAATTTTGAAAACTAACACGAAATCGAATAACACTAAAATATCTAAGGCCTGCCAAAGTTAACAAATTTAATTTTCGATAAAAAGTCTTTCGACAAAACTTTCACATTTCTCTCTTTACAAAAAATCGTGAAAGGCATTTAGCTGATATTTAAACCAAACTTTTAAAAACTGATTTATAGATGTCGCACCATTCAAGGCAAAACAAACAAAAAATACAACAACAAAGTGACATTTTGATTCAAACAAACCATCGACATCGAGTTCGAAAATAATAGTTTTCTTTGACTAGTTTGTGTTTTATTTATTTACATTCTTCGTTTAACAAAAACTTAAAACTATTTTTACACACAATGCTAGCCAATAGTTTGTCTCAAAATTTATTCAATGTGATTCAATCGTGTTGTGAACTATGAGCAAGCAAAAACCTAAAGAGAAAAAAAAAATGTCGAGTGCGTATTACGAATAAGTGTTTTTGGTGCGGATTTACAGTGAAAACTATTAAACTGAGCAGCCCGTTTGGCCGAAATTAAAATCCCGAAAACAAATGACGGTACAGTGATTTACTTGTTTTTCTGGATTAATAACACAAAAAAGTAAAAAAATAATAAGTTTGGTTCGTTCTCTAATTCAAAAACTATTTTTTCCAAATTAGTAGTGGGTACATATGATAGTGCTGTGTGATAAGTAAATTATAAAGTTTTAAACAAACAAAATTCTTTGTATATTGTGTTTCGAAGTGGTTGAGTCTTTAGAAAGTGCTGCGCAAAACAAAGCTATATACAGCGCGAAACAGCTGATTGTGTCGAACTATTTGTGTGGACGGGTTACAGTAGTTTTGGTTGTAAATATCTCGAATTTCATCGATTAATAAATGTGAGTTTGGTTTATTTGTTGTAAACAATTATATAGTTTTGGTGTAGTGTTGAAAGTTTCATTGATCGGTAATTGGTATATGGTGTGCGAGGGAAATTCATGTTAGTAGGTATCATGTGGTTTCGTCGAGGGTCACCGCAACACTATCGCTTATTTTGTTGTCTTCAGGTTGATTGTTTTTCAAAATGTAACTAAGTCTGTTGCTATGATTTGGAAAACTAACTATTTACATGGAGCCTGCCCCTATAGAAATGATCCTATTTAACTGGGCCTTATCTTGAACAGTTTTTCCCCGACACTCAGACTCTTAATCCCGAAATTGATATCAGTTATCGTCTAGGCCGTCAGTTTAACCTCGAATAGGAATTATTAGTGCAGTCTTTGGGATGAGTTTGAACTACAGGAGCACAAGAAGCTGCTTCTTCTCGTCCCGCACTATATTCGCAGTTTGTGTTGTTCGGAATTTTCATTCAGCAACAATTGGTTTTGGCCATCGATTCGAGGTCCCACAAAGGTTGAAGTTGCACTCAAACTGGTCAATTTTTCAGCCAATATGTTTTCTTTGATATTCTTTAATATGACTGAGTATCCGCAGTGGTCTAACTGCATTCAGACTATCTTGTTGGTTCAAGGCAATTACGTGACAATCGCTTTAAGACCAGCCTGGCTGTCAAAAAGGATGCAGATAAGACGATCTCTGCAATTCATCTCCTTTGTATTGAAAAGAAAGTAACGTTTCTATCATGGTGTATAGATAATTTCATGATTGGATTTAGCATGGATAACCTGGCACTAGCCAGAAAACAATATACTGATGCATCAGTTAAGATCATCATATTTTGACCAGAGAGGTAGGATGGGTTGTAGTAGTTTTTGTTGTACTTTTCGGTAATAATAACACTAAATAATTTCCCTTAAATGTGCTTCGACACCATAATGTCCGAGGGAATGTGGGCAGTTACGTTTAGATTGTCATTTTCAATGACGGTCACCGTAGTTCTATCACTGCCTGTCAAGATGTTAGGTTGATGGCCACACTGCCTCTATACTTCAGTCATCCGAACATTTCTTAAGCGTAAGATGAAAATTAAGATAACTGCCTCCTTGTATATGAGTGATACCCTTCGAGACGACTAGACGAAATAACCAAAATGTGCCTATACTAGTCCTTGAGGAGAGTTAGCTCGAATCCTTGTTAAAATGTCTATGTTTTAAAGTTTATCTTTAATTCCAAAGGCGGTTTCTGGCAGAGAGTTATAGGGCCATGGATTCTCTTTATTATTATTATAAGAGAGGGGATTAGTGATGCTTGAGTTGCAGGACACCCCGATCTAAAAGATCTTTTGTGATATGTTCCCTTATCTCAATGTGTTTACTGTTATTGTGCAGTCCTGAAGGTGACAGATTCGGCTGTGAGCTATAACGCAAAACCAGCAACTGTCGGGTGCATTCAGCATGGTGGTATGTTAAGGCAATGTGACACGTGAGAAAGCGCTGGGTTATTAAGTACAAAAAGTTCCGAGTCACTCAGTGCTCCGTCATCTCTTTAATTGTCATCTAATAGCTGTGTCGTACTAGCACGAGCTGGCCCTCAGTTTTCCCATTTCCAGCCAAAAATATCACAAAGTCCTTCAAGTAGATTGAAAACCCACCAGACTTTATAGATCACCAACTCGATTGCTTAATTATGAGAAGAGGCAAACCTAACAAGGCCTTGAAATAGCTGGTCAAAAATGTTTACAATGATCCAGTGATTTCAATGCATACAAGACGCTGTACGATTACTATTATGGCGAATACTACCATAAAGCTTTTGGCAGGTCCAAAAAGCAACTGAGGCCTTATTACTTATAAACCTTGGTAATATTATAATTCTAAGTTAGTTTCTCTTCTATAATCACTCATATTTGGTCTACCTACCGAATGGCATAAGCACTGTTTTACCTCAGTTTATGTTAAGTGCTTCATGTGTGCACCATTCTCTCCTAATCGGATTTCCTCCTAAGAATTATAACCAGATCGTTGAATGCCCATGAACATCACTTAATTTGTGGTACTCTCTAATTATGAGCTCTTCAATCTGTATACTTAAGGGGATTCGAGGTCGCAATCGTTTAATTTCAATATATTAGCTAAAACTGAACAGATTGATATTGGAGCTAAAATTGAATTTGACATCAAGAAAGCTTAGTACTAGCTTATTGATCGCTGCGTAATTTAGTCTTCTTTGGCACTAAATCTATCTGGCTTGTCCATGGGTTATCACCACAAATGACTTGCTTCATCATGTACTTCTTTTGCGCAATATTCAATTTTTTAGGAGGTTTCGCTATACCTTTTTAATAGGCAGATGTTGGAGACAAAAAAATAAGTCATCGTCCCGAGCCACAAGTACTGTGTTGAGTAACTTTGTTTCGATGACGTCATCTTACCGATTCTAGTTCGGTCTTCAACCAAACACAAAAACTTTGTGTTTATATGTAGTAGCTACAAGACATAAGTACAGTGTTCACTGAATATAGGCCGAAGGTTACGTAAAGATAATTATTTGTGGCAGGTACCCCAGGTGGTGTTCCAAATGTGGCATTATTAAACACTATGAAATGATTGAAGTTATAGAACGACACTTTTTTGCTTACTTCATTGCAACTAAACCGGCATACATATTGTATATGTGAGTAAGTCTATAAATGGCTCTATATATGGGCTTTATTATAATGACCTGGAATCTTCACAAAATGAATGATGCTGATTGGTATAATATGGTCGAAAAGACGTCGTCCATGGCATAGACCGTTTTGATCAATCGTAAAATACAAAAACATGTTAACCCACAGTTCTAAATTTAAAAAGTGAGATTAAGTACACCACTTCTCCATTACAAACTCTTATTTGTTCAATTGTACTTTGAGTACATTGATTTTAGAAATTGATTCATTGATTTGGGTTTTTATCTTTCCAATCTGTTTTGGGGATCAAGGCACTCCCAGCTCAACAGGGGATCATTGATTCACACCACCGATCGTAATCAGATGGCGAAAATTCCCTTTCACACGCCGCCTCTATCGAGTCCGATACCTCCCGATCCAACTGCCACAGCTTTAATCACCATTTGGTCGGTCTGTATATTTGCTTCAGACTAATATTCTATTTAGACCAATTGATTTTAGGCCAATTATCGTTTAGACAAATTAATTTCAAATCAATCTTCTTATACAATTTGATTTAAGACCAATTGTTTTTCTGTAAATTTTTTTCAAATTAATTTTTTCTTTTAAATTAATTAATTTAGACCAATTAATTTTTTAAATCAATTGAATTTAGACCAATTGTGATTTGGGATATTGGTATGACCAATTTTCCTTTGAAATTGACTTAATATCAATTGTCTTCTTAGATGAGTTGATTTGAGACCAATTTTACTTTAATAAATTTCTATTTTATACCATTTGTCTTTTAGGACTAATTAATTTCGACGTTTTGCATTAAAGTAAATTAATTTTTTACTAATTATTCCTAGTAAAATAGGTTTGGGCTAATCCTCATTTGAAACCAATTGTGCCTCTACAAATAGACATGTTGTTAGACCAATTAGGATTTTGAACAAATTGAATTTAGACCAATTATGCTTTAACTTTTTGATTTTAGACCAAATACCCTTTTAATTTGACTTAAGATAATTTGTCATCTTAGACGAGTCAATTTGAGACCAATTGTGTTTAATAAATTTCTATTTTAGACCATTTGCCTTTCTGGCATATTAATTTCAATCATTTGTCTTCGTGTAAATTAATTTTAGACTAACTGTTTTTATATAAATGGGTTTCAGTCTTAATCCACCTTTAAGACCAATCATGCCACTAAAAATAGACATATTGTAAGAACAATTAGTATTTTAGATAAATTGAATTTAGACCAATTATACTTACTAATTATGGTTTTAGACCAAATGTCCTTTTAAAATAAACTTAACAAATAACTTATAATACTATAAGGAAAATCGTGTCAATTTCCATAGTAAATGACAACGACAGCATGATTTCATTAAATTTAGTTTCGGCCAAGATTTCTAGATGGCATACCATACGTTTTTAACGAGAACAATAGATGGCACGCGAAATGATTTCATAATGAAATGACATAATTTACAAAAAAAACAAATTTTGTTTTATTTATTTATTACTATTTATATAAATAAACCCATTAATTTCAATAATTTCAAATTTCGATTCTAAAATTAAAATTGTGTTTTTAGATTTTAAATTTTGGTTTCGTTAATAATCCGTTGAAAATAAAAAACAGTAGTTAAAAATGTTAATATTTCGTTCAACTACTACTAGTGCCATCTTTTAATCTTCGCCGAAATTATATCATGTTGGTACATGATATCGATGCGATTGCCCTTGTAGTTATTATAAGTTATTTGTAACTTAAGATCAACTGTCGTCTTAGACGAGTTGAGTTGAGACCAATTAATAAATTTGAATTTTAGACCAATTACTTTTTTAAACAAATTAGAAATTGCGGTTAGCTATTTGTCCTCAGGCAAATGTATTATATAAATAGGTTTTGTGATTTAAGATGAATTGATTTCCGACTATATTTCTAGTAACTATGCAAGATTTGTTGACTTCCAAGTCGAATTTCCAAGTCGCAAGTATTGAATACTTTCGATAAATATCTCTTTGTGTTCCTTCCTCTCCTAACGAAGGAACACAACATTCCTTCTTCAGTTTCCTAATCCGTGGTTCAGGTGTTTTGTGACCAATTGTCAAATAACTTATAATACTATATAAGGGAAATCGTGTCAATTTTCATAGTAAATGCCAACGACAGCATAATTTCGTTAAATATAAGTTTCGAAAAAGATTTGTATGGCATACCAATACGTTTTTACGAGAACAATAGATGGCACGCGAAGTAGTTTTTTAATGAAATGACACAATTGAAAAAAATAACAAATTTTGTTTTATTTATTTATTATTTTTTATAAATAAAAGCCCATTTATTTTAAAAATTTCCAATTTCGATTATAAAATAAAATTTTTATTTAAGTTTTAAATTTTGGTTTCGTTAATAATTCGTTGAATGTAAAAAACTGCAGTTAAAAGATGTAAACATTTCGTTCAACTACTCTAGTGCCATCTTTTAATCTTCTCCGGAATTATATCATGTTGGTACATAATATCGACGCGATTTTCCTTATAGTTATTATAAGTTAATCCAATTGTTTTATAAATTTAACGTCCAACCAATAAAGTGTCCCAAGAACTGGAACAAAATTTTTGCGCTTAACTTTCTGAGGAAAATCTCAATTGATCAAGTCAAGTTTATACGCGAGGTATAATTAGTATACACTTCTATGTTTCTTAAACAATAGGGCAATAATTTATTGCATTTGGGTTGGTCAATGAAGTCTTTATATTAAAATGAACTCTACTACGAAATAAACAAAGAAATAATTTTCTTAAATCTCGCTTCTTTGTTTTACAACAGAAATCTATAATTAAAACTAATTTTGATTGAAATTGAAAGTAAGTATGAATCTTTGTTTTACGGTCTTTATGGCCGTAGATAAATGTATGATCTCATTCAAAATTCATATCGTTTCGTTACAAAAATATTGTAAATGTGTTGAAATGCGTGTCAGGTGGTGTTGTCATGCAACTTCATATCGTCACCTCAGTACCTAAGTGTCACAAACGAATGATATAACTTTTGAATTTTTTGTCGGCCATTATCTATCTGCGTTCTAAGACCTCTTCAAATTTATCCCGGACAACTTTTCCTCAGTCATCGGTTTGGAAAAAAATACCACTGCTATTCTGCTAACGTGTCACATTCATAGATGGCCTCTCAAAACTGTATTTCGTCAAAACTGTAAGCTTATATATAATGTATCGGTTGTATATAATGTCAGCCAACTTGTTACCCACTGTTGTACGATATCTGATTAGTGATTGGTAACTATAATGGTAAAGCTATAGGTGGAAGCAAATTAAATCACGAGATTGAATCATATCCGGGCAATTGCCATTTGGGATCACGTTTGGTACCTCAATATGTGGCGTGAACATTTTTCTGACCTCAAATACAGACGACCACAGAGATGTTCATTGAAGATCCATTCTATGAGGAATTCACTAGGGCCATATCAGCTGTTGTTGATTACATTGACGCATATTCAGAGAGTTAATCAGATTGTTAGAGTTCTGCACTCGAACAGAGAGTAAAATGAGTTCTTTATTTTGGCCACTGCCCCATATTGTACTGCTCTTTGAATGCGATAAAATAGTTTGTTTGTTCGCGAGACGCTACGATATAAAAATCAAATAATTTCTCTTATATTTACAGAGACCTTGTGGAAATTAAAAGTAAAATACAACAATAAAAAAAACCATGGATGAAGATATCATTACGATTTCAAGTAGTAGCAATAGTAGTAGTGGATGTAGTAGTGCCGATTTAAGAGACACAGACGATACTAATAAAAATGATGAACAGCAGGCATCTGAGGTTAAAACATCAGTATCGTCTGACCGATATAATGGTAGTATGACAACAGAGCCAGTTCACGATAGTGATGCGTGTAACGATTGGGAAATTTATGAAACATGGACAATTCTCGGTGAGCCCGTTATGAAACCGATCATAACTGGCCCACCACAATCGAAACCAATACAACAGCAACCCAAAGCCGGGGAAACAATGACCTCGATAACGGGTAAAGCATTGGGAATTTCGGTAGAAGTAAGTTTTGGTGATGTCATCGAAGAAGATAATCAGTGTACCGATCAATGTCCAGTCCAAAATACTAATATGCTTGTGATACCTCAAGATATGGGTTGTAATAAACATGGGTGGTGAGTAAACAAGTGAACTGAGTGGCGTCATGTGCATTTCCCACGGATTTTGTTTATCGTTTGATATGCGATTAATTTCTGTTTGTTTTCAGTTTATCTTATCTCGCCGACTGGAGATGCATTTGAATGCGCCGCTTTATCTTGTGTGAGAATTATTTTCTTATTTAACTTTGTTTTGTTTTATTATTTTAGTGATTGCTGTGATACACCGTCCGATGGTATTTCAGTGATCAGTGATATCAGCGATTGTGATCTACAAAATTGCCCATTAACGATTAATACGACGCAACAGATGGGCGAAAACAACACGTTTCCAAGAAATTTTGATACACCACCCAATACGCCGACCGATAATGATGATTCGGCCCCACCAACATTTAAAATTTCACCTGAATTATCAGCACGCGAGAGTAGTGAAAAATTTTCTGTCGAATCACGTCCCAGCCGATCGTCATTCGATGTTGTTTCGCCAGCCAATATTATTCTATTCAGCTTATTGGCTGGTATTACGGGAATTGTACTGGGAAATGCGTTTCGTGTCCGTACCGATGATGATAATTCAATATTAAATCATATATCGCCGCTGGTTATGCGAATCCAAGATTTGGAACGAGAAAATTCCGACTTAAAATCCCAATTGAGAAAATTTAAAAATGCAAATGGTGGAAGCGCCACCAGTTCGATCGGTCCTGAAATGATATTTCCACAACCGTTGGAATTTTATTTAGAACAGAATATTAATGAGAATGGTAAACGGGTGTGGACCGGTGATCCAGATAATGAAGATCCCATTACATTACAAAATTCGAGAATGAAAATGCCCGAATTTTGTAACGAAGATGTGGCCGATGATTTATTTTCCGAGCGCTACCAAAAAATTTGTAACGAAAAAGAGCAAAAATTGTCGAAAATTGTCCAAGATTCGAGCGAAAAACAATGTGATACAACCTCATCCACATGCAGCGGATGTCAATCGTGTAGCACATCATCGACGACAAAACAATCAGACGCGGACGCATGTTTTGCAGATGATGACGAGAGTAGTGTCGATCGGGTAAAATTCGACAAGGATAAATCGCCACAATTGAAGCGTAAATTAAAGCGACAAAAACCGATTAAAGATAATGACAGTGATAGTAGTATTGATACGGTAACAAGTGATCCGGCCAAACCAAATGGCGGATGTAAAAAATCGATATGTCCCGGAATCTTTGAAAAACGAAAGAAGGATAAGAAAAATTCAAACGACGACAAAGAGAATAAAAAAACAAGAAAATCAAACGATGATTGGTATGAAAAACGAAAATCGGGCCGTGATGAGATGCGACGATCGAATGGTGCGACATCGAGCGGTACTAATGATGATTGGTTTGCGAAGCGGGCGTCGAATCGCGAAAAGCAAAGGGACAGCAATAGCTCCGATAAGAAGAAGTGATAGCACACTCCTCCAATATAAAGGTGGTTACAAAGTGCAGCAGAAAGATTATGATTTTACAATATTGTATTCAATTTTATATACATAATAAAATTCTATTTTAACGTATCTGCACGCCATTTAGTCGAAAATCAAATAAATAGTTTGGAAACATACCTAATGGTAAGGTAGATTTCGAGGTGGTTGTTTAGGATATATAGTATGGTTCGATTATACGATACAAGTTAAACTTAATTTTTTATAGATGTCACTACCATTCAAAATTATTGCTACGATTTTTGATTCAATTATCGGTTCGATTGGTATTGTGCGAGAATGGCCGAAAGACTGAAATAACTCATTACCACTTGAACATGTCTATTCCCACTTTCGTTAGTTGGAAATGGTCCTGCAATACCTATCCATTGTTTCACGTGTCTTTGCCTGTCCTTTCATTGAAAGGGCATTACATTATTACACTTTTGGTACAATGTACTGCAATTGCCTGTCTACATCCTGACCTTTCGCGTATATTGGTTACGCTCTTCTTAATATTTAGATGCCCACTGATCGTTTCTCCATGGTATTATCTCTAAATTTTGGCAATTCTCATTTTCGGTATAACGCTTTGATATGTGGGCCTTTATCAGCCAATATTTCATTCCATCCCGGAACACTATACATTTCTTTGGACTTTTGCGCGATTTGTAATGGTTTGCCAACACGGAACGTTGTTTTTTTCTATATCTTCGTCTCCGATTTTCCCTTGCCAACACACGCTTTGCAAGTCCAATGTTTAAAACGTCGGCACATGCCAATGTGCGTTTGATCTTGGGTAAAGTTACTTCTATCATATTGAGTTGAACTTCCGATAAGCGATGCAGAATCTTATGCCTCCTTCCTTATATTCCACAATGGTGAACTCCATGGTATCGTCGTTATGAACTCCACTTATCCACCTTCGTCTGATCTTAAATAATACTTTGTAATCGATTGTTGGTTTCAATTCCACTTGCCGTATTGTGACAGCTGCATGGTCTACACAACCGTATGTTTCGATAAGAAAGCGTCAATCTCGATCTACTCTAAATTTTCACTTCCATGTAGTGTGCCAGACTTTCGTTCAACTTTACTATTGCGAGTAGATTTTCTTCACACCAACCGTTTCTCGTGAAAATGTTCAATTTATTTGTTAGAACAGCTTGGTGAGAATCGTTGTGTTTTAGATTCAGTTGACAGCCACTTCGAATTGTTGGTTCCTTTTGTATACTCAGTAGACATTTTCTGAAATTTCCGGTTAATACTTTTCTCAAGCGGTTACAGTAGTTTCAGAACAATCTCTGTTGTTTGGCTACACATGTCCTGATCAGCTCACAGTTGCTCGTAACCAGTTTTGGCTTTACCATCACCGCGGTCATTTATTCCTTTTGTCGTTGCATAAGAGCCATTATTAGTCCCATGTCGAACTACCCCAATGTTGTAATAGAGTAGTTATCAACAATGCATTCTTTGATTGCAATTTGACACAAGAAGCAGCCTCCTTGCACATTTTACATTAACTGTACTCATGTTGAAAAGTGTAAACCATCGTTTACACTTTTCAACATGAGTACAGTTAATGTAAAATCAGACCATGCAGCTGATGTTGGTGTTGAGCAGGCAGCTTACAGTTTGCATTTGAAAATTTCTTGAAATGGCCCAGCAGCTATCTGTGAACTGATTGTGAATCAGTTGTGTGTGTTCTACTTTTATCGAAGTGTATTGGCTTATCTTTAAAGAGACGCAATACCGGTTTAATATTGCCAAAGAGCTATTGGGAATAGTTCAGTCCTTAGACATATGGTGGCCCTGATTAAAATGGTAAAAACTCCCTGGATGGTGTTAAAATGCCTCATTGCATCAAGCAGGGTGCCTATTAAAATACTATTTGCTTCTTGAAAATTAATGCTTTGGGATGAGATTGGCCTGACAGATCTCTCAGTAAAATGAATTTCAGCATAATTACGCTTACTTTTCATCCAAATCTCATGATCATAATTCGATGAGTTTTTGATCTTAAGTACTCTAACTTAATTTGTCGATGGGTGGGGAGGTGGCTCGCGTGAATAAAACCAAAATTATATGTTCTTTTAACCAAAAAAAATCACTTTATTTTGAGTAAAAATTTTTATTTTTATATTCAGTGATGATTATGATGATGATGATGGGCATGATCGCCATGATCATGTCCATGATGAGAATGATCATGGCCATCGTGTTCATGATCTCCGTCCGTATCGCATGCTGTATGCACACATTTATTAAGACCCAAATTAAAATTTGAATTATCGGGACATGTCCCATGCACTGGTCGATCGATGATACATTTACCATTTACGCGCTCGAACCCCACAGGACACTCATGATCGTGATGATGATCAGCGCGGCTAATAACCACGATATTTATGAGTATAGCCAATAGAATGATGCACTTCATTTTTGTATATATTGTTGTTTAAGGTGCTCGCGATTGTCAAAATCACTTTCGTTCTTTAACTGAATTTGGAATCGAATGATTTACAAATGGTTCGAGCAACTGCATTTATATAAGAAACTCGATCGTATATTATAAATACTATTGTCTCGCTCTTTCAACAGTGTGATCGTTTAAGTATTGTTTTATACTTATGTCGACCTATTGGACATTTCATGATAAGAATTATTTCTTATTTTTTTAAATTTCTTTAGAACCCAACACAATGACCTTAATGCGATCGTTTAATTGTTATTAACAAATGTATATAATATGTAGACGTCTTATGTTCCAGCTGTGCGAAGAGTTGTATACACACATGTAGATATTATATTTGGCATGTGGGAAAATATTAGACGATTGAGCTATAAATAGAAGGTGGTTAAGGTGTGCGATCATTAAAATTACATTAGAGGATTTATGGGAGGATCAAATTTAGTTTCTGCCTTTATGAACATACCTTTTGGCAATCTACAATTGATCTACAATAAAGGTGACACTTAAATGTTCATGATATGTATCGAGTTCCACATCGCGAAACCATGCAAATTGCTATTTCGTTAACACTCTTGCAAGTAACTATACTGTGGCATTCTATGGGTTATTGTGAAACTTTACGACGATAGGGTTAACACAGGTGAAACATCGATTTATATTTATATGCGTATAGAAACTGTCGCACATCCGTAACTTGAAATAATCACTAACCCTATATAAACTCATATATTTAAGGGGTCTGGACCACTTCTCAACCATACATCAACCAGGTTTTACATACACCCAATATATTTGCTTTCATTATTCTGGGTAAAGTGAAGAGTTCCACGGAACTGTTCCATTTTCACCTTCAACAATAGGTCACTGTAACACTGGATCCGGTATTCACAAACACTTGAGTTATTTACAGAGCACCAAAAATTTTCTTATCAGCGCAACAGTGGAACGAACAACTGTAAAATCGAAATGATCTTTGTATATACACGCAAAGATTTAAATAATGTTTTGTGTAGGGCCGCGTGCATTAAACTAAGATATGTTGGGGCCGAGTGCATATGCCTATGAAATTATACATACGCGAAAATAAATTACAATAAAATTATCATTAAGTGGATTGTGATTTCATTCGAGCCGGTTGGTTATGACATTTTAGGTTTTGTTTATGGTGGAGAGTCGTTCTCGAGACTGGTCAATATTATAAGAAGTCCTCTTAATCGTTACACTGCAACCGATGAATAAGGTCATGTGAGCAACGAATATATCGCCGGTTTTAGCTTAAAACTAACTTGCTCCCGATGACATAACAATCGATTGTGTGTGAAAACAGCTGACTTCGTTGGACTGACTACTTACATTCGTAAGGGCCGTTTCCGGTCTTCAGGCATATAGATTATTGACACACGAATATATAATATAGGGTTCTGATAAAGAAATCATGTATTTATTATAGTCGAGGGTATATGACAAACGACCCGTGATGATAATGAACTTTAAATTCTTATTTGATATCATTGAGCGCTATACTACATTAAACAAATGTTCACTCGAGTTGGATGTTGAATTATCTGAATAATAGTTGGTTTAGAAACAAAGACTGTTTTGTACATGCACACCCTCTTATATTAAAATATTTTTGTGATTGTTTGCGATGAATGATGTAAATGATACAAGAGTATGAAATTGACACTGAGTTGGTTTCAATAAGATTGAGTTGGTTTGTCCAATTCGTGAGAAATGGTTAATTTAAAAATATTCCGGCTTCTATACTTATTGGGCATCACTCCATCCATTCCGGATCATTCCATTCATCTTCAAATGAATGATCTGACGCTACTATTCAGATAGCTACCTTTAGCACATACCAACACCGAACGACTAAGATGAGTATTTCTTAAAGTATAGACCAGCTTTGGACTGTTTACAAAACGTCGAAGAGCTCGCTCATATTTGAAATCAAAAACATTGAAGAGCTGGCCCATATTTGAAATTGATGGCTTGTACATGTTTGGGAGTTAATTCAAATTAATTTATACGTTTCAAGAAGCGTCACTTGAAATTTTTATTCGACGTCATTTAGGGGCGTGCCCATGATTTGAAATTTTATAAACTTAGCTCGCCCGAATGCATCTACATGAAACAAATGCTTTTAGTCTAAATACATAGTTTGAATTAGCCGAAATGGTTTCTTTGTAAATTTTCTAATCTTCCAGTGTTTTCAAAATAAGCTCACATACAGGTTACTACAAAATATTACGTTTTAGAACTAACCACACATAAAAAAATAAACATTTTCTTGATAACGTCTGTAACTTTTCTTTGACTTGGCTGCTACAGTTTATAGTATTACGGGATTGTGAATGTATGCAGTATGGATTGTCAACACTTTGTGGTAGAGATGGCTTGAATTCAATAAATTATATTAGCAGTAGTATCAAATATCTGCGCTGACCACCGAGGTGGCTCAGTGGTTAAAGCTGTGGCAGTTGGATCGGGAGGTCCGGGTATGAATCCCGAATAGGGGCATGATGCAAAAGGGATTTATCACCATCTGATTACGATCGGTGGTGTGAATGAACACATCTATGGACCCCCTGTTGGTGTGCAGAACTCATGGGCATGGAACTATGCAATGCGCAGATGGTTCTACGTAAATCGGACCTATACCCGTACGTCCTCGATTTGGTTATTAAGGCGTAAAGTGGGATGTAAATAACGAACGAACCGCGAAAGAGCTGGGAGAGCTTTGAGCCCCAAAACAGATTGCATAGTGTAATAAGTTGTACGGATCTAAATCGATCTAGTTATGAACAACCAAATCGTCTAGCTTCTTGCTAAAGCAAAACGTTACATAGGACGAGCGGCATTTCAATGTTTCATTCGCCATTGTTTACTGAATTAAATTGTTAGGCATAATTGATATATTCATTCACGTAAGTTAGTTGAAAGGTGAGCCTGAGTTATCTTCGATTGAAGAAAGTATAGTCGAAGCATTTCAAGCATTAAATAACACTAGCGGATCTTACATTACACCTGAACGAATTCATTATCGGAATTAGATCAGTTTCAAAAACTCGGTCCTTAGGAGTGCAATAAGCACCTTTATTTCTTTGAGTTTGAAACTTACATGACTTCAAGCCAATATAGGATTATGTGAGCTGTTTACTCAATATCTCAGTAAAGCTGTTTACTGTTTACTGTTATTAATTGTTTGCATTACGGAGGCACTTCTGAGCTGGGTTATATGGAAATATATATCAGAAGCTCCAATGTTTTAAATAGGTGCATCGCAAAAAGTTCATCAGCCCTATCAGTTCTATTTCCTAGTGATAAATTCTCCTACGTGTTAGTCGGGCATTCTGAAGTTCTATTGACCACTAATGTGTCCGCGAACTACCCAGTATCCTGTGGCTTCCTTGAAAGCCTTTAATATATAATCTACCACGCCATGAAGCACGTTATTGCTAGTGAGTTACCCACAATGGCTTCCATCACTTCATTTGTGCCATTTGAGCATCATTTATGCTCTTCCTAGGATAATTTATGTATTCGTAGGACGGCATATCGGCAAAAGTGGCGCGGTCCGTCATAATGGGCAAGGTGGGCAGTGCCCACCTTAACCATTTACTAGACTTCTATCAAGTTTATCATAGATGCACAAGATATGTTCTAAATTTACGCGCATATTGTGTGTAACCTGTACAAAATATCATGTTAAAACGTTCTAAAGTAAAATATTCGTAATACATGCATATATATCTAATACACACATATACGAGTACATAAAGTAAAATGATTCATTTCATCTCTATTGCTTTCAAAAATATACATACATATGCATTTCCTCTTCTATTTGCATTTATATTTTGATTTTGTCTATAAACTCTCATGGGGCAAATCGCAAAGTGCTACATATTTGAGTATTAATATGCATTATTTCTCTCTCAGCTTTACGATTTTTTTAAACCAAATACCATGGTTATATCGTCTCTCATTTTGGTTTTATACAAGAATAGTGGGCAAATGACGTAAATCACTTGCTGGTATAATTTATCTCTGAATTAATTTTAAGGTGAGATGAAATAGAAAAAATGTTTTTTGATTTGGTTTTTGTTGTTGACTTTTGCTGTTTTTAAATTGTAATACTAGATTCCTTCAACTTACGTGATTTTATATAATTATAGATTTTTTTTTATTTATCATTTATTATTTACAATCTTACATACTATTACAATATTACTACATAATTAATTAATAAATAAATAATTAAATACATAAACAAATAATGTTGGATGCAGTTCGCAATGATATTAAATATGATATCGGTTAGTAGTTAAAATTTGTGGCAGTTGCGAATTGACCTTATGTGGCCATAATGAAAATACTGATTCAGATCGACTGGGAGTGTTCAGAGCCATATTCGAACCACTTTGCAAAAATTAGGTTACTTTAAAAGCATATTTATTATGCTACTACTTCAATTTTTAACGGAACTTTCACCCACATTCAAAATGATGTTCTCAAATGTATCAATGCCGCAAATAATAACATCGTTTATGCAGAAATTCAAGCAGAAACTGATGTCTCAAACAAAAGTTAATTTGTGTTCATATTTTGATTAGTTTCTAAAGATCGTATTAAAACAGGAGAAGTCGTCGAAAGATTTATTTCTTTTGTAGAAACTTTGATTTCTATTATAGTTCAGTTAATGGATAAGCTGTTAAAATAGAATATTACCAATGACAAAATAACTGCTCAAACTTAAGACGGTGTTACAATTATGAGTGGAAATAAAGGTGGAGTGCAAATCATATCAAAACAGGATTTTCTTAACGTATATTTTGTCTACTGTTAAGCTTCAAATTTAGTTCTTCAGGCCGTGTGTGCCAAACAAATATCAGAACTGCGTATTTTTTGCCAATTTATATGAGATATCAACATTTTTTCTGTATCTCTTAAAAAATAAGTAAGTTATTGTATAAATCTGTGACAAAAAGCTACCACGGCCAAATTACACGAGATGAAATTTCTAGTCGTACAATTAACGTAGTGTATGAAAAAGTGTAATAAAAAAATGCATGGCAGCCATTCAGAATGGCACAACTTCGGATATAAGAACTGCATGGCACAACTAACGAATATACTGGATTCAGAATGGCACAACTAATGGATATACTGGATATAAGAACGGTTCGCGAAACGAGTGGTTTTATTTTATTATTTATTATACGTTTTAAAGATTTTTTTTCTCGTGTTGTGCTTCAATTTGACATTTTATATAACATCCTGCAAAAACGAACGAGTGATACGATTTGTGTTCGTATCACTCGTTCATGCCATTAAACAATTTAATGATTTTATTAACAAAATTCGAAATGAAGTTTATTGTACTCTTTATATTATATTGTATGTGAATGGAGATACGAGTAATAGATTGCGCGCAACAAAATAAATATATTTAAAACAAATTTTAAAAGAAGCGTATGACGTAACACGAGAGCTTGTTAACGATAGGTTTAGCAACGCAGAATATCTAGATTGCAGAAACATTAGGCTTTATGCTTTAAACTCTTCTAACCAGCTGCTAAATACAATAGCCAAATTATATCCATTTTTTAGATAAAAAAAACGTTTGAGAACTAAACTACAGGCAGTTTATCGGCAAACAATGATTTTTCAGTTCGCAAAACTATTTGTGCGCTAGTCAAAACGGTTTATAATAACAATTTAGAAAAAATTCTCGAAGAAGTTATTCGTCTTTCGATAACAATAATAACCATCGACATCGGGACCGCAGTATCATAACAATGTTTTTTAAACGTTGAAACGTGTAAAATCTTATTTAAGAAGAACAATGAGGGACGAATGATTGAAAAAATTAGCAGTATATTCAATTAAAAGAAGTTTGATCAATGAAATAGACAATTTTAATGGCAGAGCTCTGTATAGATAACACTTCTTATTTTAATATAATTTTTCATGAAATTTTATATAATTTTGCCCACCCATGTTTGAAACCCACGGACCGCTACTGCAAAACTGCACAAATTTTAGACGATCCATAGTTATACGTTATAGATTTTACTTGATGTATAAGAGTGTTGTCATAAACGAATATTTTTGAATCAATCGAAGCAATCCTAAAATAAACAAAATCTCGAATCATTTTCGTATTTGGTTCATTCGAAAATTTTGCCTTCATTTGATTGTAAGGACTCCCGGTATCGAACGACATATACATACATAGATAATTATAAATAAAACTCAAGATGCAGAAAACTTATTTGCGTTTAACAGTTGCTGTGGTATTTTGTCTCGTGATTGCCGCCAATGGAATAAATGCGGAAGAGCGAAGCGAAAAATTACATCAAAATCAAGAAGAAACATCGGCCGAAAGAGGGTTTGAAATTCTCCAAGAAGGTGACGCAGCACCTACAACTAAAGGGGGATGCGAAAATTTAAAAGCTCCGGCTGCATTCATCGGTGCTTTAATGATTTCCCGAATGTTTGTCTAAATCAAACCGTTTGTTAAATTATCATGTGTTTACGTTAATAAATCATTTGATTGGCTATTTTTGGTTGTATCAATTAAATTTATCTGTTTGTGTTTAGTTTTGAATCGTTCACAATGAAGAGGTTGAATCGTTCACAATGAAGTGAATCTGGAGAATAGATAGTTTACGGTTAATCGGGGTAAAGTATACATGGCGAACCAGTAGGAAACAACGATAAGTCGTAAATGTGTACCTTAATGACCGACGTCATCTTACTGAAATAAGGTAAAAAAAATTATGATGCGATGACATATCCTTGTACAATAAACAAAGCACAGGGAGCCGATTTTGCAACTGCCCACTTTTTGAAATAGAGTACTAATTGCTTAGAGGAATTAACTTAGGTTGGTCTTGAATAAGCCACGCTATTATCTTTTAGTTCTGGAAAGAAAGTTACTCTCACAGATTTACGACCGAAGTATTTTCCCATCTCTACTTGCCGAAAGTCAAAACTGTAAGTGAACTAAACTTATAGTTATCCAAGTATGAACTGTCTTTGAAAAAGAATCAAATGAACGTTATTGGAGAAAATGATGACGCCTATAATTTCTTTTACAGCGGTCCACTTTTCATAGACTTTGAGCTTCAATGTCCAATATTAAAGTTAGAGTTTAGTTCCTCATTTGTTCTTAACTATCCAATTTTTCAAGACAGCAGTGCAGATTTGCGGTTAGCTTTATACATCATCTTTAACTAGGCTGTATGTAATGTGGCAGTCTTCTTTCCGTCACTCAAACTCGATTGGCCCACTGTGACATTCTTTCCTGTGACATACTCTCAGTCCCGAAATCTGTTGGGTCGTCATGGTCGTCATTTGATCCTCAAATAGGAATTGTGATCCAAAACCGTGCAGTCTATGGGAAGAGTATGAAGAGAGCACAAGTAGTGCTCAACAATTTCTTCACCTTCTTCCCCACAATGTTTGCAGTTTGTGTTGTTCCGATTTTTTATTCGGAACGTGATTATTCAGAGAACAATGTCTCGGTGGAATACCCAGCAAGTCATTATCATAATTCGAAGGACTAGGATCTTTACTGATTTATTTATTAAAATTATATTTAGAATAGGCGACAGGAGATGAGGTTGTCCCATTCCTTCTGGTGCAGATTACCAAAGGAATAATCGATATCTCCATTAAAATTGGAAGTTGCAACCAAGCGGGTCAATTAACTGAACATCCAGTGATTTTTACTAAGTTTCGATAAAACTATACTAGAAACCACTGCTTTTAGAGCAGCCTGGCTCTTGATTATGCTTGAACAGTAGCGGTCCGTGGGTTTTAAACGTGGGTGGGCAAAATTATAGAAAATTTCATGAAAAATTAAATTAAAATTAGTGTTTAAGTGTTATCGATACAGAACTTGTTACGTATCTCCGGCAACGAACACGTGTCTGCATTTCGGGCTGAGCAGTGTCGACTGGGAGGGTGGTTGTTGCCGTTATAAATCGAGATAGTACAAATCCCACGTGTTCTATAGGAACTTTACACATATCCGCATTTCGAGGTCTAACCACCACCACCACTTAAAAAAAAACTTAATTCATTTTAGGTACTCGTAAATATAAATTTATTTCAGAATCACCCAATAATCTTCCATAATATCAAGTGAAGTCTGATAAACACAAAAAAAACTTACACTAGGTCTTTAACTTCCAAAGAATATACTTAATAAAAAGAGAAATGTACTTTATATATGTATATATGTTACGGTTAAAGCCCGAAATGCGGCGAATGTCCGAATTTACCGGTAAATGTCCGAATTTACAAAAATGTATGTTCAATCTACGTTTACCTACAAATTTAGACTATATTCACATTAACTCTTTAATTATTTTTATTACAAAATGATTTCGTAGTAGACCCTAGAATGATTTCCTATAATTGTAAAGGCTAACGGCTTCGCTAGCTCTCACGGGCACGCGGGAGGTCATTGCGTTCCCCTCCGCTTATCCCTCCGAGGGGCCTTAGATTTCAACTTCGGGGGACGTAGGAGCCGGGATAAGCAAACATGTCGCACTGCGTGCCGCATGTAGGAACGGATTATATAGAATCTATTAATGGATTTCGGTACACTTCGGTTCACATTTTTTGTAAATTCGGACATTTACCGGTAAATTCGGACATTCGCCGATTTCGGGCTTTAACCGTAACATATATATGAAAAAAGTTAAAAGAATTTGTTTAAAAGGTAGACAAAGGCTTAGATGTTTACAGATACAAAAATAAAACTCACCCAAACCGTGTCCAGTTCCTTCGAGTACTCCGAGGTTGCTGGGGGGGCTGTAATATAATGTTATTTCTAATCCTATAAAAAAAAATTCACTGATTTTCATATATGTACATATACATATATTTGTAAATTTTGTAGATTCTTATAGTAATTTGATTAATTATTATTAATAAGATTAATATATTTCACGTGGCTAACAAATATCAAATTTCCTTATTCTTAATACACTTTTAGATTCACTAACTACGCTTAATAAAAAAAACTGGAACTTGTGGTCACCACTATATATAATAATACAGAAAAAATCCGTATGGCTAGTCTGGATGACTTAATTTCTGTTTTTTTTTCGGTCCTGTCTGGTTGAAACACTGTTGCCTCAAGTTAAGGTGACCTTGATTATTGAAATGAATTTCAACGTCAACTACGAGACCCCGTCTAAATAAGATGTTTGGCGTTTAAATGTCATAGAATAAAAATTTGTCATAGAATATCTCAATTTTTGTTGATTTATTAAATATATCTTGTTAATATCTCTAATTTTTTTTTTCTTTTTGACTTTATCGCACGGGAGTCTCACTTTCATTAAAAATCCGACTAAATTCGCAGTTCTGATGAAGTATCGTATATACATATAAAGGTGGTATATACATACAAGGTATATATATACAAAGAAATTCAACACATTCATAAAAGGCAACAGTATCATGCGTTCCATGGACCAATAATTCTTCCGTGTATGTAAATAAGAATCCTCACACTATGAAAAATACTTTCTTTATCAATACTTTCAAATATTTTTCAAATACATAAGAATCACAACCAACCACAACATGACCATTAGTTACCATGCAAGCAAGTATATAATGTGAGTATATAACAATAACAACAATGTCCAATAATTCGAGTACTATATTTCCCCTGTACGAAATACCAATAAACTTTTTATATACTAAAGCTAATTACTCATAACATCGAAGACTTGAATATTATATAAACATTAAAGCAAAAAAATTTCAAGTTCATCGACCTAATTTACGATGATGTATATAACGTATCATCAAAAGGGAATTCCATGAGGTGTTAAATAAATAAAACCGGCCAGCTGAACTAGTGTATTTGTTTTTTTTCCTTTTATATATATGGCACCATTGCAACCGTAACAAACTCTGCCATTAAAATTGTCTATTTCATTGATCAGGCTTCTTTTATTTGAATATACTGCTAATATGTTCAATCATTCGTCTCTCAGTGTGCTTCTAAAATAAGATTTTACACGTTTTAACGTTTTAAAAAACATCGTTATGATACTGCGGTCGACATCGGTACGGTTATTATTATTATCGAAAGGCGAATAACTTCTTCGATTATTTTTTCCAAATTGTTATTATAAATCGTTTTGACTAGCTTACAAATTGTTCGCTGATAAACTGCCTGTAGTTTAGTTTTCAAGCGTTCTTTATCTAAAACTTGATATAATTTGGCTATTGTATTTAGCAGCTGGTAAGAAGAGTTTAAAGCATAAAGCTTATCCTTTATGCAATCTAAAAGTAGTGATTACTAAATATTCTGCGTTGCTAAACCTATCGTTAATAAGCTCTCGTACTACGTCATACGCTTCTTTTAAAATTAGTTTTAAATGTATTGTTACGATTTCGCCGAGTGGTTATTCAAATAATTTATCCGGTTCGATCACTAGATTGTGCATTTTAAAATTAAGATTAATTTATTTAATAAATTCATTTCCCAATAAATTCCACAATTATTTCACAAATAATTATTACTACACTACTTTTTCACAATTATTATCACTACACTTTACTTTCACTTTTTATCACTTCCCGATATTAACACTTGGATATTCAAAATTGAACTGTCTCGTAACTCAAATGTCTACACCTATTTATACGACGCAAATACTTGTAGAACATTCCAATATTTTGCATCCAATATTAAACTCATGTTGATCTGGGTCAACATTTTCATCCAACAAAGCGGTACGGAGTCTCAACTGCAACTCATTTCGGTTGCCCGCTGTTGGTAGATTCCGTAGCCCCAACTCCTTCTTCAAATCTGCCACTTTTAAGTCCACTAATTTCATTTTGGATATTCACAATCCCACCGCTGTCACCAATTGTTACGATTTCGCCGAGTGGTTATTCTAATAATTTATCCGGTTCGATCACTGGATTGTGAATATTAAACTCGCAAAGATTAAATTTCAATTAAATTTATTTCCCACAAATATTACACAAATATTTCACAAATAATTCACAAATATTTATTTTCACTATTATTTTCCACAATATTTATCACTACTATTATTTTAACACTTCACTTTCACTATTATTTTCACTTCCCGATATTAACACTTCGAAATTCAAAATTGAACTGTTTCGTAACTCAAATGTCTACACGTATTTATACGACGCAAAGGCTTGTAGAACATTCCATTATTTTTCTTCTCTACACTTCTCGAATTTTCGTTGCGTCGTATTTGGTTCGCTCCGCCTATTTCATTATTTCTTTTTACTTTGTTCGTATGTGTAAACATTTGGTTACAGGGTAATCCCTACTGTTATAATTTTCTTTTCAATTATCACAGGTGACATCTGTGATTCGTGACAATATTATAAAAAAAAAATGGTTCACCTTGTAAATTAGAGTATTTTTATTTTTGCATTTCTTTTTTTTTCGATCGACACACACACATAAACACGTGCATTTATTTTATATACATATTTTTTCTTTCATAGTACAACATGGTTACGATATAATGTAAAGTGAGATGAACTATAAAATATTTACTTTGTTAATAAATCATAGGATCGATAAGGATCAAGATAGTTATGTATATATTGTTATCCTGTTTTGTCCCAATACTTGAAGAAAATTCAAATAAATTCATGTTAATTTATTTTATATACGTCACAGACGTATGAAAGATGTGTCTCTGGGTAATTATCTACTCTGTGGTACAACCGTAAATTTCCGTTAAAATAATTTTATGGATTTAATTTTATTCTAATCATAAATACGTAATTGTGCCTGTTCAGACCTATATTTACTGCAACAGTATCATTACACACTTTTCGCGTTCTCACATAAAATGTTGAACGTTGCCAATGGCAATTTATCTATGTGTGAGTGAAATTATTTTCATTTCATTGTGATGTTTTGAGAAGGAACGTAGTCAACAGGAAAATAAAAGATTTTTGACACAATAAAATTATTATTGAAAATTTATTTTACCCTGACTGGATAATTGATTGACAATGAGAAGCGATTTAATCTATATCGCATAAATTTTAGCAAAATACAATTTGAGGGTAAAGATATGTACTAAAACTTAAAAAACGTTTAAAAGCACGGAAAACCATAAAATAATAGCGACAATTCTTATGATAATTTTTTGAGGGTTACTCCGTCAACGGTCAAATTTCAAATGATTAGTAAAAAAACAAAAAAAAATTTGACCCAACAATTTTTTTTATTGCTTTTTAATTGCTTTTTCAGTGTATTGGTGTGTACAACTCGTTCCGCAGTAAAAATGTGTGAGGAAAAAGCGCAACAAAAATATCCCCACTCCAAAATTTAGTTTATAGGCAAAAACAGTGCAAAGAGGTAAGAGACGAGGAAATGCAACAGCGTAAGCGCTACTCGTGTGAATTGACTCATTGACTGTCATCGGAAAACAGTTGAGCCATTTGCGAAAATTTTTGAATCAATCGAAGCAATCCTAAAATAAACAAAATCTCGAAACATTTTCGTATTTGGTTCATTCGAAAATTTTGCCTTCACTTGATTGTAAGGACTCCCGGTATCGAACGACATATACATACATAAATAATTATAAATAAAACTCAAAATGCAGAAAACTTATTTGCGTTTAACAGTTGCCGTGGTATTTTGTCTCGTGATTGCCGCCAATGGAATAAATGCGGAAGAGCGAAGCGAAAAATTACATCAAAATCAAGCAGAAACATCGGCCGAAAGAGGGTTTGAAATTCTTCAAGATGCACCAGAGGTTTCAACTAAAGGGGGATGCGGAAATTTAAAAGCTCCGGCTGCATTCATCAGTGCTTTAATGATTTCCCGAATGTTTGTCTAAATCAAACTGTTTGTTAAATTATCATGTGTTTACGTTAATAAATCATTTGATTGGCTATTTTTGGTTGTATCACTTAAATTTATCTGTATGTGTTTATTTAGGTCAACCGGCTATGATCCTATAAGATGCAGAAATATTTGTTAAGTTTGAATGCAAAGAATTAGAAAAAGGTTGAGAAGTAATTGATATTACTCATGCCTCGCGGAGCTTATAAGGTGACAAGCATAAAGTCGCTCTTTTTATATTTCTCGTAAAGACTAAAATTAGAAAATTTCGGAACTCCGAAACACAAATTTATACAGACTCAATTCATATAGGAGCTCAATGAAACTTAGAAATCTCTCAATAAAACGGATGACTGGAACTTATACTGGATCTTCTAAAATATAGCAGAAGACATACAACTTTATCGAAAGGAGATTCAAATCTTACTCGCTATTGTAACAAGATTGTAACTATGTATATAGATGCGAGATCGGATTCATATACAAATCTAAACTCAATTTTCCAACAACACGTTTTAGATATCGAAATTTGACAAGATAAGATTCGATCAGGATCATTTTGAACCGATTATTCTCAAAATTTAAAATATGAGGTCCAAATGGGATCTTTACAAATAACTCAACCATATGAAAATTTTAACTGCACACTCAGGGCTCTGAAAATCTTTAGTGCTACAAAAATCAATATTTAGAAACACTTATGAATTGGTTATGAATTGGTTTCCGCAAGATTCTAGATCAAAATGTGCATGGTTTTAAGGAGATGTGCGCAGTGCTGACAGCCACTCACTCACAATGTAGAGACAATCAGCTTAGAACTATTCTAGGAAATCAAACACCTACTATTCGTCCCAGATACCGTTGACATGTTTATGCTGTCGGTAAAAATGTAATTACACTAGCGGATTACCTCAACTAGGTTATATAGCAATAATAATTCGGAGGTAATAGGAATAGGTATACGCTATTATAGTTCACAGCAATTTGAGAGTAACACTGTAGAATATAGTTAAAATTCCCAAAACCGTCGTATCTACGTATTCTCTAATGACTATACAACAAGGACAATATTGATTCGTATTTTGTTCAGTATTGATTTTACAAATTACATAATTCGATTAGTTTACAAGCTTACACCGCAAAGAAGTAATCAGCGCCTATATGAAAAACAACTGTCCTCTATAGTGAACCAGGGAACTGGGCACAGGGAACAGACAAGAAAACTTCTAATCAAAGCCATGAAAACCGGTACAACAGAAGATTGGGACTTGTACAAACCTTCACAAAGATGGTCCAAAAAATATATCCGAAAGTTGTGGGTCCGGGCTCCTATACAGGAATAACTAAGAAACACTCTAGACAAGGATGTCCTCGGTCGACCTATGATGACGAAGTGCATTTTCGGGAAATTATTTCGTGTAATTATAACGGAAAAGCGCAAATGAGACTAAAACAGTCCATGTTACCTTCCGAGTGACGTTATGATGAATTTTACTGATGTATCAATATGTTCTAATCTGGCTGGTGCGTGATTGATACAAAATCCTGAGGTCAAATTAATACTACTGCCTTTCAGGTGGAAACTGCTGTAATTTTGAGAGCACCACTCTTCGTTAAGGAGAGAAATTGCATATATCACTGTGTCTGAATCCTTTCCCGGCGCGGTCCGTCATAATGGGCAAGGTGGGCAATGTCCACCCTTACCATTTACTAGCCTTCTATCTAGATTAAACAAATGATAGTTTAAGTATCGTTTATCAAAGATTCACAAGATTCGTTCTAAATTTACGCGCATATTGTGTGTAACAATCATGAAACAACAAACCTGTTCAAAAAATCATGAAAAAACGTTCTAATGTAAAATATTCGTAATACATGCATATATATCTAATACACACATATACATAAAGTGAAATAATTAATTTCATCTCTATTGTTTTCAAAAATATACATACATAAACTCTCTTTTAAAAATATACATGCATATGCATTTCCTCTTCTATTTGCAGTTTATATTTTGATTCATTTTGATTTTATCTATAAACTCTCATTGGGCAAATATGTGCTACATATTTGAGTAATTAATGTGCATTATTTCTCTTTTAGCTTTACGATTTAATTAATGTGATATTCTTTCCAAAATGAGAGAAAGGAACAAAATTTTTTTTTTATCAAAGAATACGAAAAAAAATTGTCCTTTTTGTCGATGTATTAGTGAAAAAAAATACAAATTATTATGCTATATAACCACAAATTTCAGAGCATAGTCTTTTCTAATATAAAGATTTATTTTATTATAATCCTTTATTATTATTGTTATTAACTTTTTATTTAATTTTGATAATTTCACACCTTTACGACAAAATATAGTTCACAAATGAAATTAAAAATGGCGTTTTGTTTTTGTTTATATTGTTTTGACATTTAAAAATTTATATGTTGGGGTAAATCTGCGAAAAAATCTAGATTTTTAAAAAGTGCTCGAGATCAAAAAAAAAGTGCTCGAGATCATTTGCAAAGAACGTGTAATGTCAAAAACGTGCGTGTTTCGAGTAAAACGAGCTGTCAGAGCACTTTTTTTTTACCAAAGAATATCGCATAAAATAATTCCATAGTAATAGTTGCTTTCCAATCGACCAACCACTAGTACCCGCTAGTGAACCGCTAGTAATTCGTTGTGTGTCTTTGCTAATTTATCTACTCGCAACTGCTCTTGCTATTTTTCACGAGTAGCTAGAAGCAGTTACGCATAATTTCGCCACTACGCGGCTAAACGTAGAACCATTTCACTTTTTCGTTCAAAAATATTTTTTTTATTTCTATTTAAAATAAAAATAATTTCATTTCCATAGTCACAACAGTTAAGACTAACAAAAAAGATTTTTGACAATTTTTATGCATACACAATAAAATATAGGTTATGTTTTACACTTATAGGTTATGTTTTACTCATATTTTTCAATTATTAGCGTTCCAATCGACCATAGCAAAGACACGCAACGAACTACTATCGGTTCACTAGCGGGTACTAGCGGTTGGTCGATTGGAAAGCAACTAATATCGTCTCTTATTTTCGTGTTATACAAGTGTGACAAATCACAGATGTCACCAGTGATAACTAAAAAGAGTTATATATTATAGCAGTAGGGGTTACCCTGTAACTAAATGTTTACACATACGAACAGAATAAAAATAAATAATGAAATAGGCGGAGCGATCAAAATACGACGAAAAGAACATTCGCGAAGTGTAGAGAAGCAAAATAATGGAATGTTCTACAAGTATTTGCGTCGTATAAATACGTGTAGGCATTTGAGTTACGAATCAGTTCAATTTTGAATTTCGAAGTGTTAATATCGAGAAGTGATAAAAAGTGAAAGTTATGTGTTGAAATAATTGTAGTGATAATTATTGTGAAAAACAAGTGTAGTAATTATTATTTGTGTAATTTTTGTGGGAAATAAATTTAGTGGAAATTTAAAGTTTGTGCGTTTATATTCACAATCCAGTGATCGAACCGGATAAATAATTTGAATAACCACTCGGCAAAATCGTAACACAAGAATAGTGGGCATATTACGAAAATCACTTACTGGTATAATTTTGTCTCTCTCTGTTTTAACATAGGAAATAATTTTAAGGTAAGATGAAATGGAGAAAAAGTTTTTTGATTTGGTTTTTGCTGTCGACTTTTGCTATTTTTAAATAATACTAGTGTTACGATTTCGCCGAGTGGTTATTTTAATAATTTATCCGGTTCAAACACTGGATTGTGAATATTAAACTCGCAAAGATTAAATTTCAATTAAATTTATTTCCAACAAATATTACACAAATAATTCACTAATATTTATTTTCACTATTATTTTACACAATATTTATCACTACTATTATTTTAACACTTCACTTTCACTATTATTTTCACTTCCCGATATTAACACTTCAAAATTCAAAATTGAACTGTTTTGTAACTCAAATGTCTACACGTACTTATACGACGCAAAGGCTTGTAGAACATTCCATTATTTTGCTTCTCTACACTTCTCGAATTTTCGTTGCGTCGTATTTGGTTCGCTCCGCCTATTTTGTTATTTGTTTTTATTTTGTTCGTTTATGTAAACATTTGGTTACAGGGTAATCCCTACTGTTATAATTTTCTTTTTAATTATCACAGGTGACATCTGTGATTCGTGACAATAGATTCCCTCAACTTACGTGATTTTATATAATTATAGATTTTAAATATGATATCGGTTAGTAGTTTATAAAATTTGTGGCAGTTGCGAATTTACTGTATGTGGCCATAATGAAAAAACTGATTCAGATCGACCGGAAGTGTTCAGAAGGTTACTTTAAAAGCATATTATGCTACTACCATAGAATAAATAAATTCAAAAACAAAACTTAAATACAAAAACAAAACTTAAATTATTTGATATTTTTTTATTTGAGTGTTTTTTCCTCATACAAAATACGCTTCTATACTATTTATTTATTCTATGCTACTACTACAAATTTAAACGGAACTTTCAACCACATTCAAAATTACCCAAATATATCAATGCCGTATATAATGACTTCGTTTATGCAGAAATTCAAGATGTTCTCTACATTTCCATTCAAGCAGTTTGAAACTACTGATGTCTCAAACAAAAGTTAATTTGTGTTCATATTTTGATTAGTTTCTAAAGATCTCAACAGGAGAAGTCGTCGAAAGTTCTTTTGCAGAAATCCAAGATCGTTCAGCTAATGGATAAGGTGTAAAATAGAATATTACCAGTGACAAAAATACTGCTCAAATCTACGACGGTGTTACAGTTATGAGTGGAAATAAAGGTGGAGTGCAAATCATATTAAAACAGGATTTTACTAATTTAAAATCCTGTTTTAATCAGAACTGCGTAGTTTTTGCCAATTTATATGGGATACCATCATTTTTTTCTGTATCTTAACAAATAAGTAAGTTATTGAAAATCTGTGACAAAAAGCTACCACGACCAAAGTACACGAGATGGAATTTCCAGTCGTACAATTATGAAAAAGTGGTAGAGATAAAAAAATGCATGGCATCTATTCAGAATGGCACAACTTCGGATATAAGAGCGATTCGCGAAGCGAGTGGTTTTATTTTATTATTAAACGATGTGAAGTTTATTACGTTAAAAGATTTTTTCTCGTGTTGTGCCTCAATTTGACATTTTATATAAAATGCTGCAAAAACGAACGAGTGATACGATTTGTGTACGTACAGGCCATTAAACAATCTAAGATTTTACTAACAAAATTCGAGATAAAGTTTATTTTGCTCTTTATAGTATATTGTATGTGAATGAAGATAATAGATCGCGCGCAACGCAATAAATACTGTGACGAATCACAGATGTCACCATTGATAACTAAAAAGAGTTATATATTATAGCAGTAGGGGTTACCCTGTAACCAAATGTTTACAAATACGAACAGAATAAAAATTAATAATGAAATAGACGGAGCGAACAAAATACGACGAAAAGAACATTCGCGAAGTGTAGAGATGCAAAATATTGGAATGTTCTACAAGTATTTGCGTCGTATAAATAGGTGTAGACATTTGAGTTACGAGACAGTTCAATTTTGAATATCCAAGTGTTAATATCGGGAAGTGATAAAAAGTGAAAGTGAAGTGTAGTGATAATAATTGTGAAAAAGTAGTGTAGTAATAATTATTTGTGAAATAATTGTGGAATTTATTGGGAAATAGATTCATTAAATAAATTAATCTTAATTTTAAAATTCACAATCCAGTGATCGAACCGGATAAATTATTTGAATAACCACTCGGCGAAATCGTAACAATACATTTAAAACTAATTTTAAAAGCAGCGTATGACGTAGTACGAGAGCTTATTAACGATAGGTTTAGCAACGCAGAATATTTAGTAATCACTACTTTTAGATTGCATAAAGGATAAGCTTTATGCTTTAAACTCTTCTTACCAGCTGCTAAATACAATAGCCAAATTATATCAATTTTTAGATAAAGAACGCTTGAAAACTAAACTACAGGCAGTTTATCAGCGAACAATTTGTAAGGTAGTCAAAACGATTTATAATAACAATTTAGAAAAAATAATCGAAGAAGTTATTCGCCTTTCGATAATAATAATAACCGTACCGATGTCGACCGCAGTATCATAACGATGTTTTTTAAAACGTTAAAACGTGTAAAATTTTATTTAAGAAGCACACTGAGAGACGAATGATTGAACATATTAGCAGTATATTCAAATAAAAGAAGTCTGATCAATGAAATAGACAATTTTAGTGGCAGAGTTCTGTATCGATAACACTTCTAATTTTAATTTAATTTTTCATGAAATTTTCTATAATTTTGCCCACCCACGTTTGAAACCCACGGACCGCTACTGATCTTTTCAAGCATAATCAAGAGCCAGGCTGCTCTAAAAGCAGTGGTTTCTAATATAGTTTTATCGAAAAAATCACTGGATGTTCAGTTAATTGACCCGCTTGGTTGCAATTTCCACTTTTAATGGAGATATCGATTATTCCTTTGGTAATCTGCACCAGAAGGAATGGGACAACCTCATCTCCTGTCGCCTATTCTAAATATAATTTTAATAAATAAATCAGTAAAGATCCTAGTCCTTCGAATTATGATAATGACTTGCTGGGTATTCCACCGAGACATTGTTCTCTGAATAATCACGTTCCGAATAAAAAATCGGAACAACACAAACTGCAAACATTGTGGGGAAGAAGGTGAAGAAATTGTTGAGCACTACTAGTGCTCTCTTCATAATTGTCGTCGCCTCCGGGTCCTCGTTCGTTAGAACGGGTGGGTAAAGTGACCTAGGTGTGGGGCGGGTCACGCTAAATGACGGCAGATGGGCTGGTTTACGGTGTTACGCGACCCGTGCCAACAAACTACCAGGCTGGGGCCCATTTAACAAAGCCCAGTCGCACACGGAGCCCTCTGGATACCTGGCGACCTCCAGTTGTAAGTAGCCTTACCTGCGTAAGCGGATCTCTGCGCAGGTGGACCATATATTTCTCCGATACTCGTGGGAACAACATGGAATCCAATAAAAACAAAACTGAGACCGGCACTCTCCAAAGGCCGGAAAAAACCGAGACCGGCACTCTCCAAAGGCCGGAAACAAAAAGTGAGAGCTCAAACCGTAAAGGTGGGGCTCCCTCAAAGACACCAGGGGGAAGCAAGTTCAAGGCTTTTAAGCCAGGGACGAGCGGAACTCAGGGTAAGTTAAGGGCTGCTGAGGGAGGTTCGACTAACGTCAACCAATCGAAGCAGCGCTATAGGGATAGACGCGCGGCGTTTAGGGGTTTGAACAGATGGGCTGCAACCCCTGAGGGGCAACTTACGGCTGAACAAAAGCAATCCGTGACATGGGCCAAGAAAACGGTCGAAAACTCAGAGAGAGACCATGTGTCAAAAAGACAGCGGTCCCAGGATGAGTTGGAGTTCGTGGACACAAAACGGCTCAAAATGCAGGCGGAGAAGGAAACTCCTCACATGGTTTTGCCTCCTAACAAGGCTAGACCAAAATCCTTCAGGGATATTGTGAAGGACCGTTTGTTGGTGCTAGCCGTCATTGAAAGGAGTCATGAAGATGGGAGCATCACCATGGGAAAATGGAGCTTGGTGTACAATGCACTAAACTCCGTTTTCCTAAGGATCCTGAGAGAAAATCCAGGACCCGCTCCATCCTGCAGAGATGCGGGCTGGCATCAAGGGCGCGTTAAACTTATAGCGTGTTCTGATGCCAGATCAGTGGAGCTTTATAAAAAGGCTGTAGCGGAGGTAGGAGAGGTGTGGCAAGGCGCGAAGCTGGCGGCTGTAAGCAGGGAAGAGATTCCTAGCAGGCCAAGAGCACGCGTCTGGCTGCCAATCGAACCAGCTAGCCCAGAAGAGATTCTTGAGATAATCAGAATCAGCAACCCCGATCTTCCGACAGGAAACTGGAAGATCGTGAGGCAAGAGGATGCAAAGGGGGGCTCCAGATTATCAACTATGATAATCAACACGGAGTTCCTGGCGCCGCTTGCCGCGACTAAGGGAGTAATCGACTTCGGTTTCGGGTCGATTACTCTCAAAGTATACAAAAAAGACGAGGCTGAAACACGAGAGGAAGGCAGCCCGTCCACAACTGATGCAGTTGCACTTGGAGGAGAGACAGCCCAACCGATGGAGCTCTCCGAGGTGACCGCACTTGGAGAGGAGATGGGCAGCCGACTGTCCCTGGTGTCAGACGAAGAAGACCTGTTGGACCCAAGGGACGGAAGGACTGCAAACGTCGGGGAAACAAGTTCCATGGGGGGAGAGACGGGAGACACCGGCGACTCCAATGGAAACAAAGGAAACTAGCCTGCGGTAGCGGGGAGTGAACAGGTAAGTAGGCTCAACTTGGTAAATTTATGCTAAATTTAATACAAATTAACCTACACCATTCAAAGGCGGCGTCGGCCGCCTTACTCCTCAGACTGACTAGATCAGAAGAGGACGTGGTCCTTATTCAAGAACCTTGGATAAACACCAACAGGATCTGTGGCCTTAAAATGAAGGGGTATAACTTATTATACTCAAGAAATTCGGGGAATATCAGATCCTGCATTCTTGGAAAAAATAATTTAAATATGTTCCTTCTTCCTCAATACAGCAATGGTGACGTAACTGCGGTCAGCCTAGAGGTTGGTGGCAGTATATTTTGGCTGGTCTCAGCCTATTTGGACCGGGACAAACAGGTTCCGCCGGAGGACCTCAAGATATACAAAAAAAGAATTAAGGAAGGCACAGAGGAAATCATGGAGACTCTTCTGTGACAAAATAGAAGTAGTCTCCGAGACCTCTCGTCTTAGGAAGATTTTGTCTACCAATCCTACCAGTCCCAGTTATTTAATTAAACCAGATGGATCCTGGACTGCTTCTAGTAAGGAATCCTTGGAACTTCTCATCGAAACCCACTTTCCAGGAAGCTTCGATGACTCGACAGGGACTGGTACTCATCAAGAAGCAAACGTAATGCGCATAGAAGATATCGTTACCAAAGAACGGATCCTATGGGTAATTGAAGGGTTCAAACCCTATAAATCGGCGGGCCCTGACCGTATTATTCCCGCGGAGCTTCAGAACAACTCGAGGATTATGCTCCCCCGGTTGGAGGTAATCTTCAAAGGGTGTTTAAAACTTGTCTGTATTCCGCGGGAGTGGATGGAGGTCAGAGTGATTTTTATTCCGAAAGCGAGTAAATGCTCGCAGGGCTACCCAAAAGACTTAAGACCAATAACTCTATCATCCTTTCTATTGAAAACCTTGGAAAGGCTGATAGATATCTACATACGCTCAAAAATTAGACCTAGTGACTGGGCTCAGACTCAGCACGCTTACTGTAAAGGGAAGTCTGTGGACACAGCTCTGCATGCCCTGGTAAGTACAATTGAGAAATCATTATTCTCGCAAGAGTTTTGTATGGTGGCGTTTCTTGACATTGAAGGCGCCTTTAACAATGTAAGGAAGGAGGCAATTCTGGAGGGATTGTCGCTACTAGGTGTGGATTACCCTATAAGTAGGTTAATCAATCATATGCTTGGGTGCAGGATGATTAACTCAGAGCTGGGGGAATCCACCATCAGGAGACGGGTGACTAGGGGAAGGTGTTCTGTCTCCTCTGCTCTGGAACATAGCAATCAATGAGCTGCTATTAAAGCTGGAGAGAGAAGGGATCGGAGTGATTGCTTATGCAGATGATGAAGCGATAGCTGTCTCTGGGAAATACATAAGCACAGTGGCGGAGGTAATCCAAAATGCCCTCCTAATTATAACGAGGTGGGCCACCAAATGTGGACTGGCAATTAGCGCGTCTAAAACTGAATTGGTACTATTTACGGGGAAATATAAAATCCCTGTAGTAGATCCACCTCTCCTAAATGGTTACAGACTAGCTTTTACGGACAAGGCAAGATTTCTAGGCGTAATCATGGACAGTAAGCTAAGCTGGAAGCCCAACATTCTGGAAAGAGTAAACAAGGCCAATATAGCTTTGTACTCGTGTAGGAACGCCATCGGAAAGAGATGGGGCCTGACGCCGGAGCTGGTACACTGGCTATACACTTCCGTAGTAAGACCTGTACTTATGTATGGGGTGAGCGTGTGGTGGCCAGCTCTTGATAAAATAACATACAGGAAAAGGATTGAGAAGGTGCAAAGAACGGCCTGCATGCTTATAAGCGGGGCACTGAGGACAACACCTACAAGTGCCTTAGAGGTCTTGTTTCACCTTCTCCCCGTGGACATTTATGGTAAGCAGATGGCGGCGATTACGGCCACTCGACTATCAGCCATACCTCAGTGAAAATGTCTTCAAATAGGACACTCGACGATAGTCAGATCGCTGAGGAAAGAACTGGCGAATATTGACTATGTTACACCGACTCTGTGCTTCGAGAAAAGGTTCGAAACCACCTGCCCTTCAAGGGAATCCTGGAGGAGCGGGTTGGCAGCTGAAACGGGAGCATTGCAGTTCTTTACGGATGGCTCCAAGCTAGACGGTAAAGTAGGAGCTGGAGTCTTCTGTGATAAACTAGAGGTAGATATAGCAGTTCGCCTCCCTGATCACTGCAGTGTGTTCCAGGCAGAGGTGATAGCGATTGAAGAGGTCCTGAACTGGTTGAAACATAATGTGGTATCCTCGACTGATATCGCAATTTATAGGGACAGTCAGGCGGCAATCAAGTCGCTGGGTTCTGTTTCTCTAACGTCTAGAGTGGCGTTGGGTTGCCGCTCGTCTCTTAATGAGATGAGTGAGCATTTCAACATCCAGGAGTCTGGGTCCCCGGCCACTCAGACGTTATGGGAAACTGCAGGGCGGACGAACTAGCGAGGCACGGTACAACTCTCCAACTGCTACCGGAAAGGGCGAAGTTGGGGAGGCCCATTAACGCACTAAGGACTGTGCTTAAAAAAGAGGCGGAAGCCTCTGCGAACAATAGGTGGACGAACACCCTCTCATGTAGAGTGGCAAGACAAGTCTGGCCAAAGCTGAACTTGAAACGCTCAAAGGCACTTATCTCCCTGCGAAGACGTGAACTTAAAACGATCGTGGGGATACTCACAGGACACTGCCTTCTTGGAGAACATGCGAGAAGGCTGGGTCTGGAAGTAAATGACTTTTGCAGAAGCTGTAGGGACGAGGAGGAGGAAGAGACGTTAGTCCACCTCCTATGCTCATGCCCGGCTTTGGCACACAAAAGACATGAATACCTGGGTAAGTTTTTAATGGACTGCCTTTCCGATCTCGAGAACTGTAATGTGCGAGACTTATTACGCTACGTAAGCAGCTCTAACTTGTTCTCATAGGGGTAAAAGGGGAGTAAGATCCTGTGGTATCACAACGGACCGTTGCCGGTCTAAGTGTGCTGTAGCTTCCACTCAACCTAACCTAACCTAACCTAGTGCTCTCTTCATACTCTTCCCATAGACTGTACGATTTTGGATCACAATTCCTATTTGAGGATCAAATGACGACAATGTCAACCCAACAGATTTCGGGACTGAGAGTGTACGCCTAGGAAAGAATGTCACAGTGGGCCAATCGAGTTTGAGTGACGGAAAAAAGACTACCACATTATACACAGCTTAGTTAAAGATGATGCATAAAGCTAACCGCAAATCTGCACTGCTGTCTTGGAAAATTGGATAGTTAAGAACAAATGAGAAACCAAACTCTAACTATAATATTGGACATTGAAGCTCAAAGTCTATCAAAAGTGGACCACTGTAAAAGAAATTAGTGGCGTCATAATTTTCTCCAATTACGTTCATTTGATTTTTTTTCAAAGACAGTTCATACTTGGATAACTATAAGTTTAGTTCACTTACAAATAGTTTTGACTTTCGGCAAGTAGAGATGGGAAAATACTTCCGTCGTAAATCTGTGAGAGTAACTTTCTTACCACAACTAAAAGAAAAGAGTATGGCTTATTAAAGACGAACCTAGGTATTAATTCCTCTATGAAATTAGTAATGTACTTCAAAGAATGGACAGTTGCAAAATCGGCACACTTCTTTATTGTAGAATATAAGCAATATATTGAGATGATTTTAACAGTCATCGCATCACAATTTTTTGTAAGATGAGGTCGCCCATTAAGGTACACATTTACGAATTATCATTATGTCCTACTGGTTCGCCATGTATACTTTACCCCGATTAACCGTAAATTATCTATTCTCCATATTCTATGACCTAACTTAGGAGCGCTCCTTCATTGTGAACGATTCAAAACTAAACACAAACAAATAAATTAAATTGATACAACCAAAAATAGCCAATCAAATGATTTATTAACGTAAACACATGATAATTTAACAAACGGTTTGATTTAGACAAACATTCGGGAAATCATTAAAGCACCGATGAATGCAGCCGGAGCTTTTAAATTTTCGCATCCCCCTTTAGTTGTAGGTGCTGCGTCACCTTCTTGGAGAATTTCAAACCCTCTTTCGGCCGATGTTTCTTCTTGATTTTGATGTAATTTTTCGCTTCGCTCTTCCGCATTTATTCCATTGGCGGCAATCACGAGACAAAATACCACAGCAACTGTTAAACGCAAATAAGTTTTCTGCATCTTGAGTTTTATTTATAATTATTTATGTATGTATATGTCGTTCGATACCGGGAGTCCTTACAATCAAATGAAGGCAAAATTTTCGAATGAACCAAATACGAAAATGATTCGAGATTTTGTTTATTTTAGGATTGCTTCGATTGATTCAAAAGTATTAGTATATGGCAACACTCAATTGTAAAGTATTGTTTACAAGCTGGCAACATTTTTGTTTGCATTTTTATTAAATATTGAAGAATAGTATACCTGTGTGTCTTTTTACATTTTTATCCAATATTTACATTAGATGAATAAAAAAGTAAGGGTTATTGGTTAGAGGTGATCGGAACAACAATGGTAAATTTATAGGTTTTGTATTTATAAGCTCAAATTTATAGTTTTTGATAACTTCCATACATACACACATCTTAAACGAGCTTCACTATTTCTGGTAGTCTGGGTTGGCCTCAAACGCCGATAGTTTTTCGGGTTCAATCGAAGTCCCTCTTCGGTTATAAATGTTTCTATTTTCCATTATGAGAGAAATTGTACATCTTCTCGATGTAATTCGTTGATGTGAATAGGTATCAATACTAATGCCGGATACTGTTATCCATTAAGCGGCCCAATGATATCGTTATTCTCGTTCCATCGGACTAATTGTGGCCATGACTTGTTCAGCTGTTGTGTTTAAATGTGTTTTGTTCAACTGCTATTATATCAGCTTTCAATATAGTTAAAGAATAATGGTTCTGTCCCAAAATATAACACAACCCCAGACACTAACCCACAGTGATTCACATTGGTTGACCACTAGTCGTTGCCTTGAGTTTGGTCGCACTTAATTGTATATAGTTTCGATAATATACGTAATTATGTCACTAAAACCGTCTACATTCTGCACAAGTGTAACATATTTTCTGCAATCGATCTTCAAGCGAGCATACCATCAAATTCCAGTGGATATACAACGCTGTTTGGTTTATTTGAATTTTTGGACAAATCCAATAACGCCATTCAAACACAACAACGATGGTTTACCGTTCGTGTTCTCATATTTCGATGGCATAGATATCACATCGAAAAAATTATTTGTCTACATCGATTCAATTGCGCATTGGTCACCATCCCCCAGTAACAGATATTGTTATTGACAATCATCGATCGTTACAGTAGATTGTCTGCTGCAATCCTAATTGCGGACATCACAACACAAACAGTTACAGTTAACTGGCTCCGATTTTCACACTAATCATCGACAACTTATTACGTTCATCGACAAAAATGAAGAATATGTCAAACACAAGATCTTCCAAATCAATCCAATGCACGCCTCTTTGATTAATCCAATTGTAACAGTCACCAAAATATTTTTTAAGCATTTGTGGTACGAAGGACTTAATTGGGACGATCAACTTCCACACAGTCTTATCCAAATTTGGCTACCATTCATCGAGAGTATAAATATATTAATAAGATCAAAATTCCACGTTGGATACACATTGACAACAATCAACAATCACTCGATCTTCATACGTTTTGTGATGGATCATTGATGCAGTCGCCGCCAAATGTAAGGTAACTCCAAAGCGGGTTCTTACGATTCGAAAGATTGAATTGTGTGGAGTCGTTCTTGCAATCAAATTGCATCAGCATATCAAGTCAATCTTTCAAATTTCGTCCAACCAAATAATCAGTTATTTTTGGACAGATTCAACTATCGTTTTATCATGGATTCGAGGAGATTCAGATCGATGGAAAACATTTGTCTGCAACAGAGTTCATAGAATTCTAGACACTACCAACATCAATCAATGGTGTCATATATCCACTACAGACAATCCTGCGAATATTTCAAGTCGTGGATTAACTACCGAACAGTTGACCCATAGCGAACTATGGTGGTATGGATCTCATTGGCTTAAAGAGAATGCGGATAAATTTCCTAAATCGTTTCCTACATCTTATGGTTCCATCCAAAAGGATAGTGAATCAGAAATAAAGAAAAGTTATATCACTGCATCGATAATGATCGATCCTCGAGAGTGCATAAGTCGTCGCTATTCATCGTTTATTCGTCTACAAAAAATCACGGCATGGGTTTTACATTTCATTAATAATTGTCGTTCAAATCAAATAGGGAATCGAATCACATCTGAATATTTAACACTAACCGAATGGAGACAGAGTGTTATTCCACTGCATGCCATTGTACAGTTCAAGAACAAACGATCGCTACCAACCAAAAGCAACCTTAGTGGTCTAAATCCATTTATCGATCGTGATGGTATACTGAGAATGGGTGGCCGGCTTCGAAATTCCTTATTACCATTCGATCAAAAGCACAACTGATGGGTGATTTGCCTCATGTAAAAGTTCGTCCTACCTTTTCCCACTGATGTTGACTATGCCGGGCCGATAAACTTTAGAGTATCAAATGGCCGTGAAAACAAGTCGTATAAAGGATATATTGTCGTATTTGTATGTCTCAGCACGAAGGTAATCCATTTAGAGCCAATAAGTGACCTCACCACGTCAGCATTCATAACAACATTACAACGATTCTTTGCTCGTCGTGATGTTTGTCGTGATATGTACAGCGATTGTGGCACCACATTCATCGGAGCAAATAATCAACTGAAGGCAAATAAAACTGCTAAGAAAAAATATTCGAGAATAAAATTCTGCCAGCTCTCATACCACAAGGAATTCAACGGCATTTCATGCCACCCTTTTCACTACATTTCGGTGGATGAAGCCGGAGTCAAATCAGTCAAATATCATTTGAAGTTAATTATTCCAAATTCGATACCTACTTTTAAAGAAATAGCACCTGTACTGTGTCGCAGCGAATCGTGTTTAAACTCAAGGCCATTGTGTCCATTGAGCGATCGATTTGATGATATCGCCGCATTAACACCTGGACGTTTCACCAGAGGAGATAATCTATTAGTACCGCCCTCTGAACCACTAATCGAAAATTTATCGCCAGTCAATCGTTGGCATCAATTTCAGCAAATCATACACGAGTTTTGGAACGTTTGGCACAAAGAATTCTTTTCAAGATTACAAATGCGGGTAAAATGGAATCAAGTCAAGGAAAATGTCGTTGTTGGGGAATTGGTTTGAGTTAGACGAAGTACATAAAAGTAAAGAAAAATTAGTTCGATTCGCTTCTTTGAAAACCACCAACGAAATAATCAAACGCCCGATTGTGAAATTGTGTCCATTACCTCGCCTTGAGTCAGCTAACGAAAGCGTAACTGAGCAACTCAACTCAATTAAATAACAAAAGTTACACACTAATAAAAACTAATTGAACCTTGCTTCTATTTAGGTATCCAATGATGTATCCAACTTTAATTTCATAATTCAACTAATTTACTCCACCGAGTAGTGGCGGTGTAATAACTACCGAACTTCAACTGAAAATGGAGGAAATGCCGATCAGTTTCTTAATCACATTAATTTCATCTCTCATCAGGATTATCAGGTCATTTAGCCGAGTACTTATTTCAATATTTTATCCGGTTCGATCACTGGATTATGAATATAAACTCGCAAACTTTAAATTTAAACTAAATTTATTTCGCACAAAAATTCATCAAATAATTATTACTACACTTATTTTACACAATAATTATCACTACAATTATTTTAGCACGTCACTTTCACTTTTTATCACTTTCCGATATTAACACTTTAAAATTCCAAATTGAACTAACTCGTCACTCAAATGTCTACACCTATTCATGCGACGCAAATACTTGTAGAACATTCCATTATTTTGCATCTCTACACTCGCGAAGTTTCATTGCGTCGTATTTGATTTGCACCGCCTATTTCGTTATTTATTTTTATTTTGTTCGTATGTGTAAAATATATTTGGTTACAGGGTAACCCCAAAACAACTGCTATAATTTATAACTCTTTTTAGTTATCACTGGTGATATCTGTGATTCGTCAGAATATTTAATAAATTTTAAGCGCCCCTCTCTCACAAATTTGTATTATCTTCTTTGTTCATATAACTTATAATAACTATAGGAACATCACGTCTATATCAAGTGCCAACATGATATAATTTCGAAGAAGATTAAAAGATGGCACTAGCAGTAGTTAAACGAAATGTTTACATTTTTTAAATTGCAGTTTTTTAAATTCAATGATTAACGAAACCAAAATTTGAAATCTTTAAATTTAAAATTTTCTTATCGAAATTGGAAATTTTTAAAGTAAATGGTCTTATATTTCATAAATAATAATAAATAAATAAACAAAATTTGTTTTTGTTAAATGATGTCATTTTATTTAAAAATTACATCGCGTGCTATCTATTGTTCTCGTTCAAACGTATTGATATGCCATCTAGAAATCTTCTCCGAAACTTATATTTAATGAAATCATGTTGTCGTTGGCATTTACTATGAAATTTGACACGATTTCCCTTATAGTATTTGTGACGTTCTTGAACAACTCCAACAAATACAAATAAATTATCTCACGCCACAATTAATTAATAAAATATATTTCGTGTTAAGTTCTTGTAATTCACTAGTACTGTTGCGTCACAACTAAACATATATATATACAAATCGCACAGTATGAACATCAAGTCCGGTAGTATATGCCTGATGAGATGGATTTGATCTTTTCGATCACACGGTTATTCAATGACGTCATCATCATCAGGCCGAAACCGGCCTAGTGGATTACAAGATACAAGGAACAACACAGATTTACAATTACATTCAAATTTAAATTGAAGCTAAACACACGCTTTCTTCATATTATAAGTTATTTGTTGTTCATAGCCATACGACAATCCGAAGGAGCGTGTTGTGTGATTCAACACAAGACGTAATTTTTCCTGATATAAATCAACTCGGACGATATGTTCAAAGTTTAAATAGAGAGAAGTAAATTCGATTATTAAATATATATGTAACGACATGTAATGTTGAGAGTTTCAAATTAATAGTGTAATAATTAGTATTGTGACGAATCACAGATGTCACCAGTGATAACTAAAAAGAGTTGTATATATTATAGCAGTAGGGGCTACCCTGTAACCAAATGTTTACACATACGAACAGAATAAAAATAAATAATGAAATAGGCGGAGCAAACAAAATACGACGAAGAGATCATTCGCGAAGTGTAGAGAAGCAAAATAATGGAATGTTCTACAAGTATTTGCGTCGTATAAATACGTGTAGACATTTGAGTTACGAGACAGTTCAATTTTGAATATCGGAGTGTTAATATCGGGAAGTAATTAAAAGTGAAAGTAAAGTGTTAAAATAATAGGAGTGATAATTATTGTGTGAAATAATAGTTAAAATAAATATTTGTGAATTATTTGTGTAATTTTGATGGGAAATAAATTTAATTGAAATTTAATCTTTGCGAGTTTAATATTCACAATCCAGTGATCGAACCGGATACATTATTAGAATAACCACTCGGCGAAATCGTAACAGTATATTATTTTTTTTTATAAAAATTCATTACTTTATTTTTGATTGGCATGAAATTTTATTATATTGTTACGATTTCGCCGAGTGGTTATTCAAAAAATTTTATCCGGTTCGATCACTGGACTGTGAATATCAAACTCGCAAACTTTAAATTTCAAATAAATTTATTTCCCACAAAAATTACACATTACTATTATTTTACACAATATTTATCACTACTATAATATTATTTTAACACTTCACTTTTTATCACTTCCCGATATTTCCACTTCGAAATTCAAAATTGAACTGTTTCGTAACTCAAATGTCTACACCTATTTATACGACGCAAATACTTGTAGAACATTCCATTATTTTTCATCTCTACACTTCGCGAATGTTCTTCTCGTCGTATTTGGTTCGCTCCGCCTATTTCATTATTTATTTTTATTCTGTTCGTATGTGTAAACATTTGGTTACAGGGTAATCCCTACTGCTATAATTTTCTTCTTAATTATCACTGGTGACATCTGTGATTCGTGACAATATTCAATTCGGTTGTCGTAAAAAACAGAAATTTCAATAAAGGTTCAACAAGTTACAAATATCTATGATAAGTTTATTATCTCACTCCCCAAGTCTGGACAAATAATTACGAAAACAACATGCAGAGACTTTTAATTTAATTATTCGATGTCGGATTTTCTCCGATAGATGAGGTACTGGGTTCGAATCCGGTATGTACTGGGAGGTACTGGGTTCGAATCCCGATTCGGGGCAAGATTCAAATGGGTTTTTCACCTTCGATCGTTTGGACGGTGCGATCGGTGTGAAAAATGAACATATATCTGGATCCCCTGTCGTATTTAGAATCCAAGGGCCGACCCAGCTTTCATGTCTGTACTATAGGCTGACATGGAGCTATGCAATGCGCAGATGGTACTACGAAAAAACTCGGACTTATAGCCGTACAAAGTGGTATCACAACGGACCGATCGCCGGTCTAAGTGTGCGATAACAGCCACAACAACCTAACCTAACCTAAGTATGAAATTAGCAATAGTGTGCTAACTTCATGCTTAAAATTGACAAACTGAACCAATTGTGCAATTCACTTGAAGTTGCTTAATTTTATTTTGTTGTTATGTTTTAGTTGACTAATACTATGAACTCTTGCTCCTTAAATTGAGAAACATTCTAGCTCCATAAATTCGATAGCACAAAATGAAATTTGTTTACTAAACAGAAGTCGGATTGTGACATTCCATTTTCGGAAAATTCGATATCGAATTTTTCATAATAGCTTTCCAGGTTGGAAAGAAGCAATTTTAGCACAATCTGTTGTCTCATCTTTTTTGATTTTGTATGGGGGGTATACAAACTCCTTTGCCTATCCCAAATGCCTTTTGAAATGGTGGTTCATTAGTTACCCGACAATTTAGAACTTCCAATCAGCTGTGTTATACCATCGATTATAGGTCTATGGAATTAGCTGTCCAGTGTATAGAAGGGAATTGTAGAGCTTTTCCAATAGTGACAAAGCAGAGAGTCGATAAAATAGCCATCAAGGAACTCAATCTTGATGTTATGCGAGATAGAGGATATAAAAGGTCCGCGAAATAACTTTTTTTTTTTGAAAATGCTATAAAAAAAACTACTGAATATTTTCTCAAATTAATTTTTTTATTTAAAAGTACAATCGTTCCGGTTAATAATGGAAAATAATTTCATTCAAATGGCTGCCTCGGCTGGCCATGCAGTAGTCTACACGATTGGTCCAATTTTTAAGCACATTATCGATTGTGTGCAGCTGTATTTCACCAATGGCTTCACGAACATTGTCCTTAAAAGCGTCAATTGTCTCTGGCTTGTCGCCGTAACACTTATCTTTGAGGGCACCCCACAAATAATAGTCCAACGGTGTCAAATCGCAGTTCCGAGGTGGCCAAACGACATCAGCTCTGCGACTGATAATGCGATCTTCAAAAACAGGGCGCAAAACATCGAGTGTAGCCTCAGCTGTGTGGCACGTAGCGCCGTCCTGTTGAAACCAAATGTTACCAATATCCTCCTCTTCAATTTTTGTGAACAAAAATTCGTTCAAAATGGCCCGATAACGATCGCCATTGACTGTAACGGCCACTCCTAGCTCATTTTCGAAGAAAAATGGCCCAATTATGCCTCTGGACCAAAATCCGCACCAAACGGTGACTCGTTTTGGGTGTACCGGCTTTTCAATGTTATCGTGCGGGTTTTCCGTGTCCCAAATGCGATAATTTTGCTTGTTTACATACCCGCCAAGATCAAAATGAGCTTCATCCGAAAAGATGATTTTTTTGGCAAAATCGGCATCTTCTATATATAAGTCGATCGCAGGCCCACTCAGCGAAGCGAAAACGCATTGGATGGTCAGTTGACCTCAATTTCTAAACCAATTGGACTTTTTATGGCGTCATACCAAGGTCGTTATGCAAAATTCGTATCAATGATGTCTCCGAAATGTTCTATAGTTGAGAACGACGGTGAATTGATGTTGACGGCGCATCACGCACACTTTCTGCCACAGTATCAATATTCTCGGGTGTACGCACTGTTTTTGGTTTTTCACGCTTTGATTTATCGATGATGATGCAAGTTTCTTTCACTTTTTTCACAAGATAACGAACATACGGAGCTGACGGTGCTTCTCTTCTTCCAAAATCCGTACGCAATTTTCGCACACATTCTGCAACATTACCATGATTTTCAAAGTAATGTCGCAATATTTCCCAGCGTTGTTCAAGCGTATACACAACCATATTCGTTCAGCGGAAGGATAAGAATAATTATCTGTCAAACCAGACATGTGCTAAGTGTTACCATTCACGAAATAAGCACTAGTTGAAAAAAAAAACTTTAGATGGCGGACCCTTTATATTGCAACGTTTTGTGAGAGAATCAATGCACTTAGAAGCTAGACCAAACTATCCTCCCAATACTCTCAAAAATATACTCTTTATGAAGAAGAATAAAAGCTTTTTGAAGTACTGGGAGGAAATATAGAGGGTGTTGTGGAATAATTTACATCTAAAAGGACAAGTGTGAGTGTAAAATTTATAACTAAAGGCGAGAAACGTTCCGACCCCAAAGGTATATATATATATAGACTTCCTCTCTAGGAAATAACTTCATTTGAACCCTCCTGCTTGCAAATCTTGTTAAATGTATCGAAACAATATATGCTTATGGTGCAGGCAGGTTGGAATTAATATCAACCCTTGTAAAACCGTAAATTGGAGCAATTGGAGATTGAACCCAAAGATGGTCTATACTGGTTATATTTTACTTTTATAAGACCCATGGTTAACTATGCCTCCTTGGTATGGTTTGATGTATATGATCATACATGATGGCCTATTAGGACGGCTTTAACTCCACTAAAGATGGAATCAGAGTGAAAATGGAAAATAGGTAGCTCACTAGAAGCGCTTGTATTTAAGTCAAACACCTGCGCGGCATTGTTTTTGGTCCAAAATGCTGAAACTACAGGCTTATTGTTGTCGACGGCAAATTTAAAAAAAAACTTGAATCAGTGCCATTCGGGCTCGTTTATAATTGATAACACATTTTGTCTTTGTCTCAAACAATGTAGCAACAATGTTTGAGTATACATGTGTGTGTGTGTACACCAAAACACAAAATTGTCAACAAAAATATTGTTGAAACTTCGCGACACTTATCAATCATAATTACATTTTCTTGATAACAACGAATGAAAAATTTCCTTAGACATCCAATGTTTTTGATTTGGTCGTGGAAATCATTGTGTCAAATAACGTGAAAACGTCGTGATACGCTTCAGTTTGTTAAAATAAAATCGTATAATCATGTTGATATCGTTTGTGACACTCTATTTGTATATGCTGGGCAATCAGGATTTATGTCCGAAAGGATTTGAGAGGCGCGACGATTTGTGCGTCGCCCGCTATATTGAAACACGCGATTCGTGTCCACCCTATACGGTGTACAGTGATGTATTAAAAAAGTGTATCCATTATCATTATCACTATCATGATACGTGCCAAGATGGATACCGCAAAGAAAATGGCATTTGTGTAATTGAACGAATCGGTACGAATTGTCCACCGTTCACATTGTACAGCGATGCGTTGGGGAAATGTATTCACATACATGAACGTACGATCGCGAAACATGATCGCGGCGATAACGTCGAACAAAAGCTTGAGACTACAACGCGGCGTCATAATGATCATGCTACACACAAACATGATTTGATCGACAGTGATCAGTTGCGACATATTGAATTTTGGTAAGGTTTGTTCATCAAATTAAAACACACATCGGTTCGATTTTGTAGCTAATAAATGTTATATATTATATTGTAAATGTATCGTTTTATTTTATCTAAATGTACAAAACTTGTATAAAACTCAAAAAATCACTCGATGTTAAATTAAACTATATAAACGCAACTTTTAATAAACTTATTTGGCCGCATCGTCATCCCACCGCCCTCAATACAACACACATTTGCTCATGTTGGCATTATAGGTGGCACCACGTGGGCATATTCTGGGCGCCAGTGTCGTTGTAACGCAGAGATTATTGAATTTCGTGTATCCGGTCGGGCATGTCAATGTATTGACAGCTGGTGCAGCATATGTCAATGATAGAATGGCAATGGCCATCACAAACAAGAACAGTAACTTCATCTAGAACATTAAATAAATTTATTTAAATCAAAAATATATTTTTTTTTGGTCGAAAATACTTGCCTTACTGTGTTGTTAGGTGTTACTTTGGTATGTTATCGGACTTGAGTAAATCTTAGAAAATTTCAAATTAAATTTGACGTTGTATACGATTATGTAACACCAAGTTAGAGATTACGCGTATATACAATAAAAAAAATTGCATCAATCTTATTATGTGCGTGTATACTCGTACAGTAGCACGATCAAAATGTTTTTGTTGTTAGGCTCGGAACGAGTCTGCGATCCCAGCGAACCTCGACTACAAAATAACTATATAGCTATATACCCGCACATACATATAGATCGGATGTTATATGCTTATCAGTTCGAGAATGTTTCTCCATGCATCAGGGTTATACTGCACAATGAAACTTGTTATCAACTGTTTTATGAACCCCGCGTGACCCCGTTTATTAAGAGTATTTTGTTTTTCTAGCGTATATACAAATGTTTGTTTGTGTGTGCTCCTTTGTGGTCTGTGACGTGATTCGTGTGCACATAACTGACCTGAACAATTGATATCGCGTGATGTTCCATCGAAATCAACAACAACAACTCTTCAATATATTCCAGGAGCAATTATTTGCAATCGGTTGATAAGATGTCACCTCTTTAATCTCGTACCAATGTAGAAAAATATTCTATAAATAATTGATCGTGTTGTGGCGAATAGTTAATTAGCATTTCATATTCGTTTCCAATACAGCGGGCTGCATAATAATAGTATATATATATATACACTAATATGAGGGTGTTCGGGATTTTCGTAAGCCTCATTTTTATGGCACTCCTACTAATGGTTGTTGGCAGTTCCGCATCGGAGACGTGTCCAACTGATTTTAATCGGGAGAATAATAAATGTGTAAGCACACGACCAGTGCATGGATCTTGTCCAACCGGTTCAACATATCAAGTGAATGTGGGCAAATGTGTACTTGATTGAAGTGTGGTGTAACAATATTTTGACTCATCTTAGTAAATAAATAGTTGTTGAGTTTTTAATTTACTTTGGTTTTATTAATGGGAATCAATTTAGTATAAGTGTGAGTTGGAAATTCTAAGTGTGATCCTAGTCAAACAAATAAAAAGTATGTCACCTCTTATTTCAAGTCAAGCGACAGAATTCTAATTTCCCTCCCGGTGAACGAAGTAGTGAGTCAGTTGCGCCAACTGAGAACAGTGTGAAGAAATTTGTGAGTTCAGTTCGTGCGACTGACATGCTAATAGGTTCAGCTCGTTCAATGGAAAATATTACTACTTTACATATGGATTATTACCAAATATAAGAGTCTGTTAATTTTTACCGACTAAATCCTAACTTCCGATTCATTTGTCGATTCCCATGGAAGAATCGCTAGGTTAATAGCTATAGTCTGCCTTGTGAATTAATTTTATCGTGACAGTCCCAACTATAAACTGCTCCCTTCAAAATATCTCAACTCCTTTCCAATTCGTGATAAAGCGCCGCACACGGCATTCCATCTGCCTATTGAATCCAGCATAACGTTGTCTGATATTAGATGATGACTAGGTGTTCCAATGTGCTCTCAGGTGCACTGATGTTGTCTGCGATTCTAATGCTCCACGGTTCATAATGTTTCCGTGCACAAATGGAAGTCGAGCAACTATTCGTGCTTGAACTTCAAAAGGTATGCTCTTAAGCATCCATGGCCAGTTAGGCTAAATAGTAATCCTTCTCGCCATGTTGTGAGGTAAGCAATGTCCTCGATCAACGGGAACAGGCGATAAGTATATCGGCTGTTAGTCGAGTCATTCCATCATTTGTGCCATGGTATCATGGTCAATGAGACTCTTAGGTAACTGATCAATAATCATTGCCCTTATAGGTAACAAATGGGTGGTTGAGTGACTGTTTGTTTAAGGTATACCAAACTCTAACGTTATTCTTTCTAAAATTTTTCTGCTAGTGATTAGACTGCTTCTTGATTTTAACCATTGATGAACATCGATACTTTCAGAGCAGCCAACCTAGAACAGACTTTTGTCGAACTACATCAGTTAGCACACATTTTTTCGTTTCATCACCGATTTAATACTTCCTTAGCCTGATCTATCTGATTGAAGTAGCTCTGAACTACTCAACATAGTGATAGACTGGATAGTGATAGACTGATAGGCATTCTTCACATCTAGTCTTACTATTGCTTAGTATTTCTTGCTGCCACGTATAACTATCTTGTACCAGATATGGCGCCTTGTTTGAAGTATATAGCACACATTTAATCGCAGTTACTACCCCAAGCGCCTTTCTGAAACCATTTAGGTGTTTTGCCACACCGCCAGCCCTTGAAATAGCTTCCTGTAGACGGCTACATACAATTCATTCCAGCAGTTTTCTTGTTGAATCTAGCAAATATATTGGGCGGTAAAAGAATCTCTTGTCTGATGGTTTATCTCATTTCGGGAACAGTATCAGCTTCAGTTCCTGCCATTTACATATTAGCGGTAGTAGCTTCCTTACACGTAGAAGAATATACGTAAATTTAAGATAGTTCACTTAAATACTCTGTGTCCACTCTGTAGTGTGCAGTAGCCTGACTATTTCTTAATTTCTTTATCAATTGGTCGCTGGATGTAGCTTAATGGTTAAGAGAGTTTCTCATAACGCCGCGGTCTCGAGTTCGATTCCCGCCGTTGGCCAAAAATTAACATGCCACCGGATGACATAAAACGCGTTTGTGTGTAAAAACATTCGTTGGGCTGACCACCTACAATGTGCACCAATCGTTAAAATGGTTCATAAGGTCTCAGTTGAGACGCGGTAATGGCCGTTTACGGCCTCTAAGCCATAGATTATTTTTTTTATCAATTTCCAAATGAAATTTACTCCATAACTCAAAAATCTTGTTCTTTCACCAGAAGCTCTTGTAATATAGCTTATAAGTTATTTAATCATTCGCGGTTCCGTTTAGCACAATTCCACACGAAAAGTGTGGTCATCGAACGCTTTGAACCTTGGCCTCCCATTGACATTCTGTTTTATCTACCATGGTTCTACTCACGTTTTCATTCTAGCAGGTCGTACATAACAGTTTGATGATCACTGTGTGTATAAGTTTGCTCACTTTCCATGTTATCCCTCTATCGGTCGGACAATTGGTCATGCACTTGAGGCCATTCGATGGCATACGCATTGAAGTGCTATCAGTAATGGGTTTCAGCTACGTTATTCGTTTGTAAGTTGACATACACCAATGATTCGAGCACTTCATAGACTCCTTGACACTTCTGTCCGGTGGAAAGACATGACATTTTTTGGGTTCATCGTCCGAGAACTAACTTCGATTGTATCACCACAAGCTATTTCGAAGCTAGTGTCTGCCGCATTCCTAGCCGGCTAGGAAGTCATGGATGGAGTTTGAGCTGGTATCATTCCACTAACATGACCAGGTTTCATGATCATTCAAGTAACTAAGGTTACTCAAGATATTTATTTACCCTGATAAATAAATGAGGTACCACAAAGAGTTAAATGTATATACATTCTGACAAACTAACCCATACTGACTCTTCCACTAGTACTGCTTACCGCTCTGTTAAAACTCTGGTCCCACATCCACGTTACTAGTTTTATCGTCGTATATAGTCCCTTTATAGGTTTCTCTCATCTCCTATCACTCTCATTTGCTTCTTTTTCGATTGTTATTCGCACCAATATCATGACTGTAATGACACTTATTAACTATTTAGAAACAGAAGCAGGCGCAAACACGTCATCTTTTCACTAATTTTCTCATTCAGGTCAGTGACTGTTTAAAGTTAAAGAATGAATCTGCCAAGCGAATCAGGTCTCGTTGTCAACATACAAAACCATTTCATTGTTTATGGTGCTACATTGCCCGTTGTCTATTAGGTTATTTGATTTTATGGGTGCAACTGACGGATGGTAACACTCGCACCATTTGCAAATTTTTATGGTGAATTTTAGTTGCACCTCGCAATTTTAACAAGCAACTGCATTTGTTATTGTGTTTCTGCTTTCTTAGAATTTGACACGTTGTCAAAACGACGATGTGTGATGTCACCATACAAGTGAAAATAACACCATATAAGTTTCACTTGACTTCGTGCAACTGTGATGGTCTGGCGATTGGTGCCAATCGACACAATGGTAGTTGTCCGATAGTGGGCAATTATGGTATCGCTCTTCTTTTAAGTGTGCTGTTTTTCACCGTTCCCAACCGTATGCAGCACCATGTTTTGTACATTTCTTTGAAAAGAAGCATCTAGAGTCTTGCTTCTTCAGATTCCATTTCTTTTATTTGGGTTTGAGTTATATCTTGTTTGGGCCATGTTGATACATGAGTATTGCGATATGATGCCGCCTCTCTGATCCATCAAAAATTCTCATCAAAACTTTGATAATTTTTGAAACCGATCGTAATCGAATGATGAACACTCGATTTGTCATACTTTGAATAAAATAGAACTCTGCACCAGCCACCCCAAATACCACAGCTTTGTGCCATTTCGTTGGTTTATTTTACTCTATAAGTACCTGCGAGTCCTCAAGAGCAATTACCTTATTCCCCAATTTCAAATAAGCAACCAAAACAAATATAAACAGTTGAATTATAGTTCATATAGAGTGTTTGTGGTGGGATTGAACTATGGTTGAATTAAAGTTGAATTGCGTTGAAAGTTGAACTACAATTTAGCTACAGCTGAATTATTATTGAATTACAGTTGACTAGTAGTTGTATTACAGTTAAGCTTACTGTTAAATTACTACTATCGAATTGTAGTTGGTCTTCGGTAGGTAATGAATTGTATTAGTTTGCTACAGTTTAGTTATAGATGAATTACATTTGTACAAGTGGTTGAATTAAAGTTAGCTTGTTGTTGAGTTGCAGTATAATATTTACCCAGTTGTAAATTACTTTTGAGTTATAGCTAAGCGACAGGTGAATGAAAGTTGAATTGCAGTTTGATGGTGGTTGAATTGCATATGATTTGTTTTTATATTTTAGTGGAATTACTTAAGTTGAATTATAGTTGAGTTTCAATGTAATACAGAGGAATGTTATTTGACTTGTGATTGAATTATGGTTAGCTAGTAATTGAGTTGAGATTGAATTGCAGTTGAATTATATTTGACTGGCTGTTGAATTATAGTTGAATTGTGTTTAATTATAGTTGAGCTATAGGTGAATTATGGTTTAGTTGAGGTTAGATTGCATTTGATTTGTTTTTATAATCGTTTGATTTGCAGTTTAATTGATATTGAATTACAGTTTATTTACAGTTTAACTTGTGGTTGAATTACAGTTTTCTAGTAGTTGAGTTGATATAAAATTTCGTATTTGTTTTTGAAATACAGTTGAATTGTAGTTTGGCTATACATCACTTAAAGTTTAATTATGATTGACGTATATTTGATTTATTTTTGAATTTCAGTTGACTTACGGTTGAATTCAGCTTTTAATTATAGTTTAGTTACAATTGAAATACAATTGAGTTGCAGTGAGTTAAAAATGAAGTACATTTATAAGTGACCAGTGATTCAATACAGTTGACTAGTAATTGTGTTGAGATTGAAATGCAGTTGAATTATATTTGACTGACTGTTGAAATACAGTCGAATTGAATTTAATTATAGTTGAGCTACCGTTTAATTGCAGTTAAGTTGTGGTTGATTTGTCGTTGGATTGATTTGAATTATGTCCAGATTACCTACCGTTGAATTTCAGTTGTTATATTTTACTATTGGTTGAATAATAGTTGGCTAGTAGTTGAGTTGATAATATTTTCAAAATTACAGTTAAATTGAAGTTTGGCTAAAGGTCAATTAAATTTCAATTATGATTGATGTGTGTTTGATTTGTTTTTGAATTTTTGTTGATTTACGGTTGAATTGAGTTTAAATTACAGTTTAGTTATAATTGAAATACAATTGAGTTGCAGTGAATTACAAGTGAATTATACTTGTCATACAGTTGGTTTTTAATTGAGTTGAGATTGAATTGCAGTTGTATAATATTTGTATTTCGGTTGAACTACAATCGAACTGCTTTCAATTATAGTTGAGCTACAGGTGAATTACAGTTAAATTGTGATTGGATTGTATTTAATTGGTTTTTAAATTTTAATGTTGAATTACAGTTAATCTACAGTTGTATTTCAGTGTATTATCGATTAGTTATATTTGACAAGTGGTTGAATTATTGTTGGCTTGTTTTTGAATTCATATTAAATTTTTCCAACTTATTTAATAATAGTTGGATTTTAGTTTGACTAAAGATTAATTTAAGTTGAATTATGATTGACGCGTTTTGATTTGTTTTTATAATTTCAGTTGACTTACGGTTGAATTAAGGTTCAATTACAGCTAAACTAAAATAGAAATACAATTTAGTTGCAGTGAATTACAAACGAACTACATTTGAAACTGACTAATGATTGAATACAGTTGGCTAGTATTTGAGTTGAGATTGAATTGCAGTTGAATTATGTTTAACTTAGTGTTGAATAACAGTTGAACTGCATTCAATTATAGTTGAGCTACAGGTGAATTACAGTTTAATTGCAGTATAGTTGTGGGTGAATTGTATTTGATTTGCTTTATTATTTTAGTTGATTTACCGTTGAATTTATATTGAATTACAGTTAACCCGAGTTTCAGTTGTTATGTTTTACTGATGGTTAATTTACAGTTTGGTCGTAGTTGAGTTGATATTAAATTGCCAACTTGTTCTTGAATTAGAATTGAATTGAAGTTTGGCTACAGGTCAATTAAAGTTGGATTATGATTGACGTGTGTAAATAACAGTTTAATTACAATTGTAAAACAATTAAGTTGCAATGAATTACATTTCTTACTGACTATTGATTAAATACATTTGGCTTGTAATTGAGTTGAGATTGAATTGCAGTCATATATAATGACTTTCTTTTGAATTAAAGTAGAATTGCGAACAATTATAGTTCAGCTAAAGGTGTATTTCAGTTTATTGAATTGCCGTTGAATTGATATTGAAATACAGTTTAATTGCAGATGTTATATTTTAAACAGTAGTTGAGTTGATATTAAATTGTCGACATGTTCTTGAATTACAGTTGAATTACTACATGCCAATCAAAGTTGAATTATGATTGTCTTTTGTTTGATTCTGTTTTCAGTTTCAGTTGCCTTGCGGTTGAATTGAGTTTAAATTACAGTTAAGTTACTATTGAAATACAATTGAGTGACAGTAAATAACAAACGAATTACATTTGTAGTTGAGTAGTGATTGCATACAGTTGGTTATTAAATGAGTTGAAATTCAATTGTAGTTGTATTATATTTGACTTGCTGGCTCTAGTTCAACATTATGACATAGTTGAAGAGTAATTTATTAACAGTTAAATTAAACTTGAATTACGGTTGAAAGTTTAATTCGGGTCTAGCGACAATAGAATTGTAGTTAAAAAATTACAATTGACTTGCAATTTTGAATTTTGAATTTTGAGTTGGTTGGCGGTTAAATTAAAGATGAACCATATTGGACAAGTCCTTGAATTACAGTCGACTCAAACTTATGTTGTTATTGAATTACAGTTGAATTGAGGTTGAGTTGAATTTGAATTGAAATAAAAAAGATAAATTGTATTTGCGTGCACCACCTAGTTATAGAACTCTTATTATAAATGTAAATTTGACATTGTATCATTTGTGTTTCAAATTCAAATTTGCAACAACTTCAAAGCACAACACCCAACAATAAAAAAAACGGTTTTGAAAGATCCATAATTATTGTTATCATTAAAATTTCTTATGATTTGTAAAAGCATATTGTAGAATTACTTGACGTGTACGTGACTGAATGTTGTGCGAGCTTTAAATTGAAACGAAAAAGTTTTGTCTTTCAACAAAATGAAAATTCAATTTAACTTTTATTTATTTAAACAATTTTGTTTTTGAATTGTTGTTGCCGGATGAGAAATATAATTTACTTTCGAAAGCGAATTTATGTTGTATTTTTTATTATTTGTTATAATTATGTTTCATTTTTTTTTACCAGCCATGTTGTTTGTGTATTGAGGCGGTTCAGTTTTGTGTACCAAATTCGATGAAATCATTATAATTTGCGAAACATAAGAATGTGCGGGTTTAAATAATTTATTCCCCCCAATATATTTCAAAAAAGTGGGACAACCTCGGGAGGTGACCTATTTGTTTATGGGTTGTGGTTTAACCATTGGTAACTAACGCGTGTATAATCTTACACATATAGGCAGGTGATGATATTGTTGAAAAAACTATAAGAAAAAACTATATGTTTGACAGTTAGTGGAATTAAATTGTGGATGGCTTGTCAATTTCGATTCTTCAATATAAGTTCAACCTACTGTAAAATCTGAAATTTCAGGTTAAATTTATTGCGAGGTGCCCATAAAAATGGAACTTGAAAGGATATTGGTTTTCAGCAACTGTCGATTAATCGTATAACAAAACTATTCACAGACAAGAAATCAGACTGGATGGTTACAGTCTTCTAAATGTTTGTTTGGACAATTATATTTACCCAGAATCGCTACGCTACTTAATCTAATTTTTTCTTCAGCCTAGATTTTGTAAAGGACGTGCAGTATTGGTTCACAAAAATAGCTACATTTAATGAAAACTAATGATTATGAAAGAGAGAAACACGTCTTTGGTACACAATTAATAGAAAGAATTAGTCTGTAGAATGCAATACAGGGACCAGTCCAAAAAGAAGGCAAACTAGATTAGCTGATCCGTAATATCCAAAGTGCTGCGTGGGAAATCACTCCAATAAAAGTCGGGTCTCTCAAAAATAAATGAAGCGCAACGCTAGCCATCCAGGATGAAATAAAAATTACACCTGTAACATTGAAATAACTGAAATTGGAAGTCTAGAATACTTTGAATGCGCATAAGGCTCCAGGATATGATATTTTTCGGGTCATATAATAAATGGGTTATCGGAGAAAGCGTTGAGGAAACTAGTACATATTAATGCAGCATTTCGACTTAGATATGGCAAGTTTCTCTGCTACCAACATTTTTGATACTATTTGAAAAGGTTCTTCATAAAGATTAAAACCAATTAGCGAAAAAAGGAATCAATGGTCCTCTCACATCCTTTTTGATTTAGGGGAAAAGATTCTTGGATAGAACAATTACATTGAATCACTGATGTAAGAAATCAATAGAAAGTAAACAAATATGCTCAACCGTGTTCCTTGATGAAGCGCAATCATTGGACATGAATGGCACCAGGGGCTAGAATTCAAACTTCACCGAGATCTTCCGGAGGAGTTTTCAAATTTTAAAATCATACTTATCAAAGAAGCACTTCTGGCACTTCTACTACAAGCGAGAGTTCTTGGTGCAATCATTTATCTCCTTTATACTATAGAGAAATACCAATTACAGAAGCAACAATGGTGACTTTTGCCGATGAGATGACAAAATACTTGCAACAGCAAAGAATGTCAATAGTTGATTTCCAATCGACCAACCGCTAGTACCCGCTATTACAGAAAGCTACTAACCCGATATGTAATTGGACAAATAAATGGTGAATTGAATTAAATAAAGGCAAATCAATACAAGTGAACTTTACAAATCTAAAAGTTAATCACATACCAATAATGATAATCTCGATAGAAGTGCGGCATACACTGATAAATATCTAGACATAACTTTAGATGCTAAACATAGGGAAGGAACACATAACCATAAAATTTTATAAAAATGCATTGGCTCTAAGATGGATTGTTAATGCACTGTGGTACATTCGAAACGTCAACCTCCACCGAGATCTAAAGATCGAGCTTTTAGCGGATACAGTTAAGCATCATGCAACTTCCACTTCAACAAGAAGACTGCATAAAACCAAACCACTGGACTTGTCGTGTCAATAGACCTACTGTAACGAAAAATCTGAGGAGGAGTTACACGAAACTGGGAATAATCATGTGATTCGACTAATCAAATACATTATTATGCGAATTAAAGTTTCTGCTAACAGGTAGATTTTCGTGTCCATATCCAATAGTTCTAGATTCGCCATTGCCATAGTATCCGACGAACAACAGCAGCAAGATTAACTACGTGATACGGCTTCTTGAAAAAACTCTGGAGGGCTATTATGAAATAATCCTATATCCTATTCGAAAAATTAGATCCACCGCAAATTTTTCTATTATAAAATTATTTGGTCGAACTTGTCAAAAATAAGCATGAAGCTAGCAATAATGTGTTTTGTCATTCACTTAATGTTGCTAAATTTTTGGTTTGTTATTATGTCTTAATTGATCAATGACAAAAAATTCTATAACACAAATAAAATTTCGTCAACTAAGCAGTCGGATTTTTACATTCGATTTTCAAAAAATCTGGGCTGGGGCGGGATGTTGTAACAGCACTTTCGATACTGTCGAAAGTGATGGTCGAATCGAAAATCATTAAAGTCGGTATGTTGTACAATTTTCGACAGCTATCGATAATTTCATATGGCAGCACTTTTTCGAATACATATTGAATACATTTTTATCTTTTGTCAAATAATTTGTTGTATTAAAATTAAAGTTGGTTTTTTTTTATGATACATAAATAATTATAAATAATTAAAGTTAAATTAATAAGCGAAGTTCATAATTAATAAAAAATGAATAATATTCGAATGATAATTTTGTTTGGTTCCGCATTAAATGCTCAGTTGCGCCAACATCGAAACAACGCTAACATTAATTTTTATTTAGAGCTTAGAATTTTTATTTATATATGAATATTTGATTATGATTTTATTTTAGATTTTTGGAATCCTTTCGAATATCATTTCTGCATTGCAGCAGAAATGAGAGCTATAAAAATACCATTCGAGATAAAACTTGCCGCTGTATTAAACTTTTACGCCACGGTGTCTTATCAACGATCTACGGGAGACGTTATGTTTCATAATATGGATCAGTCTGTGATATCGAGATCCATAGGAAAGATATCCAATATCCTGGAGCCTGGAGAGTACTATTTATAGGCAGTTTATAAAGTTTCCCGACGATCATATGCAGTTGCAGTATAAGGAACGTTTTTTTCAGAAAACAAGCCACACTGGAGTAATTGGGTGCATCGATGGAACGCATATGAATATTCTAGCGCCACGCGAGAATGAAGATATTTTTGTAGACCGGCGTGGAAACCACTCTATATGAACGTTCAATTGGTAAATATATAACGATTGGAAATATATATGAATTTGAATGTCGAAAGCTAGGAAGAGCATGCAAACAATCTTTGACAATGTTTTAATGATGCCCTATCGAAATTCGAATCAAATTCAACTCAAACAATGTATAATATGTTTCATTCGAAGATTTGAAACCCAGTTGAACGCTGCATTGGGGTTCTTAAACACACATTTCGATGTTTATTAGGCGAAAGATTGCTGCGATACGAACCTGTAAAAGTTGTCAAAATTTTAAATGTTTGTGCTGCACTTTACAATATTTGTCTCATAAATAAACTCGAAATAATTGATTTACCACGGCCCGATGAAGGAAACGATACTACTTTCGAGTACGACGATATTGGCGACTGTCAAAATGCTGCGGCAATTTGGGACCGCCTTGTTTTTAAAAAATTATGGAGTGGAAATAAAAATAAAAACCAAATAATAAATTTACAATAAAAAATTCATTATTTTAAATAAAAATAGTTTTAATTCTTCAATTCAGAGAACATTTATTTTATTAATTTAATTTATACCCGCCGGTCCGACTCCAGTTTTAGGCGCGCTTCTTCCACCTTCAGGCGTTTGGCATTGATTTCGTTAGCCTCCTTCATAAACGTGAACATGTATAGTTGAAATTCATACTGTCTCCTCCCTTGAGCTTTAAATTCGTCATAAAGCTTTGTGTTTTGATTTACCCGACGTTGCTGGATTCGTACGGGTATCGAGAGGTTCGCCGGTTCGGTCGTTCCCTCGAGCTCTTCGCTTCCCGTTCTAGGCTCTGGAATATTAATAAAACCGACCTCTTCTCCAGTCACTCCAATGGCCGCCTTTGTAATTCCGGTGAGCTGAACTACCCCTTCTTCAAACGGCTACAAAAACACCGTCCTTAAACCCCCGTCCGTCTGGTTTATATCCTGGCGCGTTTTTCGCACTTTTTTTGCCTTTCACATCGGACTTCTCATAGCATTGCCTAATATTTAAAACTTATAATTATTGTCTTTGTATAATACCTTATATTATTCTGTTGGAAAAACAATTGGAACCTCACTGTCTCAATTGAACCCCATATACATAGATAAAGGTTTAAATAATTTTATTCATCAAGACGATATTGTCATAGCTTTTCTATGTTTCAATTTGACTTCTATGCATGAAGTTGGTATCTAAATCTATAGACCTAGTTATTTAATAGTTAGGTGGTCATTATTTCACCTAAATTTTCTATCAGACCTCTTCATACTATCGTAAGACTTTTTTATACAGCAAAATGGCGAAATACAAACATTTTCTAATACGTCAAGCAACCATTCCTTAGGTTAGTACAAAAATGGGTGACCGCTTCGGAACATCGCAGAGGTAAAAATGCAAAATGGAAAAAAAAAGTCAGAACATACCCGTGGTAGGCCAGTTTACCTTGTCGAGCAGCCCCAAAAACTGGCTAGGATTCATTCAAGTCCACAAGTCAACAAGTCGTTGACTATCAAGTGTAATTTGAATCCAAACAACCAACCGGTGCTGGTTTTGCCTTTAGTAGCAATTGATTTAAAAACCGTTTAAGCATAGGATCTTTTGACGTTACAATTTCACAAAAGTACACTGTCACACATCAAGTATTTCACATAAGTCTATTATACGTTTTGCCAAAGGAAATGAATAAACCATTCTATCATGGGCAAACGATTATACATGAAATAGATACAGCATATATGAACCCCTCGCTGTCTAGTTTGAGTTGACGGATTGAACTCAAACACATATCCCGGCATGATAGGGTGTCATGAGGATGCATGAGTCCTCTATTCTTGCTGAAGAGCTTCCTAAGCTCGCATCTAAGGCCCTAGAAAATTACACTACCCAAGAGGCTAATCCTCTTTTTATGGAGCCCTTTTGTATGCCTTCTAATGAGCCGTTAGACTTTACAAGTCAAGCCGACTTTACTTTTTCTTATGATGTTGGTCTACTGGAAGAAGTACCCATTTTATACCATGTCTGTGGCGTTCCAGAGCAACTCAAACAAATCGCAAATCAGGAAAAATCACTTTGACAAATCGCATTCAAACTGTTTTGGCTAGCCATGATTATCGGGTGAAATTGCTACATGACCCCAAAGAAAGCGAAAACTCGAAAGTAATTTGGGAAACAATTTTAAAAATTAAAGCACAGGACTCAGATCCAACTACATAGCTCTTTCTTTTTTTAGCTGCACGTAATGAACTCATTTGCAAAGAATTATTAAAAGATGAGGTAGACGTTGTTATTTTTGATCGGTTCATTTTAGCTGGTGTTATTCCTCTCTTTTAACCACTTATAAACAATTCGCACTCACGATCAGGTAGTTTATGGCCTTTATATCCCTTGTCTACAAAACGCGTTCTATCTTAGTACCACTTAATTGTTCCCCTTGTATTATAGGCTTTGTTGCAGGGCATGGCCATCATATGCATTAGGGTGTCATGAGGATGCATGAGTGTTACGATAGCATGATAGAATAGCGAAATAGCCTGCTTTAAAGCACTATGGCAGCGTGCCACAATATGGCCTGCTTGTCGCAATAGCTTTATTTCGGAGTCAGTCCGTATATTGATCATATTCATATAAAGTTACCTAGAAATACAGGACACGAATTAGAAACTGGAATATAGGAATTCTAACCGAAACATGAAGATTAGCAAAAGTTGAGAAGGAAATGAAACGATACAAGATAGAAATTCTCACCTCATCGAAGTGAGATGGAAGTACAATGGAGACATAACAAATAGTGCAGGAAATGAAATGATTTTCTCTGGTAGAGTTGACACACACAAACAAGGCGTAGGTATATTAACAACACGGCTAAAGGAAAGAAATCACTACTCGAGTGGAAATCAATAAGTAGCAGAATAATAACAACATGATTCCATTCTAAAATCAGAAATACAGCAATAATACAATGCTATGCGCCCACAGAAAAAACAGATGGCACAATAAAAGATCAAGTATCAAGTACACACCGAAATGACATCAAAATTATCCAAGAAGATTTCAACGCAAGATCATGGGTAAACACTCAGTAGACTCTGCAAGAAACAATAACGGAGAGAGACTCTTGACGAGCTATTCATACGCAGCATCAAATTTCCACTCAAGAATAACCATAAATACCTGGAAATCACCAGATGACAGAACGAGAAATCAAATTGACCTTCCTACAAGATGTCAGAGCAATGAGAGGAGCAGATGTATATAGCGATCACCAACTATAGTAATAGCAACCTTCAATCTACCAAATAACGAAACCAGCACAATGAGAATGAGAAGAAATAGAAGACGGCTATACGTCAAAACTGTTACAAGTGAACTGGGCTACCAAGAAAACCGTGGATTAGAGATGAAACGTGGAAGACAAGTTTAGAAAATGGCGAAAAGTGATCGTAGAAAATACACAAAAGACATTTTCACGACTGCCGAATCAGCGGCAGCAAATAGAAACATGCGCACATTACACCAATGTGTAAGAAAATTCACCGGAAAATTTACAATTGCACCACCTATAAAAGATTCACATGGACAAGTCCCAACTACGTTCAACTAACAACTTGATAGATGGAAAGAGTTCTTAGAGGACAACTGCATAAAGATAGTGAACTATTTGAGGAGCTTCCAGATGAAACTATTACGAAACCATAAACACTCATCCACCAACGGAGCGAGATGTTATAAGTGCCATAGTGATGTTGAAAAATAACAAAGACGCTGGAACCGACCACATACCAGCTGAACTACTCAATAGAGACGCATTTACAACTGCAGGAGCACTAACACCACTATTAGTAGAAGTGTGGAATATTGGGAGGGTTCCGCAAAAAGGAAAAGAGGGCAACCAAAACGGTTCCAAAGAAAGGAGAGAACTTAAGAGACTTAAGAGAATTCAAAAACTGGCAAGGCATCTCCCTGCTCAACAGTACAATGAAAGTATGAGCAATGGTCATCCTAGAACGAATCTCACCAACTATTAACCAATACATGAGAAACGAACAGGCTGGTTTCAGACCAGGAACAAGCTGTACAAACCACATCAACACAGTTCGAATTATAGTCGAACAATCCCACGAATGGAATAGGCATCCCTATTTCACAGAGTGATTTCCAGATTGCATGAAAATAACCGAACTCATCCCAGGAATGCACCAGGATGTTGGAAATAAAGTTCAACACAATAGAAAGCAGAGTGGCACATACTAAAACACACGAGGAGTTAGACAAGGGTGTGCACTATCTCTACTACATTTCCTCGTAGTACTGGATACATATACGTTAGCTAGTCATCACATCACCAAACGGAATTCAGTAGGATCAAATTAGAAAACTCAATGATCTCGACTACGCAGATGATCTATGCCTGCTAATACAAAAATACACAGACATGCAGTAAAAGCTACAAAAGTTATCAGAAATAGCATAAGATGTCGAGCTCAAGATAAACATAAAGCCCTCAAGATAAACATAAAGGCATAACAAAGGCCCTGAGACTGAACACAAGAGGTGAAAAATAGAAGAGGTCGAAAAATTCGTATACCTTGGTTGTACCGTATCAAGAGGAGGCGGAACGGAAGAATACATTAATCAACGAATAAACAAAGCAAGAAACACTTTCAACATGTTCAATAAGATCTGGAATGCATCCGTCCTGTCAAGAAACACCAAGATACGAATGTTCAATGCCTGTGTAAAATCATTACTGCTGTACGGCTGTGAAACGTGGAAACATAGGCAGAAAATCACAAGAAGACTGCAAGTGTTTGTGAATAAATGCCTTAGGCAATTGATCAAATGCTTCTGGCCGAATAAGATCACAAATGAAGAATTACTACGACAAACAAACCAAGTGGCCATTGAGAAGGAGATCAGGAAGAGGAAATGGATATGACACACGCTGAGAAAGATACCAAATGACATAACCAGGATGTCATTAGAATGGAATCCGCAAGGAAAAAGAAAAGTTGGAAGGCCAGCAGTGACTTGGAAGAGAACGTCGCTAACTGAAGCAAATCATGGGGGGAACTAAAGAGAATATCCTAAAATAGAGTTCAATGGCCCAGTCTAGTAACCTGAATCACCAGCATAGACACATTTTGTTCCGTAGCCATAATACGTAGTTTTTTTTATAGTAAGTATTACCATCTGAGCATTGCATAGCTGTATGTAATATAGTTTGGCCAATTTGAATCACGCCATCAGACAGTCACAGTTGAGTTCATACTTCATGTTTCGTTCTGAATAGATGAAGAAAATCTGCTCCTATAAGAAGACTAAGCTGAATCTCCATCCATATTATTGTACCATCTATAGTCACATAACCACCTTTACACTGTTAAAATTAACTTTGCTCTGCCTATTTTGGACTGCTCAGTACAAATTGTACTGCCTCATAGCATTAGTCACAGTGTCGTGTCTCTATATATTCCCATCGAAAGTACATACATATGAGCTTTTTTATATCAATTCCACATACACCCACCCACACCTCAAATCATTTTCATGTCGTTCAAAAAATAGACGATATAAGCTTTTACATTTTACGACATTGAACTGTGGAGGATTGCAACTCTCGCTACACCAAATAAAAAAAAACAACCACGATTTGATAAGAAATTGATTCTTTGTATTACACGAAATGTCTGCCATAGACTGTTAACCATAAAATTGTCGAAATTATGACAGTAGTTTTTCTGGTTATGGCGTCAAATTGTAATTGGATTTTTCCAGCATGTGTGAAAAAAACGAAAGTAGCACACACAATCAGTTTTCGACGAGTTTATTTGAATTACGAATATATGGTTTATAATCTTATTTATTAGAGCACAGCAGAGCATGAGAAATTGAGAACACAAACAAAATAAATTTGCTAAATTGAGTTGAGAGTTGATTACGTGATATGAAATCAGTTAGAACCTCGTGCTACTGTAAATTGTATCTCAATCATTTATAATCACTTCAGCTGGCTTATTTCAAAAAATCGATTTTGGTTCGATGGCTATACGTATGGACTGACAATGCTAGATTAGCCCGGTATTGGAACATATCTTATGGTGTGGGTCGTCCCTTATGAAATAAAAAAGCATAAATTATTTGATTGAAGTTAAGCACGAATATTGTACAGTACAGTATCTATGTACAGTATCTTGTTCAAAATGTGACACGACTACCCATTTTGTCACTAACAACCTGCATAAATGTGTATATCAATTCGATTGAAATACTGTGCTTGTGAACGAAACTATCTTAGTGGCATTTTAATAAGGAGTGATCTGGAAAGGGTTATAGAGCCCCTCAGAATACGAAGTTTGGCTGGATTGTCACATGCGAAATGTTTGTCTATTCAGGTAATATAAAGAGCTTAACTATAGGTGTTACAACGTTACGGTCATTATCGGAATTTGAATCAATACATAACCAACCTAAAATGATGGATTTGAGGTACTCTTACCAATTCATGATATCCTGAGTATTTTAACCATTTCAATAGGCTTTTTTTTAGTGTTTTCCGTCACTCAGGTTATATTCGCCCATTGTGACATCCCACTTTATTACTTTACGTTTCGACTATAGGTCTGATTTACGAAACCATTTGCACATTGCATAGCTCCATGCCAGCCTATAGTACTGACATGGAAGATGGGACGGCACAAGGGTTCTAACCTGCCTGGGTCTCAGTGTGTTCATTCGCACCATCGTTCCCAAACGATCGATGGTGAAAATCCCTTTCGCATCCTGCCCCTATCGGGACTCGAACTCGGTACCTCCCGCTCCACGTCACAGCTTTTTAACCACTTCTCCTCCTGGGCGGTATTCAATAGGCTTAGAAATGGGAAGACTTTGTTCAATAGAAAAGAAAATTTGTATCTGATCCGCCGTCTTTTGCGAAATTATACAAAATCTTCATAAAGAAATATTTTGGGCCCGGCCATATGTGATTTTTGGCTGCTGCAGATCTTAAGAAGGCTGGGCATACTATACACACGTCTGAAATATTTATCGAACTAATGCGGGTAATGTTAAATCAGAGTAGTCTCTGATGCGTCACTGTGTGCTTAAATTTGTTTTTACGGCTGACAGCCAACAATGTTTAGACGAGTGATGGTATTATTGGATGATTCTAAAAAGCGGTTCATTGTTTGTCAAGAATAATAACAACTTCCATTGGAACATTATGATTTGAAGCCAATTACTAATGATATCAAGGAGCAACATCCAGTTGTTGCACTAAAAAATTGAAATTAATGTCATGATCAAACGAGAAAATTTTGAGTCTCCAACTCATTTTACTCGTCTGCTCAATACCCAACAAATCAAGATGATAGTATTGTGGCAAGTGTCGTGGAAAACAAAATTACATTGGAAAGGTGAAATCTTGGTTAATCACATTTGTAACTGGTCTCAAGACGAAGGGAATACATAACTGACTATTTATTAGTACGAGACTATCAAGTATTGGATTATCAGTGCCATCGATCAATGCTACAGAAATACGAACTTTTGAGCCAAAATGTTATCCAAGCTAAGCTCGTCCAGGGGTCTCAACTGGCAACCTTGCTCATAAACAAGATATTTATAGTACGATGATTAGTGATATAGGTTCCAATTTTATTGATGTGGTCATTCGGTAAACTAAGGTGGCCTAGAACTATAAATGGGGTAAGAGGGAACCCTCTGAATCACTACAAAATACTTTTCTGGGAACGTCGTTTTTTACATGGAGATCCAGTTACATCAACGGGTATGTACTGACTTATAATGACGGGAAAATCATTTTAACGGTCTGGTAAGATGGGACACTCCAAAGTATGGTTTAATGGATCGCATTGCTTGAACGATGTTAATAACATTTGAAGCTGTACTCGAGAAAATATACAGACGGGAATACTTCAAATTATTAAAAGGTACGTGTGACTATGTTACATTAAATACTTTTTCACATTTTCCAAACTTCAAAGGCAGTTTCAAGGGATCAAAATTCGTTTCGAAATGCCACTGGACTATTTATGCAACTATTATGTCAGATAATCTATAAATTGCCAAAATGCACTTCTAAAAGCAAAACTGTTGCTGACAGAGTTAAACTTTTTTGTGGACATTGGAATGCTTCATTTTACCAGCCATAAGTACTGATATTGAAGTTGAGATAGTTTACACTGTAAGAATCTCAAAATTCTAATCAGTACTTATCTCTATCAGTGTTAGTAGCTTTCGTGTCGTGACTCGTGATCGATTAAGTTAAACGAAACTAAGCTCCTTGACAAAGTGTAACATTCCTAAATTGCTCAACTATACGGATTGACATAAGCCAATCATGGAGATTCGTTGGATCGATGATCCAACTGGTGTAAATATTCAAAGTATTTCTCGATAGTTCAGATGAAGCACTTTGTGGTCTCGAATGCTCAAGAAAGGTTGAGTGATGTGGTTAGTTGTTTATATTTGGAAACTGACATCATGGCTTTTACATGTGGTATTTGAAGGTTCAGCCAAGACAAGTACCATATGCCATTCAATCATCAGTACTGGATATAGTCTGGCGTTTTCGACATCAACATGTATATGTCGGATGGTATTCGATTTGGGAGACGCATTTGGACACAATTGACTTGACTAAGGACTTGGACATACCGTACAATATCACACCATTTTTAAACAAAGTGTTTACAAAAATTGCCAGTGAACATTCGAGCAGGGCATATATGTAAACGATTTTATGTCAAGAGCTGCTTCAAGATTTAAAACAAAAGTTCACCATTTCAAAGATACTTTACACAATGTCAATATGACTAATTGGATGTCAAACGACAAAGAACTGAGGTCAACTTTATATGTGGCAAGCCATATAGCAAACGCTCTATGTTGTCAGAATGTAGTACGGATTTTGGTTCCTCTAGCGTCTACATCTCTGATTGATCCACAAGTTTTTGTACAACCTTCTCGAGGTGACTATTGATTCAACGGGTTTGACTACTGAGCCAATGTTAAATAAATCCCTTAGTCTACAGTGGAACAGCGTATAATAAAAGATTAATGGTCAATGGTAACTAATCTCTAATATGCTGCTTTTCGTTACCTCCTAGTTTTATTTAGCCTTGAGTACTACATCAGGGTACATTCCGGGTGAGATACAGTCACTACAATCCATTTCGAATACTCGTGGGAATCAATTTTAAAGTAGATTTGATGGAATGTTATGATCTCTGTCCTCTTTCCAGTCCAATCATGTTTGAAGTGAGTCGTGGGTGATGGAACGCTGTTGTTAACCAATCGGCAGCTACCTTGGGAGTTGACTCTGTAAGACTCTTGCTTAAAGTTTTTGACATAACGAAGTGCCGGGCTGCCAGCAAAATGCGTAAAAGTCTCTTGAGGCTTCTTGTATTGAGACCGATCAACCACACAACGAAATCGGGCCGATGAAATCCACGCATTTAAGGAGAAAAAAACTAATATGATAAGCTATCCAACCAGGTAGTGAACCAAATAGAACCAAGCAGTGAAGTCGGTAAAAGTGTCATTCCCAGAAAGTATCTTCATAGAAGGGATAATGCAAACTATATATTTGAAAAAACCATCCTGGAGAAAGTGTTTGCACAGGAGAATAAGCCCTTGAACACTATATTTCTGGACAGGCAGTAAAAAAGTCGCTGGCTTACCATCAGCTGTTTCGACAAGCTGGACCACGTTGTTTGAGAAATTCAAATATGGGCTGGGCCCGACGGAAGCCTGTCAGTGCGAGTGAGTTGACCCCGAGCACAAAAATCATTGGCATCTTTGCAGACAGTTCTGAGCTACCGAAGAATCGGCTCATTTTCTTTGTCAAATACAACGAATGAGTATTTTTTTGAATATCTAGTTGCCGAAACTATATCCAAGTAGCTTACAGGTGGCGTAAATCAACCTTTGTTAGTTTACTGATCACGTTAGTCACACAAGAATATTTTTATAGTATATAGGAAACTATAACTAACATACGTTACTTCTTCAGACGCTGAAGGGTTGAACAATAAAAAGAAAAGTTGTCAGAAGAAACTCACAAGATGGGATGCTATCACCTTAGTTCCGAAGTATAGTCATATATAATAATGGTCTACTGTTATAAGGGATGAGAAAGGAGTAGTTGCCTATGGGGACGATGTAGGATTAGCGCTGTATCAGGTAAACATTTATGGAAACAATGAAATGGTCGGTATTTTGGAGGTTAACTCATTCAAAATAGAACTGGTCCTCTTTACTTAGTAATACAAAGTTCCGTCAAGTGACAATATAACTTTCAACGGCACTATATTAGCTTTAAGAAACCGAACAGTTTAGAAACCGTGAATAGCCCGTGTACTCGTGTAGGAGCGTCATTGGGGGAGAAGTATTTCAAGTTAAAATCTTCTTTGAGGAAATTTGAAGCGGAGAGAAACACATCGTTTAACACAACCAAGCACAGTTAAACGAAACTATGACACGTTTTGCCGACCAACAGCGTAGTTTTTTTGAAAATCTTCCTCACGAACGCAGTTTGGTGTATTCGAATCCGGATAATATAAGACTCCCAAGATTACAAATACCCCAGTTCAGTGGAAAGTACGATGAATTTCCAGCATTCAAAGATCTGTTTGAAAGCGCTATTCACCACAATGATATCATGTCGGATGCACATAAGTTTCAATACTTAAAAGGACTACTCATAGATGATGCAGCAAACCTGATTAAGCATATCCAGGTAACCGAAGCAAATTACACGGAGACATGGGACAAGGTGGTGAAACGGTACGATCGCAAGCAACATGTGGTGACATCTTTAATAAAGACATTCATGCAGCAAATACCAATCACGCAAGGTACAGCAAAAGCATTGCACAATATATGTGATGTGTCGGATGAAGTAGTAAGAGGGTTAAAAGCATTAGGTGGTCGGGCAGACTCACGAGATCCGTGGCTCATCTACATATTACCAACAAAAATTGACCAGACAAGCCTGGGCACAGCATGTCGAAGAAGATTTCCCTACTCTAGAGAAATTCTTTGAGTTTCTCAATAAATACTGTGATGCATTAGAGGGAAGCGAAGTGATTGCAAAGGTTCAAAATAGATCGAATATTCTGCCACAGAAACCAGTGAAACTTAATATGGCATCAGTGCAACGCGATTGTTTTGTATGTTCTGGAAACCATTCGATATTCCAATGCGACCGATTCAACGAAATGTCAATTAACGAGCGCATCACATACATTCTTGAACAAGGTCGCTGTCGTAATTGTTTGTATGGAAAACATCTTGCAGCCTCATGTATGTCAAGGTTTAATTGCAACCAATGCCGGAAACGTCATCACACACTGTTACACCAAACTAGCAAGCTAGAACCAAACTAGCAACGAAACTACAAGCAAAAATATTATGGCCGATCCATCTCTAGAAGAAAGTACAGAAGCAGAGATTACTAGCTGTGCTACTACTGAAGACAGTAAGAAAAACACGCTTCCAGTTCAGATGCAACCAGCACTTCTTCCAACGGCACGAGTTCAGGTTGAAACTCTAAGTGGACAAATGATACAGTGTCGAGTACTCCTTGATTCTGGTTCACAGGTATCTCTCATATCAAAAAAATGCTTTAATCAGCTGCAGCTTTCGCCTCAAAATGCGCGCATATGTATCAGTGGAGTAGCAACTTCAAATGTCGTATCAAGAGGCACGTGTACCATAAATGTATGCTCGATTCATAACGAGATGGTTAAGTTAAGAGTAAAGGCGTTAATTTTGGATAAACTAATCTCAAAATTGCCATTAAATTATATTGATATCACTCGATGGGAATACACGCACGAGCTGGAGTTGGCGGATCCTAAATTTTACTGCCTGGGAGAAATTGACATTATACTGGGAGCAGATTGCTTCTTTGAAGTTGGACATCAACAAATATCAGGACCGAAAGGATTACCATTTGCGCAAAAAACCCTATTTGGATGGGTCATATCAGGTAAATTTCATAATATTGAGCCACGCCCAAACCACAGCATCAACCTTAACATCGATCAAACTTTACAAAAATTCTGGGAAACCGAAGAATTACCACAACAACAAATTGAACTGTCAGAAGAAGAAGAAATGTGCGAAAGGCATTTTGCGAAAACCACTGTACAAACACCCGAAGGCAGATATATGGTTAGCCTTCCATTTAAAGAAGATAAAGAGGATCTGGGTGAGTCATATCAAGCGGCGCTAGCTAGACTTAAGTCAATGGAGCGGAGGTTTGCCAAAAATAATAAACTAAAAAAGGCCTATTGCGATTTCATAAACGAGTACCTAGAACTAGGTCACATGGAAGAAGAACCTTGGGCAGAATCTAGTTCGACCGTAAATCTATTTCTACCTCACCATGCGGTATTTAAACAGGTGAATACAACGACAAAATTACGTGTCGTTTTCGATGCTTCCTATAAAACATCAAATGGAAAATCGTTAAATGATGTTCTATTAACTGGCCCGACCATTCAACCAACGTTATGAGATATCATATTAAGGTTTCGAACATATCCAATTGCACTCGCAGCTGACATAGAAAGGATGTACCGTCAGATACTCATAGCGCCAGTAGATATGAATTATCAAAAAATATTGTGGAAATCAGAAGCAGATTGAAAGTGTTACATAGGAAACCGTACGTCAAAAATATTAGACATTATTCCAAGAAAACACTGGTCGTATTGTAAAAGCAAGGACAACCCGGCCGATTGCGCAAGCAGAGAAATATATCCTTCTCAATTAGTAGGCCATGAATTGTGGTGGAACGGACCAAAATGGCTGACTGGAGACAATATACCGCAAAACGATTTCACCATCAACAATAAAACGGTCTCTGAAGAAGAAAGAGCCAAGGTACTGAAACTGTTAGAAGTGGAGGCAAGTGAGACATTGTTGCAGAAATTAAGTTCTAATTATTCTTCATGGACAAAAATTATTCGAGTACTGTCTTACATTAGAAGATTTACTAACATTCTAGTTAAAAAGTCGAAGACGCCGTCACAAGAAGGATTTCTTAAAAGCATAGAGTTAAAGGAAGCGGCTATTTGGTGTTTGAAGTGGGTACAAAAAGAGGAGTTCTCCGTGGAACTTAAAGCGTTACAATCAGGAACGCATCAGATGCTAGTCAAATTCAAGGGTCTTTCACCTTTTGTGGATGGAAATGGTTTAATACGAGTCGGAGGACGACTTGAAAATTCAACAGATTACTCCATCTCAGATTTCTCCATCCTGGACCATCACTCCTCTCCGTTTTATTGAAACAACACTATTGGATTATTGGCAGTCGAACTATTATCCGAAAATTGGTCAATACCTGCATTACATGTATCAGACATCGGGGAAAAACAGAAACGCAACTGATGGGACAGTTACCCAGTGTTAGAATGTCGCCATTAAAAGCATTTCACAACGTCGGGGTAGATTTTGCTGGCCCAATACCAATACTGGATCATCGAAGAAGAGGTGCAAAAACTACTAAAGGGTACCTAGCAGAGTTTGTTTGTATGGTAACCAAAGCCGTTCACCTCGAAGTAGTCAGTAATCTGTCTACTGAAGCATTTCTAGCATGTTTTCGCCGATTTACAGCACGACGAGGAAGACCATCAAATTTATACTCCGACAATGGTTCCAATTTCGTAGGAGCAAAACGAAGATTATCAGAAATGGAATTCATTATTAGTTCGCATAAAGAAGAAAGTGGAGAGTATCTGGCAAATCAAGAAATCGCATGGCATCTTGGCTGGACCTCATTTTGGAGGTTTATGGAAATCTTCGGTTAAATCCGTTAAACGTCATTTAATACGAGCCACTGGAAGTAGCAATATTACTTATGAAGAATTTCAGACTATTTTATGTCAGATTGAAGCAATTCTTAATTCAAGACCTCTTTGGCCCATTCTTGAAACCGATAAAGTCGTTTTTAATAATGAAACCGTTAGTTGCAGCCCCTGACGAAAATATATCTGAAAAACCAGATAATCGACTCAATCAATGGCAGCGTATCCAAAAGCAAGTCCAAATTTTCTGGAAAAAATATCGGATTGAATACTTACATACCATTCAACAGAAAACAAAATGGAACAAACCAGAAGACAACCTTGAAGTAGGTGATATTGTTATAATAAAGGACAAAAATTTACCACCGTGTTCATGGTTGCTCGGACAAATTATAGAAGTTCAGCATGGTCGAGACGAACTTGTACGAGTAGTAACAGTCAAGACATCAAACTCTAATCTAAAACGACCGATTACCAGCATCATAAAACTACCCGTATCATCTAACAAGCAGTCAACCAATGTTGATCATAACAAGCATCGTGTATAGTACTTTTCGTAAGCGTACATTATTTTACGTAAGTCATCATAACCAGCTCAAACAATAATTTACAGGAAAATTCTGAACAAGCTGCAAATAATGGCCTGTATGTTCCTAAGCGAGACGCTAATCACTGAGGGGAGGAGAGCTTTAGTGTTGAACTGTACCCCTATATATATAAGCAGTGAAATTCACATCGTTACCGATCTTAGCATGCGTAAGTTAATGGTTTAAACAATTGAAACAATATCCCTTCGACTTCATCCATTCGCGACGTAACAAAATCACGTTTGTTTCAAAACGAAAGTGGAAGCATTTGTTCAGCTCAGGTATGGTCTGAATCTTTATTAATTTGATCTATAGTCGCCGAGAATACTATTATGTTTGTTTCTTATCTTTTCTTTTGAAGCTTAAAGCTCTATCAAGTTTTTCGCGGTTAACTTATTTATGCCATACTTTATGCCGATGCAGCGAAAAAGGAAGACGTATGGCTATATGTCCGATTTATGTAGGGCCATCTGCACATTGTATAGCTTTTATGACGGCTTTTATAGGTCATTATTGGTCCGTACAGTCTCAACAAGCTGACTCAATCTGGTTTCGATCACGAGCCAGCTCTTCATACTGTTGCAAGTAAGTTGAATATGCCAGATCTCTTCACCTACCGAAAGGCGGCTCTCATTTCAAAGATCACTGTATCGTATAACTGTATCGTTAGATTCGAATCAGCACACATGACTGAGCCCTTTGATGTCATGCACAATATCAGGAATTCCTATTATAAATTCCTGATCTCGTAATTGAAAAGAATTCGGTATGTGCCATCAACGTCGCAAGGTGGAGAATATATCACACGCATGTTTCAATTTTGACATCCATACATGACAACAGGTCTGATAAGCACTCAGGATCTGACCTTGTGTGGTTACAACAACTGAAATCAATTGCGTCTTGGTTTCGAAAATCTGAGATCAGATATTTGGTTTTGAACTCGTTGATTTAGAGACCAGCGGAAGCTGAAAACTGTTCTCAACTCTAACGCAACATTGTGACTGTGTCACTGTGTCATTTTACACAGATGGACGTATTTGTTTGGTATTCCTAAATATTCAAGTGCATACCATAGCCTCTTTCTCTATTGATCGAGTCATGGGCTTGCTTGAAATCTCCGTATCAGCTAATATATCTAGTATTGACATGGAAGGTTCATATATATGTAAATTCACACCATCGATCGTAATCAAACTGCTACAGCTTTCGCCTATAACTTATAACTGATACATAAGTACACTGTTATTTACTTACACCGTAAAATATTTTTCAAAAAATTTAATTTTCATTACGAAAATTATTTTTTCGATCCTTCTGATTTTCACAACCCACAATGTGTGGGTGTGTGTGAGTTAAACCAAATAGAAATGTAAAACCTCTGAACTAAACGACTGATAAAGAAGGATGATTCTGCTGCTGGATAATACCATACCTTTGTTTTCTGTGTCGGTTCTCTATAAACATTTGGATTTTTATCATTTGGTTTTTTTTTCGGTTGAGAGAGATAAAATAACAAAGATATCCTAAATAAATTTCCCGGAAAAAAAATATTTTATGTTGAGGTTCGGGTAAATGGGATGAAACATACATATCCCGACGACACCTCACATCCTCCCACATCATCATCATCGTTTATATGTAGATGTTGCAATATCACAGGTAAATTATGTATATTTTATTTTGATTAATAACATATCCTTTTTGTGTGTTCGGCCTGCAAACAAAAAACCATAAACTAAAAACAAAAATTCCCCAAAAAAGGATCTACAGTGGACACCTTTATGTTTTAATAAAAGTTAAAATGTTTTTGTACGATGACGAGATGAGTTGTGTACCGAACCGTACGTTAATAATTTTGAGGTTTTAAATTGTGTGACACAATTACAACGTAATTTGGATTCGGTGTTGTTGTTTTTGAGTGACACAAAGAATTCCAAACATCCTCCAGATGTTTGGAATTCTGGTCTAATTTAATACGATTGAAGAATTTCACAGATACGACCTGTTGATAATATAACCAACTCCCACTGTGAATTAGAATTATGGTGCTACTTTTTTTATGCTTTTACATTATTCAACAATCGGACTCCATCCGTTTCGATCACGAGCCAGATCGCTCTCTACGGCATGGAGTCATAGTCGCCGTCAGCGACCTCTTCGTCTACCAAAAAGTGGCTCTCACTTCAAAGTTTGCTGTATCATTCGGTTCGGATCTGCGCGCAGAAGATGACCGTGCCAGCGTACTCACCGTCCTTTGATTTCATGCACGATGTCAGAAATTAGCATTAAAAGAACTCGATATGTGCCATCGTTACGTTTTTGGTCATATATCACACGCATGATTCTTCTCTCGAATGTAAGAGATACATGACAACGGGTCTGATAAACACTCTGTACCAATTCAGTACCATGGCAAGGCGAACCATGATATCCAGTAACTTGTATGCTGTGCAAAGAAGAGCTCTACCGCGATAATTCTCGCATTTCAAATGATCACCCTTCTTGGGGCATAACACGGCCACTTTCCATTCTTCAGACATAACTTTTTTCACCATACCAATCGAACAAGGTTGAAAAGACGCAGTTTCATAAAGTTAGTCCTCCGAATATTAAGAGCTCTGAATTAATGCCCTAGTGAACGATTTTTCTTTAATCTCTGCATGGCCATTTGGAGGAATTCACCTCATAGGATGGATTTATTTCTTCTTGCAGTTGTTAAGCGAGTCTGTGCTTCATTGAGGGATATATTTCGTTGCTCAGCTTCAAGACGATCAAACCAATCATTTTGGGCGTAGTTTTCTCTATACCGAGCATATGCTGGGCAGCATCGAGCACCGAGGTTTTCAATACTTCCCAGACACTTTCAATGCGTTGATTCGTTTATCAGATCTTCACAGGAGAATCGCATTGTATATTCTTCGTTCTCCGTGATTTGTACGAAAATTTCCATCGTAACTTTGCTCTGCCTATCTGCAGATAATGCTCCAACTCCAGATTTTTGAGCTCATTTCCAGTGTGTAGCAACTTAAGGACGGCAAAAATGACAGATTTTCGAAGTGAATCTACGCTCCACGTGTCGATCCTTACTCTCGTTTCCGTGTACTTAGGCGGGAGGTATTATATACCATATTTCGGTAAATGGAAATTTTCATCTTCATCTCTTATAGTGCTCGATATTTTTCCGAGAAAAAAGTCAGGCCACGGTTTAAGTCGGCTAAGGTTTCAGCAAAGTGGAAACTACCATTCCCAGCCCAAGTTACTGGGCAGCGCGTTTGCGTTGATGCCCATGCGACTGAAACTTCTGTCTGAAAAAAAGTGCTGTTCGTCCCAAGTGCGAGTAGTACTAGAATGGTTATCTAGATTCTGTATTTTGGTTGTGCTGGACACCGTCTGTTTCAAATATCAAGCGGCAACAAAATAACTGTCATCTCGAGTAATATTTGTCCACTCGAAGTCACTTCTGACCTAACTTATAAATTTAAGTCATCAGTTATGTGCGCCAAAGAGACTGTGAATTTGACAACTGAAACATAAAACTTAAAATCACTCCACTTCGTCGAGCTACTTCAGTGTTAAGGCATAGTCAACAATAGCCGCGTTTCATGATACTAACTGACCCGGATTTAATCACATTTTCCATGCAAACCAAAGACACATTTTGAGCCAAAATAAAATTTGGAGCAAACTGTGTCATTGGTTTGCATGGAAAATGTGATTTGATCCGGATCAGTTAGTCACATGAAACGCGAATATTGGCATTTATAAATACGATAACGGTGGAAAATCACCCATGAGCTGTAACTATTTTTTTAACACAATCACTTGTGCCCAAATTGCCGAATCACGTACTTTTAATTAGAGATTAATGAGACAATACCAGGTAACCTCTGAGGTAAGAAGCATTTGATTCCGTTACCTTGACACAGGTTTGTGTAATGGCATACTCCGCTATAGTTTTTAAATTTACTCCACTATTGACAGGGCGTTGATAGGTTTAAAAATTTGACTCCACCGGTTTTCGATTATCCTATTCTTGTAGAAAATTTAAAGTTACAAGATCACTATTTACGGCGAACATGACTTTTTTGCCTACCGGATCGGTACAAAGAACGTAATTGAGTCAGTGTACTCGTTGTCTTTTGATTTCATACAAGATATCAGAAATTCACTTTCAAAAAATTGTTATGTGCCATATAAGACGTAAGCATGATTATTCTCTCGAATTCCATTTCTCATACTTATCCGTCAAAGCCCAAATCTCATATCCATGTATATGACAACGACTCTGATTAACACTCTGTACAGTTTCAGTTTGTCCGCATTTGGAAGATATTTTGATTTCAGAAGTGAATGTAGAATACATAATGTCCGTATGCCAGCGGCACGGCGAACCTTGGTATCATCTTCCACACTATTATCGTGAGTAAGGAGAGTTCCAATATACTTAAATCTCATCACTGCTTCAAACGTGTACTTACCGCTATTGAAATGTTTGTTTTGGACTCGTTGATTTTAAGACCTGCCGAAGCTGAATACTGTTACAGTGGGTTAAATATTTCATTCACTTCATTGCCATATAGTCCAATCACACAGATATCATCTGCGTAAGCAAAAGGTTGATTGGGTCGTCGGAACAAGATATTGTCTTGAGGTGTTTCAATTTAATGAAGCATTCATTCCAACATGAGAATAAAAAGTATCGATACAGCGCATCCTCTTTTCGAACACTAGAAGTACTTGCAAAAGTTCTTAAATTCCTGTTTACAAATTATACACAGCATTGTGACTGTACTTCAGCCACTTTCCAATCTTTGGTCTGTATTTGAGGGTATTAAATTCCTGATTGAGACACTCTTAGAGTAAAAAACTAGTTCAGAAAAATATTTACTACATGTATCGAGTACCACATCGATGTTACTACGATTCACATAAACTGGTTACTTTGAATTATCTTGAAGACCGATAAGATTTCACGTCCTGAACGAATGTAATGGACATTTTGAGATAAGTGATCGCAAAGTATACATGATTCTTTCTCTATTTTCGGTCGCACTTTCGAGTCGAGTGTAAGAACCTAGGGTATCACTTATGTCGGTCAGATTTCAGCCATCTCTAGGATTAAAGTCACCAATGACCTGTCTAATATCGTGCTCAGCTATATAGAGCTCATCAAATTATCGTAAAATTAGACTTTATAGAGTTGGCTTACAACAGAGAATTGACAGGTTGGCTAATATCGAGATAAGACCATTAAAATCGAATGATTTTCTAAGTGTTCCACATGCTGTCCAGATACTTACGTAGGTTCGTTGTTGTGCTAGGTATATTGGTAATATTAGACCCTTATGTTACGCTGTAGGATTATAGTCTGATGTACAGGTCACGATTAAAACGTGTTAAAATTTCCAATACGTGGTTTGCCATACAAATGTACTTTTACGAGCGTATACATTTCGTGGATAACCCTAGGGGTGGCTAACCCTGTAAGTGGGTTAATCAATCACATCATTGGATGCAGGATTGTTAACTCGGAGCTGGGGGAATCCACCATCAGGAAGCTGGTGACATAAGCGCACCTCCAAGAAGGTGTCCTATCTCCTCTTCTCTGAAACATAGCAACTAATGGGTTGCTGTTAGAGCTGGAGAGGGAAAGGATTGGAGTGATTGCTTATGCAGATGACGTAGCGATCGCTGTCTCTGATAAATATTTAAGCACGGTGAAGGAGGTAATCCAAAACGACGTCCTAGTCATTACAAGTTGGGCCATCAGATGTCTACTGAAGCAATTAGCTCGTCCAAACTTGAACTGGTACTATTTACTGGGAAATATAAAATCCCGGTAGTAGATCCACCTCTTTAAACTGGCAGGAGACTAGTTTTTACTGACAAGGCAAAATTTCTAGGCGTAATCTTGGAAAGTAAGCTTAGTTGGAAGCGCATCATTTTGGAAAGGGTAAACAAGGCTAATATAGCCATGTACGTGTGCAGAAACAGCTTGAAGCCAAAGCTGGTATATCAGTTTGCCTCTCTGATAACTAGGCAGCGATTGAGGAGGCACTGAACTGCTTGAGACATAATGTGGTATCCTCGACTGATATCGCAATTTATGTGGACATTCAGGTGGCAATCAAGTCGCTGAATTCTGTTTCGCTGACGTCTAGGTTGCCGCTTGTCTCTGAATGAGATGAGCGAGCATTTCAACATTCAGATAGTCTGGGTCCAGGGTGGTGGAACTAGCGGTGGCTCATTAAGGCACTCAAGACTGTGCTTTGGAAGGAGACAGTAGTCTCAGAGAACGAAAGGCGGACTAACACCCTCTCATGTAGGGTAGCAAGGCAAATCTGGCCAAAGCTGGGCTTGAACCGCTCACTGATCTCCCTAAACGAAGACGGGAACTAAAAACGAGCGTGGGGATACTCACAGGATACTGCCTACTTGGAGAACAAGCGAGCAGGCCCGATCTAGAAGCTAATGACTTCATGTTGACAAACAGGTAATTTCTTAACTTCTTTTGCCGTGCTTTCGTATTTGCTTCTTATTTTTGGCGTGTTCTGCTGGTTCAATTGCAATTTGAGATTTCGTCGTTCATCAATTTTCAGCCATATGGTGTCTGTTATCCATGGTTTGCGGTGGTGATCCTGGTATATACGAGAGAGTTAGCAGCTGTTCGGCATATGTTTCCTTGATTCGTTCCCATTATTCTTCCATGTAGCACCATCAATAGTTGACAATTTGCTTTCGAGCATGTCATTGAAGGTCTGCTTTCGCTATTCTTTAATCTTTCGATGTTGAATTTTCTCCGGTTTGAATTGTGTTTTATGGCAGCTGGTTTGATTTTGAATTGTGATATTACCTATGGATGTCCGCACCCCTCATTGATCTTACGTCTTGCAGCGATGAAAGAAATTTCTTGTTAATCATCACATGGTCTTTTTGGTTCCTTGTTCTGCCATCCGGTGAGTTCCATGTGTATTTGTGGATATCTTAAAATCATTTTGAATTATTTCGATTTTGTAACGTCTCATATCTTGCTGCAATTGCGCCAATCTTGATGTTTCAGTCACAGTTCTTATATTTCAGGTTCCGACAAGGAATTAATTGAATTATTATTACTTCTACTAGTTTCCGTTTCTGTAATCGTTTTGATTTCAAATGAATGATTAGTCCATTGAATCCTAAGTCTGTTGCCAGGGCTGCTGGGTAAGGCTTACATACTGACATGCCGAGGAGAGGATATGTTCCATCTCTTTTTTTCCTCCTATGCTGTTCCCAAGTGGTCACTCAAAGTTCTATTAATAAGTTCTTAAGCTGCGGCAGTTGGTGCGAAAGGTACCGGATTCGTATCCCGATAGGGGCAGGATGCAAAAGGGATTTTTCACCATGAGATTACGATCTGTGATGTTAATGAACACAACTATGACCCCCTATTGGAGTGCAGAACTGATGGGCCGACCCATCTTCCATGTCAGCACTATTGGCTGGCATGGAGCTATGCAATGCGCAGATGGTTAGGAAAATCGGACCTATAGCCGTACGTCCTCGATTTGGCTGTAATGGCGTAAAAGTAAGGACGTAAATAAGCGAACCGCGAACAAGTAGGGAGTGCCTTGAGCCACAAAACAGATTAGAGATAAAAAAAACCATAGAGATTGACTTTTTCCATGAAGATGTTGTCGCTTTATCTCTCGCTTCCACTCACCCCTTAGTGCTTACGAATTACACGAACCTAACTCGAAATATCGATTTTATTAATTGATTGTTGTGGGCATGATGATAATTGTTTTTGCGAATTATTTGCCACAGATCCGAGTGTAGCCTCTTCAAGCACCATCTAGAATCGCTAATCTTTTCTGATAGCGACCCCTTCGTCTGGGATTCAAACAGATTTAAACTCAATGTTCTCTTTTCAATTTTATTAGTTCTTCCTTATAAATTGCACACATAAAACTAATTTATCCTTACATCAAATTAGATACAAACAAATAAGATAAAAAGAATAAGAAAACGAGATCTGAATATCTTTACAAATTCTTAGATACAAAATTAAGTTAAAAATAATCGTAATGATAATAATAATAAAAACAAACCACATTGTTGATTAAAAATGATAAAAAAAAAAATAAATAAAAAATATGTTCAATAAGGATCTAGCTTCTTCTTTGTCGTCTTATACATACACAGTAGAAAAACGTTTCCTTATCCTTTCTTGAATTTTAATACAAGAATACTTAGCGTTAAGAATATAAATATCCATGTTGTTATCGCTACATAACCTAGATACACGTCCTGCCGCCCAAATTCCCATCCCTTTTGTAATATCGACCGCAACGATTCGGTACATTTGGTCAATGGCAGGAAATACGAGAAATACTTGAGTCCCGGATACATCCCCTCAATTGGCCATATAATACCGCACAGCATTACAATTGGCAAGAAACTGCCCATACCCAAATATGTTGCATTTCGTTCACTATCGACCGAACTTGAAATCACAAAACCAAAGCACATGCCACACAATCCGGTTAGAATTGTTAGCAAAACGACCAGCATAATTTGTCCATTGTTCGTCAGCTGGAATATCGGGAAACAGAAGACTAGCACTAAAAGTGATTGTCCGGCCATAATCATGAATTGTGTGAAGACGTGCGAGAAGAGAATTTCAATCGCCGAAATACCACAAACCAGGCATCGTTCCAACATGCCTTCATTACGTTCGATTAACATTGCGCCTGAGGTCATTGCCACCGAAAGGAAGAAGATGACACTATAATGTAAATAGGACAAGAGTTAAATTCATGTTAAATATGTACTTCACAGAACTTACGTTAAAATTACTCCGGGTGCTGCAAAATCGGTAAAGTTTGGATTTGTTTCACCATAAATTGGAGTATTAATCATTAGTGGTACGGTGCCAAGTGCCGGATTTATATCGCAATCCGTTAGTATGTCTTTGATGAAATCGAAGAATGCGTATTGTATGTCACGGTAGATAAGAGTCCCGATCTGTTGATCTGCAATAAATAAATTGTTTATATATAAAGTGATGTCGGTACTATGTGATCGGTATACTTACTCGACATATCGAGTTTAACTTCTATTTCGGCCGTTTCGATAACATTTTCGTCTGCAAATCGGCCACCCTCAGTCCGTTCGATCAGCGAATCGGTATAGTTGGCCGCAAACACCATAGATCCCCATGCTAAACCGCGTCGTACTTGCTCATACGCCTCCTCGTCCGTTTCGTAGTGCTCGAGTATAAAACTACGATTTTTCAAATAGTTTAGATATCGACAACTGAGCATTGTGTAGTTGCAACCCGTTACGGTTGGGCATTCACTGTCGATAATCATATCTTTGCTCAGTTCATGATTTGTCACCGCCAATGTGAGCCCGACGGGATCGTGCCCGATGGCAAGGCAAAACAATACAATTTGTGCTACTGGTAATCCTATAATAAACAACATGACGCCGACATTGCGCCACATCCAGAGGAAATTTTTCCACACCATTGCCTTCATATGATGCATTTTGAATATTTTAAAATTATCCGAAAATCGTTTTTGGGCCGGCATCTCTTCGGGCGGTATGGGTGGGGCAAGTGTTATAGTTGTTCCTGTTATTGGATCGCGACATCGTGACGACATCGAAATATTATCACCGAATTCGCCCGATATTTCACCATTTCCATCCTCGTCCGTAATATCGATGGCTTCGTTTGTTGCCCCAACGTCGGGTGTCATAACCGTTTCGGTCACCTCTTGTACGATCGATGACCGCCGCCGTTTTCCCTTATTTTGTAGCACCGCAAGCTTTAAGAATACATCTTCGAGCGACACACAATTATATTTTTGGAGTAAAAAGCTTGGTGACTCTTCGCCTAAAAATTTTCCGCCACGCATCAATCCAATCAAGTGTGCCTGTCGTGTTTCTTCAATATAATGTGTTGTAATGATCACGGTTTTTTTACCACCCTTTGTCAACTCAACCAAATAGTCCCAAATACTTTGACGCAATATCGGATCTAAACCGACAGTCGGCTCGTCCAAAATCAATAATTCTGGATCGTGCACGAGAGCAGCGGCCAAACTCATTCGTCTCTGTTGGCCACCGCTTAAATGTTTTACAAAACGATTGGCGTGCGGTAACTGAAGCAAATTGATTAGAAATTCGAGACGTTCATCAATTTCATGTGTCTTCATGCCCGACAACCAACCAAAATACAACACTGTTTCGCGTATCGTGAATTCACCGTAGAGCGCCACCTCTTGTGGCATATAGCCTACCCGTGGTCCGGGTACGCCTGATCCTCGGCTTCCTGGCTGGCCACCAAGCACCCATATTTCACCCGAATTCAAACGTCGTCGTCCGACGATACACGATAGTAAAGTGGTTTTGCCGCACCCGGAGGCACCGAGCAGTCCATAGCTAAAATAGACAAAAAAAATTTGTTGGTTAGAAGACTGATGATGATAAGCAGGAATAAAATCTACCAAGACGCAAAAGCGATAGGTCTTTCTAGGTTTTAGTGGCTGATTATGCATTATAACGGATAGCTGCCATTACATTGGTCTCGATCCAGCCTCCAAAGTGAAAAGTATAATCTAAAATGTCTAATAAAGCTGGTTTCGTTTAAATGGCCCAAACAACTAAACCAAAAGAATGGCCTTGAAAGTTATAGCTAAATTTACTGAACTTGAAGAATATAGGACGTAAACACAGAGAAACGTTGGCGTGTGCCTTTTTTATACAAAGCCAAAGGGAAGTAACTCGCATGGAGGTTCTCGTCCTAGAAGATTGAAATATCAGGAACTTGTACCAAGAAATGCGATCCTCAAGTACCAGCTGGTGATTGTGGAAAGTGGAAAACGGCTAAATTTCTCCCTTCCTCAAAGTAATGAGAGATAATCCTACAGAAACCCTGTTGAGAGTGGTATCGGAACCAAGTACAATTTATTGTCGGTGCTAATCGATGGTCGCTGTCTCTATACAAGAAAGTAATGTTTATGGAGTCGATCATCTACATTCCCAGATCGTAATCTTGATTTCTCAACCGCAAACTCGAAAGTTAGAGAAAGTGAGATTTTAATACTGAACCAAAAATAGGCGTTAACAAAAATGAGAGAAGTGATAAGTTTTAGCTTCACCTCGATCACGCGAAAGATTTACAAAGATCGAGGGTACCTGCAATAAGTGAGGGTATCCATCTTGGTAATGTGGAGACACATTTCATTAGATCGACCCTCCCGTTGAAAAGGGTGTTAGCTTGACCTTTTTTAAGAAATCGAAAGTCTAGGTGAATGTTCGAAAACTGCCTCCACATGTATTAGTGGTGCACTCAAGAGCTCTGGAGATTATTCCTCATTTGGAGATTATTCCTCTTAAATGGTAAATAAATTACAGCTAGTCCTACCATTATGTCCAAAGCCATTTTCCTTGGATACTCATGTTAGATGTGCATAGGATACTTATCTATCCTATACAATTGGAGTATCCCTAGTAACATCGACTATCCTGTCACCATACATTGTAAAGCACTGCAGTGTGGTAGAAAATAAAAACGCCAATGAACTTGCTTAGCTTGAAAATATACAATCATTCTGTCTCTTTCTAAGGCATTAGCCTTATATGAGATCGTTTTTCAGGACGGGTTTATTGCTTCGGCGACATTTGGAACACGATATATATGGAAGGAACACGATATATATGGAAGCACTCCCTGGAAATGAACTGACAAACTTCCGTGGAATTTACGTTATCAATATTCAGCGCTTCTCACAATATGTGATCCGGAATGAAATGTTTCCAATCTGGATCGGCAGGCCAGTCAACCTAACCTAACTTAACCTATAACTTAGGGTGGTGATAAATAAGTAAAGTGGCCTATCCGATTTTGCTTAAGTGGAGTATACGCAATAAGGACTCGAAAATGCAATGCAATGCTACGATAGCACTTAAAAATACTTTGGCCGAGTATTCCAACAGAGACACCTGTAATGCATTTTAACAGTTAAAACAGTTAACGTAACTGCGCAGGCTCTTTACGTTAAAGACTGTTATCCGATTGACCGAGTTTGCGAGAGGTAACAACACTATGACCGCCTGTTCGATTGAAGCACACATGGAGTTCTGACTATTCTTCAGTACAAAAGATAGTCATGGCGAGCAATTCAGATGATCTGCTCCAATCGGGTCTTCGATTTGATTTCGGTGTAAGGCACGAGATTGGTGTGAAGCAGATTATGGTAACAAAGATTTGGGATATTGCTTCCAATGCTTTTACGGTCGACTTACGAATGGTGAAGTGAGTGAGATCAATTTTCAAAATTTGTCTGATTTAGTGGTTTGAACCGTGGAGGAGTATACACAGATTGTATTAACTCGGAAACAGAGTTAACACAGATTGTATTTATTCCACAGAAGATAATTTAAAATCAAAATGAGATGTACAAACCTCAACCTTTCGAATGTACACAAGAAATTCACCACGAAGTACTGCCGAGGACCGAGTTAACCGACAACCATCATATGGTTTTGACTGTGTGCCAGTAACACAATCAACCTCGTTGTACTTATTGCAATGATGTTGGAAAACTTAAGAGCTAAAGCTTGTGGATCTGAGAGTCTATTACTATCGACACATATCTGGGTGCTTATTTTGTGGTGCTTCACATTTAGTGATAAAAAATATGATAAAACGAAATTGTCCTAGCTTACTACAGATGAATAATGGATGAATAACTTCATGTCGTATATTAAAACAAATAAAAAAGACAATAATATCTTCCATCTCGCATTTAATAGTCAACATTTTATACTGTTTGTCATATTTCAATATTAGAAAAATTTTATCACTACCTATTAAACCACTTCATATAAAAAATGATATATGTAATTACTTTTGGGATTATGTAGAAACATCAATTTATCACTCTAAAATATTTATTTCTCCTTATAATTCATTATTTCCCCTTTTAAATTTATGGCACAGTGTTGTGTTTGTAGACTTATTTTATTATTTTTATATCACGAAAAAAGTCTCCAAACGGGATGTAAAAGTATGATAAAGCATCACAAAATGACCACCCTGGTTTCGTAACTACAGTTTCGACTAAACCATGATTTCGTTGTAATGTGTCACTACTAACCATGGTTTGCAACTTTGTTTAAATATTGTTTCGGAATGAACTATTTTTTCTCATCACATGGCATTTTAGTTACGGCAGTGCCAATTTATACAGTAAGTGAATAGCGAAAACTATAAATATTGGTTTTTTCATGTATTTGTTTATTTTTTTTATAAAAATTGAATTTTCAAAAAAATTTAATTAATACAGAATTCGATAAAATAACGAAAAAATAAAACAAAAAATAGAAATAAGAAAATTTGGGTGGAGGGTGAAACAAAAATATTTTTAAACCTCATGGTTACGAAACTAGATGGTATAAGTGTCGATTCAACGAACTTTTCAAAATCAGTGTAGCAAAGAACACGAGTTTTCTTAAAAAAAACCTATGGGTTTATCAGTGAAATAAACATTGGAATACTAAGATTTTAGTATTCATATTTTTTCAACTACCGTCAGCACAACCTACTACACGCGGTAAGCAGAGCAATTTAGGTCATATATGATAAACACAGAGGAATCCTTAAATAGCGTTTTGGAACCTGTTTGGACTAGCTCCAGGAATAACCCATATGCGACAGAACCACCATCAGATACATTTTCTCACATCGAATGATGAAACAGAAGGCTATAGGACAGACGGATATATTGACTCAAAATATTGATGTCGGTAATGAAAGGGTTCCGATCTCCAAATGGTACATTATTAGTTACCGTTAAAGGCGCTTAGTCGAGTGCAAATTTGTATAGAATCTGGGTCTAGATAGGCCAACTTCAGCGTGATAGAATTCAGTTTGTGCAATGGACCCTAAACTGTATTTAAACTGATGTATATGGTCACTTTAATAATAAGACACAACAGGCGTCATGGCTGTTAATATGAATAACCTAGGCCCGTATAATTTGTGGTGATCGAATGGAGGACAATTCCCGCTGTTACGCAATCCCAGAAATCCTCATAATGTAAAATTTATACATTATATGCTGCATGTAGAGCTCTGTTAGGGGACGACACATTTAAATTATTTATTCACCAACAGATTTGTTATTGTTAAAAAGCATAATTGTTTTAGCAACAATTAAAAACAATTACAACAATTTCTATTGAAAATTGAATTAATTGTTTTTCCCCATTTTGTTGCTTGTTGAATTTTAAATTTCCATTTTCCGAGGAAAAACGTTCATAAAATCACCCACAAACATATGTACATATGCGGACATAGTCGTACAAAGAGGTCAGGCCCAATTTAAATGTATTGTTTGTAATAATTTTTTTTATAAATAATAGAAAATTAAAATTGAATTACGTATATGTATACACATGCGGGGCGAGAATAATTTATGACTCAATTTTGGGCGAAGGTGAGAAAGTTCATTCGTATAATAAAGGTGGAAATTTAAACAAAGCACAAAACATGCAAAGCTTTTATGTATCCTAAATTATAATTGCGCTCGCAATTTTGCTATACGCTGATTTGTTTTCGCTTTGTGCTCACTTTATGTAAATTTACATAATTGGTTGTTATGCTGTGTGTTGGTGTCATCCAAAATTTTCCTATATTTAGGTATATGTAACGAGGTTCAATTGAAAAATTATGTCAATTAAGTCGATTGAAAATATTGTTGTTGTAGCTACATGTGCACTTATACGAGTTAACAAAATTTGATGGTTGGAAAGAGTATAGGCTGGTGTACGCCAATACATGCTATACACTAACAGAAAAAGGGCCATATCGAGATCAAGCAGAAACATACGTCTGAGGCAAATGAAGCCAACTTAAGGTGAATAATTTATGGCATTTCCTCAAAATCTTAGACCATCTACTAGGAGGGAGACAAATTATCGCCCCAAGAAAAAAATTGTCAAAATAGTCTGTTCACCAACATGGTTGGCTTCTAATGAGTCTGTGAGTTTTTAAATGCTGTATAAGACAAATAAAGCTTTTTCTAGTTACCACTAGGGGTGTTAGTATCGCTAGTAGTATTCGCTGCACTTTTTTGAAGTCAGAAGTATTGTTATATAAAATTAACTGATATTTCCAAAAGCCTTGAAGCTTTTATAATTACAGACAAAATAAGAAGTGTTTTTTGTTTGTTTTGGTTTTCTGGCTATGACCTTTTGGCGTTCAGAAAATACAACGAATAGTCACTCTACAATAGTGAATTATTAACAAAATAATCGAAAAAAGATTTCGAGTCAAATTCTGTAAATTCGCTAGAACTGTTGCAACATAGCCTCACAATATATATAGAAACGAAATGCAACATACATCAAGTCCGGTAGCATATGCCTAATGAGATGGATTTGATATTTTCGATCACTCAACGAATCAATGACGTCATCAGATCGAAACCAGCCTAGCGAAACGAATATTACAGACCACATACAAGATGCCATACATTTCAAGACAAACGTCTTCATCGGCTGGTTGACCCAGCGCCCTAGCTGTCAATCAATGCCACTCTGTGGAGTTCAAAGTTTAACTCCCACCATTCATTATTAGCTGTCACGATTACAGCTCCCTAGATTACAAGAGGGTCCATTCATAGCCACAGTCAAAAAACTCCAAATTACAAGAAAATATTTTTAGGGACCTTTGGTAATGACTAGTTCCCCTATTGGTGAGTAGGAAAACTAGTTTTTTCTATTGTTTATGTTTTCTTAATCAGCAGAATGGTTTTTATCTTGAAGAAAGTTGCTACTAATTACTGGTGAGAAGGATAACTGAGAAAGCCGGCTGTCGTTCGTTGCAGTGGGCAAATAAGCTGTTGAAATGGTTTTCGGCAGAAATTCATGAGCCATCTCAAGGTTCTTGAAGGTATTGCATAACTCAACATATCCATTAGATGTTCTAGTAGTTCTTAACACAGTGTATAAGCATAACTCTGTGCTTTTTAAAGTTTTAAGAACAATGCGTACCACGGAAAAAAGAGGAGATATAAAAAATTTTAACGATGAATGGCAAAACGACAGTCGAATTATAGCAGAAGAATTATAGTTGGCAAATGAAGTTTGTGATTCAAAAGACTGGAGTTGCTGGAGTCCGCATAGGGTGTGTTACTTGCTAACTTGCAAGAAAGAACCCCCTCCAAAGATTGTAGAAAATGATATGATGCACGCAACTGACCTATTTATGTGCCGATAAAATAAAAATTATGGTATTCTTACAATTTAACCATAACTTTAACCTTAACCATTGTGAGGTGTTTCATGAGATCCTAACACATACAGTTCGTGAGACGCAGATTAATAGTTATTTTAAGCGAACAAATTAAGTACCTTACGTATCGCCATCTCTGGTAAAGCGACTATATGGAGCTCCGATTGACAGCTTTAGATTTCAGCCGAAATAAGTTGTGCACCTCCACTCGAAATACATATTGTTACCGGATTAAGGTTCACGACAAACGTTTGATACATTCACTGATCACTGCACTCACAGAGACCACCGAGCCAACACGACTGCAATAAAGCGGTGAGAAGTTCTAAAGGGACAATTCAATGAACTGGATAACAATCCTTTCGATAAAGTACCCTATTGAGTCATAGCAGCGGTTAGTACAACTCAGCTAAGGCATCTAACATGCTTGGGACTTTTCTATGATACAAAAATCTTGCGGCTCACAATAAAAACCTTCCAAGCACGCGTTATTGTTCCTTGAGTGTTCCTCACATAGAGGAGGTTAATGACAATTCATTGAGTACCACATATGGTACTCAATGAATTGAAGGGCAATGATGAGTAGTTATTGCCAACTAACTGGCCCCTGAGCTTTTGTATCGTTTACGTCTCAACCTCTCTCCAAAACTTATCGAATATTGGAGACATTTAAAGAACATCTTAGAACTGAGAAAGATTCAAAAGTTACGACTGCATAGTATAATGATAAATGAAAACCGAAGACTCTGTTGATACCTAATATTGCGGAAAGATTGTAAAGAAAATTCGATGATGTAGAATACTACATATAACATAATTGCTTAGTGGGCATGTCTTTGCTCCTTGAGTTGCATTTAGGTAGGAAATGACGCTTCTTGTATACTAGCTATTTGAAAAGTGTTTAAAAGATGTTGAGCAAGTCTTAAGACGCTTGCTATAACAACACCCGGGAATTTAGTTGTACTAGTGTTGATGCAATACGACAAATGAAATGCTCTTGGACGAATGGCAGCAGACATCTTGGTAAAACTTAACGATGATTTGAGAAGCATTGTGTGCATCGAGCGGTAGTTAGATTATCAAGTCATTGTGAAATAATATTAAATGATATCATGAAGATGGTATTATTAATCACCCCTGATATTCATACTATTTTCGAAGCTAACTCAGCTAGGACTGACATGGATAGGCCAGCAGTAATTCTGTAGAAAGATATAAAAACCATTTCGTAGATTTATACCGTCTTGAAATTCACTGTATAATAATAACAGGTCTCTCTGTTCCTTCAGCAGAATGGTTAACTACCTTAAGCTGGAGGAATTTTTACCCAAACCAATTAAACAACCGGGATTGTTTGAATTGGTCTTTAATGGATGAGTATTTTTCCATGTCTGAAATATTACAGTGTGCAAAAGGACAACGGCGAGTAGGGTTCAAGTGGTACAACGCTCACTATTCCACATATAATGCATGTCTTATAGGGTTTGCTATTACGAAAGGTTTTTCATATTTGCGAACCCGAATTACAACTCCAACACTCAATAGAGTGGTTATATCTCAAGCGATTGAAGTAGCCTATTTACTTTTTGCTAACATCATTATTTAATCACTGTACTGGTCTGTAAAAACGATTTGCTGATAAATGGGTTGTTCAATGATTTCTAAATTCTAAAAGTAGTCATTAATATATTCTTGAACATCGCGCTTCAAATCTATAAGTCATCAAAACACTCTTTCGATTTCTGCTCTATAAGATTGTATCCATTCGGTCGATAAGTTGAGTTTTTCTAAGCGAGATCGATAGTTAAGATTAAGAACCTCGTAACACGATATTTATTTCCCTTTAATATTGATTTTGAGAGCATGGGTGTCTACTAGACTTGACTGTCTTACTCTATCTGGGGTTATTTGTTTCAGATCTCTTAATATTGTTGAAATTCATATTAAGAATTTCTCTAATGTGTGACTTATTCCACTTTTAAATTCAATCAAATAAAAATTTGATATTATAAGTTCAAAAATATTCCTTATAGTGGATTTTTATTTTTTATATTATAAATATATTTCGGCAATCAAGTTGCCATCTTCAGTATTTATCATGAGTTCATGATAAATACTGAAGGTGGCAACTTGATTGCCGAAATATATTTATAATATAAAAAATAAAAATCCACTATAAGGAATATTTTTGAACTTATAATATCAAATTTTTATTTGATTGAATCTCTTAATACTTTAGCCATTTGCTTCGCTTTAGCTAATATCGGTTTTACCATTTCAAGTCATTACTGAGCTGCCTACTTTTATCTTTTGATTTGGTTCTCACTATTATGTCTCCATTCCCGAAAGTGTCATCGGAATTGTCACTGCTATCTCTTGGTAGCTGCTCTTGTGTTAATTGAATTTTAAAACAGAAAATCTAAATATGTTTGCAAATGTTTGGTTAGTGTTGAGCTTCGATGTTTACACCTGGTGGTTGATTAATGCCGCTGCATACACTTTAACGTACGGCAGCAATATTTTCTGGTATTCTTGTACGTCTTGCTTTATTGATGTGATGGTTTATGTTCTCCTTAATACCTCCTGGTTTTGCTATAGTACAACCAAAGTGTACAAACTTACCGATATCCTCGATAGTTATTTTGTTGATAGTAATTAGTGTACTAATATTCGTGCTAAGTCTCATATTCTTTAGATGTTTATAAAAGTCAGCTGGTTTTGCCAGATTAGCTTGCTTGGGGATTTTCTGTTCCCTATCTGCATATCAGTAGACATTTATATTTCGTGTAATACATATCATTTAGTCTATTTATTGGATCCACTGGGGAGGATTCATTCTTTGCTTCTCTTTGTTTTGAACTCAATTTCTGGTAGATTCATTTCGTATAGTGCCTTCCAGATTGCGCATCCACTGATGTAATCGAATGTGCAATCCAAGTCTACGAAGATAAATACCGTAGAAGTTGTATTCATTTTTGTCTTCAATGATGATACGAACTGAATTGAAGTTATCTGAACGAAGACGTTCCAGGTCTGAACCGTGTCTGTTCGTTTCTCATGCATGCTGGTTGGACGTTGGACAATATTGCTCAAGAATGATCAATATTGCTAATACTGTCAAAGAGGAAAATGTATTTCAGTCGTAAGTGTTTGTCAATCTCTCGAAGTTGAGTTTCCTCCGATTAATCTTTGTAGGTTATACTGCTGCTGGTTTGAGATTTAATGTTGTTAATAATAGTTTATGCTCGCTGTGTACGTTTGCTCCTTTCAGTACTCCAACATCTTACAAGGAAGATAGAATTTTCTTTTTAATCAATCCATGATCCAAATAATTCTTTGCTCTTCCTTCAACTATGTGTGACCCATGATTGACGTCTTACTGGTGTTATCAATTCGATGTTACGTATTGAAATCACCTTCAACAATTATGTTTTAGTCTCATGGTCGTCAGTTGATCCTCAAATAGGAATTGTGATCCATAGCAGTGCAGTCTATGGGAAGAGTGTGAAGAACAGGAGCACAAGAAATGCTTAACAGTTTCTCCTTCTACTCTGATCCCTCTATTCTCTTCTACTCTGAATTCTCATTCGGAATATATGATTATTCAGGGAGAATGCCCCGACAGAATACCCAGCAAGATCATAAAAGTGCTTGTATCATAAATTATGAAGGACTGGGAGTTTTGCTGATTTATTGATCCAAAGAAGATTTTGTATTTGAGAGATAATGACGTCAATCCTAAAGCGGGCTCCCACAAAAATGGAAGCTGCATCCAAACGGGCAAATTTATCACCCAATATCTTTCCTTTGCTACCCATGTGATTGGGTATCCAGTAAAAGTCAACTTTATTTAGACTGCTTAGTAGATTTAAGGCAATTATCGTCTCCAAAACAAGTTTCGATGAAACAGTATTGAAACCAATCGTTATTAGAGCAGCCTGACTGTCAAAAAGTATGCAAATGCGGCGATTTTTTCAATTACAGCTAGATTACAGCATACTGATCCGTCAGTAAAGATCATAGTATCGTCATCGGAGGGATAGAATGGGCTTTTATAGTTCCATGTGTGATTTCCGGTAATAGTTACCCAAAATAATTTCCCGAAGACGTGCTTCGCCACCATAGTATCCGATGATATGTAGGCAGTTGTGTGTCGATCCACCTCCCTCCACATTTAACAATGCCCAGAAGGGCTAGGCGAGTAGCTGTTTGTTCTACACACCTTCTGATCAAAATATCAAGCGGTAGCAGACACACAGCCTTCTCAAAAGCTGCAGTCCCAGTGGTTTACATATCTCCTTAAATATCTTAGTCCACCAAATAAATGCGACAAATAAAATTGTATCTATTGTATCAACTGTTTCTTCCCCACTGAATAATTATAGTATTTCTTATTTTAGACTGGAATCTGGCTGCTATGATTCTACTACTAACGATTGCATTCGAGAAGGTTGTTAGGGATATACTAGCCTGTTAGCACGCCCAAATTACTTTTTATGCTGTCATGACTAATTCCATAGACCATCCATTCCATATCTAGTTTCGTAACCATGATTATGTAGCTATGATTTTCGAAATGAGAATACAAGACACACTACAGTTCTCATTTCATTTGACAGTTTATCATAATTCATTAAAATTCTTACGTCAACTGTGTGATTAAAAAATAGTTTTGTTTCGCCCTCCACCTAAATTTTTCTATTTCTAGTTTTGGTTTTATTTTCCGTTGATTTATTGAATTCTGTATTAATTTATTTTTTTTGAAAACTTTAATTTTTATAGAAAAAAACAAACAAATACATGAAAAAACAATATTTATAGTTTTCGCTATTCACTAAATGTATAAAAAGGCGCTGTCGTCACTAGAATGCCATGGGATGAGAAAAAATAGCTCCTTTCCAAACCATATTTAAACCAAGTTGCAAACCATGGTGTGAGATCCTACTTTCGTTTAGTTGTTATAATTCTTCGACCTTGATCATATGTGTCTCGTCAGCCAGAGCTAACTTCTAGGCTGCTGAATGAGGTATACCTAGATCAATCTGCTGAGAGGAAATTCTTTATTGAAACCGTTTAAGACTGAAATCTTCATGATTATCACGTTGTAATAACGCAAATTTTTTATTTAAACTATCTAACGTCGAATAACTACTTTACCTCAAATGACCTTACAATATTCATTAAAAATTAACGATCGTAATACTTGTTCAAACATACAAATTCTTAAGCAAATAAAATATTACAGAGCTAAGCAAATCCTCTTAATTAATCACTGCTCTGTGTGCTGATGTATGTATGTACTCGTAACAATTGTTAGAGTGTTTATAAACTATAAACTTGCAAGTCATGATGAATCTTAACGTTTACCAAAAACTATATTTGTAGAAAATACTCATCTCTCGAGAGGAGTGTACACTGTACACATCATGACCACAAAATTCTAGACGAGCATTTGCTATATACCATCGGAAACCAATTCAAAATTAATTAAATTCGAACAGTAAACGCAAATTATAAATTTCATTTTATTAATATTTAAATCAATAAATTATATTATTACTCGAATTTTTATTAATTACAATAAATAAAACATATATCATTGATTATGAAATAAATAAATAACAACAAAAACCCATTGACTGGACATCATACAAAATGCATGCACGCGCGATATTCGATTTTATACAATTTTCCGATTGTTAACATTGTTTTGCCTGTGGTTGTAAACAAAACTAGCAAATTAATTAATATTTGTAGATTAAACGAATCCACCCTCCCTCGTGGGTTGGAAAATCTGAGGTTTGCGGGTGACTAATGATTTTTGGGAAATTATTAAAAAAAAAATGTTTTAATGCAGTGGTTTTGAACATTACAAAAAGGTGCCGCGGGGAGAACAGACTGAATAGAATTTATGTGCATAAGTTTGGTAGAAAGCTTACCATTCAATGTTGTGAATAGTTCAAATGGACACGTAAAATATCCCAAAGACAAATGGACTATGTGTTGATTTCGAAAGAGTGGGCTCGGTTTGTCCAAGACATGAGTTCGTATTGGTCTTCAACAAAATTCGTAAGCAGTGACCCTGATCTGGTAATTGCAAACCTCCGATGGACGTTTTTGCGCAAGTCACGGAGGAGAGGGGAATATACAACGCGATTCTGCTGTGAAGGTTTAATAAATGAAGAAATGTAACGAAAATATCTGCTCAGCAATTGCGATTTAATTACCAGTTTGGTGAAGTGAACGCTGTTTTGAATGTATTGAAACCTCCTAGGAAGAATTCAGTCATACAGAGACTAAGGTAAAATTGGTTACCTGCGGCTGATTGCATTCGATCAGTGCTTTTAATATTCGGAGAGCAACACTGCTGGACAGGTTTTTCAACCTTTTCAAAGTGACTGTGTTATTCTCAATATTCAAGAAGAATGGTAGCTTGAAATGCACGAATTATTGCAGTATAATTCTCTTTGTACAGTATACATGTACATTATCTTGAGAAGAATTGCTACTGATGGTGAAGGAAATTATCGATGAGTGCCAAGGAAGATTCCATCCAAGTTGATCAGTTACTGAGGCTATAGTAACCCCTAAGCATTTACGAATACCAAACAAAATATGTTTATCCGTGTAAAATAACAGTAACCCAGTCACAATGCTGCGTTTAAATTGATAACAGGCTATCGTGATCTTTTGCAATTACTTCTGGTGTTCGAAAAGGAGACAGTGTTCAGTTTCTGTTGAGTCCAAAACCAGTTATTTGATCTCTGGTTTTAGAGACCAAGACGCAATTGATTTCAGTAGTGGTATCCACATGTTTGAAAGAGTAAAAATAGTAAAGTATTTTGGATCTCTCATTACTCACGATAATAGTGTGGGAGATGATATAAGGTTCGCCTTGCCGCTGACAATCCGGGCTTTAAATCATCTCCACTTCTGAAATAAAAATATCTTGCAAATACGGATAAGCTGAAATTGTACAGCTGTTGATCAGACCCGTTGTCATGTGAATGTGAGAGCTAGACCGATGAGTACCAAAAATGGCTTCTTACATTCGAGAGAGTATTATTTTTGTGATATATGGCCCAAAACGTGAAATTGAGGACACAAACCGAGTTTTTTTCATTTCGAAGATTTGGAATTTGTTGCGAATTCCTAATATGGGGTATGCTGGTTCTTCGTGCTGTTCCAAAAAGAATGAACCACCTTCAGTTATGCGAAAAGGTCACTGTCGGTGATGATGGCTATTGGTGTTCACTTAAGAGATGCATTCGTTTTGGATCAGAACATGTCCATCTGAGCTATAACTAAATTATAATTGGGAAGCTTGTCTTTATATTATAGGACTTTGCTCTCGGAACTTCATTTAAATTTGCTTAAGCTATAATACATACACACACCTACGCCAAGATACCAACTTTAATTATCTGATTCTCAATAGTATGAACCACTGTTTATCTTACATGGGCCCAATGATTAGTTTATATTTTAAATAAGACTCATCGCTTCCTCTTTACTTGGTGGGCGGACAGAAAGTATCTTGATTCGTCTTTGCTCTCTGAATGCAGCTGGAATTAAGTAGATACCTAGTCACATTAGGGGTATCAAAGAAAACGTGTAGGTTCATATCCTGGCAAGGATAGGTACATCTTCCTGGTTTGTATGACCTTTGTGTCAATAACTTTATCGGTTTTCACTAGGAAAGATGAGGCAAACTTATTTCATATTACTTTTTCCACAATTTTCACTGGAACAATTAACCATTCTTCTTTAACAATGACAGACGAACTTTAGTCTTGCTGGGTATACTCCAGCAACAAACTATTTTGAAAGTTATCACATTATCGAAGGAAAATTCGAAACAAGTGCGAGCAGTGCTGGGGAGAAGAGCCAGAAACTATTGAACATTTTCTGTGTTCTTGTCCTGCATGGACAGCTGTTCTGGACAGCTGTTCTGTTTTGAGAACAGATTTCGTGACTGTAGGACAAATAGTCGACTCGAATGTTGTTTTCACCAAGAACAAACCATAAAGTCGACTCGAATAGCCGACTTAATGGTTTGTTCTTGGTAAAAACCGCATGACGTCAGATCGTAAGATGAACTCAACCCCACAATCCGCACCGAACAATGACTTTGTGGGTATATTGTTGGTTCATGAATAACACGAAGATTTTCCCAAAGATGACAATTTTGCACTGTTTTGTTTTGTATCAACCAATTTAACTTTGAGCGGGTGGAGGTGAAGGTATGTGGTGTAAACTCTTTGGTGTGCTTTTGCTAATTATATTGAGAACGACGATGTGCCGATGTTCGAGGATATTAATCGACACTCTCACTGACTTTACAATGTTTCGGCCAACATCGTAAATATCTAATCCTGGCATACAACTACAACCATTGTAAGTAACTGAGGAAAGAATGAGTTAACGTCGACTCAGCCCTTACTTACATATGCAATTTCTCTTTAGAGGGGTGAGCTCAAAAAGTTTTGTTTTTGTCTCAAAAAGTTTTTTTTATTTTTACCATTTAGGGAAGGGAGCTGCAGGTTAACCGGTATTTGGCATTACCTCGATGAAGCCAGATTTTAGAGTTGACCTCAATATCTGACTAGTAACTCTGCAATAGTTTTTAAATTTACTTCGTTAAATCGAAATGCATTTGAGACGCAGGTAGAGTTGGATGTTGGATGTTGTATCGTTTTTTAGGCGAGTCTTGCCTTACATTTAATGGCCACAACATTCGTATACGACCACCTTTTTCCAAATGAGTTTGATTATAATACCCGTGTTATATGAATATTGGGCTCCTTGAGGATAAATGGTCCGTTAGATTTTTTATTTCTAACACAGTTTTAGTTAATAGGGGGGGGGGGGGGGGGGTGGGGGTATCGGCATAATTTATGTAGTGGCTCACGGGCTAATGCCCTAACTCTTGATAATAATGAGCACGAGTTACGGCATGCTTAATTTGATACAAAAGTAAGTTCTACAAAAGTAATTACAGTTTCCAAACCCTCTTCTCGAATGATTCTTTAGAAAAATGGTTAAGTGAGATAAGTTTGGTCCGAAGTGGTGCCGCATTTGAGAAAACTTAATGATGGAAAGTTAGAAAAATTCCGAACGCAATAATATACCATTCCAATCATGTAATTTGCCATGAGAAATTCACGAAGCAGTGAGGCAAACAAAGAGCTTAAGCCAGTTTTGAGGGGCACTGACAAAGTTATAATCCTCTATATGGTAGTTTTGTGTCTCAATTAAGTTAAACTACTTAGGAGTAATTAAAGGGAAGGCAAATGAGTTACATTGGACATTATAGATGCATCAAAATCTTATTCAGATTGAAAATAGCTATAGGACACACAACGGTTCGTGGTAGCAGAAATTGGAGACGAGTATATAATTAACCTCGATTTCAGTGAGGAAAAACTAGAATTTCCAAGAAGATTGTAAGGGATCAATTCATTGTTATTTAGAAGGATAGAATGACACCAAACAAACTAACGATTCAAATCAAAACTGAATTTCTATTCCAATCGATACAGAAACAAACTCCACCTTCAATACAGTCCACTCGTTGATATGCTCGTCTGAAACAAAATATGTCAACAATCTGACTCCATCGGTTTCGATCATGAGCCAGCTCTTCACACAGTTGCAAGTAAACAGAAGATGCCAGATCGCTCTCTACACCGTGAAGCCATCGTTGTCGACAGCGACCTCTTTGTCTATCGAAAGGTGGCTCTCCTGTCAAAGATCGCTGTCTCATTGGGTTAAGATCAGTAGGCAGAAAGTGACCGAGCCAGCGTAATCACTGTCCTTTAATTCCATGCACGACATCAGTTGTGCCATCAACGTCGGCGTTTTAGGCCATATATAATACGCACTCATCCGTTAATGTCCAACTCTCATATGTGTATGTACATGACAACGGGTCTGTTCAATACTCTGTAAGCTGAAATTGGCTTATTCACATTTGCAAGATAGTTTGATATATATAGTCGTAGATGATAAAAAGCCCGATTCATGATACGATTAATCGAATCACACGCTTGTTTGAAATCTAGGAATACCTGGTGTACATCGCGAAATGTTGGGTAATACTTGGAAAGAATCAACCGAAGCGAAAAAATTTTGATCAGTTACTGACCGATTTGGACGGAATCCTCCTTGGTAGTCACCGATAATTTCCTCCGCCAGAGGAGTAATTCTTCCAAGATAATTTATGACAGTAACTTGTATTTTGAGCAAAGGAGAACTTTACCGCGATAATTCTCGCATTTCAAGCGATCAAGCGAATATTGGGTATAACGTGGCAACTTTCCATTCTTCAGGCATAACTTCATTTCGCCATGCCAATCGGACAAGGTCGAAAAGACAGTTGCACAAAGCCAGCCCTCCGAAAATCGATTGTGAATGATTTTACTTGGCATGGTCGTGGTGAAACCTTCATAGGATGGATCCTAAATGAACATCTCCGCGGAATGTACTTCAGGGTATTCAAATACAGCTTGTGATACATGTAGAACGAAATTGACAGGTTGTGGCTCAATGAGGATTCCAACTTCAAGTCATCTTCAATATGTAGTAATGTTTAACCTTGGGGCATACGAGTTCCAGCCGATACTCTTTCATACATGTGATAATTTTGTCAGTTTTCGTTAGGCCGACTGCCTACAAATGGGCACCAATACGTTGAAATGTTTCGTAAGGTCTCAGTTAAGATCGTTGTTGCCTGGTTTCGTTGTTGTTTTGGCGGGATCCAAATTTATTTGTTTTGTTAATATTTTTAACTTTTGAATATTTTAACGGTTGCGGGTCGTATGTGTCGTTCGAAATATTTATTAAACATGGATGCTCTCCACCTACAGGGTTTATGCATACCATATACCGATAAGAATGAAATTATTCATTTTAACGCGTTTATCGTTGGACAGTATAAATTGAGTATTAATTTATCCATTAAAATATTTAATTTTTTGTATCGGAATAAATTTATCGCTCACCCAACAAAACGTCAACCGAACTATATATTCATATTCACATGCAAAAAAGCTGCCCACACACACACCCATATTATGTATGTATGTGTTATTAAAATATTCCATGGATTATTATTATTTATACAATTTTAACGTATATTAATTACCCGAAGTGTTAAAAAGTTTCATTTCCGTTCAATAATTTATGTAATATTATGAAATTTATGTTAAAACCATATTGATGGGCAGAATTATGTGCAAACACACAGTACATACAATAAACGAAAGCTAATCAGACTATATGCGATTTAACTATATACGAGCATATATGTTGTTTGTAATTAGATCGGCGCGAAAACACACACCGGTGCATTAGTCACATATTGCACATACATATATTTACCATATGTAGGTTGTGCACCAATTGCAACATATCAAATTACAGCATATGCATTGTATTCGATCGAAATGTGAAAAAAAATCAAACTTTACATTGTTCGTTTCGGCGGTAGCAGGTCAAATTTTAACGCAGCTCGAAATGCACGACATCAATGCATACTGTAGCACCACCAGCGATGAGAGTACCAACAATATTGATAAGACACTACAAAGATTCTGGGAAGTAGAGGAAGTTCAATCTAATAGCTCATGGTCTAGTGAAGAAGAATACTGTGAAAATCACTTCAAAGAATATACACGCAATGCGGAGGACGGCAGATATATAGTAAGGCTACCGTTTAAAGAGAACAGAGTCGAATTAGGAACATCGTTACCGCTTGCTATTCGAAGACTTCAAGGCATGGAAAGACGCTTTCAAAGAGATACTGGATTATATAATGAATATAAAGCCTTCATGAATGAATATGAAAAACTAGGTCACATGAAAGAAATAAAACCAGAAAGGAAGGTTTTGGAGTGTACCTACCTCATCATGGAGTTCTGAAAGAATCCAGCACAACTTCAAAATTACGTGTTGTGTTCGATGCATCCGCCAAAACAAACAATAGCGTGTCATTAAATGATTGCCTTGTGGTCGGACCAACGATACAATCAACATTAACCCAAACCTTGTTACGTTTCCGAGAACTTGCAATAGTCTTTGCTGCGGACGTGGAGAAAATGTATTACTGGTCAATAGTGAGGACACCAAGTACCAGCGAATCGTCTGGAGAGATCATCCACCACAACCTATTCGGCATTATGAGTTACAAACCGTAACATATGGTATGTCATCAGCTCGATTTTTGGCCACTAGAGCACTAAGAGAAGTTGGATTGCAACATCCAAAAATTGCAAATACGATTCTCAACGATTTCTATGTTGACGATCTATTGTCTGGCACTGCAACTATTGAAGAAGGTATGAAGTTAAAGCGAGATATCACTGTAGCTCTAAAGGAAAAGGGTTTTCATCTGCGAAAGTGGATATCTAATTCAACCAAGTTAAACGACGTAACGACAAAAAACGAAGTTATCGAAATTACAGATAAAATGGACACCACGAAAGTGTTGGGATTGAAATGGAACCCAACCGAAGACAAATTTTATTTTGACGCTAATATCGAAGACGCAGAAATTATGACCTAACGAAAGGTTCTGTCCAATGCGAGTAGAATATTTGACCCATTAGGATTGTTGGCCCATTAGGATTGACCCACTGGGTTGTCAAGTTGGAGTGGGATGAACCATTAAAGGGAGACCTGTTAGTACGATGGAGAACCATATATCAAAGTTTAAGAGCAGTTCACATCTTAAGCGTTCCAAGATTGATAGGAAGTACTCATATTTCAAAGATTGAACTTCATTGCTTTTGTGATACGAGTGAAAGGGCATACGCTGCGGTTGTGTACTTCAGAATCACGCTCGATGATGGATCAATTTTAGTAAACTTGATTAGTAGTAAAACCAAAGTATCTCCCTTGAAGCAAATTTCAATACCACGTCTCGAGTTATGCGGTGCGATTCTATTGACTAAGCTAATTAATTTCGTTTTAAAGAATTCATCACTAAAAATAGACCAAGTGTTCGGATGGATAGACTCGCGAATTGTGCTTGATTGGCTCTCATCACCTCCATATCGCTGGAAAACATTTGTTGGTAACCGAACATCCAAAATTATAGAAGAGTTACCTCGCGATAAATGGCAATACATTCGGTCGACTGATAATCCAGCAGATTGTGCATCTCGCAGCTTGGGTGTCACCCAACTAAAAAACTTCGATCTTTGGTGGAAGGGACCTTATTGGCTTTGGTTGAAAAGGGATAAATGGCCAACACTATCAAAAGCCATTATAAACGCACCTTTAGAAGAAGAACGTCGTCAAGTGTTTAACGCAGCAATAGTTGAACACCCTCATCTGATTGAAGATATAATTGACAGGTGTTCTACATTCCACAAAGTGAGCAGAGTGCTTGCATATGTGTACAGATTCCTTAGTAATTGCAGAATACCAAAATAAGCAAAACAGATGAATAACCACTATATTTAGTAGAGAGGAACTCAATCAAACACAACATGCGATATTCAAGGCGGTACAAGTGAAGAATTTTGGCGAAGAAATTCAACAACATTCAACATTCAAGAAATTCAAAAACTTTACCAAAAGCCAGTAAAATTAAATCATTAAATTCTTTTATCGACCAACATGGAGTGCTACGCGTAGGTGGACGGTTGTCCAATTCAAACATTAGTTATGACGCAAACATCCGGTCATTTTGCCATACCAATCCATTGTATCGACACGAATTGTAGAAACAGCTCATCTGGACTACAAACATGCTGGCCCATCCCTGTTATTAGCAAATTTGAGGCAACATTTTTGGATACTGGGAGTCAAACGACTCATTTGAAAAATTATTTTCAAGTGTGTCACGTGTACCAAGATACAAGCGAAAACTGAATCTCAAATTATGGCCGACTTACCAGCAGCAAGGTTCGAATTTATACGTCCTTTCTTGAAGGTCGGATTAGACTTTGCTGGCCCAATACAGATCCATTTAACAAAAGGACGAGGACAAAAAACGTACAAATCATATGTTTGTCTATTCATATGTCTAAGCGTGAAAGCAGTTCATCTGGAGTTAGTGGGGGATATGAGTAGCGAATCGTTTCTAGCAGCATTAAAACGATTTGTCTCAAGGCGGGGTTTATGTTTCGATATATACTCCGACAACGGCACAAATTTTGTTGCGGCCAATAAAATACTGTCAAAACACTTTGCTAAATTAATTGAAAGTTCTGATGAATGTTTTCATTTCTTTTCAAGCAAGTTCATTACATGGCACTTCAATCCTCCTAGCGCTCCTAGTTTTGGAGGAATTTGGGAACGAGCAATCAGATCCATGAAGCACCATCTCAAAAGAACTATTGGGGACCACATACTTACCGCAGAGGAATTGACAACGCTGTTAGTCGAGATTGAAGCAATGTTGAATTCAAGGCCATTATGTACCTTATCTTCGGATGACTTGGAGTTCTTAACACCATCACATTTTTTAATTGGTCATTCAATTACCAAAATCCCAGAAGACAATTTATCGGTTACTGACATCAATTTCAACAAAAGATGGCAAAATGTTCAAAGAATTTCACAACAATTCCACAAACGGTGGCACATCGAGTACTTAACATCACTACAACAGCGCGTTAAATGGCATACAATAAAAAACAATGTTAAGATCGGAGATATTGTCATAATTAAAGAAGACAATGTACTATCAGTTCACTGGAGATTGGGCAAAATTGTGAAAGTTCATCCAGGAAAAGACAACATTGTACGGGTAGTGACGTTAAAAACAAAATCCGGAGAGCTAACGAGACCGATCAATAAAATCTGCATGCTTCCTGTTGAATCGGATGATTCAAGGCTGGCGTTATGTTTAGAAATGAATGCTAACATCTAAAATAGAAGCTAATTAATTGATTTGTTTACATCAAGTTTCTTAAATTAAAACTTAGCTGAATTGAAGCTTCACCGTTATGTATATGTTCCATGGAATATTACTCGTATCATACAGCATCATATGAATTTTAAGTATAATTATATAATCAGAAACGTAGATTAACATGAATAGAGTTTTAAATCACTTACACTGGTTCTTATTAGAATAATTTGTTTACAATCATTTATTTTAGCTGTCAAATATTGTATAACTTACAAACCAATTGTTAATATCATGTTCTATAAATTGTCAAATTAAGGCTTATAAATTGTAAATATGTATATAAAATCGTTTGTATTAGTCATTGTCGCAAACGATAAAAAACGCGGGATTTTTTACGAGAAAATGTATTTATTGGTCATTACAAACCAGATACTCATTGAGTGAAGATCATCTTTGAAAATTATTGTAATAAAGTTAAGTTTACTAAAAAATTATATTTGTAAAACAAATACAAACAAATTGTTAACGATTGAATGAATTTTATTTAATCAATAATTGTTTGAGAACCAGCGAATATACAACGTTTCTTGGGACGAACGCAACGGCAGCAATCATTTCAACCACATTGAAGTAAAAGCATCCGTGGAACTATTGAGGATTCGCTCTTTGCCCCAACAACGGTCTTATTTCGTCCATCGAGAATAACGTTCGGATTAGTTTTGGTGTCATAAATTGTGTGAGTACACAAACCAGGATTTCGGGAATGTATGGGATTTCGTAATGGTATATTATCTCTAAGGTGCCTATCAACCAATCGCTCAGTAGAAAAGAGGATCGGTTTTTAAGTTGAAAACATTTCCCCCGGTCATATCTAGGCTTTCTTTGAATTACTCTCGGCCAAACTGCCTCAGAAGATATAACAAAGATCTAGGCTGATTTTTCTGACGATATAAGCAAGGTCTAATGATATATTTAAACATGTTAACTTAATGTTGACATAAGCTATACATATATATATATGTATATATATATATATATATATATATATATATATATATATATATATATATATATATATATATATATATATATATATATATATATATTTATATATATATATTTATATTTATGTAAACCTAACATAGAATAAAGTGCAGTTCGATGCATGGTGTCAGAAAAATAGAAATAAAATAAAAAAACACGTTAACGATAATACCAGAGGGTGTAGTACACAAAAGTAAGGAACACGTGTAGCTACAATTCCGTGTAAAATATATTCGATACGGAAGACATATAAAAACATATTTCGTTCGACTAACAAAATGGAAGGATTAAGGCCACCAAAAAGCTTGCTGATCAACAACCAAGGCTGTATATAAAGGGGAAGAGGGGAGAGGGTTTGAGGGGTTCAAATCCCCCTTCCTTAACGGTTCACATTTTTCTTTGTTGTTTTAAACATTTGTTTTTAGTGAAAATATGTAACTCAAATGTACGAACACGCGTCGTGTGGATGCGGCTCTAAATGCGTGATAGCAATAAAAATTCATTCAATGAAATATATAGTTTAGCAGAACGTATATTAGAAGATGTTGGAAGTGAAAGGAAAATCCCTAGAGTAGTGGAAAGAGAATCACATCGTTCAAATGCCCCATCAAGTAGTGCAGACGAAAACTATCGACGAAATTTATTTATACTATTTCTTGATCATTTTTTAATTGAGTTAAGGGATTGTTAAGTTAAAACCTGAATTATGGCAGTATAAGTGGAATCAAGTGTCAGAAGAAAATAAACCAAATTCGACGATTGAAAGCACATAAGCTTGTGACGGTATAATTTTTCCTTCCATTGAAAGACTGTTTAAGATTCTGATCACTCTTCCCTGTTCTACGGCCACCCTCGAGAGATGTTTTTCTACTTTAAGACGGCTTTGATTAGAAATGCAACATGCGGAGACCGTTTGACAGGTTTGGTTCTCATGAGTGTACATCGCAATATTAGTTTAAACGCAGAGGAAGTTGTTTTTAAATTTGTGTTAAAAAATAGAAATTTTATTTTGTAATTATTTTATAACTGAAGCGTTATGTTTTTTTTTATATTAATTTGAAATCTTATGCATATATTATTAAATTAACACCTCATACAACGCTCCCTCTTACAACGCTGTTTCGCTATTACGCTGTTTTTAAACCAAAAACAATTTAATTTGGAATCGAATGTTTTCGAAGAAGTTAATGTCTAAAAAAGAAAAGCGTTCTTCTGAATTTTAAGCAACCAAAGATCGGCCTACCCAAAGATCTTGTTGTACCACTCGGAAAACCCTCGGGCAATAAAGGGACAGTGTAAAGATAATTTACCAGTGATTTGGATATCTAATCGTAAAGTTTGGGTTACGGCTACCATTTTTAAACATTCGTTTTTCAACAATTTTTGCCCAGCTGTTAACAGTTTATTAACCAAAGTAAGAACATGAATTTTATCTTTGGCCTACTTTCAAACAACTTAAACATGTAGTTTATGCAAAAACTAAAACAATTCAACAATTTTTGAAAAAGTGTTCAGCATAATAAATGCGATTGAAAATATTCGAGACTCGTGAAATAAAGTTTTAAATGATTGCACGCACCTCTCGCGGGTGGAACAAATCGTTTCTTAAAAATTACGAAAATTCTGTTTTGTCGATAATTTACGATCCATCATTGTGGAAAGAGTGTAGATGGCGCATGATGTGGGGTTCGATTAAATTAGCGATTTACTCTTAATGAATAAATGGCATTTATTTAGTACAGTAGTTTAGAATAGTAACATAACCCCTAAATTCACTATATTTCTTGCCTCCTATAGCGCTGTTTTCTATTACGCTCAATTATGAGGAACGCATCTACAGCGTTGTACGAGGTATTACTGTATATAAGAAATAAATGGGTTGATATCAAATATATTTTGTGTGATTTTTTGAACTCCTCTCCCCTCCCTTTTTCTCAAGACGTATCTACGGCACTGTCAACAACAACGTACACTGAAAAAATAATGGTTCAAACTGACCAAAATTACATTCACATTGAAAAATTCCTTATCAAATCAATATATAACCGACAAAGATTCCTATCACTGAGATTTACGAATTTATGACTAGCTAAAAAGTTCAACAATATATTTTCAATAAGAAAAGTGAATTTCTCGATTGGAATATTTTATATTTTGATTTTAATAGATTTCTTATTTAATAATTCCGTTAAATTACCGTCATACGTTTTAGAATATGCACATAAGTATGTTATAGCAATTTATGAATTTAATTTAAATATAAAAATACATGCTTAAAAATATATTATAAAAGAAAAAGCTTTCTTAATTTGGAAGAACATTCTTTCGGGAAGGGAACATTCATTTTGAACTTCCCCCTCTATAATCATCTCCCCCAGTTATTATAATGAGTTCCTTATTTTGTTTTTAAGGCCGGTTTGGGAGTAGGGATTTTGGGTTTATTTCTAAGATCTATCTGCTATGGATGTAATTTGGGCCGGTTTCGATGTGTTGGATGACGTCATATTAAATAGTTGTGCGATCGAATAAATTAAATCTATCTCTTCAGGCGTATGTTACCTAAATATATATATATATATATATATATATATATATATATATATATATATATATATTATATAATATATATATATATATATATATATATATATATATATATATATATATATATATATATATATATATTATATATATATATATATATATATATATATATATATATATATATATATATATTATATATATATATATATATATATTATATATATATATATATATATATTATATATATATATATATATATATATATATATATATATATATATATATATATATATATATATATATATATATATATATATATATATATATATATATTATATATATATATATATATATATATATATATACTTTCAGTCAAGTACGTTCAGTGCTAGTGAATTACAAGAATGTACGCAAAATATTGGCCATTTTCGCAAATTTCGATTTTCTTATCGATCTATAGATTGATGTTCATTGTTCACTTTGATAGCAAACTGATCAGTTTAACCATTTAAAAAAACTGATAAATTTATCATATAGAATACATTTTTATCATAGTGATAAAAAATTGTTAAGAATAATGTTCATTAAGAATAATAGAAAATTATATTTTTGTTGTTGAAAAATATAAATGAAGGTATAACTGTAATATTCTAATTCGAAATGAAAATAAATTATCAGAATGAAATAATTTTTTCAAAATATCAATACAAATACCGACAATTTGTTATATTGAGTGAGCAACCAAATTGACGAATCAATTCTAGATGAGGTAAAGAAATTCACCGAGCTTTTCACTCCTAAATCGAGCTATACATATGAAAGAGTTATATTTAACAATCTAAAACAAGAACAGGGTGAAAATTTCGAAGAATTTCAGACTAAATGAAAATTACAATTACTGAAGTGAAATTTCGACGATATAATCCCGAATGAAATCCTGAAAAATAAAATAATAGTGGGACAAATTAAAAATGACTTGCGGCAAAAGCTGTTATCAAACGACAAACAGCCATTAGACGCGATGATAAGCTTGTGTAAAACGAATGAAATTACTCTGCAACAAGTTTAGTCATTTAAGAATGAAACGGTTTATGTTGCCAAGAAATAAATCAACAATTCTGAAAAAATACAAAACTATTTAATTGCAAAAGATGCAAAACTACGCATGGACCCAAGAGCTGCCCAGGATTTGGGAAAATGTGTGTAAGCTGCGATCGATTACTGAATATCATAATAGTGTCAATTAACGGAAGTTATATGGTTGGTTCGAAAAGGTAATGATTAAAAATTTGTCAGTCCGATGTAAAATAGTCACAGGAGTGATGTACAACGTATTATATAGATCACTCGAATACAAAAAATCTAAAAGCATATTATGGCGGATATTTTATAAAAAAATTTAAAATAATTGAGAAAGAAGGAACACCAATAATAGGGTTCATACAACAATCGCCTTGGGGTTGTGAAAAAGTGTGACTATTTATAGAACCACAATTAGAAACAGTTTCTGAATATGAATAATGATGCTGGGGTGCGCTGTAATCGTGACAGCTAATGATGGAAAAATTAAACCAGAACTCCACAGAGTGGCATTGATTGACAGCTAAGTTAGGGCGCTGAATCAATCAGCCGATGAAGACGTTTGTCTTATGAAATGTATGGCATCTTTTGTATGCGATCTGTAATGTTCTCGTTCGCTAAGCTGGTTTCGATCTGATGACGTCATTGATTTGCTGTGTGATCGAAAAAATCAAAACCATCTCATCAGGCATATGCGAACGGACTTAATGTTTGTTCCATTTTCGTTTGTGTATATGTTGTGAGGCGTTGTTGCACATGTTCTAGCGAATTACAAAGTTTGAATCGATATTTTTAAAGGGATAGGTAAAATAAACAATTTAAGTACCTAATTTTACCTAGTTCCAGTTCCGAAATTTATTATATCATCACCGCGTAAATATCCTATTCAATTAGAGATGAAGTAAAGAAACAGTTGGACGATATGGTAAAATGGGGAATAATAAAATCACGGAACCAAAACCGGAAGTGTCTCCACTAGTCGTGATAAAAAAAAAACGAAAATTAAGAATATGCATAGATCCATCCAATCTTAATCTAAATATTTTAAGACGTCACTACCCGCTAAAGACAATCGATGAAACCGCAACAAATATAAAGCGAGTTAAATATTTCAGCATATAAGACTGTCTTAAAAGGATTTTGTCAAATCCCGGTGACCAAACGAACAGAAAAATACCTAGCTATAAAAATACCCTCCCAGCACCTTGAGGAATGTACATTTGCCTTAGATTACCATTCGGATTAGCATCTGATCCCGATGTTTTCCAAGAGCGAATCACCAGCTTGTTAGAAAATATTCCAAACATTGAAGTGTCCATGGACGATATATTGATACACGACCAATCACTGATAGGATTCCAAGAAACCACGAAGAACGTGATAGAAATATAACATAAGACAGGATACAAATTGAATAGAGTTAAATGCCTATTCGACAGAACTTCAATCAAGTTCTTAGGTCACAAATTATCTTAAAACGATTTACAAATTGAAGAAGGTAAAACAATAGTGATAAACGACATAACTACTTCGACGACAGTGAAAAAGGTTCAACGATGGATATGATCAATTAGGTCTCAAAATGTATCCTAAACTGTTCAGAGGTAACAGCGTCAAATCGAAAACTTATGAGAAAGGGCGTCGAATTTTACTGGAACTTTGAACAACAAAAAGCATTCGAGAACATAAAAATCTATTAAAAATAACCCCAGTCTTGAATTACTGTGACACAAATAAACGTGCAAAAATTTCAGTGTATGCATCTAGATCACTAAACAAAGCGGAATAGGGAAATCCGCAAATTGAAAAAGTAGCCACGGCAAACAGATTTGCATGTAAAAAATTCCACACGTACATCTATGGCAAGGAACTAGAAATAGAAACAGATCATAAACCTCTTGAATCGATTTTCAAGAAACCATTAGGATCTGTTCCGCCATTCATGTTACTTCCCTAGAAATGAGCCAATAAGGTGATCTCTACAATCTGTCTCCCTCTCATGCTCTCAGAATTACAGTAATTTGCAGCTGAAAGACAGTGGCGTACTTACCAAGAGGTATACATAGATCCACCTCAGTATTTGGCAAATGTAATTCGACACCAACTAGAATACAGCTGAATAATGGATTATTGTGGTCCCATTTATGGACAAGTAACTCGAAGTAGTCTGACTTTGGGTGCTAGAGTAATCCACAGTCTTAATGATGCTCATACAAACAAGTCTTTGCCGGTGGTTTAGAGATTTCCTTTCAACCCCACTTAAAGTTCTGGTCAATAGGTCATTTGTCTATTTACCAACCAGTTTTAGGACACTAACGTATAGACATAATACTGAAGGTTACATCCGGTTAGTTAGACTATAGCAGTGGCTTGACTACAAGACATCAAAAAACTAGAATAAAACACAACCTTGACGATATCCCTCCCAGTCAGACATGAAATTTGTATACTGGCCCAGTTTGGCACTAATTATCATTGACTTAAGCTTGCCCCTGAACCACTTCACGAGTATAAATAAAAAAAATAAAAATCAAACCTTACGTTGTTCGCTTCGGCACGGTCAAATTCAATCCATCGAAAATGGTGTCATACATTTTGTCCCCGTACACAAACTGGAATTTTGTAATAGTATATTATCTCTAAAGTCCCTATCAAACAATCGCCCTAAACATTTCAGTAGGAAAGAGGACAGGTATTTAGGTCGAAAACTTCTTTCTCGGCCATATCTAGATTTTCTTTGACGTACTCCAGGGCCAAACTGCCTCAGAAGATATAAGCAAGGTCTATTCACCGGAAATCTCCCATCTGAACCTGGTGCGGTATTTCAAGTTTGCTTTAGAAATGAGCCAATACGGTGATCTCTGCAGTCTATCTCCATCTCATAACATACTTCCCAAGCACTAGTTATTAAATTGATTGCATTTGTTTCATCGGAGTATACGCGTGATAAGGCATCCGGTACGATTTTTTTGCTGCCCTTGTCAGTATTCAATTTCCAAATTAAAACCTTGCAATATCATACTCCACATGACAAGTCTACCAGACAGGTCATTTTGTGACATAGGCCACTTCAAGCTAGAGTGATCAGTAATGATAGTAAAAGGAAGCCCTTCGACATATGCGCGAAACTGTTTTATGCTCACTCTTGGAAAAATTAGGGTTAACTAACACTGGAGCTGATATCAGGACGGCTTTTAGTGATTTGAATTTTTTCTAAGTAGCTCTGTTAGAGGCGCTGCGAGTGTGCACATCAGTCTGCACACAGACAGTCTGCACATGGTTTGAAGTGCATTGCAAAGCCCAAATGGCATAACTACAAACTGATACATGGGTCGTCCATGTACCGCAAAAGCAGTTTTATGTCTCGAGGAAGGTTCCAAAGCAATCTGACTGAACGCATCGGTTTGAGCATGTAATCCATCTATCAGAGATAATGGCATCTTTAGTAGTATAAAGTCTGGCCTTTCCATTAGACTTGCGTATACCATACTCATCGGCGAACACCAAACTGGGTTGCTTTCCTCAATAATTCCAACCGTAATCTCATCTCATTTTAGTCAACAGTATAGCCCACTTTGCAAAAGATTGCAGCAAATACCTATATAAGTATAAAGACATATTTTTTTTTAAACGGGGTGGCCAACCGATCAAATAATGGAACGATGAAATGCACATCTTTACAAGGTATTTATTAATCCAACCTAGAAGTCATCCCTCCCAGCCAGTCATAAAATGTGTATACTGGCCCAGTTTCATACCAATTATCATTGACTTAAGCTTGTCCCTGACGCACTCACTTAACGAATATAAATTCCAGGGCCAAAGTGGCGTAAAGATATGTAAAAGGTGTTTTAGGATTATGCATATGCATTGTATTCGGTCGAAATTTGGACAAAAATAAACGAAATTAAAACTTACATTGTTCCCTTCGGCACGGTCATATTTAATCCATCGAGAATTATGTTTGGATTATCTTTGGTGCCATAAATTTTGTGTGCCCGCCGTACACAAACGGCTTGCTGTCGTTTGTGTGCGACCGACGATGGTTGTGACATTAGCTGGCGCCGTTTGGTGGCCAATTCTGAATCGAGCGGAAACGGATCATGATGCGGCGGTACCCCTTCTGAATCAACGTCCATGATGTGATTTAACCTGCGGAAATAAAAAAATTATAAATTATATTATCTATATAGAATCAATATTGGAGGGGCCCAGCCACACCTCAATCATTGGTTATTCAGTTGATTAGATTTTGCGTAAATATTCACCAAAAATTTAAATGTCAACATAGAAAATATATTGTTGGTCGTTCAACATAAATTATGATAATCGCACACACAATATGACAGACGTTGATCTTTGTCAACGAAGAGACATTGAGAACTTTGTATAGTTACATACCTATATTGTACACATTCCATATTCCAACCATCATTATGCAAATAATCAACATATTTTGGTTGAGATGATTTTAAGTATATCATGGTATCGTTGTATGGTGACTTTATGCTAAACGTCTGAAGACGATATACTAATTGGTTGCTTTATGTTTGTTTCCGGGTGTTGAAACCAACAACACATAGCTGCGAGGTATTCAAATTTTATATTTAAATACAGATTAATGTAAATTTACATAAAAACTACTTAAATATTGATCTCGATCGTAAGCTCGATTAAACCGCGTGTTGTTTGGTTGGACATGTTTGACCTCATCAGTCGACTCAAGGCCACTTTTGTTTTTCGCCACTTTTGTTTTACTCGTGACCTAGGATCGATTGGCCTATTGTGACATCCCCTCTCAGACAGACGTACACTGTCAGTCCCAAAATCAGTGGGTTCTTCAAATCCTCATGCCCATCAGTTGATTCTCAAATTAGAATTATGATCACAAGAGTAGATCGTTCCAATTTTCATTTGGAATACCCAGCACGATCCTTAGGTGCATCTATCATAAATCTACTGATGACCATGAGGATACCAGATATTTTGGGCTCCATACTGGAATCTTTGCTGATTTATTTTTCTAAAAAAGATTTTGGATAAGGGACAAGAGATGAGTTTGTCCCATCGCAGGTTCAGGCCCCACAAAAGTGGAAGCTGCACCCGAAAGGGGCAATTTATCGGCCAATATCAGACCGCATAATCCATTTAAGGCAATTATTTTCTCCAAAAGCTGTTTCCATAAAACGGTGTTGGTTTCAGCCACTAGAGCAGCCTGGCTGTTCAGAAAGGATACAAATACTGCAATTTATCTTATCGAGTGCTGTTTTCAAAATTAATCTGATATTCGAAAGGAATATCAAGTACCCGCGAGCATGTTTCCAGTATAGTTACATCCTTTATTGCATTTCTCTTCTATGTGTTTTTTCCTTAAATCTTGCGATCGAACCAGATCTCTAAATATCAAACTTCGAAATATGGTTGACTGATAGAGCCTAATCACTACACCAGACTACAACTATGTTAATCGCTATTTGCAGACCATAAGACACCACAAGAGAGACATTACTATCTATGGCGATCACCGTCGTCGTATCACTGTCTAGGTATGCAATAATTCTATATTTGACTAAGAATGGCACTAAGCTAAAGAAAAAGTGTGGTCATTGCAAGAGATTATTGCACGGAAAAAAGCATTTGAAACCACACTTTTGGTCTGCAGAAACACACCCAAGCAAAGTTTCTTGTTGGTCAGTGAGTTTTCAATCCGTATCGCTTCGGGATTAAAACTGCATCCACTACTCCATGATCTTGGAATGCAACCCAAATGGCCTCTGTTGATTTTTCTGAAGATATGAGCAATGTACAGACCCGGAGATATCCCATCTGGACCTGTAGTGGTATTTCAAGTTGTCAATTTCTGCAGCCTATCTCCATCTCATAGAGTTCTGCTCTCAAAATTGCAGTAATTTTCTCTGAAAGACAGTAGCCTCAGTATTTGGCAATCCAGCTCTGTATTTGGCAAGTGTAATTCGGGATCAACCAGAATACAGCATACTGATGGATTATTGTGCTCCCATTTATGCCTTTCATATTTATGTCACCATCCTTCTGTTATATAGTGTCCAATAGGACTGGTATGATTGCGTTAAGCTGCAGAAAAGTGACTCGTCGTAATCGGACTGAAGGCTGAAGTAATTGTGGTATCCATAGCTCCCATAATGTTCATATAAACAAGTCTTTCGACCCCCAATGAAGTTGTGATCCGAATAAGCTTGTATTTACCAATCACTTTTAGGACAGTATCGTAGTCTTAATACTGAAAGCTATCCAGTTAATTAGACTAAAGCAGTGACTTGTCTACAAGAGACCATAAAACAAGAATAAAAAAACGCCTTAAGGATATTCCTCCCGGCTAGTCACGGAAGTCGTATAGTGCTAATTCGGCACTAATTATCATTGACTTAAGCTTGGCATTGAACCACTTTGCAAGTACTACAGGAACAAACTAGCTAAATGATTTTTAGTCCGTACATGTTCCCAGATTCCTTTTCCGAATCGCTAAACCTATAACTTTCTTACATAAATGGTTTTTCAGGTGGTCCTATAAAGTAGTGTCACTCTAGAGGAATTCAATGTTTAGTTTCAACTTGGGTTTATTGAAAATAAAAAGCTTCTTTGTTCCATGGGTCTCTTCAATCTGTTAGACCGTTTTAAGCCAGGAACGTCGCACTTCAACGTCCGCCCTGCGATTTCAAATGCCCCTACAGCCATATGACACTTATTTCTTATTCATGGTTCCCAGTTGCCTTTTCGAGTATAACTAGATTTGACTCGCCGGTAAGTGCTTTTAAAACCTTTGTCTTGAATATAAATCCATGCACTTTGTAGGCCTTTGAATAGATTAGCCTTGATCTCATGAGGGTAGTCGTAGGTATATGTATCATGTCTACAATACTCGTAAAATTTACTACGATTTTAGATCGTCGCATTTTTTTCGAGTGATTAATTGATAAATCATCCATATATCGTTTGGTTCACACAATCTGTCTATCTTCAAACTCTACTTGCTGGTCACTATGTAACCTATACGAAAATATTCATTAGAATGGCCACATAAACGTGATGTGCTCTAATGGATCAAGCATCTCCAATAGAGACAGTTTTTGCATCGGTTTGATTGCAAGTGAAAAAAAAGTGTCGCTGTCACAAACATCACTGCACAAAGCGTGTGATGCATCTGATTGGATTGATTCTTCAACAGTGTGGTGCTTGAAAGGGCATCTTAATCAGTGAAAATTCTCGTAGTGAAGTCTCGTAGTGAACATCTTTCAATGTTGACATGATACGTTTAAGTAAGCCATCTGATTGTAACGTTTACCACAATGTAAATACCCATACTGAATCGTCATATTATTTGTCACAGGCAATCAATAAGTTGGCTATAGGGCAAGTTCCTATCAGATGTAGTATATAATTGCGTGGGAGCATTGTTAATGACCAAAATCTAGTACGATCATTTCTGTATAAAACTAATACATGCTTTTGTTAAACAGCCAACACTAGAAGTGAAATATAGGCAATATCGTAGAAAGAATGTTAGTTGGATCACTTTATTTCCCAAGGTTCTGAAACATAAAGTTAAAACACAAAGCTCACAAGAGTGACAAGATTGCCTTTATATACCGATATTCCAAAAATCTTTCATGAGGTGTCGTCTCGACCTACCACCTTGTTGTGGTTAAGCCACTGAAAATGTCAATGGGACTTATGTGTTATATAGTCTTGTGTGAATTACCCTTGTGAATTTTTCCCAGATAATCATTTAACTGACGGAACCCTGCTGACAAAAGTTAATTTATAAGTATACAAAGATGGAGCTTAAAAACCAACCAGGTAAAGAGATAAGCGTCCCTCGTATTCCAAGTCTTCGAGTTCCTGTATTCTCTAAATACCTACGATGGAATTCATCCTACACACCTTCGATTTCGTAATTGAATGACGAATAATGGCAGAGGTTGGGGAATTGGCCAGATTAATGACGTTTACTCACTTGATTTTAAGTAAAGTACACAAGACAGAGAAAAGGAAGGCAGAATATCGAGTATTGGTATATGGTATAAATGGAAACAAAAAGCCTTCTGAACTATAATATACCATGTATGCGAAGTTCCCTAAAGCGAACACAATAAATTATTTGGTGCCAAGGACACTATTACAGGTCTTCGGATTTGGTTTACCCTGAAAAATAAAAATTTAAAGGTAGATGTATGTATGTATGTACTTGTATTATATGGAACAGATCACAAGATGGAGAGAGGGTTGAAAATTGGGCTTCTACGAGTTAAAAAGAGAGGTCCTTCATCCATTCTTTCCAGTTAAGCATTGCTTCCTGTGATATTCTCTCTGTGGTCTGTGGGTCACCAATGCAAAAAACAATGTACTGGTGGTCACTGTTCAAGTTCTCAATTATACCCTTAACACCAAGAGATCTGTTTTTAATGCTTTTTCTAGTATGAAACTACCACGTGAGTCATTACCCACAATAACTGCAGCATTTAGGCGTCTTGTAGGCGATCCACCTTTCCTTCGTAATTTGCGATACGATCATTTGGGGTAAGATAGCAACTGAATATACTCACGTCTTTCAGTTTAAGCCAAACGAAATCGCGGTTTTTTCCACTTCTATTATGGTCGCTTTTCGTGGCTCTCGAGGCTATATGGCAGCTGTAGCAACTCATCTGTATACCAATTGGATGGATTCCAACAATATCAGAGTTTTATTGTTTTACTATTTGTTGCAAAAGGTAAGACTAACAAAGGTCATATTTTGGACGATTCAACTCATTTTAGTGTAAATACTTTGTACTTTCCTAACATATCTTTAAGCACCACGTTCTCTCTCGCTTTATTACAGAGCATACAACGTTCAGTTCTTTAACAATATATAATTATTATCTACTTCCACACAGGAGGATATACCATCGTCACACAGGAGGATATACTCATTTCTTAGACACTTTCAATACCTCACGTGTGAGTCATTTCGTACCCCTGTTCTCTAAAATTATTATCCATAATTCTGCCAGTGAAATCAAATATTATAATATGAGGTCCAAAGCTCCCAAAAATTCTACTTTGGGAAGTAAATAATTTGTCAGGCAATTGGCCGGGTTGTCAGTATCTTGAATCCTATAGAGCTTTGGCTGCTAAGCTAGAAGCCGAGAAAATAGAATTTTACACTTATGAAGACAAACATAATTGTTCAATTAAGGTCATGCCTACATCCCATCTGTACAAAGGAAGACATTATGGCAGATCTACAACAAAAAGGGCTCAAAAAAGAAGGTGCCATGAACATAATTAAAAGAGAAAGAATACAACATGGACAAGAAGTAAAGATAAACAAGAGGGGACTACCTTTGTTTTTGCTGACTTTTCATATTTCACAAAAAATTGAAAATGTTTCAAAATAATGAGTCAAAATAGAAGCGTGAAAAAAATCCAGCGGTCTAATACCTCAATGGAAGAAATGCCAAGGATTCAACCATACGAAAAAGTATTGTGGGCGAGAGCCGAGATGCGTACGATGTGCTGGAAAACACACCGCCCAAACTTGTCGACGGGTCATGGGCCAAAAGTGCTAAGCAAAAAGCAGACTTATCTTGAACGCCTATTTCAACCGCTCCCGAGACAAACCGCAGAAGAAAATATGGTTTCAGGTCCAAAAAGCGATATGAAGCGCATTCAACCAATATAATTACCAGAATTGAAAGAGGAAATCAATAACAACCTAAGCTCAAAGAAAAGTCCCGGTTATGATCCAATTATGGGGCAGATCGTTAAGGAACTACACAAAAAGAGCTTGCAAAAGCTGTTTCATATTATAATTGCTGTACTCAGACTGAAACATGTCCCATCTCAATGGAAGGTGGCTGAGGTAATTATTATACCTAAACTAAACAAGCCACCCAACACCCAGACATTTAATCCCATCTCACCAATTTGTATTCAGAGAAAACCACTCAACTGTTCAACAGGTGCACAGAATTACAAATATAATCGAAGAAGTGCTAGAGCGGAAGCTGGTTTGTTCGACTGTTTTCTTGGACCCAAGATAAAGTATGGCATCAAGGCTTAGAACATAAATGTTTTAAGCCTTGATGCCATACTTTATCTTGGGAATTATGAAGTATTAACTATATAGCCATTCGTATTAACTCTCAAGTTATTCCTAATGCAAACACTGCTAAATATCTTGGTATGGCCCTTGATGCTAAGCTTAAATGGAAAGAGCATGTTAAGAGCATGTTGCTGTCAGGTTTGAGGTGGAGCATATGGCACTGCTCTCCAGTTGCTGGATAGAGTTCAGCGGCGTGCCATCCGAATAATACAAAACCCCAGACCTACGAAAGATATAGACAGTCTACAACACCGCAGAGATGTTGCAGAACTCAGCGTGTTCTATAGATCAATAAATGGTAAATGTTCTGCAGAATTAAAGGAGAAAATACCACCATTAGTTGCGAAAGGGCGGGTAACACGAGGAACGGTTAATGCGCATAGGTTTACGGTGAAGCTGCCGAAACCTCGAACTGAAGGAGCAAAGCGCGAATTCATTTATCAAATCCAGGAAGTGGAATTCGTTATTCGGTTTACAGTTTCCGTTGGAGTATAAAATGCACAAGTTTAAGGCAGCTATCAACCTTTACTTGAAGGACCGCGCGTTCGGTGGAGGAGCTCTGACAGTTACAAGGAGCTAGGATTGTCTAAATGTCCGCCCTGCATCCAATTAAAACTAAACGTAAAAAACAAAAGAAAAAAAAGTATCTTGAATCGGTATACTGACCACTGACATTCCATACAAAACCTTACTATCAGTTGCATAGTTCACATAAATTAACTCTCTTAATTGATTCACAATAAATCCGATTTAGTTAATTGTTGTCTATACTAATGGTTGGAATTCAACAGCCACCAAATAAACTGTAGAAACCCACAAAGCGAATAGTGTATTCCAGATGCTTATCTACTTAAGGTTAATTATTGTAATTTAATTAGAAAATATTCTGGAAACTTTCCAAAATCATAATACACTCGTACATTTTGAGAGGGGGGGGCGAGAGCTTTCAGCCAAATAACATTTGTAATTTACCAAATAATAAATTAAGTTATGATGTATAGTTCATTAATTACCATTCAAAGATGTGGAAGACCGTAAGGGGTGTTAAATAAATACGCACGTTTATATCGGCCGTTCGGTGAACATGTGCAAACGCATAATTACAATTTAATGTACAATGTAACATCGTTATAGTGTTACAACAGGTTGTAATGTTGTCGAAACAATTAATTTTAATTAGTAATTAGTAATTAATTAGTATTTATTGGCCCGCAGATACATTATTATATATTCATCGATGGTCGAAACCTTGGCGCGTGAATATAATATATAATATACCTTTACGATCTTATTAAGATGTACGTTAAGAAAATTTAATAATTAATTACCTTTTGTATAAGGTATACATGGTTAAACGCAAATGCCAGCCTTTATCGTGTGATGGAGTCGTAATATGACATTTGTATAGCAGATACTGAGTCGACATGTCCATAAGTAGGTCGTTAATGTCTCAAAGTCAAAATTTTATTGTGTACACGTTGAACTTTGGATTGAAACAAACCAAGAATGTAATTTGAATATTTTAATGAGCTTTAAAGTTGATTAAATCATACTCGTAGATAACCCAGGGCTATGGATTAACATATAGAATATGTAAAATCCCGTTCTATTTTACAGAACTTGTAGGTGAATTTGAATATGTTTGATAGCCTTGAAATATTTTTGCCAACTTGTTCTAGCAATAGTTGTTTAAGGTATTATTTTAAGGAATAAGACTTAGTCGAATCAGCCCTCCAAAAACCATCGAGGCTTGTGTGTAGATGTCTCAGTAATGAGGTGGTCGTTTTGCATAATTCATACATTTGGGAAGCCAACAGGCTAACGTACATGTTGCACTAATTTAGTTTCTCTCCGCCATTAATCGCAATATAATGAGTAAGGCTGTCACAAAGCTCAACAGGGGCTTAAACAGTAAAATTACTGTGACAAGGTGGGCAATATGCCCATAGCACATTTATTGGACAAGAATAAAGGTGAAGAAGAACGTGGACGCCATGAATTTCAATAATACGCAGAACATCTATCAGATAAGCGTGAATGAACCAATGTAATGAACAGACCTATAGTATTACTATTTGTTGAGGAGGATACGATTTCAGAGTAGCAGGAAGACGTTTGAAGTTTGGTCTTATAGTATATGAAACCGAATAAAATTCCATCGAACATGTCCATATATTTTCATCAATTTTTACTAAAACTAAGATTTCGGGATGCTAAAACTCTGAGAGGGACCCTGCGTTGACAAGACAGAAGTTTTAAACAAAGATTGATACTGGCATTAAGTGAGCCATAGTGCTTGCGCCAAGAGTGATGACTACTCATACGAACAAACCTCAGATAAACAGTAGACGGTATGTGAGGTTTGGCTTACTGTTAACAAGAAAGCCATCCAGCAAAGCTAGTGTGGAAAAGAGTGAGCAGGAGGAATTCATGGAGGTTTTAGGTTGGTTATCATTGTCAATGTTTAGATCGGCAGCGAAAATAGTGGTTGAGAGAGAAGGAGTACCAACTCCAACTGGTGGGAAGCAGGGGTAGTAAGAAGGAACTGACTCGGCTAAGATACGACTACAAGTAACCAAATCAATTTGGTGATCATGCAGAACTGGACATATCATAGATAATTAGCATGTAAGCCTTCAACAAAACTAAGAGGACTATGAGGCTGAACATTCTGCCTCTTACAAAAAGAACCTTAGGGTATACATCAAAGATTTAAAAAGGGGAGGCTTTCCAAGACTCCTCGTATCACGAAAATAATATCCAACGGGATAGTATTTTCCTGATACGGAGCTCATTGAAAACCGAAAGTGGTTAATTTCTACGACTTCTCACAGACACTCATTCCTAGATATATTAGAAGCTCTTGGACCATCACGATGAAATGATTGTTAAAGTTAATTCATTTACACTAGACAGAACTTTACTCTGCAAGCATCTATTATGGTCTGCAGCTCCGAGAAAGATGAAAGCTTTACTGAGAGTTGGGAACAAACTATTAGACTACCTCTTGAGGTTCACTTTCTTTAGCGTTTGAAAGCCTTAAAATGTTTTTTCCAGCTTGTTCTAGCAATAATTATTTAACGTATTATTTAAAGAAATACTCGACCCTCTGAAAAGCATTGATACTTGTGTGTAGATATCTCAGTAATGAGGAGTCTTACTCCATACATTTTTGAATCAAGCGGGCTACCATACATGTTGCACTAGTTACCCTCCTTAATCAACCGAAATGTTAATGGGTAAGGCTGTCACATAGCTCAACAGGTATGTTGGAGGTGCATAAACAGAAAAATTATTGTGATAAGCTGGGCAATATGCCTCTAGCCCTTGAACGTGGACTCCATGAATTTCATTAATACGCAAAACATCTATCAGATGGACGTGAATGGACAAACGTAATGAACAGACTGTAGTATTACTATTCGATGAGGAGGATACGATTTCAGAGCTGCAGAAAGTGAAACTACAAGACTTTTGAGGTACCCTCTTAGTATGTGTAGCCGAATAAAAGTCCATCGAACGTGACCATCATTCCATTAATTTTTGTCTCTATACTCACAACAGATTCATTACTAATACTGGGTTTACAAGACAGAGGTTTCAGAAAAAACCTTGATACTACCTGCATTAATGCCATGGTGCTTGTGTCAAAAGTGATGAGTCCTCAAACGGACAAACATGAAATATACAGTGATGTCATAAGGGGTTGTGTTTGCCACTTTATCATTGACAAAGATCTGAGTTGGCTAACAGTTGAGTTGGTTACTGTTAACAGGAAGTTAAACCTAGTAAAACGAGAGCACGTGTCTAGTTTCCCAGCTATTAAATTAGCCTGGAAGCTAGTGTGAAAAAGAGTAAAGCAAGAGGAAGTCATGGGGAGCTTTAAATTGGTTATCATCATGGTGAAAAAACTGTTTTAAAGGTAAGGAGTACCCAGTGCAACTGGTACGAAGAAGAGGTAGAAAAAAAGGAACTCGGCTCACACTAAAAAAATCGATTTGGTGTCATCAAAACTGGAGATTTCACAGATTATTAGTATGAAAGCTTTCAATAGAGCTAACAGGACTATGAGGCTGAATATCCCATCTCCCACAACGGGAATCTTAAGGTAATTGACATAGGCTTAAAAAGATGACTCTGTTATAATATTCAAGGGCTTTCCGAGATTCCCGTATCAAGAATATACTATCCAACCGGATAGTATTTCCCTGATAGCAGACTCATATGAACAACTTGAAGGGGTTTATCTCTACAACTACTCATGGGCACTTATTCGTAGATATATTATACTTTTCCAGAAGCTCCAATTGGTTGAATGAAGTAGATGGAGGAATAAGATCTGTGTTATGTCAAAGGACCATCACGATAAAATGATTGTTAAAGTTAATTCATTTACACTAGATTGCACTTGACTCTCTTGAGGTCCTTTTTATTTAGTCTGAATTTCTTTAACACGCAGAACATCTATCAGATTACTATTTGATGAGTAAAATACGATTGCAGAGATGCCATCAGTTTTAGTCTCTATACTCTCAATAAAATCATTTCTAACACTATTCGTCCTATACATCATCGTGAATTTTAACGTCTCAGCATAAACATACTGAGGAGTGTGCTATTTCCTCATAAATCCTATCGAGAAATCAACTATCAGACTAGCAATTAAGGATGAATGAGTTACTTGGATACTGGTCTGATTAAATGTTATGGGGTCCATTTTACAAAGCCTAGTCCTTGTCAGAGTCTCGTGATACATATGGTGCCCTCCTGTGGTAATTAGCTATACCTTTGTATACGGATCTTGGCATAGATAGACCACTCGTTCTTCAGTATTCGTGAGACTGTCATGAAACGGTTCAATATTTGAAACAATAAAACCGGGCACAGAAATTCACAAGAAAGTCGGCGAGATGGCGTAAACGATAGCTGAGAGCAGGAAACCCCAGATTTTAATAGCCTCGAAACTAGTGTAATAAATAGTCAAGTAGGAGGAGATCATGGAGGGCTTTATGTTGATAATCATGGTCATAATTAAAGAATGATTCCCATCACTCGCGAATACTAAAGGAGCCATCAATGTTAAACGTCTATAAAAACATGAGTTTGGTAGTGAATGTTCAAAAGAATGTTTAGGTGGTTTGTTTAAAAATAAGTAATATCCAATCCAACTAGCGAGAAGGAAGGGTAAATAGAAGGATGTGATCCGGCTAAGAGACGACTACCAATCAAAGGAGTGAGGTTAACTTAATCAGGCCTGGATGTAGTTCTTATTCAAGAAACATGTGCTCGAAACCTTTTGAGAGAATAATATCGTCCTTGTGAAACTCACTGGGAGAGTTACACGAAAAGTATTCAGAAAGTCTCACCAACAAAGCCAAGAGGCTCAATGAAAAACTTTTTGTCAATAGAGTAGTTCTGTGGTGGAACAAGCAGGCCAATATCAATCACAGATAATTTGTATGAAAGCCTTCAATAGAGCTAACAAGACTTGGAGGAAGACTTCGAATCTTATAAGAAGACCCTTAATAAACGAGAAACAGTTTAAAATATGAGTCTGTTATAATAATCAAAGGCAATCTGGGATTCCTCGATTCAGGAAAATACTATCATCCAGATGGTCCTTGGACACCTTCAGGTGGCTTATCTCTACAACTTCTTATGGACATTCATTCGTAGATATATTATACCCTTCATGAGAAGCTCCTGTTATGGTTGAATGTTGTAAAAGCGAATAAGGTCTGTGTTATGTAAAAGGACCGTTACGATGATATGTTTGTTAAAATTAATTCATTCACACTAGACTGAACTTGACTATTCCATCATCTATTCTGGTCTGAAACTCCGAGGAGAATGAAACCTTTACTGAGAGTTGGAAAAGACCTATTAGGATACCTCATCCTAGTCTCATCAGTAACATTGAGCCAGTCAGACATCTTCAATTACATTTAAAAAGATAATGGACGTATTCGGTTTATTTATTATGTTATTTGGCACTGACTTCAATGATAGGAGTCATATGGCCCAGTAATCCACTTTTATGCCGTTATGTCACAGTTTTTTTATAAACTCATATATAGTCTAATTACAATTATTTAATCTCACCCGTTCCATTCTTATGTCACCTTTAACCTTCCTGAAAAAGGTGCATTATTTCACTTAAAGTACTCTTTTGTTTCAAACTCATTCTGCCATTTTGTCAACAGATTCGCCTTAAACATACGAAGTACATCTCTTGCATCCATAAAATAATATTTAATTTTTTTTCAAGCAAACAACTCCGTTTCGCCAGCATATCTGCCCTTTCATTACGTTCAATTTGTAGATGTGAAGGTATCCATTGAAGAATAACCTCCTTCCCACAAAATTGAAGGTACTCATACAGATTTTCTACATACATATTTCCCTGAGTACCCGCTCCTCGTTTTATTAACTCGAACCCGCTTGAGAAGTCAGAGAATAGAACTTGTCTCCTCTTCCCTCCATTCATAACCAACTTGAGTCATAGTCAATTATTCCAATCAACTCAGAATTCACAATACAGATACAGTATCAATACTTTTTCTTTTTCAACGAGAGAATGTAGATTCCTCCACCTACTCGATCCTGACTTACACTAGCATCTGTATACACCTCAACGTGTGCAAAATATTTCATTCGCAACTTACGAAACTCGTCCTCCACCGATCACTCATTCATCATCGCTTTTGTTGTGTATCGAAAATGCAAACTCATCACAAGATTGTTTGGGAGGAATTTTTGCACTCATCGGTCGAATTTTGGTAAATATGTCAATATTTTCCACAATGATTTTTGACCGGTTCGCATAATGACATCATTTCATTTATTAGATAATTATTCGCACAGTTTCACACACAGTAATAAATTCTCTTTTGACGTTCAAAGGTGAGTCACCCATTTCAGACCACAGAGTATGTATTAGGTTCGAATTAAACGCCCCCAATACAACTTTGGCACATGCGTTCTCAACTTTCATTAATTTTTCAAATCCGCACTCTTTGATCCATCACCATATAACGAAATTTTGGAGGACCCAAGCGCCTTTCGCATCATATTGGTTGCACTCGGGTGAGCTCCCCATTTGATCGTATTCAGTCTTCTCTTGCAATTATCGGCTAATTTATCCATGTGAACCATAAAGTTAAGTATTTTATCGGTCTAGATTCCCAAATACCTCGTCAAAGTTATGACTAAGGACTAATGACACATGACTAATTCGCTGGCTACACTGGCTGTCGTTCGAAAAGCCATACTACAACATATTGTTGCATTCACATGTAGATTTAGTTCAGTCAAACATTGTGTTACCTGATTTGCACATTCCTGAGTTCGATTCTGGGCCTCGTGGATGGTTTTACTTTTGCCTAATAAGACAAAGTCACAAAGTCATCTACAAATTGAATCGATCTCGAATGCAGATTAAAGAAAATTTACTAGCCTACGGTCGACCAACTTCAACTGCACCCTCTAACCTGTAACCTCATCCACACAATACTAATTTTTGGTCAGTCATAAAATCATGAACCCATTTACAAATTTTTCCAGGGAAACCTAAGCTCAGAAGAACTTGATATAGTTTATCTGGCCACAACACATTTCTTTTCCTTTCGCACTCCACACAAACTTTTCTTCACATTCAACATATATATACCCCAATAGTGGGTTGCCATATTCCGGTCACGATCTTTTTTGGGTATCAAAACTACTCTACTTTCTTTCCAAGGGTTGTCCTTACTCCCGAACTCAAACCATAAATCATTTTATAATTCATTCGATTTGTCACTGGTGTCGTGGATTTTGATGTTCTCAAAATCGCCAGGAACTCATCCCATTTAAATTCCACATATATTTCGTTTTCATTTTCACTTTCGTCTTCAGGTAGCATAATTTCACCAATCTAAGTTATTCTGAACATTCATCATCAGATGTAAGGACTCATTCCCCATTTCTTTTAACCTAAAGACGAGGCACATTCCCATACTCAACCTAAGGCAAATAGAGCAATTAAAAGTATTATCTCGTTTCTTTGATCTCCTAGGATTCTATTGGCAGATCAGCAAAGGAAAAAGAGGTGACACGAATTACACCGAAATGGAGCCGGTTCATTCCGAACAGCTTAATTGTGACAAGAGCGGTCACCATTAGAGCAGCAACAAAGATCCACCAAGCGCGTGTTTTATTCAACTATGAATTTGGGGTTGAGGGTTATGCCGATGATCTGGTATCTCGTCCACCCCTTTTCTAAATAGTGATAGTGTTATTCACTATGAGAACAGAGATGCAGCTTACTGCCACCTTTTAGACCTGTCAAAGATGGTTGGTTGTACTTTTGGACGTGACTTGGCCATATAAATGTCCTAGTGATCAAGTACACTATATTTTAAAGACTCTGTACAAAGACATATCCAATCAGTCAATCTGGGGGTCTTAATGAGACTCAGGATAAACATCTGCGAGTTGAAGTACAAAATAAGTTGACTAATACTTGGGCAACCGTGCATGCTGGAATACAGGAAAACGTTTCATATGGAAACTCTGTTTCGGATGGTTCAAAACAGAGGCCTTGAAGATCGCATTATATCGTAAGGCCCCTTTTAAAAACGATCTACAAACGTGTCTCACCTTTTCACAGTCTGCAATGGAATATACATTAATAGACGTTCAAATGTCTGATCGTTTACTGAACTAAAGTGTTTAGACCACATCGAATGGTATAATAAAATATTTAGTTCCAGTTCAATGTGAATTAACAACGTACATGAACATTCTACAAATTACAACTATATCTTGGCCTCCGATCAATGTGTTGTGCAATTAAAAACTGTGACTGCCACTCTAACACAAACTGCAAAGATCAAATTATTACAAATTATATATCTGAAGTATGTTACAATGAATACTTGTGAGCTGGAAGAGAGGCTATACAATGTATTTATGCAGGGCCTTTTCGACCTATACATAATACGACAAAATCAATTATCTTATAATTGTAAACAATAATTAAGTAATTTTAAATCTATATACAGTGATTAAGTCATTAATTAAGTACAACGAAGCTTTTTATTAGCGCAAAAGACCACAAAATACAATTCCGCGAACTTTGATACATAATTAAATTAGATAAATAATTACATCTGGCAATTAATTTATAAAACGACGAATCTAGGAACTCTATATACATTGTATACACTCGTACTATGTACTTTAAGCACATACGTCATATAAAGCAGAAAGTTCAATGGCATCGACCTTTGTTTATTGATCGTTTCCGTCGAATTATTCGTTTTATCCTTCAGACAACAAAAAAGCTCATGAATTGTGAACGAACTTAAGTACTTACATATAATAATTGTACACCAACTAACTTTATGTATCGTAATTGTCACTTAAACCGTGTGTGTGTATCGTACAACTTCCCGTTCACAACTAAAGGTAAACATGTATTTCTTGGTTATACCTTTGCATTTGTATACACACGTACCAACCTACCCTATACCTCCCATGGTGACATTTTATTCATTTTACTTTGTGAAGGACTTGGTTGGTTCTCAGTTGGAAATATTTTATTGATGTTAAAAGCAAATGGAAATTCTCGTATAGGAAAGAAAGTATATAATTGTGGGTGTGAGTGTGTTGTTGATGTGATATTAAGTTGGATGAAGCATTGTATATACAAAATTGAGGGCCTTTATTCCTTAAACAATTAGTTTGGTCACGACCTAGTTAATGGTATTGAATGGGAAAGATAGTCACCGGTACAGATAATCGACACAGTAGGATTATTATTCAACTCGCTGATTCTTGGGGACTGCAATAATTAACCACCCGGAAGAGTGCTTCCAAAACTTTAATTAGTTTTGAGGGAGACTATAACGTTTAGTGGATGGGGACGTACAAAAATGGAATCCATAGCGGCTGGAACTTTAAGCTCTCCAATTTGGATTTCTAATTAGAAAAAGGCTGTGCGGGGCTTTCAAGCAGTCGGTTATCGTATAAGATTTTCTAACCTGTCGACCCCACTGTTGTTGGCCAGCTCTAATATACAAAATCATTTTACAATAATTTAAATAATCCAATCGACTCTGTAGCTGATCACGAAGCCTTCATGTACAACACACCGAAGCCAAAACAACCACGGGTTGATTTAAAAAGGGTGGGTTCGATTCGTAGGCAGTCACTATTGTTTGATCATTACAATGGCACGATGGAAATTTACGTACAAGTCAGGAAGGCAGGAGAACATATTTTGGGATTTTCTTGTGAATGAAGAAGCAACGAACATATTAGAATCTTGCCAGCATTTTGACTGAGGCCTCAAGAGTAACTGATCAATATAAAAACGTTCTCGGTGGTAACGTGAACGTCACTATCGGACTCATTTTCCCGAAAGTGAGAATTCTAATATGTAGTGGATAGAAATCAACTCTCTCAGCAACTTCCTAGTTATATAGCGGAACATGGTGGCGCAGATGATGACAAAAGATAGAATTCGACGGAGCATCGGTTCTCAAAATTATCTCGTCTGGAGCTGAAATTTTGGAAAATTAAAACACCAGGTTCTGACGGGATATTTCCGGGTGTCCTCCCGAAGGATTGAAAGCCTAGATATGACCAGGCAAAAAGTTTTCGACCTATCAGCTTGTTTTCTTTTCTACGTAAATGAGCACTCCATGAAGTCCGTGGACGGATTGAAAAGTCTCTGGACAACAAGAAATCTGCCTTGCAAGCGTTTCTGGACATTGAAGGTACGTTTGAAAATGCTTCCTTCAGTGCTATGATCTCAACAGTTGACAGAGATAACATTCGTTGGGGAATTAAGGGCCATGCTTAGGTCAAGGAGAATTACTTCAGACTTAGGTAGTGATACGACGACGATGACCGCTCGAAAGCGAGTCCTTAATGTCCCCGCTATGGTGGTGTTTTAGATCAACTCACTCCTACTGCAACTAAACGACAACCATAATACTGGTATGCAGATATACTATGTGATCACATGCAAATAGCGATTAAGATAGTTGTAACCTATGGTGTAGTGATCAGGGTCTATCAGTCAAGCTTAGAAAAACCGAGATGGTTCTTTTCTCTGGACGCAGGACTTTGGGAAACTGGTGTCTTCCAAAAATTGGAGCTCCTTCTTTTCAAGTACTATATGAACCATCTCGCGATGTACTCCAGGTATTTCTAGATTTAAAGCAAGTCTATGACTCAATTAATAGTACTTAGGGTCTTCTTTTTTTTTCTATAATCTGTTTTGGGGCTCAAGGCACTCCTTACTTGTTCGCGGTTTGCTTATTTACGTCCTTACTTTTACGCTATTACAGCCAATTCGAGGAAGTACGGATATAGATCCGATTTTCCTGCACATAGCATAGCTCCATGCCAGCTTATACTGCTGGCATGGAAGATGGGTCGGCCCATGAGCTCTGCACTCCGACAGGGGGTCATAGTTGTGTTCATTCACACCACAGATCGTAATCTCATGGTGGAAATTTGCTTTTGCATCCTGCCCTTATTGGGATTCGAACCCGGTACCTCCCGCTCCAGGTGGTTTACTTAGGGTCAATCCAGTAGTTTTTTCAGACCGGACACTCGATGATAATTAGATCGCTAAGGAAGGAATTGGCGAATCCAGATTACGTAACATAGACATTGTTCTTCGAGAAAAGGTTACAACCTTCCGGGCAGGAATCTTGGAGGGATTCCCTATCAAGGAAGTCTTGGAGGAGTGGGTCGGTTGCGGGAACGGAAGCATTGCAGTTCTTTACAGATGGCTTGAAGCTACACGGTCAAGTATGAGCTGGAGTCTTCTGTGGTAAATCGGAAGTAGGTATATCAGTTCGTCACCCTGATCACTGCAGCGTGTACCAGGCAGAGGTATCCTCGACTGATATCCCACTTTATGTAGACAGTCAGGCGGCAATCAAGTTACTTGATTCTGCTTTACTGACGTCTAGAGCGGCGTTGTGTTTTCACTTGTTTCTGAATGAGATGAATAAGAATTTCAACATTCAGATAGTCTAGGTTCCCGGCCACTCGGACGTCATAGGGAATTAGCGAGGCATGATACAACTTTCCAACTGCTTCCGGAAAGGGCAAATTTGGGAAGGCCCATTAAGGGAATCGAGGCTGTGCTTTAAAAGGAGCAAGTAGCCTCAGCGAATAAAAGATGGACGTACACCATTTCATGTAGTGTAGCAAGGCTAGTCTGGCCAATACTGGACTTGAAACTCTCAAAGACACTGATTTCTCTACGAAGAATTGAACTGAAAATGATCGTGGCGATACTTACGGTCAAGAAGCTAATAACTTTTGCAAAAGCTGTGTAGACGAGGAGGAGGAAGAGACGGTAGTCAACCTCCTTTGCTCATGCCCTGCTTTGGCACATATTTTACATATATATTTGGGTGAGTTCTGAATGGACTGCCTTTCTGATCTAGAAAACTGTACTATGTGCGAGATTTATCACGATACATAAGTAGCTCAAACTGGTTCTCATAAGGGTATTTTTTTAACGGGTTTTACAGGCCATTATTGGCCCGTACCGTGTCAACAATCTGACTCCATCGGTTTCGATCACGAGCTAGCTCTTCATATTGTTGCAAGCCATCATCACTGACAGCGACCTCTTCGCCTACCGAAAGCCTCCATTCAATGATCGCTGAACTATTCGTTTTGAATCCGCACTTAGAACGTGACCGTGTCATAAGGGTAATAGGGAAAGGTAAATATTGTGGTATCATAACACTTGCACCACTTAACCTTACCTAACGTAACCTTTACACTATATACACTCAAACTAGCAAGACTACATCTTCAACGACTAGTTGAATTTCCAGCGCGGTTAGCTTGATTAATCAACCAATGTCACCTTGGTCTTTGTTGGGTTGGAGTTCAATGATGATCACTGGGTCACATATCGGTCGAGCATTCATCAATTATGATGACTGCTGTGCGATCGACCTTTATTAGTATATCGGTTATCCCTGTGATGGCGCCATATTAAGATCACTTTTGAAAGTCTGATGTTTTTATATTCCGTAGTCTAGTAATCTTACATGTTTTGGTCATCTAGTCATTGTGGGTCGGTCTTGTCTACCAGAAAATTACTTAAGTGGGTGTCCCATTCTAACCCTGTGGAGTATTATATACATTCCGTTGTTCTTTAATAGAAACCTAACCATAGAGCGCATTCAAATGAAAGTGGTACAACATTACAAGCATCAAAGCTACAATTTATGCTTAGCCAATTTAACCCTCCACCCATGACCACCTCAAGTAAACTAGTCAATTTCCGCCTTTCTTCGGTATAAATTGTTCAACAATCACTGTATAGTAGTCGTGTATGTGTATATAGTTGTGCAGCTAAACCTTGACACAAAAGTATTCGTATAGGTAATTCACACAGTCATTAAACTGCTAATTATAGCTAACTATATATACAAAACTAATTTATAAAGCAAATAAAAATTATTATTAATTAATTAATTTGGAAATTAATAAACTATTGTGAGTAGTGAGTGCTAGTCACACATGGAAGATGTTCAAATATATACAATTTGTTTTGGGGCCAAACCACTTCCAGAGATGGGTTGGGCTATGACTCGGCACTCAAACAGCGGATCATAGAAGAAATATCCACACCACGATTCTAGCCCACTGCACCATTTGGTTGGATAGATTTGGACGAACGAAATCGAAATTTTGTTTAAACTTTCGATTTCAGATCACAGTGTGATTAAGTAGATTAATTTATTCTAATCACGTTTAAGGTGTAAATTAACCTTGGACCGAATACTATGAGTAATAAATTCCGTACTTATACAAATGTACAAAACACGCGATATTGAGACTTTGCAAAACGTCACATGGAAGCGCAAATCGATTAAGCGCGCTAAAAGCATTGTACTTGTGTACAACGACACTCTATATGTATGAACATAACATGTAGCATGTCCAATGAATTTTAATTAAAAAAAATATTTTGATTTACGATTTCCTGGACTTGCCGTACACGTTTGGATGAACATATAGTAAATAGTTTTCAAGATGTGCTCAAAAATTAAATTATGTAACTGAATATATAGAGTTCGAAAGGAACGTGATTGAAATTTGATTTGGTTTTGAAAATGTTTTGGTTTTGTACTTAGACATATAGTGGACACCATCCGACGAACCATAAGTTTGATCAAATGAAATTAATACAATTTTATTTTTATTTTGTTTTTGGCAAAAGATCAAACTTTGAAATAAATATTGTTCTGGTCATAATTTTAATGGTGGTTGGGAAAGTTCATCTATGTGGAACAGTGCCAATTTGTTACTTTATACTTCTCGTTCAAGGGATGGGAAAGTTTTGTGAATTTATATTTTGGTTTGACTACCTTCATAGCTTCTGGTTTCTTGACAATCTATATCTCGACAGTTTTCAAAATCTACCTCAGAGAATTGAATGGACCATCGATCTTGTCACTCAGTTTTCCAGGATGTTAGGAATTGTTTATTCTTATGCCAAAAAACCGATGTTCTTTATTTTGTCAATCTACTCTTGAGCAAACAATTTGAGAATTATTGAGGTTAAATCAATCATTGGGCCTTGTTCTAAATATGTCTGCACTAAGATAGCTTCATATCTCCCATCGGGTTAAACTAGCGGCCGAATCAATTATAGCATGCAAAACAATGTGCTTGGCGAAGCTATCGGTTCGCACTGTCACTATACTTATCGCTCAAAACTGCTTTCAATCACTCCACCAATTATATATCGAGGGGTCCAAAAATTATAATAAAAGTAACTGTGTCCTCCATTTTAGATGCTAAAGCTCCGGGCGTTAATTATCTTCCAAATATCATCCTAAACGATGCAATCAATTGTGGTTGACAGAAAACAAAATTTCCTTGCGGATCGCAATTGGACTCTTTTTGTGCTGAATACTGCAGGGAGATAGCTTAGCGCTATGCGATTAGTGAAAAAATATCACAGGCGGATATCGATGGAAATTGAGAGAAAAGCGATATATCCATCAAACCATCCTCCTAACCACCAAAACACGGCTCCATTAACGGCTCTATTAATCGGATTGTTGTACTAACTCTATGCCCTAGAACGAGTGTTTACTGCTTTCTGGAAGTATTGAATAATACTGCATCGGTGATTGCAAGTAGGGTTCCCGATTCACCTATTATGATACAGTAAGACCACCAAAAGGAGTACAAAGAAATACCACGCGTCACGAACCCGATAGAGTAATGATGATATATAGTAGAAAATGATGCCTATAACCGAATATCACATTGTGACCCTACTACTATAAATGGAAGTGGATTTGTTCACCCTAAAAATAAAGCCTTGCATATAATTTTGTACATATGTAATTAATTCTGATCGTCAATTCTTAGTTTCGACTGTTAGAATAAACTCTTTAGCATAACTCTGGACTGTAAAGGTAGACTGCCGCAATCTTATCAATCGCAATCAATCTTATCAATCGCAATCGCAATCAATAAGGAACTAAGAGATTAAAGTATTCGTATAAAGTCAATCTTTAGTGACTGTGACAGATATCGAATTGACCATTTAGCTTCATATGGTGCAAAACAGAACAGTCTCCGATCAGCAACTATCTAACTAGGCCATTTAAAGTAGGCCATCCAGCAGATGGACGAATAACATTAAGGTTATAAAACATAGTTTGTACCAAATGTTTTTTAGGTCTAGCGACAGTAGAAAGACTAATTATCTTCTCACAGAACCAAGAGTTTTTTCTTTATTTAACATTCTGCCTAGGAAAATATTGTGTTTGGTTTCAACCAGTTAGAAGCAGCCCATAGACTGAATCTTAAAGATCCATCACTCAAGGTAGCCAGTAGGAGTACATCCACAATTGTTTTTGATGCAAATGAAAGTTGTCATTGCAATCGTCACAGTGCTTTCCATGGTACTTTGCAGTGCGTTCCACACTCTATATAACTTCAATGTGAAACATGGCAGTCAACGGGTGATTCGATCAATTTTGTTACTGAACATTGGAGTCAGGTGAACCTCAAATATACTCGTCATCTTCAAAACATTCTATCGTGTTAGGCATAAGGATGTACCTTGCGACTTGAGAACAGTTAACTTGGATTAAGCATTGTTTTTGGTTGCAGAATCCAATGTTGGGTGAATGGTTCTACATCCCCTCCTCACTTAGTAATTGCTGATGTCTCACAAGGATCCGTCCTTTTATTTAGTTCTTTTTTAATAAGTTATCGAGAACCAAGGTTCTCACGGGAAAGTGCTGAAAATGTGGAAGCTTGAATCTATGCTTAATAGGGGCGTGACTAACAGATTGACACTTCTGAGTCGATCGACATGGCTTAACAATAGCTAAAACTATCACGAGCATGGAGCTCGATTAATGAACTCTCGGTCGAATGCAAAACCGGGGATGCCGATTGTTTCGTGCTTCTAATATCTGGATACACTTCATCCAACCGATGGAATGTAAGTAACTATGATTGTTTTATAATATAAAAATATTTTGATAAAAATGGTTCTGCCGAAAATTATGATGATGACCGAGTTATTTGAGCCAACGTGATTATTAAGACAATCAGTTGGATCCAATCTAGAAACTAAGTTCTTGTCGAATGATTTGGACTATACCTTAATTCGTTTCTACCCGATTCCTTCAGTTCCTTATCATTGTAATGTGTGTATTCAGAGAACTCAGAATGGGCGCTTAAGTTTTACTGAAAGACCTATTATAGAAAATTCTTCTATTAAAGGTAATTAATCCAGATAGCTCTGTTTGAATAAGGTTGACTTCATGATTTGGGGGATACTTGAAATCATAAACCCTAAGTTGGTATCTTCAGTTTGCTGAGAATCCACACCTTACTAGTAAAGGCTTTTCAGAGCTACCAACTACAAGATGGTGCTAATGATTTTTTTAACTCTACCTTTGGAGAACTGTCTTTTTATCCATCACTCTACCCACCCATTGCGCCATCTCCTCCCAGACGTACGCTCTCAGTAACGAAATCTGTTTGTTCTTCGAATGAAGCTCAAAATATCCGGTTCCCTCATGGATGTCACTTGATCCAGAGATAGAAATTGTTATCCAAAACAGTGCATGACGGACAGGCAGACCACCAAAGTATTAGTCGATATGTCTCTTAAGAGATAATAGCCTCAAATATCCATGTGACTGGGTATTCAGAGCAATTACCGTCTCCAAAACAAGTTTCGATGAAACAGCGATCAGATAGAATGCAGAACGGCGTTCTCTGCAGTTCATTTCCTTTGCATCGAGTGCTGCTCTCAAAATTGAAAGACAGTGGTGTACCTACCAGGGGGATAGGTAATTTCATTTCAAGATTTACTTGGTCCTATGTCACCGGATTGATTAGGCAACACATCAATGCTTCGCCCAATTAAGACATCCGTCTATAATCCAATATCATATGAATAAAATATTGTGACAAAGTATAGTTTCGGCTACGATATAATCACTTGGCTTATGTATATAAGTACATTATGACTGTAAATGTAATTTTAAATAACTAAATATCATCATTTACCTTCCATGTGTATAAATTATTAATCCACTAAAGTACTTTTCGATATGTAATCTGATGACGCGTATCGTCTATGTGAGTATATGACTAAAGCAATGTCCCCAAAAATATAGTTTATACACACATAGTGATCGCCTTCACACGCACCCAAAACCAAATTTAGAAAATTTCACTTTCACTCATAGAGCGACGATTGGCTGAACACACATTTTAGTGTGTATGATGTCGACGATGATTTAATCTATTGAAGAATAAATATATACTTAATTCATTATCTTCTTCTTCTTCTTAATTTTGTCGCACAGTTTAGCGAAAAAAGAGAAATTTCGGTTACAAAAAGCTTTATTTGTTCAAAGCTTTTTCTGCTGAATAAATAATATATACCGCGAAAGTCATCAGCCGCTTTGGCAAAGGTAGGATTGCACCTCTGTCCACAATGATATTCAAGCATTCAACCTTATTTTTAGTAATTGATGCGTGTACGTGGCTTCCCGTCAAAACGATTTGTAATTGCTCGAAACTCCACTATCTAAAACACAATCATGTTGCGGATGAGTGATTATTTTCAAACTTGAGTGGAATATATACATACAAAATTTCACTAAAATCACTGTAAAAAAACGAAAGGCACGACTATCCGCTGTATATATGTGTATATGCACAATGCAGTGATGTGCACAAATTATGATTTCGCATATCGGTTGTTGATTCAATTAATTACACTCGTTAGATGGTATATGGTCGCGTCGAGTAAATACTAGGTTTCGAGCGGCATTTGTACAACACATCCGGAATGAATGATTGGCGTCTCACTCATCAATCGATTCGTACATAACAAACACTTAGGTATTTTGGGTAGTCGCGTATACATGCCTATATTAGATTTTATAATTAGCGTGCGTGTATTCGTATGTGTTTTGGGTACAGCCACATCAGTATAAAAGTGAAGGTTGTTCTCTCTACATAATATCGTATCGTACAAAAGAGATCTTAAGTTGCGATTACGAAATGTTATTTGCTTGGTTTGTTATAAAAAATTTGCAGATCATGGTGATGTATACTAAGTGTATTTGTAGTTAATTATGTCATAATCTGCTTTAAAAGATTCGTGGTCTTGAATTGCAACGAGAAACAAATTAATGGATTGGTTAAGCTTTCAGTTAATTTGACTCTCGATCCAAGAAACACTCCATGTATGGTATTCAATATAGAAAATTAATCGATACTCGACATTTTGACAGCTTTTAACATAATGTATGCTGAAATCGGCTTCAAAGCATGGGCTTCTCAAATCATTCGACAATGGATACACACTTATGGAGCAATGGGTTGCATTGTTGTGAGCTTAACTTTGGATATCAAGCTAATCGTTTTAACGTCTTAAGAGAATACTGACCTGTTGTCAGTATATATCTCCGGTTACTCATGAACAGTTAATTTGGTCGATAATACAGTCATGATAAGTAAGTCATGCTTCTTATCAGCTTTCACACATTAGCAAACCTGTGGACATTAGAAAACAACAATTTCTTTCAAAGGTTATGCAATTGTTGGTTTAATAATTTCGAAACGTTAATCTTTGACACCCGAAACACCGAAAGTACGATTAAAGACAAGTAAACCATATGGCCAAATGACACAATGTTGCTGAAGTAGTGAATATTAACTGGAACACACGTCAAACAAATCGCATTGAGCGCCATTTGTGAAAATTGTCGGGTGATCTTATAGCGAAATTGGCCCAATCAATTCGTTTTGGTTATTTATTTGTATCACGCCTCTCGATGATGATGTCGTTAAAAGACGATAAATCGTACAATCTACAAACTGGCCATGTGGCAGTTACGTTGCTTTAAAGGGATTTTGAAATCCGACAAGGTAACTTTTAGTCATTATTTGAACCATACTAGGCCACCGAGCTAACACTTGTGGATTCATCGGTTGTGGGATACACTATCGAGTGCGCCAAATTTTAAGGGAACGTGACGTTTAGTTTCGACTCGACTTGTTTCTCGATCAACTGGCCGCAGTAAAGGGACACGTATTTTTTGATACTAACAAACGTCTTGATGTTATTTTTTGGATTTTGAATTTGAATCGTCGCGCCAGTTAAGAAATTGCACTTGTAGTTATTGCAGACTAAACAACATAAATCATTTCGGTTTCAATAATCTGGTACCACAATTGAAATCGAATAACTTGGCAGTAGCCTATAGTGAACTGATTAAATTTAATATCGAAAATATGAAAAGATTAGTTCGATCAAGGAGTTTAAACTTAAACAATTTTCATTGGCGGCTCGAATAATATCAAAACATTTGGTCCAAACACTGTAACACATTTCTATCCTTTCAAAATCAGTCTACCATGTAAATATTTCGATACTCCCTGTTCATAATTCATTATTAAACAATTAAATTTATTTGAGGCCGCTCGACAAAATCAAAGGACTCACCGAAAATGCGAGAAGGTTTTTTATGGTGACGAAAAAATCGATCTTCAATATCGAGGTGCATTGTAACATAGCTTATGTGAACTATGATACTACTACAATCGAAAGTCATACAAAAGTAAGTCATATTCAAAGCGTCGATTAAACAACTTAATATCGAATTGTCATTAAAGATAAAATAAGACCGTTTGTACCGGGAGTTATAACCTACTAATCTAGCCTTATAACCTACTAAACTACCAATAATCCATTAAATCAAGTTAAAGACCATCTATAACCACCCATGTGGCGCAGTGCATAGAACACTACGGCGTGGAGCGGGAGATACCGGGTTCGAATCCCAATAGGGGACTGGATGTGAAAAGGGATTTTCACCATCGATCGTTTGGCGGTACGATCGGTGGTGAGAAGGAGACCCAGTTGGTGGTTAAAATCCGTGTGCCGTCCCATCTTCCATGCAATGTGCAGATGGTCTCTACGAAAATCGGACCTCTAGCCGGGACGTACAGTAATATGGTGGGAGATCACAATCGGCTATTACAGCTTGAGTGACAGAAAAACACTTACAAAAAAAACAATCTGTATTTTAGACGAATAAAACCAATTATATTTAAAAAATAATTCTTTTAGACCACTTATTCTAGTAAATAGGTAATTTTAATTTTAGACTAATTATTGACTTCTGTCCAAAATGATTTAAGATCAATTCTCTTTTTGGGCAAAAGACTTTCAACCATAGCAAAATTGTCCTTGGAATAATTGATTTTGAGAAATTTATTCATTTTGATCTAATAATATGAATGGTCTAAAATCTAATTTCTGTTCCTCCTTGCGGATACCTTATCATATTCAAAACGTGGATTTGTCAACTATATATCCAATTGTCGTGAAATATAAAGTAAACGACTAACCTAGCAACAATTATCAAACAGATCTATACACAATTATATTAATATTCCTTTAAAATTAGTTTTAGACCATTTGCTTTTTATAACCAATTAACTTTAAACCAATTCTTGTTTGAAACTAATTACTTTTATACAAATTGTGACAAAACCATTTTACATTTTAAACAAATTAATTTTAGACCAATTATCCAAATAAATTGATTTTAGACCAATCGCGGTTTTAAAAAGTTTGGCTTTAAAATAATTACAAATTAGTTTTAGACCAATATTCCTCTAAAACCGATTCGTTTAGACCAATTCTCGGTTTAAGCAAGGTGACTTTAAAAACTGATCCTTAGATTTATTAGATTAAGAACTATTCGACTATTTTGCATAAATTGACATATATCAGTTTTTGTTTTCGTCGAATGGTTCGTACTCATACCATAACTCGATTAAAGCTAGTTTAAGACCATAAGTATTTTGAGACAAATGAGGTTTAGACTAATTATAAGTTCAAAAAAAAGTTTAAGACCAATTAATGTTTTGAGTACATACATTTAGACGAATCATCTTCTGGTCAAAGTGATTTTAGATTTCTCTTTTTCAGTATTTTAGATTATTATACTATTTTAGACAAATTAATTTTAGACCAATATTCCTCTAAAACCAATTCGTTTAGACCAATTCTCGTTTTAAGGTGTTCAAGGTGACTTTAAAAACTGGTCCTTAGATTTATTATATTAAGAACTATTCGACTATTTTGTATAAATTGACATAAATCAGTTTTTGTTTTCGTCGAATGGTTCGTACTCATACCATAACTCGATTAAAGCTAGTTCAAGACCATAAGTATTTTGAGACAAATGAGGTTTAGACCAATTAAAAGTTTCAAAAAATGGTTAAGACCAATTAATCTTTTGAGTACATACTTTTAGACCAATCATCTTCTAGTCAAAAAGATTTTAGACCAATTCTCTTTTTAGGTAAATTAAGGTTTTAAACCATTTCATATTTTAGACCAATTGTCCTTGGATTAATTAATTTTAGACCAATTTGGCTTACAAACATATTCATAGCTGCAACTTCAATTTTGAGAAACGCTTGTAAGGGTTAAATTTTAATCATTTTGATTTAATAATATGAATGGTCTAAAACCAAACACTGAAGGCATTCAGTGTTTGGTTTTAGACCATTAAGTTTTATAGCTATTTCATACCAGTATCATATTGCTAGATGTTACATTGAATACTTTATGTACTTGATAATTTTTTTCAAATAAAAACGATTGCTAGTTTAGGAGTTTTAGTATAAAATTGGCCCTTTCATCCAGAAATATAATGACGAGACATTTATTTTTGAATGATATCATCATAATAAATGTTCGTTCCTAGAAACAACAGTTTGCTCTATCAAACAGATCTACATAATTATATTAAAATTCCTTTAAAATTAGTTTTAGACCATTCGATTTTTAAAACCAATTAACTTTAAACCAATTCTTGTTTTGAACTTATTCCTCTTAAAAATTGTGACAAAGCCAATTAACATTTTAAACAAATTATTTTTAGACCAATTATCCAAATAAATTGGTTTTAGACCAATTGTGGTTTTAAAAAGTTTGGCTTTAAAACAATTACAAATTAATTTTAGACCAATATTCCTCTAAAATCGATTAGCTTAGACCAATTTTCGTTTTAAGCATGGTGACTTTAAAAACTGGTAATTAGACTTATTAGATTAAGAACTATTCGACTATTTTGTTTAAATTGAAAAAGATCAGTTTTTGTTTTCGTCGAATGGTTCGTACTCATACCATAACTCGATTAAAGCTAGTTCAAGACCATAAGTATTTTGAGACAAATGAGGTTAAGACCAATTATAAGTTCAAAAAAAGTTTTAGACCAATTAATCTTTTGAGTTCAAACTTTTAGACCAATCATCTTCTGGTCAAAGTGATTTAAGATTAATTCTTTTTTTAGGTTAATTAAAGTTTTAAACCATTTCATATTTTAGACCAATTGTCCTTGGATTAATTAATTTTAGACCAATTTGGCTTACAAACATATTCATAGCTGCAACTTCAATTTTGAGAAACGCTTATAAGGGTTAAAATGATTAATTTGAATGGTCTAAAATCAAACATTGAAGGCATTTGCCAGTTTCATAGCGATTCCCTACCAGTATAATAAAAGGTATAACAAATGGTTTACGTATCATTTCGACAAACTTTGCTAGACCTTCCGTCCTAATGTTACATTGAATGCTTTATGCACTCGTTGATAATTTTTTTCGAATAAAAACGATTGCTAGTTGAAGAGTTTTAGTATAAAATTGGCCCTTTCTTCCAGAAATATAATGCCGAGACATTTATTTTGAAATGATATCACACACCATAATAAATATCTGTTTCTCCTTGGGAAAACCACATCATATTCAAAGGGTGGATTTGTCTATTAATCCAATTGTCGTGAGATATCAAGTAATCGACTAACCTAGAGACAACACAGTTTGCTCTATCAAATAGATGTCCTACACAATTATATAAATATTCTTTTAAAAATAGTTTTAGACCATTTGCTTTATAAAACCCATTGATTTTAAACCAGTACTTGTTTTAAACAAATTCTTTTAACAAATTGTGCTAAAAACAATTTCCATTTTAGACAAATCAATTTTAGGCCAATTATCCAAATAAATTAGTTTTAGACCAATTGCGGTTTTAAACAATTTGACTTTAAAACAATTACACTAAACAAATTAATTTTAGGCTTCTAAAACCGACTGGCTTAGTCAAATGCTCGTTTTAAACACATTGGCTGTAAAAGCATGCCCTTAGACTTATTAGATTTATACCATTTATTAGAATTATACCAAAATTATCTTCCACCTATTCCACTATTTAGTATAAATTGATATTAGATCATTTTTTCCTTTCGATAAATGGATTATACTTATACCAATACTCCAAGTAAAAAACCATCTGTAATTTAGACCAATTATTGTTGTAAATAAATAATTTTAATTTTCGACCAATTATTGACTTTTTTCAAAATGATTTTAGATCAATTCTTGTTTTAGACAAAGTTGTTTTAAACCATTTTTTATCCTTGGAATAATTAATTTTATACCAAATTGGCTTACAAGCATACTCATAGCTGCAACTTCTATTTTGAGAAACGCTTGTAAGGGTCAAAATTTTATCGTTTTGCTTTAATAATAAGTTGGTCTAAAAACAACCATTGAAGCCATTTTCCAGTTTCCTAGCTATTATACAAAATGAATCATAAAAGGTATGGTTTAAGTATTATTTCGAATACTTTTGGAAGACCCTCTCTCTATCCAATCTCTGTCATAGGAAAACGTCGTAATGCTGCTGTGAAAAAGATTCCTTGTTAGTTTCAGGAACAAATCGGTCATTTCGCCAAAAATATAAAATTAAATTATTGCTTGGAATTGGGTGATGCTTCCGAAGGTTTAGTGAAACATTTTGGAAATTTAATTCAAATCTCTTGCTTAACCAAGGACAAAGAGACAGTTCTCCGCCACTGAAAATTATTTATTGTGCCCTGTTTTACCATGGTTGAAATAGCTTATGTGACTATGTTTATATTGTGTACCAAAGCAGTCATAGTGTTGGAGAGTGCAAAATTAGAACAATGTGCTTTGCACGAATGAGCTTTGAAATTGCAAATACATACGAGCATGTTATCGAGATCGTTTCTATGTGTTAAGTCTAGATTAAGCATTTACATATAATGTTTTGCATTAGACTATATTGATTACTCAACATGTTCTTCAAAAACAAACTTAATTTCGAGACTGTAAACGACAGTTGTGTTGTTGTTCAAATAATCTTAAATCGTTAACCTTTAACTCTCGAAACATCAAAAATTTGATTAAGACGAATAATATGTTTAAATTATGCAATTATCTTGCCAAAATAGGTAAATATAACATGAACACAACAAAACTTATCACCTCCAGTGTCGTTTTTGCCAGTATCGAGTGAACAGTTGAATTCGCGCAATGAATTCGTTTTGGTTATTAATTTGTATCAGTCCTTTAGTGTTGAACGCATTTGCTCAAGAATACCATTACCGACTACCCGATGGTGATGTAGAGAAAACTTTAAATGTGACGATTAATCGTCATATGTACAAACCGGTTATACATGTGTACTGTTTAAATTATGATGCATTAAAAGATTTTGAAATACGACGAGGGCATTTGTGGAGATTATTTCAACCATCCGTGCTCATCGAACTAACATTTGTCGGTTGTTTCAACAATGAAACCGATAACGAAAATTATCGAAGCTATCGCTTGTGGGATACAATTTCGCGTGCAGAAAATTTTAATGATCGTCACCTTTGGTTTCGACTTGATCTGTTTCTCGAGCCAATGGCCATAATAGATGGTGAAAAGTTTATGGAAGATTTCGATTATTCAAGATTTAAACACGTTAATTTTGTTAATTTTGGTTACGAAACGTCGAGTCATTTGAAAAGTTATGAATGCAGATATTGTAATTTATTCAATATAAGGCAGCTTAATTTTGATGATATCAACTCTCAAACCTATATAGAAGATTTGACAGTGGGTCATACGGAAATAATTAATTTAAATAATGCAAATATGGGAAGGTTCAGATCGATAACTGGATTTCATTTGGATCAATTTTCATTGGCGGATCCCAATGCCCTTAACGTTCCTTACGTTTTCGGAAATAATAATCAAATATACAGAATGAGTATCGTCCATTCAAAGCACAAAATAGTATTGCACGAGGATGTGTTTAGGGGTTTGAACAAACTCGCATATTTAAGATTGATAAAACTTCAATTGGATGTACTGCCAAATAATTTGTTTAAAGATTTACACAGTATGCATGAACTAGATCTTAGCTCAAATAATATTCAAAAATTCGGCCCAACTACATTAACACATTTTTCCCCCTATTCAATCACTCTTAAAGACAACCCAATTTTTACCATGTAAGTATTTTGATACTCTGTGTTTATAATTCATTTAAATATGATTACATTTTTTTAAGGCCTCAAGAAGACATCGAAGAGGTAACCGTTAATGCAATACGATTGTATATGGATGATTTTACCCCGGCCACATTAAATATTGTCGAGGGTTTGGTAAATAGCCCAAAAATACAATATGTCACATTCCGAAAGCTACTCGCCGACCCCTTCAATATCACTGAATTTACAAAATTATATGAAAACCGTAGTAAAGCGATCGAATTCGAGTTTGACGAATCTATGGTTGCGCTTGACTTGGAATACATTAAATTACATAGCACCATTCAAAATCGGACTTTAATGAAGCTAAGCAATGACAAAGATGACAAAGCCAAGGTTATTGTTAAGCTAAAAATTAAACAATCACCTTTTTGTGGTGATTGCTGGATAATGAAAAAGTTTCTAGAAGGCTACTTCGACAGTCGAAATTTTGCTCCAGATTTCTATTTTGAACAAGGCGGTGTACTTATTAAACAACAGGTGTCGTGTTCAAAGCAAGAGTTTCATTTCGAAAGGACATTTACAACAAATTGTCCAAACGATTGTGTGTGTCGGTACAATGGCCTATTGGATAAAATTTTTATCGACTGCAGTAAAAGAAATTTAACCGAAGTTCCAGTGATTCCATATCCCGACCAATATCCAAATATTTCGACGATTGAGTTAAACTTTAATGACAATTTCGTAACAAATTTAACATTCAATAATCAAAACCCGAGGGTTTTGGAAAAACTGTCAACGATTAGGTTTCGCAATAACGGGCTCGTTGCTATAGATCTACCCGACACGGTTGTAAATGTGTTGTATGTGATAGACTTGTGTGACAATAACGGCTTGCAAGATGTAAAGATTCGGCGAGCTAATGATGCTTTTCGATATGCAACTGGTAGATGTCGCTTCGGTTTACAACACCCGAGACATCCAATGTTATACATCAAAAAACATAAGACAGAAGCGGAAATCGAGGAGTATCTGGAATCGTTTTGCTGACTTTGGTGATTCGAACAAGATTTTAAATATGTAACTCTTCATTTGGAACAAAAACATTTATACTGAAACCCTAAATATATACTTTAACAATGTAACTATTACTTGTATTATTTCTATTCTTAATGTTATCTTATTTATGGGAAGCTATAGCTTCTGAATCGAGCTCTGATGGATAAATGACCGTTATATGATTCTTCAGTCCAGTTTAACGCACTTCAGCAGAATGATGAAGGTAAATGAAATAAAATAAAAATGACAACCGACTCAAAATGCGGGAAGCAACAGACACAAATCATTTCAAACACTTCATCCATACCTCCTCCGGTTTTAATAAAATCACCTTAAAGACCAGAAAACAATTAACAAATTCTGAAAAGGTTTATTTTGAGGAATCGAAACACCTTAAGTTATATAATTTATTTCATGTTCAAATAATCTATCATCGTTGAACTTTAACACCTCGACCCCAATGATTAATATATTATGTAAGTACACGAGTGTATAATGTTGATATATTTAGCAAGATAGTAAGTAATTGTTGCATAACTTCAATTCCGTCAAACATATCGCCTCCAGAGTTGCTTTTGAATTATTATGCGTTAAACGTTTGCACATGTTAACAGTTATCAATTACCCGATAGTGATATAGTGAAAAGTTACGTGAACTGGTGATTCATGTGTTCTGACATAGACACGATTCTTTGAAAAGTTTACTATTAGCATTACAAATACTATCAGCAAATCAAGCGTATAATGGGTCAACAATGCGGCTCTTTTTATATAGATGGCTTTTTTATTTGCGTACAATTTGTATAGTACCACATATCACTGTATACTGTTTGATTTACAGTGTTTCTTACCTAACCATAAAATGAATTGATGGGTCGTGTCTTTTTTGTGCATGAAAATCTGTTGTTATACTTTCTGCGAGTATGTAACGATCTGTCGAAATCTAAAATACTTCGCGTAGTTTAGCTTTGAGACAATTGACCTTTCCACTCCCTTGTAATATGTACATCTTACCTCCCTTATATTCCCTCTAAAGAACCATTTACAATCTATGGAATCCTGAATCAATCCATTGCAAGTCATCTCGACAGTGCTTTATTGTAAGTTTGGATCTGTTTTTCTTCCCTTCGGATTTTTTCATAATACTCATGTTATGATGTTGGCTCTTCTGCGCATAGTTCGCCTCCGTATCTGAGACATCTCAGAATCATCGGTAGGTTTCACCTACATCTGTGTTGTCTATGATTTAATTGATTATACTATCGATCCATCATTAACACTACAAAACACCTAGGTTCTGCTAGTTCATAGTCGAAAAGTGATTGATATAAGTTGTGCGACCAGAAGCAACGATTTTATTATCGAAACTGTGAAACTGTTACTCATTTTCAAAGGTTGCAGCATAATCTTGTTGTAAAGTGAATTTTTGACCATTTCTTTTGGTTACCGGCTCACATTTGCCCAATGGCATGAGTATTCTCCCGTTAGAATGTGTTAAACCCAAATTTTTTGGACTAGAGCCTCAGTAAAAATTAAAACTGTGAAGTTGTGTCTAATAGCGTTAAAGGTTTCGCTGCTCCCTTTTCTGATGGCACTGTGTGTGTCATTTTATATCCGCAACTCATCACGCCTGAGAGATAACAGGGCATCCACTCGCTTATCTAACCCGAACAACATTTTTAATGTCGAAGTTCTGTTGTATCCTGTGCTCATTGGCTTTTTATTTCGAAATCAAACTTTTCTACTTACATATTTATGAGCTTCGGTTTTCTTATTCACTTATACTGTCAGAACTAGCTGCTTTATGATGATGCACGAGTGTATGAGATCGTATCTCGGCGATGGCATCATGAATGTGGACCTTCAAATGCTCAATTGTCCCTGGTTTGTCGGCATCACATTTATGAGTAACGGCGCCGCACAGAAAAAAATACAATGATATTAAATCGCAGCGTCTTGTCGGCCAATTGACATCATCATTTCGGCTAATTAAACGGCCATCAAACGTTTGTCGCAATAAAATCGTTCACATCAATACCATGAAGAGCGGGCGCAAAAAAATCGGTTATCATGGTGTGATAGATGTCGTCATTAACCGTAATGGTTGCGTCGTCTTCATTCGATATTTTCGGGTGTACGCACGGTACGAGTATGCTCACGTCTTGGTGCATCTAACAATGAAACTTTAACAACGTATACCGGCGACCTGTTGGCGACCAAATTTTTCACAACATTTTCGAGCAATTTCCGACCAATTATAAATTACCAATAAATCTCAACGTTGCTCAAGCGCAAATCGTAAATATACTGATATGACCGAATAGCATGATATAAGTATTGCCAGATTCAAAATAACCGGTGGTTCAAATTTAACCCGATAAAATGCCCACCCGTTATAACCCGGCACCAGCTAGATTACAGCATACTGATACATCAGTAAATATCATGATAACGCCACCAGAGGAGTAGGTGAGCTATTATAGTCCGATGTGTGATTTATCCAAAATAATTTCCTGAAAACGTGCTACCTTGTACGTGAGCGGCTGTTTGAGCTGCACAACTTCTGATCAAGTGGCGGCAGACCCACAGCCATCTCAAGAGTTGCGGTTGATATGGTGTGGATAGCTTCTACAATACCCAGGCAAACAAGTCTTTGAAGGTGATTTAGAGGTTTCTTTCAAACTCTGCATTGTTCTAAGCCGCCAAACATGGGCGGCAACCTAGATTATTGGTCTGATCACTGAAACGTATTGCCAGTACACGCGTCTGGGTTTTCAGGCCATATGATTTACCAAATGACTGTTTGCATTTCCAGTAAATATTGCATGCTTTGTTGTGTTTCTATATGTTTTTGCCAAGTAATCTTAAAATATAACCAGATCCTCAGATACTTGACTTCCGAAGAGAGTGTGATCATATAAGCTCCAAGTCCTGCTTCTAGTGAAAACACAATTACATACTTGAATCGAAATTTACTAGTATTATGGCGATAAAATCAGCATAATCCTGGCACAAAAATCCGCTGTCGATTAGTTGGACTAGGAGTAAGTTGACAATATATCGAAAGAGCAGAAACATAATCCCACCCTGAGGACACCTCATTCGGGCGGTCGCCATTGTCGTATCGCTACCTAAGTCTGAGTAATTTTCCTTGACCTTAGCATGGGTCTAAGCCACCGAACATGTATGGTCTCCATGCCATGTCGTTCAGCTGTATAGATCATTGCACGTCGAAAGAAACGATGTCAAACTCGTTCGATGTCCAGAATCGCTCCTAAGACATATTCCTTGTAGTCGAGCGATTTTTTAATCCGTCCAATGACTTCATGGAGTGCTGTTTCAAGATCTGCCTTTCTGGTATGCGTGGTTTGGAATGTATAGGATTTTCTAAGAGTGCGTTTTCACTAAAGTACCTATCAACCAATCGCTCTAAGCATTAAAGTAGAAAACAAGACAGGCTGAGAGGTCGGAAACTTATTGCCTGTTGTATGTTTCTTCCTTTTTAGAGGAAGTAAGCTTGCCATGGAGTAGAGGAAGTGATTCAAGTCACGGGTATTATTCCTGCTCAGCGTCTTATTACATCTAAAAGTTCTGAAGAAGGTAAGCTATTAATTTCCTCACAAAAGATTATCCAGGAAGATCTCTGTGATAATCTTAATTGAGTTTTATACACCTTTTGGGCAGCTAGTAAGCTATTCCCATCTGACTAAAGATTGGATCTCCTGTCCTTATTATTCAGTCTTCTAAAAGTTTTCTAGAATGATAGTGGAATAATAACTGGACATGAAATCCTAAATGCAGTTGTGATAGCTTTTGACATTGCTGAAGCCTGGAACTCTATGTCGAGTAAGGAAACAAGCTCAAAAGAGAATCTTTTTCAGTTGGTTGGCTTCTTATTACGGAACGGTTTAGGCCGTGTTCATTTAAGGTTATCATTAAAGGAAATGCACCTTTTCTCGGAGGTGAGAATATCATTATTCACTCTCTAGTTCAATAAAAATTCAGTAAAGGACATATCCACATAGGTTCACATTCAGAGGAATTTAAATAGTTTAGCAGAACTACTGTCGTGCTCGTCCCTCGAGAGTGATGTGGATGGACTTCTGAATGAACACAGCAATGGAATGCCGCTTTAGGTTGTATCTTTTAGATATTTTTTGTTGCGTCTGACCAGTAAATGTGCTACATCTTTAACTAGACCGACCAAATATTAAAAATTGTTGACGGATGTGATAGTTTCATTCAGGGGGTCTCTACTGAGACGCAGTTTCATTGACATTAATGAAACTGTTTATATTCTTTGTCGAAATGTGGTATCTGTAATTTTAGTAGCCTTACAGCTGTTATCATAGTAGTCTTTTGAATGTTTATTGGCCGCTATAGAAAAATAAAACTATTCGGCATTAGTTTCAATTCATCTCTAGATAGCGTTAACTCGTATAAAGCACTATGTTTTTCGAAAGCATTCATCGTGATAAAAATGAAGCACTTATCACAAATTGTAGTAACTTAGAACACTGTGCCGTAACTATACAGCATCGTTAGGACCATATACGCAAGACAAATTAAATTGAAAAAAAACTGACATTTGACTGGTTTATTTTAGACCAATTAGTTTTCTAGACAAATTAATTTTTAACCAAAAGCCGTTTTAGACGAATTGAGTTTTTAGACCACTCAACTACAGTTTAACTTCTAAATAAATTAGTTTTGTCCCTTATCAGGCAAATATATTTTGGACCAATTTCCCTTTCATAAAGATCGTTTACTTAAAGAAGAATGATTTTAGACCATCATTACTCTAGGTCAGATTGAATTAAAAAATGTCCTTATGCTAATTAGTTTTAGACCAATTCTCCTTTTAGACAAATTCGATTTTTAATCAATTCTTCGAGTCAACGATTGATTTATACCAATTCTCTTTTAAAAGGAGTTTAGTTATGACCATATGTCATATTAGACCATTCGGGTTTATACCAACAAATGTAAGACTAAAGAAATATTTAGGAAATAATACTATTTCTAGAATAGTTTATATTTGGCAAATCGATATAAGGATTTCTTAAAAATCGGCCTAAACTAATTTAGACCAATTGATGTGACTGCTTTCATTCAAATCTTTATAAATTATCTTTTCAGAATTGATTTTAGACAAATTATCTTCTGGTCAAAATGGTTTCAGATCAATTCTGTTTTTATGCAAACGTTCTAAACACGTTTTAGACAAAATCTACTTGGACTAATTAATGTTAGCCCAAGTTTGCTTAAAAATATTAATAGTTGCAACTATATATATAAATGGTCTAATTCAGGACATTTTCTAGTTTTGGAGGTATTTCACGTAATGCATCGCCGTTTCGACATATTTTGCTAGAACTTAAGAAAAAGGTACTAATATACTTGGTTGATTTTAAACTTTTGGCCCTTCATCCAGAAATGTAAATAAAGATTTAGACATGGAATTGTGTTTCGATGGTTTAGTGAGACATTTTATTTTTTTAACTATGGATCTCGTGGTTAACTAAGAAGGACAAAGCTTGTTAGAACTGTTAGCTACATTTATCGACCAGTTAAGCTGCCACTGATAATTATTTATTGTGCCCTGCTTTATTATGCTCGAAATAGTGGTATAAAGGCAGTCACAATGTTGGACAGTAGAAAAAAGAACAATATGCTTTGCACGAATGAGCTCTTACATTGCAAATACTTATGAACATGCTTATCGTGATCGTTTCTATGTGTTAAGTCTAGATTAAGCATTAACAAATAATGTTTTTAAAATAAGACTCGATTTGGATTACTTAACTTATTATTCAAAAACAAACTAGATTATGAGACTGTAAACGTCAGTTGTGTTGTTGTTCAAATAATCTTACATCGTTGACCTTTAACTTCTGAAACATCGAAAATTTGATTAAGACGAATAATATATTTAAATACAGCAATTGTCTTGGTTACATATAGGTAAATATAAGATGAACACAACAAGATTTATCACCTACAGTGTCGTTTTTGCCAGTATCGAGTGAACAGTCGAATTCGCACAATGAATTCGTTTTGGTTATTAATTTGTATCAGTCCTTTAGTGTTGAACGCATTTGCTCAAGAATACCATTACCAACTACCCGATGGTGATGTAGTGAAAACTTTAAATGTGACGATTAATCGTGCAATGTACAAACCGGTTATACATGTGTACTGTCTAAATTATGATGCATTAAAAGATTTTGAAATACGACGGGGGCATTTGTGGACATTATTTCAACCATCCCTGCTTATCGAACTAACATTTGTCGGTTGTTTCAACAATGAAACCGATAACGAAAATTATCGAAGCTATCGCTTGTGGGATACAATTTCGCGTGCAGAAAATTTTAATGATCGTGACGTTTGGTTTCGACTTGATCTGTTTCTCGAGCCAATGGCCATAATGAATGGTGAAGTGTTTTTACAAAATTTCAATTTTTCAAAATTTCAAGACGTTAATTTTGTTAATTTTGGTTACGAAACGTCGAGTCATTTAAAAAATTATGAATGCAGATACTGTAGTTTATTCAATATAAGGCATCTTGATTTTGATGATCTTAAATCTCAACCCAACATGCAACACTTGACAGTCGGTTATGCTGAAGTTATTAATATTAATAGTGAAAATATGAGAAAGTTTGGAACAATAACTGGATTTGATTTGCAACAGTTTTCATTGGCGGATCCCAATGCTCTTAACGTGCCTTACCTGTTCACAAACAATAATAAATTATACAGATTGAGTATCGTCCATTCAAAGCACAAAATAGTATTGCACGAAGATGTGTTCAAGGGTTTGAACGAACTCAGACATTTAAAATTGATAAATATTCAATTGGATGTACTGCCAAATAATTTGTTCAATGATTTACACAAGTTGTATGAACTAGATCTGAGCTCGAATAATATTCAAAAATTCGGCCCAACTACATTAACACATTTCTCTCCTTATTCAATCACTCTAAAGGGCAACCCAATTTTTACCATGTAAGTATTTTGATACTCCGTGTTTATAATTCATTTAAATAAAATTTAATTTATTTAAGGCCACAAGAAGACATCGAAGAGGTAACCGTTAATGCAATACGATTGTTTATGGATGATTTTACCCCGGCCACATTAAATATTGTCGAGGGTTTGGTAAATAGCCCACAGTTACGGTTTGTCACATTTCGAAAGCTACTCGTCGACCCCATCGATATCACTGAATTTACGAAAGTACATGCAAACCACGATCGACCGGTCGAAATCGAGTTTGCCGAACCTATGGTTGCGCTTGACTTGGAATACATCAAATTACATAGCACCATTCAAAATCGGACCATGATGAAGCTAAGCAATAAAAAAGAGGACGAAGCCAATGTTATTGTTAAGCTCAAAATTAGACAATCGCCGTTTTGTGGCGATTGCTGGATAATGAAAAAGTTTCTAGGAGGCTACTTCGACAATCGAAATTATGAGCCAGATTTCTATTTTGAACAAGGCCGTGCACTTATTAAACCACAGGTGTCGTGCTCGAAGCAAGAATTTCATTTCGAAAGGACATTTACAACAAATTGTCCAACACAATGTGTGTGTCGGTACAATGGACTATTGGATAAAATATTTATCGATTGCAGTAACAGGAATTTAGCCAAAGTTCCAGTGATTCCATATCCCGACCAATATCCAAATATTTCAACGATTGAGTTAAACTTTAATGGCAATTTCGTAACAGATTTAACATTCGATAATCAAAACCCGAGAGTTTTGGAAAAACTGTCAACGATTAGATTTCGCAATAACGGGCTTGTTGCTATAGATCTACCCGACACGGTTGTTAATGTTTTGCATGTATTGGACGTGTGTGATAATCGCGGTTTGCAAGGTAAAGAGATTCGGTCAGCTACTGGTGCCTTTCAATATGCTGTAGGTAGATGTAGCATCGGTTCACAACACCCGAGACATCCTATGTTATACATCAAAAAACATAAGACAGAAGCGGAAATCGATGAGTATCTGGAATCGTTTTGCTCGAAGGTTTGAAAAAACTAATTTAAATTTGTAACTTTTATATGAACAAATCACATTTTTATGGACACTCTAAATAAATACTTAAGCAATGGAACATTACTTTTATATGTCCAGACCTTTGTTTTTGACAACTGCCCTCAATTTGTACATCAAAGCATTGTACCACACCCGATCAAATGTAATGACTTAGTATGCAAGGACTTTAGCGACAACTCTAGGACAAAATTTAATACGGTGCAACGACGGGCTAGTTGGAAAGACAACCGGGGTGTCAAATGAGAATGAGCTAAATTAGAGTTAGCAGCATATTGTTGGCCTCCATCTTTCAAAGGTGGTACAGACTGGTTAAGAAGTTTTCCTCGACGTAAATTTTCTCATTATCTTCTAAATTTTCCTGAGATTCTCCTTTAACCAAAAATACTCCGTGTATTACTCAGTGCAGCAGAATAATAAAGGAAAATGAATTAGGTTGAAAAGCAAGTGGTGCAATAAAATCGGGGGATACAATATTTTATGATCTTATAAAAGTGGAAACATTGAAAATTGAATCTTCGTATATTTCAAAGTACCAGTGATGACGTATAGATGGCTGTATATAGAAATAATCAAAGCTTCAATACGTATGAAACACCGTCATATTCTCAGTCAATTTTGGAAAAGCTGACAATCGGCTGAATTGCATGAGCTGGCCGATATAACAATTTTAAACATCTTGCAAATTTTGAGAAGGTAATTCTGGGGTAATCGAATGTTCTTAAGTTGTATAATTTATATTTTGTTCGAATAATCTCTCATCTTTAAGCTTTAACATCTCGACCCCAAATACCGAAAACATGATTAACATATTGAAATATATCAAGAATCTTGCGATAATAAGTAATTGTTGTAATACGTCAAACATATCGTGCCCAGAGTTGTTTCTGAAATATAGTCGAGTGAACTCGCGCAATGAGTCCGCTTTGGTTATTAATTTGCATAAACCCTCTTTTGGGTAAGACGTTTGCACATGTTAATAGTTACCAACTACCCGATGGTGATACAGTGAAAAGTTTAAATGTGACAATAAATCGTGAAGTGCCCGAATTGGTGATTCATGTGTACTGCCATAGTTACGATTCTTTAAAAGATTTAACAATACCAGAGCCGACAACGTATCCATCTCGTGGTGTCGAGATAACGTTTGTCGATTGTTTCAACAATCGAACCGATAACGAAAATTATCAAAGCTATCGCATATGGGACACATTTTCACGTGCACTCAGCATATCGGAACATGATGTTTGGTATCAAATTGATGTATATTTCGGTCAATATGCCAAAGTAAATAGTGACGTCTTTTTTGAAAATTTCAACTTTAGCAAATTTCAAGACAGCGATTTTCATAATTTTGATTTCGGAACGTCTCGTTATTTGAGGAATTATACATGCAGACTTTGTTTGTTGAACAACATCAAGCATCTTAATTTCGATGATCTTAATATTTATTCGAGAATGCAATACTTCATTGTGACCAATAGCGAAATAATCAACTTAAATAGTGAAAATTTGAAAAAAATTGGTTCAATCAAATCCTTTGAATTGGACCAATTCTCATTGGATGATCATAAGGCATTCAATGTTCCAAACCTTTTCGAACACAACGTAAATTTAAACAAAATCAGAATCGAAAACTCCAAGCACAAAATAACATTACACGAGGATGTGTTTAAGGGTTTACACGCACTTCGATATCTGGTATTAGAAAATCTTCAGTTAGATGAACTGCCCGAGAATATATTTGTTGATCTTTCCAAAATTGGTATAATTGTTTTAAGGTCGAATAATATAAAAACGTTGTATCCGAATACGTTTGCGCATTTCAATGGCCTCAAAATCGATTTGAGCGATAATCCTATTTTTACCATGTAAGTAATCGGCATTCCGAGTTCATAATTCATTAACGAATATTAAAATTATTTTTTAAGGCCACACGATAAAATCGAGGGACTGGCCTTTAACACGGATTCGTTGTATATGGGTGCGTTCACCCCGGCCACATTAAATATTGTCGAGGGTTTGATAAACACCCCGAAACTACGACTTGTCAAATTTCAAAAGCTACTCGTCGATCCCATCGATATCACCGAATTTACCAAAATACACACAAATCGTGACCAACCCATCAAGTTCAATTTCGAGGGGCTTAATGTTGAGCTCGATATGCAGCACATCAAATTGCACAGTATCGTTCAAAAATCGATCACATATCAGCCAAACTATAAAAAAGATGACGAAGCGAACGTTATTGTTAGGCTACCTATTAACCCATCGTTGTGCGATGATTGCTGGATGATAAAACAACTGTTTGCACACACCGTCGATGATGGTCGTTTTTATCCCGATTTTTATTTCGAACAAAGTCGTGTACTCATTAAACCACATGTGGCATGTACTCTGCGGGAATCTAATCTCGAAACGGTGTTCAAAACAAACTGCCCAACCGGTTGTGTGTGCCGGCGTAATGGACTGTTGGATAAAATTACCATCGATTGCTGGAATCGAAATTTGACCGAAATTCCAGTGATTCCATATCCCGATCAATATCCGAATATTTCGACGATTGAGTTAAATTTTAATGACAATTTCGTAACAAATTTAACATTTGATAATCAAAATCCTAGAGTTTTGGAAAAATTGTCAACGATTAGATTTCGAAATAACGGGCTAGTTGCAATAAGTCTACCTGATGGGGTTGTAAATGGGCTATATGTGTTTGACGTGTGTGAAAATGACGGCTTGTTAGATGCGAGTATAGATATTCGGACAGCTGCTGCTGTTTTACGATATTCAAGACGTGGTTGTAGCATTGGGTCACGATACCCTACACATCCTATTTCATACATTAAAAGTCATAAAACAGACGCAGAAATTGAAGCGTATCTAGATTCGTTATGTGCTACTTCCTTATTCTAAAACAGGATCTAGATTCAATTTTAGGAATATACTTTTAATAAATAATTACTTAAATATGATTATCATTTTTGATAGGAATTGAAAGGTGTTATAACTTGTGGATTCCTTAATCTAGGTTGCCCCCATTATATTTTTTGAGAAAGATCCTGGTTCGCAACTGTTCTAGTTTCAATTACGCCTCTTTTTAAGTTCCAATAAGGAACCGTTCAGTCTCTAATTGAAAAAAAAACCCGACTAGTACCAATATGATCCTACGGAAAGAGATGCCCTCCCAGCAAAATTAGACTTACACTGAAGATTATGCGGCAGAATAGACTTGCAACAGATCTCGAAATAGTCAACTAACGTCTAAGGATAGGACAGGGCAAAAGAAATTTGTTTTAAGACTTCAAATACCTAAGTCAGCCTAACTTTTAAATGCAATTTTTTAGCAACGATTAACTTTCAACAAGGAATGTCAGTTTCAGGCTCTTATATAAATGAAGGCTTTAGTTTAAGTGATACATAGTTTAAAGCTATATCACCCGGCTCGATATTGATCCAACTGAAAAAATAGACCTCAGACCCCAGCCAACCTTGCATCACATTGAATAAAAAAAAGTTTACGGTTGCTAAGACAGGTTTTGAGACAAGAGCAGATTTCATCCTCTCGAATTATTTTTGTTTTTTTGCATCCGTCACTCAGGCTCAATTTGCCCATTGTGATATTCCAATTTTTACTTGACGTTCGGCTTCAGGTCCGATTCATTGGTTCGAGGGTGAAAAATCCCTTTTGCATCCTGCCCGTATCGGGATTCGAACCCGGTATCTTCCGTTTCATTTGCCGAAACTTTAACTATTGCGCCATCTGTGTGGGGTCTCGAGCGATTGCCTAGCTTCTTGTCCCCCAAATAAACTTATGTTTTTTCAGCAGATCAGCAAAAGCTGCGGACAATGATGAATAGATGATTATATAAACCCACCATGTCCTGCTATAGCACTCAAAAAGTGTGTCACTTGTAGAGCATCCTACGTATTCGATCTCATTCCTCTGAATATTGCAAAATGTTTTTTTAACATAGTGGAGCTAATTAAAAGATAATTTTGATAAACGAAACCCCAATCATGAAACTGATAATGAATCACTTTGCGAAAACTTTGAAGAAGGTTTGGGTGTGTTGGACCATTCAAAGGTTGAGAGGTAAATTGGTATAAAAAGCGTTGAAAAGAATCAGCCTATCAAGCTCTTGAAATAATTGCATTACCGATAAAACGCCACCAAACCGTTATACCGAAGGAGTCTCTAAAATCCCACTGAGATGTAAAACCTGTTGAAGAGTGGACACGACAAACGATTAAAGGACACCTTGTCCTTTAATCCACATGCGGTTTACACCGAAGTAGAAGGTAAATTATCGGGTAGAGTTAGTTTGTGTTGGAAAATTAAATCCACAGTTACTTAACCCATTACATTTACACTAAAGTAACGTTTTGAATGCAACCTTTAAGTTAACAATTTAACATCTTACCGATATTACAACTTACAGTGGCGGTTAAAATGAGATGGATCGCAGTGTTCTATTTCCGCTGACTTCCCAGGATTTGAAAACAGTTTGTACAATGTACGGTCTTAACGTCAGCTTTTTCCCACATATAACAAAATAAAGTATAGAAGGCAAATCGAATTTAAGTCTTCAACTCGTTATAGCTGAAAAAGGAATCTTTAAGGAGGTAGCTAACGATAGATGTCGCAACAAAGTTTGGATCTACAACGTTTTATATCGTCAATCCTCCTCGGTAATCCGGTGGCCTTGATTACGACGTAGAAACAAACTTCTCAAATTGGACTAAGAACATCCGGGATATTAATGAATATCTACCCGGTAATGTTCTAGAGCCGGTCCTTACATAATAAAATGTTCAATCCGAATAGGAAATACTGTCGTACTACAAGGAAGTCCACTAGACTTAATATTCTATTTGTATTGGTAAACGTGGCTCTCGGTATATGGAACGTTAGTTTACCAACTGGATACACTGGTACTTCATAAGACCCAATTCTTTGTCCAGAGGTTTAATTTAATGTCATTTCATATACCCAGCATATGTACGATTGCATAAATTTTTCGATTGAGGCAGGTAAATTTTGGAGTTGTGGCAGTTCGCTGTGGTGGTGATTTATAGTTGAATTCACAAGACACAGTGGCTTTTCGTGATTTATAAAATTGATTATAAACTGGTCCACTGTATTTAAAAAATTTCCTCTAAACGTCGCCGGTTGTAGCTTAATGGGTCAGAGAGTTTCCCACACTCTGCGGTCTCAAGTTCGATTGTCGCCATTGACCAAAAATTGATATGTGCCGGATAACATAAAAAACGATTGTGTGTAAAAGCATTCGTTGGGCTAACCACCTACAATTAGCATCAATACGTTAAAATGGTTAGTAAGATCTTAGTTGAGCCGCGGTAAGAGCCGTTTACGGCCTCTACGCTTCTAAGGTTATTTATAGAAATGTTCTTACCGGCAGTGCGGGGCACTGCATAGTGAGATAATATAGATGGAAATGGTGACTACATAACATTCCGCATGGCACTGTACACTGTAGAGTCCAAACACCTCGATTAAACAGCATCATCTTAGATATCAAAGGAGCTATGGGAATAATTGCCTATAGTTCTAATGTAGGAAATAAATACAAGCATTACGGTTAGCAGAAATATTGTAAATAAAACAGGCATTACGCGGGAAATGAGAGATGAAGAAGGGTTTACATACATCACGCTTTACCATCGGTTCGAAAAAATGAGGTTAATTTTTTTTTTACTTAACCCGAGTGCCTGCATATAGAATGCCATCTAATAAGCATAAATCGTTGAAACTTACAGCTAGATCCATTGTCATCTTATTCAGACACAGTAGATATCAGACTAGAAGTTATTCAAACTTTGTCATACGTATAGTGTACTAGACTGTAACCATTAATTGACCTTGGGAATAGTTAAAGGTCATTTTGGATTGATTCATTGGTTCCCATCACCGTATTGAAGGTTTATTCTTTTATTTTGAAGGTCAAGTATACCGCAGGCAGAGCTCTCTCTCTCCAACCTAGGTTTATACGAACGGCATGTTATTTCGACATAGTTTAAGCGTGATTGATTATGTTGCACACTTAGATCGGTGGTTAATTACCTGTAGAATTACCACGCTGTATAATATATAAGATGCCAGACCTAAGGTTCATGCAAGCTCCACAAGAGGTCAGGGTTTTCTAAGTATCTCTACAACCAATCTCAATTTTCAAGCTTGAAGAGTCAAATCATTTTAAGTTAGTTGAACTGCTCTGCAGTACAAGCAGTACAAAATAAACGTCCAAATGACCAAGGATTCAGATAATCATTTAGTTGAAATGCTCACCGCAGAGAAATAAGTGTCATCTTAACGCCAGTCTACACATCTGATACACACTGCAGTAATTCGTGAATTAAAGGTTCAAACTTATCTCAAGGTAGTCAAAGAAGAGTTGCGACCACCATTTCTGAAGACGTTGCTACTGACACCACGGCCATCTTCTTATCGACGATTTCTACAGAGAGAAGGTGGAATGTAAAGTTCATTTAAAAGCAATTCTCTAGGTTCCATTTAAAAGTATTAAGGTTGCTGTTGGTATCTAGTATTTTCTTGTAGGTTGCTTTGTCAAGAGTAAGCCCACATTTCATAACAATTTCATTGGTATTTACCCCGAGACAGCTAATACTGCATCGTCTACATGAGTGACTGCTCTCATCCTCCTTTTTCAATTCCAACAGTAGTCCATTGATTACTCTACCATAAAGTAAAGGTACACCACTTTGTGGTGCTGATAGTACGCCACTTTGCGGTGTTGTTTTGACTATACTTCCTCTTCTTGTAGAACATTTCAGGTTGGAAAGCTTCTCACTGATTAATTTGTATGCTGAATGAATTTTTATTTGAGTCAATCACTCTATCTTCTTGTTATTGAACGACCTTTTCCCGTATATTAAAGCAAATCTTAATTTCGACCTCTACCAGTCTTAACAAAAGTTTTAAGAATGTCTCTTAAATATTTCTTACGCTTTTTTTGATAGACAAGTGAAATTCAGCACAAACGAACCTTCAGCTAAAAACGGATAGTCTCTGAGCTTTTTTAAAGGTCTTTTGGTATTATCCAATCAGCGTTGAAGGATTTAGAGAGTTTCAACTTAACTTAGCCTTCAATCCTTCACATAATCTTTGGCCACGAAATATCCTGTATATCCTGAGTTGGTTGTGGTTGTTTGGTGCTGTATTTTACGTTGATCTGCGAACCTCTTTGGAATTATGTTTTATTGAGAAGTTCTACGTATTCCTCAGTAACTTCAACACTGATTACAAATTACCGAAGATGTATGGTTTCAGCTAGGCAACATAAGAAAGAACAGGAATACAATCACGTGTGGCAATTACCTCAAATGACATTTTAACTATAACATTTTATCCGGTTGTGTACAAACACCAACTGTAAGCCAGCATAAAGTTAAAAACTGATTTTGCAATAAATTGAATATATAGGTATAGACCTAAGCACGATGTCAGACTGGTGACTATAGATACTTAAATGGTAGAGGTGATAGAGTCTGATAGAAATCAGACTGACTTATCAAACAGTTTAGAAATGCAATAAAAACACCGAGCGGGATCGAATCCCGATAGGGCAGAATGCAAAAAGGGATTTTCACCATCGATCGTTTGGGCAGTACGAATGAACTTTAGTGGTGCGAATGAATTCATCTGAGACCCAGTTGAGATTATTATCTGTGTGCCGTCCCATTTTCCATGTCAGTACTATAGGCTGGCATGGAGCTATGCAATGTGTAGAATGTTTCTACGTAAATAGAACCTATAGCCGGAACGTAAAGTAATATAGTGGGAAGTCACAATGGGCCAATATAGCCTGAGTGACAGATAACACTACAACAAAAAATAGCACATTGCCTTTCTCAGTTCGAGATCACTTCAACTTCCTTCACCTCAGCCTGATACTATCTGCAGTAATCCGTGGTATAAAGGTACAAGCTCACGTCAAATTTGTCACAGAAAAGTTCGGCTACTCCATTTTTCTATCGAGCTTAGAACTCAATTTTTTTCTATCGAGCTTCCAATTCACCCTTCCTAGAAAATTCTTCTTGGAGGGTGAATTATGAACACTCGATTTAAAACCCGTTATCGAAACATAAGCCAGAAGTAGTGTTATCAAGATTCATCAGCTATTCACTTAGAAATCCTAGATCTTGTTTGATTATCATTTCTGAACCGCCCAGGTGGCGCAGTGGTTAAAGCTGCGGCAGTTAGAGCGGGAGGTACCGGGTTCGAATCCGATTCGAGGCAGGATGCAAAAAAGGGATTTTCACCTTCGATCGTTTGGGCGGTGCGATCGGTGGTGAAAAATAAACATAATCTGGATCCTCTGTCGTGTTTAGAATCCTTGGGCCGACCCATCTTCCATCTCAGTACTATAGGACTGACATGGAGCTATGCAATGCGCAGATGGCTCTACGGAAAGACTCGGACCTATAGCCGTATAGAGTGGTATCACAACGGATCAAATTTGATCTAAGTGTGCGATAGCAGCCACATCAACTTAACTTTTTTTTTATCATTTCTGAAGACGTTTCTACTGACCCCACGAGGTTATACTTATCGAAGTTTTTTACAGAGAGCAGATGGAATATAAAGTTAGTTTAAAACCTATTCTCAGTGTCCCATTTTAAAGGTTAAAGGTGGCTCTTAGCATCTAGTATTTTCTTGTAGGTAAGTTTGTAAAGAACTATGCCACCATATGTAATCTTCATAAATGCCGTTTACTACATTTTGTTATATGTAACCCCAAACCACACATACTAACCCATTCCATAACAATTTCACTAATAAAATATTTACCAGAGACGGCTAGTGCGGAGCTCACAAACCTGTTTTCAAGCATCTGTGTGATTAGCAGGGTAGTCCACTACTTATCACTCTATCTTCTCGTTTTGACCTTTTTCCGTATATTAGAGCGTTCAAAATATATTCATTCGAGCTAACCTTTTCTCAAACTTCTTCTAGGGCTTCACATTTGCTCGAAAATGTACCTCCACCAGTCTTTATAAAAGTTTTAATAATAAAACATTATTATTAGGTACTGCTGGTATGATCCTGTTTGGACCGGATGATTTAGAGACCTTTAACCCTCTTAAGCCTCCTATCTCTCATATAATCGTTGGTAACGAAATATCCTGTATATCTCTAGTGGGGTAGGGTTGTATGGAGTTGTGTTCCACGTAGACCTCCAACCACTTTGGAAATTAGTTTTAGTGAGAAGTTCTACTGATTGCAAATTACCGAAGATGTATGGTTTCAGCTAGGCAGCATTACTAAAAAGCCTGAAGATTACAACTCATTTTGCAATAAATTGAAAGCACGATGTCAGATTGTTGACTAGTTACTTTAATGGTAGATGTATCGTATCGTGCAATTCGGGAGGACAGAAGACTATAAATTTCGAAATGCAACGGGCATAACAAGATCTTGTTAGGAATATGATTTTGTGTTTTAATTACCAGTTTGATGAAGTTAATATTTTGGTAAGTATTGTAATGTCAATCGCTTTATATCCTCTATGCCCACTAGAAGAATGCTATAAGTTCGTGTGCTTATCATTACGGATCTTTTGGTTGTTTATAATGGTATAAATCGAAATCGATGGTGTCAAAATGTTGACATCGTTCAGGCTAATAATGGTCTGTAAAAGTTGTACATTCTTATTACTATTACGAATGATGACAAATGGATAAATTGAGTAAGAAATATTGATTAGAATTCAAACAAATCGTATAATTTTTAACCCAAGGTTTATTGCAGTGGCTGTAGGTATTTATTAGCATATTTGCATGTTCATCATCGATTAAAAACGCAATAATCAACAATTATTGTTCAAGAACACAAGGCTATAAGCTTTCAAAGCGAACAATTAATAATTCTTTAAAATTTCCACTCTCAACGAAAATATTCCATGACCGTTCTAAGAATCTCGCTATTTCCCAGATTCATCGCATTGTTTGCACTTGACACACATGCGGTTTAAATTCCACTCAATCAATAAATAACTAATCCATGTTAAGTATAATCTCGATGCTCAACTGTACACTCTCGCGCATATGATAATTTTCTAATATATAAGCGATCTGACGAATAACAAAAAAATTTCTATTCAGTTGCACAAGATAAATTACCGAAAGCATTAAGTTTTTGGAAATACTTTAGTTTCTATATACACCACGAGTAAAGTGAAATTTTTTCGATTTTTTGGTTTTATTTTATGCTGAATTAATGAATTCATAAATTAACAAGTTTGAAAGAAAACATAAACATTAATTAAAAAAAAATACAAAATTATGTTGCCCCCCCGTCTTTATGTGTTATGTTATAATGCCAAAATTCACACAATCAGCATAATTTGTGTTCGTATATGCATGCGATTATAAAGGGCGATACAATAAAAAGAATTTTATAAATCAAAATTGGCAAACTCAAGGAAAATCGACTCGAACACCAACATTTCTGTGTCGTGTGTCCAAGGTTTTCTTATAATCGAAAACGATAAATTTAATAAATAATAAAATTTTACTTTTGTTTCTGTTGTGTGTCTCGGACAAAGGCTGCAATCGTATCCAAATCAGTTGTGTGTAAACAAAAACTATCACTTTTCACTTAAAAAAAAAATCACTCAAAATACCAATCAACACACAAAACAAAAAACAAAACAACTCAGATTTGCGATCGGTACAAAATTAATATATTATTTATCACTCACTTTTGTTAAGTCGATCCACTACAAATTTATATTCAAATCCAAAAAAAAACACTCAATACACCGTAACAATAATTGTGATTCGATCTTGTGTCGATCGTAAATGCGCGATCACTGAAAAAAAAAATCATAAATTTTTTTTAATTTCAAATATTGCAAAATTATTAAAACTATTTGAGTGTGTGTACAATATATATATAGTGTGAGCGAGATCGCAACTATAATATAGTGCTTAAGTAGATAAATATGGTGGGGGATGACGATCACTCTATTTATACCAATGCTTAAACAAATAGAGGGGAAAAAATCAATTTCATTTTCGACGAACTTTGTTGTTTGGTACAAAATGCGGTGAAATAGTTAAAAAAAAAAACAAAATTAAGAGTTGTGACGTTACGAATGATCGTTAAAAATTTTAAGATGATTTCTACGTATAAGATCAAGGTGGATTTACATGCTACGTGTGTGTTTGTATAATAATAAAAAAATAAGATACGTTCGAAGGTTGATTTAAAATTATTTTGGACCTATTAAACTATTTGCAATTAATAAACTGTACGATGATGATTATCGTTTGACATGTTTTAACTAATTAAAAGTTGATTCATAACACTGTGTAGCATTGACCTAAGGCTTATTCATATTTTTTACGGTCTATGTGTTTTCTAAGGCTAACAACTTTTGGTGAAGATGCGAATTTTTTTATGAATGTGACAAAATGATGTATTGGTATATGATATGAGATGTTGATTCCATATATAATATATTTTATATAAACTCGTTGGAACACACACGAGATTCTGTCATCAAATAGGTATACTGTTTTGATTCATAGATTTTTATTTATTTGTAGGTTCGTCACTGAGTTTCGTAAAGAACCCATGGTGCAAATCCTCGATTATATCAAAACTGCTGATTAAGGGTAAGGATCCTGAAAGCATTCGTCACATATACGGTATCACTGGTAATTCCCATGTAATGAAGATGACTTTCGAAACATCCATGGACACAGTTAGTATAGAAACCAATATTTTCAAGCTGTCCTTCCTCAAGCATAGAGCATTATTGGCCAGTCTCGGGTTAAACCATCCTACAACGTATTTCGTCTTACGACAAGTAGGGGTTGCTGACCAAGTCAGCCTTTAATTCAATAGGATAACGTTTTTAATATTATATTTAATTATGTCAAGAGGCTGTTCAGTGGTTCAGGTCTTATGGAACACATGCGGGAACCAGTTTTAGCCAAACAGTTGGAAATCTCGTTGTTCTCAATGTCATAGAAATCAGACATTCATATGACTGTTACTTTGTTGCTGCAATCTAGAACGTTCAAACATTTCTTATAATCCTGTAACAATTTAGAGCTGTTTAATGGATTGTTCAAGGAGGTAAGATTTACATCGAGATTAAAATCTTAAATCACTCAAACCGTTATTAATACCTCTTGATGAATAATAGATGTTGTTCCCAAACGGCCAGAGGTTCTCAAATCATGCGATAGGCAGTGTATGATCAGACCCCCTCTTTGAAGATCGGGAGCAATCTGACAAAAAAAGCAGTGATTCAGATATCTGCTTAAACAAATCTGGTGATGACCACATTTCTATGGGTGGATAAACTACCTTCAATGATTGGTGGAAATTGAAAACAGGCTGAAGAATTAACCATGTTGATTTTTGTCTGGTTAAACTTATACCCCGATAGGGTGAACTAGAACTAATTATATACAAACTGAATTTTCATGCGCCACAGTAGTAGTTTACACAACTGGTTTCGATTCACTCCGTCGTTCTCATGATATTGATTCGTTCGTTGTATAATGTTATCTCTTTCTAACCCATTAGGTTAGGTTAGGTTAGGTTGAGTGGCTGCTACAGCACACTTAGACCGTTGTGATACCACAGGATCTTGCTCCTCTTTTACCCCTATGAGAACCAGTTAGAGCTGCTTACGTAGCGTAATAAGTCTCTCACATTACAGTTCTCGAGATCGGAAAGGCAGTCCATTAAAAACTTACCCAGATATTCATGTCTTTTGTGTGCCAAAGCCGGGCATGAGCATAGGAGGTGGACTAACGTCTCTTCCTCCTCCTCGTCCCTACAGCTTCTGCAAAAAACATTTACTTCCAGACCCAGCCTTCTCGCATGTTCTCCAAGAAGGCAGTGTCCTGTGAGTATCCCCACGTCTTCGCAGGGAGATAAGTGCCTTTGAGCGTTTCAAGTTCAGCTTTGGCCAGACTTGTCTTGCCACTCTACATGAGAGGGTGTTCGTCCACCTATTGTTCGCAGAGGCTTCCGCCTCTTTTTTAAGCACAGTTCTTAGTGCGTTAATGGGTCTCCCCAACTTCGCCCTTTCCGGTAGCAGTTGGAGAGTTGTACCGTGCCTCGCTAGTTCGTCCGCCCTGCAGTTTCCCATAACGTCTGAGTGGCCGGGGACCCAGACTACCTGGATGTTGAAATGGTCACTCATCTCATTAAGAGACGAGCGGCAACCCAACGCCACTCTAGACGTCAGAGAAACAGAACCCAGCGACTTGATTGCCGCCTGACTGTCCACATAAATTGCGATATCAGTCGAGGATACCACATTATGTTTCAACCAGTTCAGGACCTCTTCTATCGCTATCACCTCTGCCTGGTACACACTGCAGTGATCAGGGAGGCGAACTGCTATAACTACCTCTAGTTTATCACAGAAGACTCCAGCCCCTACTTTACCGTCTAGCTTGGAGCCATCTGTAAAAAACTGCAATGCTCCCGTTTCAGCTGCCAACCCGCTCCTCCAGGATTCCCTTGAAGGGCAGGTGGTTCCGAACCTTTTCTCGAAGCACAGAGTCGGTGTAACATAGTCAAGATTCGCCAGTTCTTTCCTCAGCGATCTGACTATCGTCGAGTGTCCTATTTGAAGACATTTCCACTGAGATATGGCTGATAGTCGAGTGGCCGTAATCGCCGCCATCTGCTTACCATAAATGTCCACGGAGAGAAGGTGAAACAAGACCTCTAAGGCACTTGTAGGCACTTGTTTCTAACCCATTACTACTTCTCAACCTGAAAGCGACCGAGAAATGACATCTCTCGCTCACTAAGTCTGAACCACAATAAGAAATATTGCACAGTCTCCGGATTCGAACCGACTAATTTCGACCAACTATGCGATGTTTGTTGCATTGTTTAGCAGGCATATTCCTTTCTCTTACGCCGCCTTGGTTATATTCATTCCTGTCCTTGAATATTCGTTTGTGTTACTTTCGAAATTCGGTAGATGACGTTCTTTAGTCTTCCAGTTCGACCATATCATCCTTTTGGTAATAGTTGAAATGAAAAATTTTCATCGGTATATATGAACGCAGAATAATTTTGTTTAGCCCAATCGCAGTGTGTGATTTCGAAATCCAATACAATTTTCTATTTTCCACTCAGACAAGCTGATCGCTCTCTCCATAAACAATGGTTGTTTCTCCTATCTGTTCGAAGTGTAAATCGATGCACCTTTTTCCTTGGAAGTTTCTTTTGGAAGTTTCCTTGGAGAAATTGGAATCCGATTTTCTTTTAATCTGTCCATAACGTGAAGCAAGCTGCTAGTTGCGCTGATTCCTCGTCGGTATTCAATATTTTTCCGCGTTCCAAACCAAACGTTTTCTTTTCAGTTTCCATCTGCAAAGCTCCAACACTTCCGCGGGCTGCTATTTTCTACTCAGATACAGCTGGCTACTCATTTGCTTAGATGAATGTGTTTTAATAGCTTTCAACTCATGCACTAACTCCGTTACTTTTTTTTCCTTGTTTTGAGTTCTATGATAAAACAGACCCTGTAATCGACAGAACCTGCATATGATAATCGCTGTGCCTTCGCTCTAAGGTTTTCATCAGCTTTTCGTAGCTCCACTCGGCCGTTGATAGGGTCTGCAAGATTTTGACTGTTGGTCCTTGCAATACCAATATAAGCTCATTCGACTTGTGCGATGCAGTTCAGTCGAAGGTGCGTTGTTTTAGTTTAGCAGGTGTTGCTGCTTGTATTAATTTCACTACGAAAATCGTTAAATGCTTGTATTTTGTTTGCGTAAAATTCTTGCAATTTTTGACCTCGACGTAAACTATTTTAGCTCTGAATGTATCCCGAAGGCCGCCAAATTCTTCTCCACTGAATTTTTCTCCACTCCACCGATCTGTTTTGACTTTTGGATGCTTATTTAAATAAATCTAATGGGAATGCCGTTTTTTGTGGTGCAATCTTTGATCACATGAACTTAACAGTCGAGTCGATCTTATCATGGGAAGAGTGGTCTCAATTGAAATATGCAGTCTCTTAAGAGATGATCGAACAATATGAGTGAGCCCCCTTTATGGTTTTACAAATCAAGAAAGTGCACATGATGTTAAAGTCTTCGAATTAACGTATGCGTAATTTGTATCTCCGATCTATGTAATAACTACGCATATATCAATGTGTAGCATATAACGTAATAACGAGTTAACGGCAACATTAATATGATAAGTAGTGTAAATATTTTCATTAGCAGGGATTCAAACCGAAATAAGCTTCGATCACTATATTGTAAATTTTGACTATGAAATTTGTTACACAATTTGCCTATAAATTTACACTTGTCATCACAGGCTCATCCTGAAGTTGATCAAACTTTACTCAATTTTTAACTCTCATCTTGGTTTTACTGCAGTAAGAGTTATCCTTCCATTTTTTTACGTTTAGTTTTAATTAGGCGCAGTGCGAACTTTCAGACTATTCTACCTTAGTCAGGACGGGTATCAAATGGTGGTATTTTCTCCTTTAATTTGGCAGAACATTTACTATTTTTAATCTATAGAACACGCAGAGTTCTGCAACATCTCTGCGGTGCTATATAGGCTGTTTAGATCCTTCGTAAGTCTAGAATTTGGTATTATTCGGATGGCACGCCGCGGAACACTATCCAGAAACGAGAGAGCGATGCCATATACTCCACCCTAAACCTAACAGAAATATTCTTTACACGGTCTAATAAAGGTTTTATTTGTCTGAAGCACCTGTTGAGATCTACAAAACCGTCTGAATCTATTGAGGAACCCGAGTTTACGTGAAGCTGATTTGGCCAATGCGATAATGTGTTCATTCCATTTTAAATTGTTTGCTAATCTGAACAATTTAGTGACAAAACAGATCCTTGAGTGACTCTGGCATTTGAGGAGTCTATCGTTGATGATCTCCCATTTAGCACAACCTTGATCTTTCGGTCTTTGAGAAATCTTGGAGTATATCAAACCCCACAGACGTTTGAACCAAGGTAGAGCGGCTGATGAGTGACGATGGGTAAGCTATCATCATCATTCTGAAAGCATGCGTCACATATACGGTATCACCTGGAAGTCCTATGTAATGAAGGTGAGTTTGTATCGGCCATAGACAAAGTAAGAATAGAAACCAATATTTTCCCTCCGTCTTTTCTAAAGGAAAGAGCGTAATTAGTTAGGCTCGGGTTAAACCCTCTTACAAAGTGTTTCGTCTTACGACAATTAGAGACTGAGTACATCAGCTTTAAATTCAATAGGTCAATGTTTTTAATTGTTTGTTTAACTATATGTGAAGACGCAAGGAACCAGAGGTTCAAGTTTTATCAAACACAAACGAGAAGCAGTTTTAGTAAGGAAGTCTGTTTCATTAGTCTAAATGGTAATTGTATTGTTTGTTGCTGTAATCTAAAGGGTTCAAAAATTACTTGCTGGTTTGATTATTGTTCAATGAGTTAAGGTTTACTATCGCTACAATAGAGCGCTACAAGAGATAAACCACTTTCTATGATTTGTTGAAATTGAAAAAATACAGAAGCCTATAATTAACCATGTCGATTTCTGGCGTAGCTCAGTTGTCAGCTACGTTGAAGATGTTCAAACTTTCCACATTTCTATGATCTAAATTTTTCAGACGACAGTTTCCTTGGAGAAAATCCGATTCAAATTATTTATAGTTTGAAGCAAGTTGTATACCCATGCTGGTTGTTGAACCAACGCTATTTATATTTATATAGCTCCATCTACAAAGCTTCAAGGAAATACTTGCACAGGTTATTTCTTTCCGCTGAGATAAAATTGGTTTCTCATTTGCACGAATAGAATTGATGAATTAGTCCGCCGCTAGCCGATCTCGGCGCTCATTGTATAGTTCGAGTAGGCCAAGTTCACTAGGTGGATGATAAACGAGTCCCTTTGTTTTCTTGTTTTGAGCTATCTGCCATTAGAGCCTGAATTTGATTATCGCCGTACCGTAACTGTAAGAGTTACCCGTTTTAGCTTGTCGATATCACCACAGAAATTGTAAAATTTTTTTGTTGTTTGCCTCTTAAGATTTTTAAATAAAAGAAAGTGCACAGGACGCTGGAGTGTTCGTTTTATATTTTTGGTAGAAGGAAAATGTCTTATGTAGTCGGTCGGAAGGTTTGGAATTTGTTAGTCAAGAGAAAAATAATTGGCGCTTGAGTGATCTATATTTGGAATAAGTGTAAGTTATACGCAACATCTGTCGTTGTGAGAATATTCGTTTAAGTGTAGATGGTGTCCGTACATAAGAACTAACAACAGAACATTTTGAGATTACCAAGAATTGATTTCCGGACTAAATTATGTTTGCCGTTTGAGCGATGTTTAGTATGAATTGCTTCTAGTATGGCCTTATTATTGAGTTTATATTTTTTATCTCTTGAGAGGATTTAAGGTCTTAAGATTAGAATTGGAGGACGGGATTGAGGAATTGATGTTTCGGTAGACACACTTAATCGATACTAGTTGGTGATCATCTATTGTTGACAAGTATTAATAATTGGAATAGGCTGGTTAACAGCCCTTATTTTGAACTATTGATTTTAGATTTTTGCGACCGACCGAATGGTGCAGTAGTTAAAGAGTGAGAGCGATAGGTACAGGGTCTGAATCTTAATACAGGATCCATGCATCGGTGTTGTTAAAGAACACATCTATTTCTTGTTGGAGTGCATAATTTATGGGCCAATCCATCTTTCATGTCAGTACTATATAGGCTGACGTTATCCGACGTAACTGGGACCTATAGCGGTATGTCCTCGATTTGGTTATAATTGCATAAAGCAGGACGTAAGTTGGACAGGTGTGTCCTAAACTTAAAAAAAAAATACGTAGATAGAAACAGACAGATAGATAGATTTTTGTAAAATAAGTAAGAGTCCTGTTTTCCATTTTGAGCACTAAAATCACCAAGTATTAGTATGTCACGTGATTTGAGGTACCGTTCAATAATTGATGGCAACAAAGTAACAATGTTGAACAATAGTTCTATTTCTAGGTCAGCTTATACATTTGCACTTGTTTATTATTTCTAATAACTACTTTAATCAGGATGTGTTTGGCCGTAATGCGGTGTCCATAACCGCAGCGTCCATTCAATTATAGGTTCCTATTGAACAGGATATGACTATTTTATGAATTCTTATCTTGGTTTATCAACTGCAGTGTTAAATCTTTCTCCATTACATATTGTGAAGCCAGACTATCTTCTTTTCCTCTTATCCTCGATTACTCGTTCAGATGTCATATCGAGCTTTAATACGAGTTTTTTAAGTTAAGTCTCTTCTACTTTAGGCAGTTTCAATCAGTTTACGAGTTGTTAAGTCTAATGGCTCGTTTGCTCTGGTTACATATTTCCAAAACGAATTTATGAATTTCAGCGGTACGGTTTTGCTAATAAGTAAGCTCCGCATTGCTCCAAGTGAGCCAAACTGGTCGGATGGGTATGAAACTTTACTTTAACTATTTATGGAAATACTAATCACATAGTGTTGTTAGAATTTATTCGAAATTAAACACAAGCAGTGTAAGTATACTCACTTACATCATTTGACCCATGTACGTTAATGCAGCCCTTATTCTTCAAGCCGGTATAATCGTATACTGGGCAATTGATAAAATCGGTACTCCTACGATAGGGGTCACCAACCGAATCATCCCGTCTGACATAATACTTACAATATCTGGTCAAACAAGAACACTGTAGGGTTAAAACTGCTTAAGGCTGTTCACAGCATGTAAACTAAAGTGAAAATGTGACAGTAAGAATTCTGCTTAAGAATATTCACAGATAATTTTGAAAACTTTTTGGTTGTACTTAATGGTAGCTTCTCAAGATTCCAAAAGTTATAACTCCGAAATAATTTCGGTCATTGAGGAACCTGTCAAAGGTTCTTCGGTTACTTCCAAGTAACCTTCAAACTACCAGACTAAATGCGTATTTTCATTCAACAGGTCGCTGAATCCGCAATGTTATTAGATAATGGATGAAAACAACTTGTGTTTGTCGGGTGTTAGACTCTGTGACGCGAAATTATGATTTGTTCTGCATGCGATAGTGCCACCTGTTCGATATTATTTATTTTACAAGAGTGCCCATGACGACAGATATAAATTGTTTTGCGAAGAGGTTTTCATAACAGTTTATGAAAAGGTTTTCAACATAGAGGTATAGTTAACTTATTGTTGGTGACTCTCCGAAACACTTTTAGGTGACTCTCCGAATCACAAGTAGGGTGACCTTACAATTGTCGTGATTTCCATTAAAAATTGGTGTGCTTGCGTTAAAATGGTATCAGTTTATCTGCGACATGAGTCTATTGACACCTCCTCATTTAGAGGAACTAAAATTATACCAGATCCAAAATCGTTTTGGTATATTACTCGGATACCTGTGTTAAGATGGACCGATTTTTTTGATTCAATTATTTGTATGTCTCCTCATTCAGTAACATACAACGTGTTTGAACCATTTAAACCCGTCTTACAGGAACTGGTGACCTAGATTGAAAGTTCGCTCAGTACTGAAGAAATTATGGGCACTTTTCTGGATATTATGGTAGCTTATGATTGTTCCGCATTCATTAGAATTACTCACGCCTGTGTCTATTTGGGCATTGGTACCACTATTGTTAAGCACATTTAGTTTATGCTTAAGTCCAGCGCTGTTTGAACGGAACTAACCTTGTCAGTATCTGTCAAAGTCAGCAAAGGTTGTTTTCAATCAGATAGGATTTCACCTTTGCTGTTGGTCATGGTCATTGTAGCAGTCTAGTTATATTGTACAGAGCTACATAGTGTCAATTGTTAAGCTTAATAATTCACGGATATAGTCTTGATAGGCTCTCAACATTCACTCTAAAGCTCATCTATACTTCGTACTGGTATATTTTATGCGACAGGATGATTCGTTTGAAGCTGCCTGGATTTCGATAGAGTTCATTCTTCAGTGTTTAGTTCCAGGTCAATTGGTAAGCTATCAGTTTTGGGTCAAACAACATCCAGTTTAAAAACAATACACTTTAAAGCTCTACCGTTGCCCTCCATTATGAAAGTATATATTCATTCATATAACCGATTACCCTGAACTACGCCATTTGATCACATTGATTGTTTCTTTCCAAGAAGATTAACATTATGCTTTATGAAAAATAATGTCTTTGTTTCGATATTTTAAGATCACAAATCTTTATCTCGAAGATGAAATTTATTTTATAAAACACCGCGTCATTATTTATTTAGTTGTGTGTACTTACCATTGGCATATCTCGTAATTTCTGTTTAAACGACATTTCAAAAACCAACACCATCTTAATTTTTTATAATAATAGTTCGTATATTGTTAAGTGTATATATGCATAAGCACAACCTGTGTCTATTTATAAGGTCATTTGGAAATACTTTGACTCATGCTGCGATGCGCATTATATGTGTGTGGTGTTTATTTGCTATTAAGCAGAATCGATTTGTTTCGAATCGATATGATTTAAATATATGTACAAGTACCCAAATGGTTTTGACGGCCGAACAAATGTTTGCTATGTATACTTTATAAAGAGTGTCCCATTAAATCTGAGCGCCTGAAAATATATAAAACAAATAAGTTGACCTCGAGACGCCTCACCACGTCTTCGAGATCGATTGTTGTGAGTGCATTTGTTTGTAGATCAAACCATAGTGTATCAACAGGTTGTATCGTCATCAACGACCTGAATTGATACCGAAACTACTTAGAGCGTCTTTTCTACTAGAGAAGTTCTGGAACATCATGATCGTCAATTTTCTGTTCATTTTTATTAAAACGCTAGCGAGGACCTACTATGTATGACTGTACACAGTGTTTGATGCTATATCTGTTTTATATCCTCTAGTGTTGGTTTCGATGAGTGAGTACCGCTCAAACCATTCCTCAAAGGCTTAAGATGTAATATCTCGATCACTAAAGATATAAAGAAGGCTGTTATGTCGAGATACAAATTGAACTACTAACCATCTCTTTGTGTTTAAGATGGCTTTACACCTTCAAAACCGAAACGGTCTCCTTCCGTAGTTCCGAAGTGTACGTGATCGCCATCTTCTTTTGTTTTCATATACTAACATTTGACGCATATCTCAATATTTTGATGGTAGAACTATCAGTTAGAAAGTGAAATCACTATATTCTCGAAAGCTTTCAAGTTTCATTATTTACTGCATGCAGCCAAAAAGGTAATTTCGGTTATAAAAAATTTACACTTAATAATGCATAGAGTCAATCCGGCCTGTCGCACTACTGGTGACAAATTTATGTTATCGAGTCATTTCCTCTTTAACGGCTTTTGCTGGGATTATTTCGCAAAATTATTCGATACGGTATATGGGAACCAATTTATGCAACGTTCTCTTCTTTGTTGTTCTGTTCATCTGATTGATAGATGTTTCGGGGTAAAAGAATTATTTCAGATCAACAAAACCAAAGAACCCAAGCATTTTTGCTATTAACGTTTACCAAACCTTATCCAGACGATCTCGCTGATGTATTTTCTGGTGGTTGTCACTTATTCACTGCAATTCGAAAATGGTTTGTACATTGAATTATTTAAACTGTTGTGGTGTTGTGATGCCAATAATCATTAATTGAATAATGAAGTCGTCTGGAAGTTTAGTAATTCATCCAAGAGTTTCGGAGGATTAAGGCTTCGATTTCTATAGAAACGCCTTCTACATTCATTTAAATGTTTTGACGGATAGCCAAACGTCACAACAGTCAGTATAAATTGTTGACTGGGAATCACTTAAAAATTTTGAGTGCGGTTGATCCAATCATAACTGATGTTCCACGGATAAGAGATTGGATATAGATGGGGGGAATTTGAATACTGGACACATTACGGACAGAACACGGCTGGTTGACTAATCATGTTCGTATTCCTAGTCGGCATGAACATCACAGTGTTGGTTTCATAGTGCTGCCAACAAATGGCTGGTTAGATATAGTAGTACCCATAAATGGCTGACTTCGGTCGATCGATAAACATTTACTGACAATTGGAGATCGTATTCGTGCAAGTCGACGAAAATAATGGTTGTAATTATGATTTAAAACAATTAAGTTTGAATCACAATACAATTCTTCCAGTTGTGCAATCCAATGTCATTTGTTACCGATTGCGAGCCGACCAACATTTAGAATTCATGTCACTTGCTTTATACTATCGTCAGTCAAATGATTACATATAAGATTCACTCAAAGTTCGTCGAAACGTGACTATACTTTTCGTTTATATCTGGTGGCCTTGAACCATAAGAAATGGAAAGTTGGAAGGAAATCTCTGAATCACCTTCAAGACCTCAAAGCATAGTGGAAGTTGTGCATGCTACACTCACTGTCACACTCAAGACGATGGTGAGGCTAATGCCACTTGATATTTAGAACAGAAGCTATAAAAGAAATTCGCTGGTGGGACAAACACAACACAATTAATCCAGTAATGGTGGATACAAGCCAAAATGGTGTTAGGTGGATAATCACATAATTGATATATGCTTGAGTATGAAATTGTGATGTTCAATTTTTGTTTTTGGAACAGTCTAAATTTAACACAAATATCGAGATTATCTGTTGAAACAATTTGATCATTTATTTAGTCAATGTGAAAATATTGTCATGAGTAATTTAATACGAACATTTTGCAGCCTAGCAAAAACCTTATCTCCCACTTTGGAAAAATGCTTGTTGAATTCGAGTGTACTTCAGAAGTGTTGCTTCAATTCGTTTTCATTATGGCCAAACTAGTTTGTCTCCTTTGTGTATTCATCTTGTTATCACAATTCGTTTGAATCATATTTTTGTCCTCAGATTGATCTACCTGGGGTGTTCAAACGTAATCTTATGTCGAATCAAGTACCAAATGTCTATTTTATGTCTATTGTAGTAGGGACAACGATTCTACTCACTATGGAAGCGTTTCAAGCAACATATTAACAATTCAATGAATCCAATTAACTCCTACTAATTCTGGTCAAATAAACATCTGGAAGTGTTATAGTGGTTCAATAAGTCTCTATGCTTGCCTTTGATTTGTTTATAATGTCTCATTGATAGATTTTCTAAAACTCGGGCTTAAGTACATGACTTAAGAATAAAATAAACTTAATAATTATCACCACAAATTAATAATGGTACTACAATAATCCATCGTAGCTGCTTTACGAAGATTGAATAATTTTTACAGAGGATTAGTACTGTAATCTGGATGATGCCGGGCTACACGTACTACCTTCTGATGTTGTTTGGAATAGCCACCGTTTAAGAGAAAATTACTGCTATTTGAGAGCATTACTTTATATGGGATCGGGATAAACTGCCGAGATCGTTGTATCTCCATCATCTCTTTACTACCTAGATTGCTTTAAGTGTGGTTCACCTACTGTTTCCTCAAACATGTTTGGTTGGTATATATAATAAGTATCTTGAATCGACTTTTCAGTCTGAATAGATGCAGACATCGACAGTTCCTTTAACGGTTCCATCAGGAGAGGTGCGTCAGACTAGTCTTATATTGCTTACCCAAAAACTGCCTTTGGAACTATGATCTTCAACAAGAACTACGGTCTTCCTAAACTGTGGCAGACGTACTTTGACTGTGGGTATTCATACTAGCCAAACAGTCGACGTATGAGGAAAACAAGAAAATATTAAGTACTTCCAATGGCCCAATATATATTCTTACCATTAAATTACTTTGTATCGTGGTTCCTTTTTGAGGATCGACTAACGGCCTTAAAGAAACTGGTGGATTTAATCAGTTTAAATGTTCTCTTTAGTGTATTTAAGTTTTGTATTAAGGTCGTTCCTCGTTGGTTACCTACCAGTAAGTATTCGTTTAGGGCACCCCTAATCCAATGAGTTGGATATCATAAGTCCAAATTGGTTTAATTATTGGTTGGTAGATCAGGCGTTTACAAACCAGGCTTAACATCAATGATATGATACATAAGGCCATCCTAAAACGAAGGTTTGCTCTTGCCTTGCAATCATACTTTTATTTTTTTGTGTACTGTACATGCCTGTACATAACCTATCTGACGGAGATTTAATAATTTTAAGAGATGATTAGTACGCAGTACCATACACGTAGACTACCTCCTGAGGTTGTACTGCCTATTTCTTTTGAAAAAAAGTACTGTTTATGCAGAAATTACTGCTCATTTGATAGCATCACTTTATATGGGATACATATATATATATATATATATATATATATATATATATATATAAACTCCTAAGATCGTCATATCTGCAGCTTCCGTGACACCCAAATTGAGTAAAGGGTTATTGGTTCACATACTGTATCCTCAAATAGGTTTGGTATAGGTAAATAATGAGTATCTTGAATCAAGTTTATACCCCGAATGTTGTCAGATATCGACAGTCTTTTTAAAGGGTTTCACCAGAAGAGTTGGATCATACCCGTCTTATATCGCTTATTCAAAATCTGCCTTGAAATGATTAACCAACAAATAACTCTGGTTTTTCTATACTATATGACAGACGTACTTCGAGAGTCTTGCGGGGTATTTGTACTAGATAAAAGTGATCGTAAGGAGAACTAATAACCGTTAAGCACTTCCTACATCCTAACCTGCATATATCTACTCACCACTGAATTACTTTGCATCGTGGTTTTGAGGATCAACGAACTATCTTGAAGATACCACAGATTTAGGCCTTCATTCAACGAAGAAATAGATTCCGGAACTAAAACATCCATTTAGAAAGGAAGCGAACACCATCATGGATTTTTTGTATATAAAAGATACCCAAGCTTCTAGACAAAAATGTTGGTGAACAGTTCGCTCGTTCTTTTGGTTCGAATAGAACCGTTATTTCTACATACTTTATACTACGATCTAGTGAGGGTATTTATAATCAATTGCTTTTAAAGCAGTAATGTTCCAGTCAATTGCACTTATAGCAGCATTCAACCATGCTGCTAGAAAGGAAGGAACGGAAATCCTCATGAGCGCTGTGCCGAACTGTTACCGACTTCAACCCCACCCTCCGCTCCTCCACACGACCGGGATCGTAAAATTTGCATAACTTAAGGCGTTGCATGTCCGTGTTCTTATCAATTTATGTTGTTAACTTCATGTTGTTTCATTTTTTGACGTATTGTCATCATTTTCATGGTATAAATGGTGATCCAATTTCGCTCCTCCGACAGCATTTTAGGGATAATATTTTCCGTTGTCAGCTGACCTACGTTATCAGTATACTCACGACGTTCCCGCTCCCATCGTTCACAGTGAAAAATATTATGTTTTGTTGTATCTTGTTCATCACAGTAGAAATAATAGGGCCTTTCTTTAATTTGCACTTTAAAGAAAAAGCTGTTGAAAACAGTCATGGTCAAATAGGAATTGCCTTAGGTGGGAGTTGATTTTACTATATGCTAACGCTCCAGCCACTCTTTAACTTAAGGAATCAGTTGTCTTGTCCACAACGCAGTGTCTGCGTTCTCCCATCGTTTCTGCCATTCATGGTAGATATTCTGAAGGCTGCCTCTTTCGATATTGTAGTATAAGCACTACATACCCGGAGTGCAATAGTTCGTTGCACGCGCTTCAGTTGACTACGGGCATTTGTGTTTCGACTTCATTCGTTACGTTTAATTAACCAACCATAATTGGTCGATAGGGTGAACGGAGCACTACCTTATAATAATTGATGTTTTGTTCTTTTTTGTACATTATAGTCATAGTCTGGTTTGACATCTTACGAACGTCGCACCGATCATTATAATAATTATTGTTTGTTAGACCAAAATAAATACATACAGTCCACTGCCATATTTGCTGTTTATCAAAAAGCCAAGAACACGGTACTTCGAACTGGATAGCCAATTTCGGCTAGTTAATACTCACTCCGTTTGTTGATTCTAACGGTATCTTACGTGTTGGGGGCGCATTGAAGAATACAGCATCTCATATAATGCAAAGCATCCAATCATCTTGGACAAGAGCAGTCGTTTCACCGAAATGTTAGTAAAGTCACTGCACGAGATTCATTTGCATCCTAGTTCTCATCTGTTGTTGTATATTTTACGACAAAACTATTGGATTATTGGTGGAAATCAGCTCATTTAAAAGACTTCAAATGGATGTCTGTCATGCTATCGGTACAAGCAAATCCAATCCACACAACAGATGGGTAAATTGACAGCCGTTCAAATCAAGCGACCGTTTTTAGCTGCTGGTGTTGATTTTACCGATCCGGTTTTAGTTTCCACGCGGAAAGGTAGAGGAGCAAGTTCAACTAAGGCATACATAACAGTTTTCGTGTGTCTTACTGTAAAGGCGTTGCATATAGAGCTTGTGAGTGATCTCACCGCCGATGCATTCATTACCGCCTTACAACGTTTTATAGCAAGACGGGGGAATCCAGCAAACATCTACTTTGACAACGGTGCCAATTTGGTTGGTGCACAGCGAAAGATTCATCATTGGTATGACGTACTCAATAAGCATCAACTAGAAATCAACAACTTTCTAGCGGGAAACCAAATTACTTGGCACTTCATTCCACCTGAATCTCCTCACTTCGGCGGTATATGGGAGGCGTTGGTTAAGTCGGTGAAGGGTCATCTAAAACGAGTGATTGGAGAATCTAGACTTACGTTTGACGAGTATGCAACCCTGCTGTCTCAAATTGAAGCAGTTTTGAACTCTCGCCCGCTAACTCTATTGGAACATCAAGATAACTCAGGATGCGATTTTTTGACACCAGGCTATTTTCTGCTAGGAGGACCCCTAACAATATTCGCTGAATGTGGTCTTGAGATTAAGTTGACCCTTAACCAAAGATGGCAATTAATTCAAGATATGCTGATTGGGTTTTGGCGTCGTTGGCACAACGAGTATCTAACAAGCCTACAACAACGAACGAAGTGGCAGATGAAGCGCCAGAATTATAAGATCAACGATCTTGTATTGTTACGTGACACAAATCAACTCCCAGCCAGTTGGAGAAGAGGTCGCATCACGGAGATATATCCTGGTTCAGATGGGTTAGTCCGAGTGGTCAACGTTAAAACTGAGAGAGGCACTTACAAAAGACCGATTTGTAAAATCTGTCCGTTATTTATATCTTAATTATCATGTTTATTAACTTTTTATTCATTGTTGTTGCAATAACACCAATTGTACTTAGAAGTAGTGCATGATTCAGCTTTTCTTTAATGGATGAAAAAGGAATTTCGATTAGAAGATGTAATCTTTTCCATCCCTCTACGGGGGAGTATGTTATGTAACATTATAATGTTCGGTGCGACTTTCGCAAGATGTCAAACAACACTGACTACGATGTACAAAAAAGAACAAAACATTAACTATTATAAGGTAGGGCTAGGTTTACCCTATCGACCAATTATGGTCGGTTAATTAAACGTAACGAATGAAGTCGAAACAGTGTCCAATGCTCGGAGTCATACGGATATCGCATACAACTGATTGATGTGCTTGCCGAGGAGAGCAATTTCCTCTTACTTGCGCTCGGTCCGTCAGTGCTGGCCATTAAACGAATAAGGCCAGTTGTTGTTCTATTCGCCGTTACCGTCGTTTGTGTCATGTGCTCTTGGAAGCTTGTTGATGGTCCAGCCATACCCCCATTTACTTAATTTTTGCTGTTGGTACTATTCTTATTCCTCCTATGTTGAATTCTATAGGTGACAGCATCTACCTACCTGCCATTACAACTGCCTCGATCTTTTCCGGCACCAACTGCAGGCGATGAGTGCAGAGCCATTTGGAAATGGCTTCAACTGAAATTTCTACTTGCTGTAAAAGTATAGTTGTTAATATATACGCCTATATATAAATATATATATATATATATATATATATATATATATATATATATATATATATATATATATATATATATATATATATATATATATATAAATAAATATATATATATATATATATATATATATATATATATATATATATATATATAAATATATATATATATATATATATATATATATATATATATATATATATATATATATATATATATATAAATATATATATATGGTATGATGATCGTATGGAAATACCAATTTCTAATGATTTATGTAATTAGTTTAAGGCAATTATATGTATCGACCACGTGATATGGACAATTGTTGTATGTAGCTAGCCGGATTCGCATATATACAGTGTTTATATACCGAATTACGTTCACTATAATAATTGATAGTTTCAAACATCTGCGATATGTGTATTAGCAGCCATTGTTCGAAGATAGATTTCTTTCGGTATTGTGAAAGTTTCTTAAACAAATTTGATAAATAATAATTTAAGCCGAAATTCATCTAACGTATAAATTTTAACATATTCGATTTGAAGATGTGAATGAAAGTTTCGATGCACCAAACCGTTGACCCATCTCAAATCTTATAAAACAAAAATCATTCTGATTCATATACCGCAGTATTGTGTAATTGTACATAAACTGATCGTGGAAATTTGGATGCGTCACAAAGCAATTATAACACCTTTCATTCATTTGTGAACGAAACAAACATATGTTGTATGCGCGCATAAACATAATATATGTTAATGAATGGAACATATGATTTCCGCGGTTTCCATTACATTTGTATCAATAAGCGTACATACACAGCTTACGTATATAAATGTGTATGTATAGTTATGATCGACGTTGATTTCATACTTACAACATAAGAAAACATAAAATTTAAATCGATACAAGGCAAACCAGTTTCTCTTGAATAATTCAACCAAAACACAAAATCGTAGTAAAAATTAGGTCTTTACGTCTCGCATCTCGCAAAACTATTTAACCTACACGTACATATAAACGAAGCGTCTCATCGCGAAGATCTTCGCGATCGTTTGATGAGAGCCGAGAATCAAGACAATAAGACAATCGTCTTCCCCCGCCTATAGTGTCACAACAATATGAGTTCACATCTAACATACCTTCGGTATGCGCTGACGGCTGTATGCATACCGTATAAATTTTGTTCTGCTACCTTTAAGTTTTACCCAGTAAATCGAAACTAACAAGAAATGCCGATTATATAAGTCAGTTGTTGTGTTAAGTAAGACAATTTTACTTTTAATTTTAATTTGTAGAAAGAGAAATAAGAAGAAAAATTATGAAATTTCTTAAGACATAGCTATGTACATACCTTGTGTTGCATATACAAAAAAGTTGTTTTTGTTGTCGTTTTTTTTACGTTGTTTTAAGCGTTTACCTTTCATTTCCCCATCTTATATGAGTCGAGTTTTGTAAATTGCAATTGATGGTGAGATATTGTGATGACTCAGTGTTGCTGGGCAGTTCAAAGGTGTTGGGATACAACTGACCAGCGAACTACCAGAGATTGTCGTGGAGGTCGACTTAATCTTGTTAAATAGCTGGGGTAAGTCCACCTAACAATATCAACAAAAGCAAAACTCGGATACCACCAACATTATAACAAATCCCCGCTACACAGTGGAGATGACCATGGAAATCTTGGAGTTGGTTTCCTCATCGGGCCAATAGAACAATAATGTTGTGATGGACTTCCAAGCAGTCGATAATATAATATGGATAGGCATCGCGCTTGCACCTGAGATTAGCTAACTGGTCAATGGTCTTCTGTGTTCATGTGTTCAACGAAATTCGTAGACAGTGACTGTTATCTGGTCACTGCAAAGCTACGACGGAAATTTTCGTACAAGTCAGATTAGACAGTGAAGGTCTGATAAATGAAGAAACGCAACGAAAATAGCAAGATCTTGTCAGCAATAGCATGTTGCGATTCAATTTCCAATCTGATGAAGTGAACAAAGTCTGGGAAGTATTGAAAACCTCGGTTGTCGATGCTGCCCAGCAAAATCTCGGTATAGTGAAAACTACGCCCAAAAATGATTGATTTGATGAGAAGTGTTGTCTTGCGGTTGAGCAAAGAAATATGTCCCACAATGAAGCGCAGACCCGGTTAACCATTGCAAGAAAAAACAAAGCAGTCCTTGCTAGGAGGACAGCTCTACGCTTTTGTAGACAAAAGAAGCGCGAATGGTGGAAGGCTAAGGTCTTAAGAGTACAACAACTCAGCAATGAGCACCGTTTGCTTGTTTTTTAAAGGAATCACAGAATTGCACCATACCTAAGACCTCGGTCAACTGCCACTCAGTACTCGATACATGGCGTGAACATTTTTCTGACCTACTTGATGTTCCACTTGCATCACATTCATAAGGTGTATTGGAATATCCTCTAATACAGACCGGAGAGATGTTCATTAACGATCCATCCTATGAGGAATTCACCCTGGTCCTGAAGAGATTAAAAAAAACAAGTTCACCAGGATTCAGAGCTCTTGATATACGGAGAGGTAACTGTTTTTTTGTGGAACTGTGTTTTCGACCTACATTGCAAAATGGAGTTATACCTGACGAATGTTAATTGGCCGCGTTATGCCTATAATATTCAAATGCGAGAATTATCGCGGTATAGCTCTCTTCTGCTCAGCAAACAAGTAACTGTCATACATTATCTTGGAAAAAATTTCTCTTTGGCGGATTCCGCCCAATTCGATCAGTTACTGATCAAGTTTTTTCGCTAAGGATGATTCTTTCCAAGTATATTATGAAACATCTCGCGATGTTAAAATCGCTGCGTTAAAGTTGAGAACAATCAATCGAGAATTTTTCCAATTATTTCTAATGTTTGACAAGAGATACTTGACCCACTGGTTCAGCTTCCGTTGGTCTCAAAATTAACAAGTCCAAAAACAACGCAATTGATTTCAGTAGAGTTAACCACACGTTAGAAGGAGTAATGAGATTCAAATATCTTGGATCTCTCATTACTCACGATAATAGTCTGAGAGAGGATATCAAGGTACGCCTTGCCGCTGGCACTCGGTTTTTTTATCCTCTACGTATACTGTAATCAAATGTGTTGCCTATGTTAGTAAGCTGATATTGACCCTGTATGGAGTGTTGATCCTGTATGGATGTGAGAGTTCGACCTTGACAGAGAAGTACAAAATGTGGCTTCTTACATTCGAGAGGATGATATATAGTTCAAATTGCGACGTTCATGGCACATATCGAGTTCTTTTCAATCACAAGATCAGGAATTTAATGCGAATTTCTGGTATCGTGCGTGATATAAACGGACAGCGAGTACGCTGGCTCGGTTACGTTCTGCGGGCTGGCATCTTCTTATTGTTTGCCGCAATATGAAGAGCTGGCTCGTGATTGAAACCGATGGAGTCGGATTGTCGACAAGGTACGGGCCAAAAATAAAGTGTTTTTTTTCAGACATACATCTCGGATAGAAAATCAAAGTGTATTCCGTGGCACGATACTAACCTGTGAATATGTACTTATACTTGTGTTGTGACTTCATTTTTAGAATTATTTCTTTGAAAACACAGTATGTTCAAACTTTTATCGATCAGTTGGCTTCTATAATCAAGCATGTTTGGTTAGAAGGATTTCGTTTGCACAATGGCTTTTGAGCAACCATTTTTGGTAACAAGAGAGTATGAGCGCAGGTATCCATATAAAATTAAATCTTTTGCATTCAGTTCAATCGGAAGGAGGTTAAAACTTTTAAAGTTGCTATCTACGAGGCATCCAGCTTATTTGAAGTGACCACACCGCATTGAGAAATCCTAAAGCGATAAACCAGCGATGGATCGTATATTGCAATGAATATGATTCGAGATTTCTGCCCACCCAAATGTATGGGCAGTATCTATGTACATGGCAAGTTAAATAAAAGCCTATATTATGTAACCGATTATAACTAATCGGTCATAGGTAGGTTTTTCTCGTTAAATTTTAGGAATCTGAGCCACTGTTGTCTTACAACGGTTATGTAACAGACCTGACGTCGTTAATGATAATTAGAGGACTCAGTTGAGGAGACTCAGTATAAGTATTTCGGAATTGTCATACGTAACTCTTAACCATAAGTTAGAATCATCTTTAAAATGAGTTTACTTAAATGGCACAGTTAGACAACATAGTCCATATATGTATAACCAGATTCTTACGTTTTTGATACATAAATAGCTTTCTCGATCGATTAAAATGTTAAAATGGTTCCATGATCGTAAATTATTAGTCCATTCGCGACCTTGGTTGGTATACGAGATAATCTATGAAATTTTTTTGAAACCATTGATGAAACGATGAATAACCTGAACATTTTTCGGAATCATCTCATCACACAGGCTGTGCGTGCTTTAGTGGAAAAATTGGAGTCAAAATATACACTATTGGTAGTTCATATACCATGATCAAAGAGTACTCCACAGTATGCCAACCAAAAGGCAGCTTTACATATTCAATTTGGCTAAACATTGAATAAAGTTAGTTTTGAGATCGAGTGTTATATGTTGACGTTAAAACCATCAGTTGTTAACGTTCAAACCATCAGCGTTTCATTTTAATGCCATTTCAGCCTATCCTCTTCCATTTTTAAGGCCATCCATCATAAATTGATGTGATAATCATCAAAGTATTCCTATACGTCAATGATGTCTCAGATAGCAGTGCTTTACGGAGTTGAACGATTATGCTCATCATCGAAAAAAAACAACCAACTGACATTTTAATATAATTCAACCCTTCATTAATAGACATTTTTGGAACGTCAAGATCAAAATACGGGCATACCTTCCTAAAATTTGTGTATATGAATGAAAGATTTTGAATGACCCATCGTATAGGCGTAAGAACAAAATTATTGTTTGAGACTATAACAACGAGTGACAAGGCACACCGTTTACATTACCAACCATCGAGCAGGATTGGACTCACAATTATAGAATTGTTTACGCCATATAACGTTGATTAAACCGTTATGAGAAAGTTTCGGGAATCAAACTGAATAGCATTATCCAAATTTCGAAAGAGGACATGCATAACTTGAAATTAGCATATCACGAAGATCTATACATTTGATTTACATTTCTTGAGGGTCTTAAAACCTTTAGGATTCAAATGTAAGACGATCTAATATGACAATATTTAACTCATATTCACCTACACTTGTTTCGTCTGGTGGCTAATGACCGAGGTGATAAATGCGCAGGTCTCATTTCATAAAGCTTAACGCATAGTTTGCATTGGAATTACTGGATCAATGTGAGCATGTCTGACTGCGACCATGGATACAGGATGTTTCCACAATAATTGGAAGAAGAGTCAATGATGGAACTCGTTTGACATGCCTTGGTCGTTTCGACGTGCCTGGGGATGAAAACTACCATATTTCAAGTAGAAATGTATATAAGGCTCTGAGATATGACTTTGGTTAACGAAAGTCCTAAATGTGCCAAATACAGTCGGGTTAATTATGGGCTTGAACTATTGAAATATTATAACGTAAGTGGGAACCAAAACCGCTTTCAATTTTGATATCTGAGTATCGCTTAGCTTCATACAGTACTTTAGGCCTGACATGGAAGTTGGAAAGGTCTATAAGTCAAACAGGTGTATATTTATCTTCGGGTTCTTCATTTACTATGAACCGGTTATGCTTTTAGTACAAAACTCTTTTGTTAAACTGTAAGTAAAATGTTCTATTACTTAAAAGCTATTAAGAATTTCAAAACTTGAATTTAAATGTTATTTTATGCGAAATATCATTAATTTGAAATCTGCACCACAGCATCCCAAGTTCAACTTCTATAATTAATTATAATTGGTATTCCAAAATGATTTCATCGAATGATCACACAAACCATTATTCAAAGATGTATTGTCTAGTTTGAAATGGCCATCAAAATTGCAAATTGTACGAAGATGTCGTAGATTTCAACATCATTCTCTTCTCTTCTAGTCCTGTGAAGGAACTTTTTTTTTTCTCCATTTTTCACCTTCTTATTTTTGTTAATAATAGCTAGTGTAAAAAATGACTCCTTTAAGGCGTCAGTCTTGAAATTTGAATTTCGGGATTTGCTCGCTAACCGTCAGTCGCTTTCTTCTCATCCTGTGAGCTAGATCTCGTTTTTCGAACTAAATTCCACCAGTTTTGTTTATCACAGTCCTTAGTATTTCTTGAATCTGTACAAAATGCTGAACTGAAATCTCTGTAGAGGAGCCAAGCTGGGAGAATACTTTACACATTCAAACCACATGCAGTGGTTAAAGCTACATCCGTTGAGGTGGGAGGTACCGGGTTTGAATCCCAATCCGGGGCAAGATGCAAAAAGGAAGGTTCGATCGATAGTGTGAATGATCACATCTGGATCCCCTGTTGAGCTTAAATTCCATGGGCCGTTCCATCGTCCATGTCATACTATAGACTGACATGGAGCTATGCAGTGCGCAGATGGTTCTACGTAAATCGAACCTATAGCCGCACATAAAGTGGTATCACAACGGACCTTCGCCGGTCTAAGTGCAGCTACCCGCAACAAAAAAATGTAACATTTTGCATTTTGATTAGAAATGGGATTCGAAGCCTTTTAACTCTATTCATTTGGATTACGGCAATAAAACTCGCAAGTATAGATAATTAGATAACAACCTAATGGTGCACCGATTCAGGACTAATGGGCCAACTTTTAAAAGATATGACGTAAGATTAGGAAGCAGAAACAAATGAAAGGCCTTTATGTACAAAGGATATTAGGTATAAGACGAAGATCTTACTTAAAACAAAAGGGAAATCCCAGTAAGATTGACTAATACCAATTGGAAATGTTTAAGTGATATGTTGAAACAAAATATCAATCTTAAAGTAACAATAAGAAAATATTTAACCAAGTTTGGCATAAGGGATTGGAGAGCAAACTCTATGAACTCTTACCAAGTTGCTTATGTCTGTAGATGTTGTGATAGTGAGGACATGGCTAAACGTAGCGTATAAAAAATATATTTAAAAGTAGGTGTGAAGTATCCACAAACAAAAAATTGCTTTTATACATTTCTTGAAATGGGTTGGACCAAATGGGTTGGACGTACGATATTCAGCTTTAAGATTGGACCAAAAAAACGAGTACACACAACATGATACCATTTTTAACTATGTCTTGTTCTCAAGCAACTTACGTCTTCAACTATCAAATTTTGCCATATGCTTAACCATGTTCATCCTGTTTCCTTAATAATTCGAGATAATCTGCTTTTGTAAATGATTGGGCTTACTTCAATACACAATACACTAGGTGACAGTAGGACTGAATTGGTTTTATATTTCAACTTATTGCAGTGTTGTTCTTGAGGCGTTCAGAAGCCAGTAAGGAATATTGTTTTTCATCGGTCACGTTTGTTTCATCCATTGTGATATCACTTCCTAAACCGAACGTTCTTAATCCCAAAATTTCTTCAAATTCATATTTAATCAGTCTAAAAAGTGGACTGTCACATAGGTTTCGATGTTATGGGACACGATATGTGTGTTATGCAAAGCACACAATGCCCAGGCAATCACATTGCCCACGTATTTACAAGTAACTAAGGGAAACCCTCTGAGTGAGATTGATATTTCTAGGCCATCAGTTATAGACGGAAAGACTTCCTACTTCTTGGAACTCTAAAGTCCTGCGTCGAGTGAAAAGAACCAGTTCAGTTTGCTTAAGAGTAACTGACAGCCCTGATCATAAAACAAGGTCACCACTATATAAGTCACCATTTGCAAAAGAACACGGATAGAGTGCCTTCATGTATTTACCTATATGTCATATATAATGTCAGTGATAACTATATGTCATCGGCGTCCAATCTCTACAAGCACCCACAAAATTGGAGCCTAATCCACTTTATAGAATATCTTTCGGATGGTAGACGTATTTCTTCCTTAATTCACATTTAATTATCTTTGATCCTATAAGGATGACACTTAACCACTTTACAAGATGAAATTTCTCATGGTTGCAGAGATCATGGTACTGAAAGAGGCATTGTCAAACTCATCATCAATGTTCATGAAAAGCTATTATCTTCCTTGTATGGGAATGGTTTGTTCTTTGGAATGTGAAATTCTTTCTTCCGTATTTAAATTTTCACGTTTCAAAAACTGCACCACCCCAACGTTTAACTAACAAACTAACGAAATGGGTTCTCTATAGAAACATAGTAGATGTAAATTGTCATCTGGATGTCCCACTTCGCACACCAGAAGATATTGATGCCGCGATAGAAAATTTAAGACAAATAATGGAAATGGCTGCAAAAAAAGCTACTCCGGAGATCAAAAATTCAGAAAAAAGTAATAAGCTTACAAGTAACATTCAAAAGTTATTGGCAGAGAAGCGGGCAATACGGCGGCTATGGCAGCTTCACCAATCTCCTTTGCATAAATGGAAATTAAATAGAGCTATTAAAGCTCTGAGAGAAGCAATACGGGAAGAAAAAAATGTAGGAATACAGAATTACCTTAGTGAGCTCACAGCGACAGAAAAAACAGATTACTCAATGTGGAAGGCAGCAAGAAATTTAAAAAGGCCAGAGCTATCAAACCCACCGATAAGGAAACCAGATGGTCACTGGGCCAGAAGTGACTTAGAAAAGGCTATCGCTTTCTCTAACCATCTACAAAAAGTGTTCACCCCAAACGAACAAAATAATGACTGCGGACTACCACAGCTTACGAGGGACGAGTCGAACCCAAATCCATTAAAATTTAAATGGAAATGCGTTAAAACGGTTATCAAAACCTGCATAAATCCTAAGAAAGCGTCAGGCCATGATCTAATAACTGGAAAAATGATAAAAGAATTACCAGATAGATGTATAAAATACATAACATATATTTTTAACGCGATTATGAGATGTGGATACTTTCCCCAAAAATGGAAAATATCTCAAATTATCATGATTCCAAAGCCAGGTAAAAACGAAACCCTAGTCTCGTCGTACAGGCCAATAAGTCTACTCCCGATAATTTCGAAGCTTTTTGAAAAGATGTTACTACAAGAACTAATACCTATATTATCGGAGGGTCGCATTATACCAGATCACCAATTTGGATTTAGAGAGCAGCACGGCACAATAGAATAGGTGCACAGAATTGTAAATACAATTAAGCTTTCCTTAGAAGAAAAGAAATATTGCTCGGCAGTTTTCTTGGATATTGCGCAAGCTTTCGACAAAGTATGACACGAAGGATTAAATTACAAAATTAAAACTCTTCTGCCTAGACAATTTCATGCAATTCTTCAAAACTACTTAGCCCAAAGGATGTTCCAGGTGAAACAAAATACGAATACTACTGATTTAACCGAGATAAAGGCAGGAGTACCGCAAGGTAGCGTATTGGGACCTGTGCTATACTTGTTATTCACAGCTGACTTACCAATAACTGAAAAAATTATAACTTCAACTTTTGCTGATGACACAGCCATATGGTTTTCACACAAAAATCCTCAAACAGCATCGAGAGAATTACAAGAACATCTGCACAAAGTAGAAGATTGGAAAAACTTGGCGAATAAGGACGAATGAATGTAAATCAACACATGTAACATTCACACTGAATAAACGTACATGTCCGGCAGTAAAATTAAACAATATCACAATTCCTCAACAAACAAACGTAAAATATCTCGGTCTTCATCTCGATAGAAGATTGACATGGAAAAAGCACATCGAAACAAAACGTCATCAATTAAAAATAAAATTTTCGAAAATGCATTGGATGATCGGAAGAAAATCGAAACTCTCTCTAGACTGCAAGGTTCTACTATACAAAGCGATCCTAATCCCCATATGGACATATGGTATCCAACTATGGGGCTCAACTAGTGCATCAAATATAGATATCGTACAAAGAACGCAAGCGAAGATACTTCGTAGCATTACAAATGCCCCATGGTATATTCGAAACAGCAACATCCATAGAGACCTAGGAATCAAAACTGTTAAAGAGACAATAAAATCATGCAGCCTAAAATATCAACTGAAACTGGAATCACATCCTAATGAATTGGCTAGAGAGCTACTAAGGCAACCGAAATACAAACGGCTTTGCAGAACAGATCCTTTAGATTTAATAAACTAAAAATATAATCTAATAATTACACATTTCACGCATGTTGAGCTAACACACTAAAACTAATTAGCAATATAATTTAAAAATAATAATGCATACTGATATTAAGTATTAACATTGGTTAAGGCTTAAGTTAAAAAATTATAGTTTTTAAGAATTTCACACTTCTTGTTAGTTTCGTTAAAAGAAAGATTCAAGAATAAAGCCAATGACAATTGTTACAAAAAAAAAAAAAACGTTTGAGCTTACAAAGTTTATTACATTCTCTATGGCTTCTTGACTTGTATTCGTGTCTTATCTAGCTTACGAGAGCTCATTAACCTCTATATATTTCCACAGAGAACTGTCTTAATTTAGTTAGGAATTTGCTAGGTGTCTCACCGTGTTTCACAAAGTCCTACTTTCTTTGAATTTTTATTAATTTGCAACTTCTGATAAAATACGAAGGTTGAAGTGACTTATTGAGATAGATTGATATAGTTTCTAATTTGTGTTTTTTGGGTCATTAAAATTTTTAACCACAGCTTTGTTTACACTTAGAGAAAAAAGTAACAAACATCGGAGAAAGCTATTTCAGACCTTTCAATTTAAGACTTTTCCTTTGGGCTTCGTTAGTCACGAGTAATGCCATTTACTTATTTTTTTCAATTTGTCCAAAATGGTGGTTATTACCCACATGATTGAGCAATATTTGCGGTTTGTGTAGGTCTGTGCCTTTAATATACTCCTGAGTGGTTGGATACAACTCTCAATTTGGCAGAGAACGCGAGACTCTCACAACTCATACTCTGTTACAAGGTCACAGCAACATAAATAGGAGTCTCTAATTGCTAAACTCTGCAGCATCATATTTTTGAATCAAGAGTCATGTTTAAATTTTGTGTAGGTTGTTGGATTCTTTCAATTTTTATCAGTATGACACCATTGATATACATTTACGTTTACGTTTAGTATACATTTACAGATCCACCCGTAATATCTTCCAAAACTGCTGAATATCTACATTAGGTAGAGATACAATATTTTCTGTAGGGCAACCTGATTATAAACCATTTACTGAATTTGAAGAAGTTACCATAGGCCATCATTTTTTGCCATGGGCCATCTTTGTTATTTTCATTTCTGGAGTTCTCGGCAGTGCCATATATTTTTTATTGTGAACGATAGCTTCTGTTTCTATCTGATTTGCCTTGTGCAAAAGTCTCTTCAATTATTCAAGCACTTGCCAGTCTTTGCTTCTTTTGGCCGAAACACATCGGCGTTCAACTTATTCGTACAGTATTGGTAATCTGTATTTTTCTCTGATCTTAACCGCTGACTGTCGTTTTTAAAATTCTGATTTAGTACTGCGCAAAAGCTATAATATCCAGTATCGTCAGACTAATATTTGATCCTCAGAAAAGAGCAACCAACAGCATATATGACCACTATAGGCATGGACATATAGAAGGAAGAGGGCAGTCACATAAATGTCGCATAATATCGGTCACAAAGCACACATTTTCCAGAAAATCATATCTTTGCAAGTGGCTCATAGGTTTCACTCCGACTCCGGTTATAGTTCTAGCCAATCTAATAAGGGCAGCACAGAGACTAAGTGTGATGAGAAAGCAAAGAGAATGAAACTCTTGCTGCAGTAGAAAGTTCTGCGTCTAATTAATCATAAAACTATGTCACAACTATATTAATCACCATTTTCATGTGAGCACGTGCTATCCGTGTATAAACTTAAAAAAATTTTGGTGATATCATCCGCCAATCCTGACAATAAAAGCCGTTGTCATTGAGTTAGACTATCAGTGAGCTAATAACAAGCCACCATTAAATCGGATACAAAACTTCATCTTGCTGTGTTCCTAACGGGATTAAGTAGTTTCACCACTATCTAAATTGGCAGAGGATTGCTTATGGTCCTAATGATAACTTTACAAGATGAAATGTCTTTCAGCTCAAGGGATCAGAGCACTGAAGACGTTTTTGACACTCAACATCGATGTTCAGCACTGCTCCCACTGCAAATTATTTATCGTAAATTTTACAAAAATTTTTATTCAAAGTATTGCCCATCGCTACCCACTACTTTTTTCCATTTTTCTGGCAATTTATGGATTCATCCCAGAAAAACTGTGCCGACTTGGTGGCCAAAACCGAATCGAGCCAATTTTCGATATCTTGAATTAAAGTGAAGCTTATTCCTGATAGATCATTCTGCATGGATCGAAATAGGTGGTAACCGGAAGCAATTTCTGGGCGATAACGCGGGTGAGGCAGAATTTCCCAACCGTTATTCTCTAGTAATTTTTGACCGGCGTCGCAATTAGTGGCCGAGCGTTAACGTGGTGGAAAATGATTGACTCGTGCCTGGTCGAATACGTTGGCCGTTCGGCCTGGATTTTCTACTTCAATTGGATTAAGTGTTGACGATAAAGTTGGGCATTCATGGTTTGACCACTTGGCAAAAGATCATAGTGGGTCACACCTAGCTTGTCCCACCAAGTGCACAGCTTGACCTAAGCCCCGTGAATATTCGGCTTTGGTGAAGATGGTCCGGCCTCGCCTTTCTTGACATGCGGTGTTTGTGATTATCGTGATGGATCCATTTTTGATTGCCAGTGACAATACGATGCAAAAACGAATTCTTTTTGTGGCGCTCGAGCAGCATTTCGGACATGCAAAACCGTCTTTCTGCGTCTCTTGGCTTCAACTCGTACATGGCACCCAATTTACCATCTTTTGGATGAATTCCAAGGCTTTCAAACGTCTGGAAATTGTTGCTTGAATTGTTGCAACTCGAAATGATTCTGTAAGTTCTTTTTACGTTTGACATAAATCTTGATCGAGTAATGATTCCAATACTTCATCATCAAACTTCTTCGGCTGACCAGGACGCTCTTTCTCCTTGATGTCAAAATCCCCACTTTTGAAGCGACTCAACCAATTAAAGCACTGTATTTTTTGCAAGAGCAGGTTCACCACTGACTCAAGTGACTCAACAAAACTTCCAGCAAATTTTTCACAAATTTGATAAATCCATCGTTGAAATCGGATGGATGAGCGGAGCACAATCAAAACAAAAACTTTAAGCTGATTTTGACGGGTATTGAATAGGGCTTTTAAAGGACATATATGTCCATGATGTACTGTAACGCATAAACAAATAATGCCATCTAGTATCAAATTCCGTTAATGCATACACACAATAGAAACTTTAGCATTTAGAATTGAACTCGTGAGAGTCCTCTCTGGTTTTACTAAAGTTCATTGACCTTGATGTTTCCGCAGAGTACTCTTAGTTTAGTTAAAAAAATTCTTGTATACTTTCTCTGTCTGCCGAGTGGCCAAGTCTACTATGCTTCTCCACCACGTCCACGGTGCTTCACAAAGCCTCAGTTCCATTGGGTTATTATTTCTCAGTCTCTTTAACAAAGACCCAGGTCTCTTGGGTTGTTATTTCTCTGCAACTTCTGTATATCCGACTGTTATAAGGTCATTCCAACGTTCAGGAGTATGTAATCACTTAAGTAAACACTGTATCACGAGCAGGTATCAGGTAACAGGACCTGCGGTCAATGAATATAGTCCGTTTGCTTTTTCCATCCAGAAGACATGTTTAGATTTGGTTTTTGTTTTTGGAATCTTTTAATTTGTATCAGTGTGATGGCATTGATCATTTAAATAAATATCATTCTGGACTTCTATCGTTCAGGTACATAAGTTCGTATTTTTACGTATCGGTCAGTAGAGTAAAAATATTATAGTAACTAGCTCAAGTTAAACTATGTAACCGAACCGTTGAGCTTGTGCACTGCTCTACTATTACATCCCCTCCTGCAGTTTATAGTCTCCGAGTATGCTCTTCAATATTCATCTGTAGTTGTTTAAGCTCATCTATTCTGGGTCAGTATTCGATTATTGTACTCTGATGATAATGCCACTGCAATACCAATGACTATTTCGGAAACTAACAGAATCTATCAATAGGCTCAATTGGTTCATCGTGACCTGCCTTCCCTGATGTGAACTCTCAGTCCCGAAATTTATTTGTTCTTCTAATGAAGTTCAAAATATATCCGGTATCGTTAAATCGTCAACTGGTCCTCAAATAGGAGGATCCAAAGAATTCTAGTCTCTGGGCATAGAAGCATAGAAGTGCTCAACAGTTTCTTCTTCTCCTCCCCCACACTGTTCGAGTTTGCGATGTTCCGAATTTTCATTCGGAACATATGACAATTCAGGTAGCAATGCCCCGTGAGAATGACCATCAAGATCCTTAAAGTGCGTCTATCATAGTTTAAGAAGAACTGGGATCTTTGCTGATTTATTGATCAAAAGAATATTTGGTATATAGTCAACAAGAGATGAGGCTATCCCATTTCTCTTGGTGCAGATCACCAAAGTGATAATCAATTTCTAGTTCAAGAAATAATGTCGTCACGTTAAACTAAGGTCCCACAAACATGGTAGGCGCACCCAAACGGGCCAGTTTGTATTTTATTTGATACCCATGTGACTGGGTATCTAGGAAAAATTAACTTTATTCAGACTGCCTAGTAGATTTAAGACTGACTGTCAGAACGGATGCAGATATGACTGTCTCTGCAGTTCATCTCCTGCAAAGAGTGCTTCTCTCAAAATTGCAGCAATTTCCGCTTGAAAGACAGTAACGTACCTACCGATGGATATAGATAATTTGACTTCAGGATGATCCGGCACCAGCTAGTTTAAGCATACTGATCTGTCAGTAAAGATTATCATACCGTCCCCGGAGGGGTAGGATATACTGTTATAGTCCCATGTGTGATTTCTGGTAATGGTTTCGAAAAATAATTTCCCGAAGACATGCTTCGTCACCATAGTGTTCGAGGGCATGTGGGCAGTTGTGTGCCGACCCACCTCCCTCCATATTTTGAAATGGTGTCTGAAAAAGAAAGTATACAATATTAAAATCAAACATTAATAGGCAAAATAAAAGCTACACATACCTGTGTCCGGTTGGTAGGGGATGCCTCGGTCCATGTATCCAATCCCGTCCTTTCCTTAGGTACTAACCTGTAAAAGTGAAGAGACATGGCAAGCCACACACATCTAACATTGAAAAAATAGGATTAACACATAGGTGCATTGACCGGCCGAACACACATAATAAAAGAGACAGTAAACAATAATTACAATGTACGAACAACATGAACAAATTACATAAACACACTCTAAACAAAAACACAAATGACAAATCACCACACAACACCACAAATAGAACAAAACAATTCCTATGACAGTGACACTGACACGTCAGCCAAATGTCAACCAATTGGTTGCGTCCGGATAAGTAACCATAGTTGAATTGTGGTGCTACAATAAAGATGGCGTGAGGTAAACAGAGATGAAAGTGTATTGCCCGATGTACCGTGTCGAAAGTGATAAAAGGCGATGCGTATCGGCGAAAAATGGGTTTTTTTTAGCTGGTGTTTAAACTAAAGAGTGTATGTGAAAGAAAAAAAAACGAACTAGAAAAGAGAAAAATAAGAAAGTGCCACTGAGTCTCAAGTCAACAGAGGATAAATAAGAAGCACGTCGTCCGAGTGTTGGCCATTAAACAACAGAAGCAGTGAAGAGGCTCCAGCCAAGCCACGTGGATCAGATCGATCATCGAGTGGAACGAAAGCGACCGTTGTTGAGGGTCGTCTTCGAGAAGTAGTCGTACACGTGGAAGAACAAGTTAGTACCATTTTCATTTGTCCCCTTCCAAATCCTTTATGTAACAAGCTCTATGTCTTAACAGCATAACTTCCCAATTGTTACTTCCAGCCGGAAGGTCTCTGGCCAACCGTACTGAGCTGGCTACATTCGTGCGCGCAGACTGGTGCCCAAAACCAAAGTAAATGTGTCTGCTAGTTGGGAAGGTGGAGGAAGCGAAAGGGGAGAGGGCGGCCCAAATCAAGAGATCATAAAAAAAAGAAATATTTTTTACGTCACAATTTGACAATACCCAGAAGGGTTAGAACCATTGTTTTTGCATTATAAACGAGCAATCTAAAGAGCTGCAGTAGGAGCTCGTCGTATAGTCAACCCAGTCTAGTTTGTTATCCACCTCAAATGAAAAAGTGTAATCATTCAATCGTCAAGGTACCCTGCTCATAGTTCTCATAATTATCTTTCACAAATTACGATTTTTTTTTTTTTTTTTTTTTCGGTTTTTACAGGCCATTATTGGCCCGTACCGTGTCAACTATCTGACTCCAACGGTTTCGGTGACGAGCCAGATCTTCATACTGTTGCAAGCAGTTGGAAGTTGCCAGATCGCTCTCTACGCCGTGGAGCCATCGTCGCCGACAGCGACCTCTTCGCCTACCGAAAGGCGGTTCTCCATTTAAAGATCGTTGTATCATTCGTTTCGGATCAGCCCGTAGAACGTGACCAAGCCAGCGTATTCGCTGTCCTTTGATTTCATGCATGATATCAGGAATTTGCATTAAATTCCTGATCTCGTGATTGAAAAGAGCTCGGTAAGTGCCATCGACGTCGCGTTTTGGACCATATATCACACGCATGATTCTTCTCTCGAATGTTAGAAGCCATCTTTCGCACTCATCCGTCAAGGTCCAACTCTCACATCCATACATGACAACGGGTATGATCAACACTCTGTACAGTTTCAGCTTATCCATATTTGCAAGATATTTTGATTTCAGCAGTGGACGTAGAGGATACAAAGCCCGATTGCCAGCGGCAAGGCGGACCTTGATATCCTCGCCCAAACTATTATCGTGAGTGATGAGAGATCCAAGATACTTGAATCTCATCACTCCTTCAAACGTGTGGTTTCCACTACTGAAATCAATTGCGTCTTGGTCTCTAAAACCCGAGATTAGATATTTGGTTTTTGACTCGTTGATTTTGAGACCAACGGAAGCTGAACACTGTTCCAGTGGATCAAGTATCTCTTTCACTCCGTTGCCATTTAATCCAATCACACAGATATCATCTGCATAAGCAAGAAGTTGATTGGATTGTCGGAATAAGATATTGTCCTGAGGTGTTTCACTTTTACGAAGGATGTATTCCAATATGAGATTAAAAAGTATCGGGGACAGCGCATCTCCTTGTCGAACACCAGAAGTAATTGCAAAAATTCTCGATAGCCTGTTCTCAACTTTGACACAGCATTGTGACTGCGTTACTGTCATTTTACACAGATGTACATATTTTTGTGGTATTCCTAAATATTCAAGCGCATACCATAGCCTCTCTCGATTGATCGAGTCATAGGCTTGCTTGAAATCTAGGAATACCTGGTGTACATCGCGAGATGTTTCGTAGTACTTGGAAAGAATCATCCGTAGCGAAAAAACTTGATCAGTGACTGACCGATTTGGACGGAATCCTCCTTGGTAGTCACCGACAATTTCCTCCGCCAAAGGAGTAATTCTTCCCAAGATAATGTTTGACAGTAACTTGTATGCTGTGCAAAGGAGAGCTTTACCGCGATAGTTCTCGCATTTCATGCGATCACCCTTTTTGAATATTGGGCATAACGCGGCCACTTTCCATTCATCAGGCATAACTTCATTTCGCCATACCAATCGAACAAGGTCGAAAAGACAGTTCCACAAAGTTAGCCCTCCGAATATCAAGAGCTCTGAATGCAATCAACCCCTGGTGAACGATTTTTCTTTAATCTCTGCATGGCCATTGTGAATTCCTCATAGGATGGATCCTCAATGAACATCTCCGCGGTCTGTATTTGAGAGTATTCAAATACAGCTTGTGATACATGTGGAACATTAAGTAGATCAGAAAAATGTTCACGCCATGTATCGAGTACCGCATCGACGTTAACACAGAGGTTTCCATCCTGGTCCCGAATGGGAACACACAAATTACAATAAGACATAAGAATAAGAAACATTTGCTGTTTTTCACTATTCCAAACCTTTTGGAACCTATATACGGTAATCGATTTTCGGTTTTTGATAGACAGTCAAGCTATGAATAAACGTAAGCCAACATAAGATACGCAAACTCTTCTGTTCTTTGACATTGACTGTAGCTTGATTCGGTAATAATTTAAGGCTATCCATCAGAAAGAGTTGGAAGCTCCCTAGTAATGGGATTCTAACCCGGTACCCACCGCTCCAAAGAAACAGTTTCAACTACTGCGACATCTTTGTTAAGGTTTATACATAAAAAAAGTGTAGCGTTATGTCTATATGTCTTAAATACATCTCTGGTGGTCAATTAAGTCATTCAGAGCCAAACAAGATCAACTTTTTAATTTACTGGTAGAATGCTTTGATTACTGTTTTTAAGCAAGATAACTGACCAGCTTTAATTCTTGTATAGGTCATGAGTCATGACAAATTAACAAAGATTTCAACGCAACATAATATATAGCATAAAATACATTAAAAATGTACATATTTATATATGCGACCGTGAAACATGCAATTAGCCGTATCGTTTACACATAATGGCGGAAAATTTAAATTGGAGATGGTATGTACTTGTCTATATGTACATATACATTATACACGTTACATAACATTACACATGTCCCATTGACCAACAGCATATATGTAATATATGTATGTACTATCCGCATAAAATCTAATTAAATTTAAAACATAAATTTAATGTCATTGCGACAAAAACGAGATAATAAGGTACTCGATATGATCTCGGGGCATGTACTTAAAGACTAATTACGTATGTAATGTAAGAAAAGACGAACCTATATATACAATAATTAAGGTGTTATAATTAACTAATTCGTGTTTATACAGCAAACTTGTTGATTTGTTAATGTATATTGATTCGAGCGTCGCTGCATTGTGTTGTTGCTATATTTAATGTCTTAACTCTTCTTGTTATTTCTTTTGGATGGTTTCACTTTTCGTTTTCTTTCATTATTAACGTCTATATGTCGTCTTTAAATATATATACGACGCTTCATTTCTGTGTGTGGTTTATTTATTACAACAACAACGACGACGAAATTTGCACTTGAAACAAGTTTGATTTTTGGTCAACCGATCAAATGTCGCAGTCGGTAAAAAGAAGCGGTAGCCGAAGCACGAGATTCCGGATTTGAATCGTGATAAATGTTGAAGGGATTTGTCACCATTTAGTTTGGATGAATGAGCCGCTGATTAATTTCATGGACCGACCCATTTTTCGTTTGTTGGTTTTTACAGATCTTTGTTAGTCCGTATCATGTCAACTATATGACTCCATCGGTTTCGATCACAAACCAGCTCTTCATACTGCTGCAACCAGAAGATGCCAGATCGTTCTCTATGGAGTGACCTATTCGTCTACCGAAAGGCGGTTCTCCCTTCAAAGATCGCTGGATCATTCGGTTTGAATCCGCACGCTGAACGAAATCGAGCCAAAATACTCGTTGTCCTTCTATTTCATGCACGATATCAGGAATTTGCATTAAATTCCTGATCTCGTGGTTGAACAGACTTCGGTATGTGCCATCAACGTCGCAATTTTGACCATTTATCACACGCATGATTATTCTCTCGACTGTTAGAAGCCATCTTACGTACTCATCCGTCAGGGTCCAACTCTCACATCCATACATGACAACGGGGTCGATCAACACTCTGTATACAATTTCAACTTATCCGCATTTGCAAGATATTTTGATTTTAGCAGTGGACGTAGAGAAAGTCCGATTGCCAGCTATTATAGTGAGTAATGAGAGATCCAAGATGCTTAAATCCCATTATTACTTCTACGAAGGTTGTATTCCAACATAAGATTAAAAAGTATCGGGAACAGCGCATCTCCTTGTCGAACACCAGAAGTAATCGCTAGGAAGTCCTGGTTTACATCGCGAAATGTTTCATAGTACTTGGATAGAATCATCCGTAGCGAAAAAACTTGATCAGTAACTGACCGATTTGGACGGAATCTTCCTTGATAGTCACCGATAATTTCCTTCGCCAGTGGAGTTATTCGTCTCAAATTAATCTTTCAGTAAATATATGTTACTGTGCAAAGGAGTCACCCTTCTTGAATATTGGGAATAACGCGGCCACTTTCCATTCTTCAGGAATAACTTGATTTCACCATACCAATCGAACAAGGTCGAAAAGACAGTTCCACAAAGTCAGCCCTTCAAATATCAAGAGCTCTGAATTAAATGCAATCAACTACTGTGGAACTATTTTTCTTTAATCTTTTTATGGCCATAAATAGTGAATTTATTTATTTAGTGAAAAGGGGAAGGATTGTGGTTATGATGAGCTTAATTACCGACTGGTCAAAATCAATGATTTATAAAATTAGTTCATCACGACTGAAGATAAGATATTCTGATTGGATACTGATACCGATTCCGACATGTTGGAAATCGATGATCAGTATTTTCCTCTAGTCGCGGAAATTCAAGTGTTGATACGTGCAATTAACCTCCATGGAATTGATTGCAATCAACTCCTGTTGCCGGCCATCCATATCTAAAAATGAAGATGGCAGGCCTTCTATGTCGTGTTTACTTCAACTTTTCACGAGAATACCACATTATCACCCACCCAGAAATTTAAATATTTATTAGGCCAATTGCGCGGCCCTGCGAACTCTACTATATGCCACTTTCTCGTCGATGATGCAAAATATGTTGAGGCTCTCAAACGACTTATCAAAAAATACGATAAGAAGAAAACGATTGTTGAAATATACATCCACGACTTTTTATCACAACCCAAAACCCCTTCCGCCTTCCGAGCGAGATCTTTGGGTTGTTTATTTAGCCACAGAAAAGCTGAATGAGGAGTCCAAGCAACTATGGAGTTTCGAAGCCTCAGAAAAGGAGTTTCCTACCATAGACCAATTTTTAGCATTTGTATCTAAAAGAATGGATGCTTTAGGAAATTCCGGATCTAAACGAGTTCCTAATGCTCCTAAAATATCTTCGTCGAGTAAGTCTTTTTACGTAGCACAAGAACCTGCTTGACCATTATGCACTGATGAACATAATAAACTGTTTACGTGTAACAGATGAGCATGTTGTAAGCCAATGCAAGAATTCGTAAAGTTGTATTAAATGCAACAAAAGGCATAATACCTTGCTACACCTTGACGAAGTAAGTAAACCGTTAAACTCTACCTATAAAAAACGGATGTCTACCACAGAACCAAGCACATCGAACTCACAACATGCAAACATTTATATAATACCTGCGATTCACAATGATCAATCAAAAACTGAAACCTTCGAAAATTATGATAGTCCAAACCCAGCAAAGGTATCGATACTCCCGACAGCGGAGATCGAAATTGAAGATAATTTTGGTAGATGGACAAAATGCCGTGCTCTTCTTGACTCTGGGTCGACTCATTCGTTCATAACAGAAAATTGTGTTAGTGTCCTAGGAATTCCAAGAGCCAAGGCTAGTATTTCAATTGATACTTTGAATATACCTAAAATTTGCGCTAAACTGCCAGCACAGTTAATTGATGTGAGCGATTCACACTTTAGTTCCATAAACCCGCTGGCCGATCCCGAAATTTATCAACCAAGGCAAATAGATGTTCTTCTTGGCTGTGGGCATTTATTTCATGCACTCGCGGATGGTAAAATAGAACAAAATGAAGATAGTCCCATAGCCCGTAACACCCGTGTTGGTTGGGTGATTGGAGGAATTCTTAATCCAAATAATTTAAATTTTCCCCCTTCAGTTAAACCAAGGACAATGAGAATGGTCAAGTATTGAAAATTCCCTCCAACGATTCTGGGAAACTGAAGAGATTCTTAATCCTACTAGTCTCACCGATGATGAAAGTACCTGCGTCAAACATTTCCATGATAAAGTTTTGTATCAAGATAATCGAAAATCTTTACCATTACCATTAAAAAAGTATCCAACAAACCTTGATGATAGCTACCATCAAGCAGTACAACGGTATTTGTCTCTAGAAAAAAGACTTGATTCAGATGTTTCACTTAAGGAAGCCTACGTCAGTTTCCTACAAGAATACTTATCACTAGGGCCTATGGAACATGTACCCGAACTAGAGATTCATACACTTCCAAATAAAATCTACTATATGCCTCATCATCCAGTTGTTAAAAGCTCTAGTACGACGACTAAGGTCCGTGTTGTGTTTCACGCTTTCGCGAAATCGGCATCCGGAGAATCCTTTAATAATAATCTCCTGGTCCGTCCTGTGATTCAACAGAATTAAATAAATATTTTAATCCGATTGCGACAACACCGATTAGTAGTTTCCACCGACACCGAGAAGATGTTTAGGCAAATTCTCATCCATCCGAAAGACAGAGATTATCAAAGAATAATCTGGCGTGAAAGTTCAACGTCGAATATTCAACATTTTCGATTAAACACCATCACATACGGTACCGCACCAGCACCCTTTTTAGCCACACAATCACTCCATTATCTCGCGGACAAGTTTTCTGATAAATTCCCAATTGGTTTTGAAATTCTAAAACGGGATTTCTACTTAGATGACCGGATGTCAGGGGAAGAAACACTATAGAAGCAGCATTGCAGTTTCAATAGGAACTCATATGCTTGCTCGAATTGGGTGGGTTTAATCTACAAAAGTGGTCAGCGAACCATCCAGAAATGTTGGAACCCATTCCGGCTGAAAAACGAGAACTTTCGCGACGAATCTAATGTAATTTTCGTTTTAGGTATAAAATATGATCCTGTTAGAGACAACTTCTTTTTTCATTTATGTCTACCCAAGTCCAACAAGTACACTAAAACATCATTCCTTTCGGAGACTTCCAGAATTTTCGATCATTGCAACCACGCCATTGAAATTTTAATTGCATAAGAGTCACGGAGATCCCCGAGGCTGAGATTGTTATTTTTCAACACATTCAAGCAACGATATACGCTAGTGAAATTACATCCTCTAATTTACATTAATTTTTTCCATTTATCTATGCACATGGGTAGCTGAGAGTGAGAGGAAGACTAGGTCATGCAAACTAGGATTATGATGTTAAACATCCCATTATACTGCCATCTAGCCACATCATAATTGAAAGAATGGTACGAAAAAAACATGTTCAATATCTGCATGCCGGACCAAAACTATTACTCACCACGTTAAAGCAGCGAATCGTAATCCCAAGAGCACGGAACCTCATTCGCCGAATCATCCGCCAGTGTATGGTTTGCTGCCGATACAATGCTGTAACCCAACAACAGTTGATGGGCCAATTGCCATTCCCCACGTTAATCCTCCAATCAGAGCATATAAACAAACAGGTATAGATTTAGCTGGTCCATTCGCAATCAAAACCTATCGCCACCGTTCAGCTAAAACATTTAAGTCATACCTAGTTATCTTCGTTTGCATGGCGACCAAAGCAACTACCTTAGATTTGGTATCTGATATGAGTACTGACAACTTCCTGCGAGCTCTTCAGTGATTCTGCACCACTAGAGGTGTCCCATCAGATATATACTGTGACAACGGATCGAATTTAATTGGAGCAAAGTAACAACTTCGAGAATTTTCCGAACAATACCTCTCCCAAGCCAAGCAATCAGATATACTAGATTGGTGCACCGATCATTATACTAACTGGCACTTCATCCCTCCGGCAGCCCCAACATTCGGTGAATTATGGGAATCAACGGTGAAATCCGCTTAATACCATTTGCGTCGCGTAATTGGAGACACAATACGAAGACTCTAACGAGTCAACCCCGGCGGTATGTTCAACGAGCAACAAGAGTCAATAATCTTCGTTCACAAGTATACTATAAAAATTGCCCAAAGAGTACTAGCCATTCGATACGCTACCAAAAACGCATTGGGTATCATTTAATGAATACAAATAAAAAAAAACGTGAGCGGTCGCAAAGTATATTATCATTCTTTTCCCATTTTCGGTCGCAGTTTCGATTCGGGAATACCGACCTTTATTTTTACATAAGTCGGTCTCATTTGTCTGACCAATCACCAATCTGACATCATGTTCAGGGGGAGACCCTATAAAATCGTAATGAATGGGCTCCGAAATCGAAACGCATCGCTACCCAATTGTCCAGTGACACTATACAGAATTGTAACCGCTTTATTTCCGCAACAAAATGATTTGATCCACGCAATTGATGTTATATCTGACTCAGAGGAAGAACCTTTGGTATCTACAGAAGAACTGATAAGTGCATATCAACGATTTGGGAATTCAGAAGCTCCTGGACCTGACAATATTCCAAATATTGCTTTAAAGGCCGCCATCCGAGCTAGATCTGATGACTTTAGAGAAGTTTACAACTCGTGTTTGAGAGAAGGGGTATTTCCGAAACGATGGAAGAGGCAGCGTCTGGTTTTGTTGCCAAAGACAAATAAAACCCCAGAAGATCCAGCCGCGTATCGACCATTGTGAATGTTAGATACGGCTGGCAAATTATTAGAGCGTTTAATATATAACTGGAGAAAGCTGTTGAAAGGGCCGGAAACCTCGCCGAGCGAAAATATGGATTCAGAATGGCTCGATCAACAATCGACGCCATACAACATGTCATTAAAATCGCAAAGGAAGCAATAGATGGCAGAAGATGGAGGGGAGGCTCCAAAAAATACTGTGCAGTGGTCACACTGGATATCAAGAATGCGTTCAACTCGGCAAAATGGAACTATATTCTCAATGCTCTGCATGAACTGCAAGTACCGGTGTATATAAGGAGGATCATCTCAGATTATTTCCGTAATAGAATATTAATGTATAATAAAGACAATGGTATCATAGAATACAAAGTCACGGGTGGAGTTCTTCAAGGATCAGTATTGGGGCCTTTGCTTTGGAACATTTGTACGATGGCGTCTTGAGGCTCAGCGTACCTGATGGTGTTGAAATCGTGGGCTTCGCGGATGATGTTGCCGTTGTTATGGTAGCGAAAACCATAGAGGAAATAATGGAGGTGTGTAGGTTGACTATTATAATTATTAAAAAGTGGCTGATATCATTTGGACTCCAGCTGGCTGACCATAAAACCGAAGTAGTTTTAATTATCAGTAGGAAGGTGATAGAAACTGTAAATATCGATGTTGGTGGAATTTTAATTCTCTCGCAGCCTTCATTACGATATCTCGGTGCTGAAATTGACGTACGCATAAACTTTAAGGAGCACCTAAAGATAGTGAGTAGAAAAGCTGCCAACGTAACTGCAGCCCTCTCCCGCAATATGCCCAACATTGGAGGGCCAAGACAGAGCCGAAGGATTCTACTGGCAAATGTGGTAACATCCATCATCCTATATGGATCACCTATATGGAGCGATGCGATGGCTGTTAAATCGAATAGATGCAAGTTGCAATCAGTATACCGCGTAGGTGCTTTAAGAGTGATATGTGGCTTTCGCACAATATCCGATGATGCGACACTTGTAATTACAGGGATGATCCCCCTTGGGGATGCTTGTAAAGGATCACAAGAAGATTTGGAACATATTTTCTTTCAATGCCCGCGGTTCAACACAAGAGCTTTTGGATGTTCTAGGGCAGCGACCAACACCCGACAACATAGTTGAACTGATGATTGCGTCTGAAGAAAAGTGGAATGCTCTGAGTCACACGGCAGCAGTAGTACTGAAGGAGCTGAAGCGCTTAGAGCGTGCTAGAAAAGAACATCATAATATGACTAATGGCAATCTGAATCTAAGGTTGAGACGCTGGGGAGAATAAAGAGTTTAAAAACTAGTCACCTCCATGCGAAGTAATGTCTAACGATAGTTCCGCATGGAGGATGAATGAGGGTGTGTGGTTTTAGATGGTAAAAATCCATCACTGTTGCTGTGATGTTTGCCCATCGCAGCTTCGACTTCTTGAAGATTTCCTCACTTTACCCAATAAAAAAAAAAAAAAACATCATGTTCAGGTTTAGAAGATTCTATCAGATTATCCTAATATGGTGCCAACCCATATTCCATGTTGATGCATTGGGCCACAAAGATGATAGAAACAAACAAATCTCTAAAATGTGTTACACTGAACTGTGTACCACGTGATAATTTAGCTATTACCTACTTTTAATTACATCTTACAGAAACAGACATCTTAAATTACACTTTGTGTATAGGTTAATGTAACGTGATTAATTATGAAATTTATGCGAAAACAGCATATCATTTTACAACATTTAGGCGCGCATATGAAAAAAGCACATAAAGCTCGTGTTACACATTGTGTTTGTGTGTGTATACATAGAATAATGTAGCGCCTGAATGTTAATTATATTTTCGTTGTTTATATATAGAGTGAATGCGGGAGTATAGTGAAAATTTATTAAAGCACCAAAACATTTTATATTTATTTACTAAAGACAAGACGGTTGATGTCTTATCACACCACTAGCATCTGTATATTTATATAATAATATTGTGCGCAATCACCGCACCGTCATAACAACCAAAAATTCTATTAAATTTTCATCAAGCAAGACTCGGGGAAAACCCAAAAATATTGTTCATCAACTCAAATTACAATTAAATGTCTTATTTCATGTTTTGTTTTCTTGCACAGCTCCCCGTCCCTACAAAAAAAAAAAAATAAGCGAGCAAGCAAGTTCACTCTATATATACAACTTAATAATTTACTGTGAAGATGTTCATCTTGAGAATGTGTATATGTATACACAAGAAAAGTGTAATAACAGTAAATTTAAATTAAAATTAGAGATGGGAAGCACAAAAAAACTTTTATGTAATAGAAATATAACGATAACCTCGAATAAATGGTGTTGATTTGATGGCGGACGCGAAAAATTTGAAATGGCGGGCAAGTGAACAGTTAAGAGGGTAAGATGATACAACCACAGTAAAGTGTCTTTTGATTTTTTTTCTCCATTGACTCTATACAGGGTGTCCGCCGGTAAGGTATACTACTTTGTTTTGCCGCCATTTTGGTACACGTTAGTTTTGACAGGTCATATTTGACAGTCGGGAAGTAGACACGTGGCAAATTTATTATGGAAAAATATTCGATAAACCAACGTGTTTTAATTGTTAAAATATTTTATTAAAATTAATCATCGATTACTGTGACGATGAAAAAGTTACGTGAAATTTTTGGGAGGAACAACGTACGTGCCAAAGAAAGAGAGTTTGTATAGGTGATAGGCCCAAGCATGGGCCACAACGTACTGCAAGATCGGCTGAAAACATTACTGCTGCTCAAGAAAGTTTTTAAAACAAGCCATCAACCTCAATTCGACGCAGTGATTAGAAGCTTGGTCTTTAAAGAACAAATTTGGCCACAATTTTCAGGATTTGCATTTTTTCCAATTAAGAGTCCATGACAACTCAGACTTTAATGAACAAATCATAATGAGTGACGAGGCAAATTTTCATTGGATATGTGAATAAACAGGATAGACGGTTCTGAGCAATGGAAAACCCTCAAATTATTCATCATTCACCTTTACATCCATTAAAAAAGACAGTCTGGTGTGCAATTTGGTCAGGAGGAATCATTGGATCTTACATCTTTGAAAATGAAAACGGCGTAACGGTAACTGTGAATGGGGAGCGATATCGTGATATGATTGAAAACTTTTTAACGCCACAACTGTATGCTTTGGGCTTGACGAACATGTGGTATCAACAAGATGCCACATCGCATACAGCCAGGAAAGCAATGGAATTACTGTGAGACCTCTTTCTACAACAAGTTTACGATCGCCTGATTTGACAGCCGTAAAAAGTATAAAATTGAAGTATAAAATTGAATACCCGACAATATTTTTTCTATGGAATAGAGTCACACTACCACAAACACAAATATTTTTCCAGTCAAGTTTGACTGAGATAGCTTTCTGTTTCACTTACACTACTATAAGATCTGTATTATTGTCCCATTTTATTTTTATTGACAGTCAATTTTTTTTTATGGAATAGGCCCTTAACTTGCATGTTGTGATGCGTTAGGCTGGTTTCGATCGATGATGACGTCATTTAATGACTGTATGCTATGTATAAAAGATTTCGCTTTGATGCTGTATAAGACGAAATTCCTAGAAATATGTTTGCCTTGAAAGGAAAATCGACCACCATAAAGAGGAAAGGCAGACAATTCAATTATGAGATATTACTTTTAACATGATAAGGTATAAAGGAAGTATACAATTTAGGAGGGGCGCTAATTTCAAGCGTGAACCTAACGTTTTTGATGTGAAGTTGAATTGGTTTACTTGTATCTTGTAATCCATTGAGTAGGTTTCGATCTGATGACGCCATTGTAGGACCGCTTGGTCGAACATATCAAATCCATCACATGAGGCATATATTTACGGACTAGATTCTGCAGAATTCGGAACTGTATGCCACAATGCTCTCGGATCTGCAATATATATATTTATATATATATATATATATATATATATATATATATATATATATATATATATATATATATATATATATATATATATATATATATATTTTATATATATATATATATATATATATATATATATATATATATATATCTATATATATATATATATATATATATATATATATATATATATATATATATATAACGAAGTCAACATCAATAAAACAAACAAAAAGCAACACCAATAAGACTAAAACAATGACAAATCGCAGGTGCAAAAGAAATCATTTACCTCGGTTGTACTCGATCAATAACCGGCAGAAGAAGATATCACCATGCGAATAAATAAAACCAGAGCAACCTTCACAATGCTTCACAAATCTGGAACACTTCTGTATTCTATCGAAACACCAAAATACGGATGTTTAACTCATGCGTGAAATCAGTACTTCTATACGGCTGCGAAACATGGAAACAAACTCGGCAGATCACCAACAAGAAACAAGTATTGGTCATCAAATGCCTCAGACGAATAATAAGGTGCTTCTGGCCTAAAAAAATATCCAATACGGAAGTAACATAGGCAGACTTATCAAGAGAACATTGAGACTGACATACGAAGGCGTAAATGGAGATGGATCGGTCACACATTAAGGAATTAACAAGACGATATTACTCGAACGGCACTGGAATTGAACCGACAAGGAAAGATAAGAGTAGGAAGACCACTTGTATCATGGAAGCAAACGATAATTGCAGAAGCCAAACACATTGGAAAATCATGGGCTGAAATAAAATCAGTGGCCCCAAACACAGTTAGATGGAAAAGTGGTCGACCCCCTATGCCCCTTAAGTGGAGATATAGGAATATATATATATATATATATATATATATATATATATATATATATATATATATATATATATATATGTATATATATATATATATATATATATATATATATATATATATATATATATATATATATATATATATAATGACATTATTTCAATAGTAACCCTGCCGCAACATACGAAATATTCTGCCGGAAATAGCAATTCAGCCATGCCAAGTATATGTAGCACCAAAAACCAATTAATTTCCACGTCTTGTTGAACGACGGTTCTAAGTCGAAGTGGCTCTATCAGCATGTCGATACTCTATCAGCCGCGTATTCTTACATCCATTTCCATTCTATTTCTTTAAAGTTCTTAATCGGATTCTCCAGTTACTTCCCTTCTTTCAAGATCTGGACTAAAATGTAGGAATCATTCGATTGGAATCACTCTGACAACCGGAATAGCTGGATACGAGGCATTCGTAATGTTTTTGTTAGGGTGGTTTAAGTACTAATCATCAAAAGAATAATTTTTAGTATTGTTTTGTTTGTGAGCGTGACAATTTCCATTTGACCAGCTAAAGTACATACCCCACAATACAAGCGTACACCTTACCAATAAATTTGTATAAGTGTATATTGAGCTAAGTCGAATATCCGAAACTATTGTAAAGTATAGAATGTCGCACTAAGATCGTTTTATAGAGTGAAACTCTTCGATACTCTAGCCGTGATTTAACTAATTTTTTTCTCACCTATGGACGAACGTTTAAAAAGCTACGGAGCACGATTAGAAGATAGTTTAGTATTAGGTTCAGAACGAAATCATTTATGTTTCGCTATATCGTATAAAAGCTTAGATATGAGCTTAAAGTTTAAACTTGTATAACCAAAATTAATGAATATCAAATCTCGAGATCACTCAGTACCAAAACAGAATAACTGATTATAGACCAGGTCGACTTACTACATAATCGTGAAAAATACTGAATAGATGTAGTATTTCAGTATAGATGGACAATGGACAGGTATTCAAGTTCTTCTGTTTCTATAATTAGTTGAAAAGTACAGCGACGAGCGTGGTGGTGATACTGGTAGACTAAAGAGGAGGGATAAGGGATGGTTTGGGGGGTGTTCAAAATGAGTAGAATCATAAGTATTTGTGTAACCAGCAGTTCTAAGTTATGGAGGGATACCACCATAAACTCAACCCAAGACTGCGTGATAGCCGGAGTAATGATTTATGTATTTTCAGTGGTAAGTTTTATAGGACTTAGTGATATAGGATATTAGCAGGAGCTTCTTTTGAATATCAGAATATAACATAGATGAGATTCATTACAACTTCTAGTTACTCATCCCAATCCTAGTTGGCAGACTATACAGTAATTGTATAAATTATTTTTATTTGATAATGAGTGGAATGGCCCAAGCATGAGGGTCGAATTATTTACTTTTATCCGATACTTATCTATGGCTTTGAGACCGTAAGAGCCCAACCAATGTTTTTACACACAATCGTCTTTTTATGTCATCCGTTGCATGTTAGTTATTGGTCAACCACGAGAATCGTACCGTGAGAAACTCTCTTAACCATTTAGCTACAGTAGGCGACAACTTTTATCCGATGCTGAGGTTTGTTTGGTGTGAATTTAACATTGTTGCTAAACGTGGTAGAGAATTTGAATTTATCGTCTAGGGGGTACTAGTAAATGCTAAGGGCTTTGGATGAATCGGATATTTCAATTCCATAAGTAAATGTTTTGTCCCTGAATCTCGTGTGGAACGTCCTCTAATACTTGAGTGTTGTTCCACTTCCATTTTTTCAACAGGTGCAATGACCTTGTTCTAGATCGCTTGAGACAATATGACTTCTTATTTCTGGTTATGCGATTAGAGATTTAAGGGTTTCCATACGTCTGCAATGTTAGAAATTGAGAAAACTCGGGATAAGTGATTTTTTGTCCATGGAGTGTGGTTAACGTTGGGGACAGTAGTGAATGGGAGCGTAATGAACGTGTCTGATAAACGTGTTTATAATATGTTCTTGACGATCATACCTTTTCCGTAATTTGTTCAAGGCTCCAATATCAGTAACAGTTATATCCCGTAACAGTACTTATAGTTGAGACTATATTAGAACTCGTGTTTAGTGGTCGTTGTTTAAAGATCATAGAACGGCTGCTCAAAATCGTCTATGGCAAGTGATGGTATATGAATATGAATTTCTGGTGACTTGTCATCGATGTTGTCTACCCCATTGATCGAGATTCACCATTCTATTGTCAGTACTTTTAGATCAAATCCACGTATTCGATGAAGCTGCATATAGTAGTTGTCTTCGTAGATGAGGCCACTTCCTTCTTCCGGATTAATCGTTTAAATTCGAAACGTCAGAGAGACGAACTTTTCTACCAATTTTTAGACACAATATTATCTTTTCGTAAATATTTGACTAGGTTTGTCCACTTAGCTTTGTTATTACTTAATTTGCTGTTTAGTGCCGAGAGTAATTGATGGAACATATTGTAGCTGGTTTCAATTCAGTTTCAGTAATTTGCCGAGTAATATCAACTAATAGTTTAGTGATTTTGCTGAGACAATTTTACGTAATAGTTGAATTATGATTTGGATCAATCGGAGCTTTCATGGTAAAGCTCTAAAACCTGATGATATGACGTTTACTGTTTAGTTAACCACATAAGCGGGATATTTATTGTTCGATGTTTAATATTTCATCTATCTCAATTTCGACTTGAAATACTTACCACGTTATAACACCTGGATTGAAAAATTATTTAATCGAAGGACTAATCGATACTTCTAATTTTCAACGATCGCAAGTATACAAAATCAATTCATACACCCATATCAGATTATAAAGAGTGTTTGTTTAGAGGTTTACAACTTTAAGTTGGCATCACTGCTTTATTTGACCATACCCATTTTACATCTGAAAGATGTTTTTTGTTAAGTTTGGTTTGACATTTCATGAATAGGCTCACATCAGAGCTACGCTTGCAAATTGTTGAAATTTCTTATCAAAATAATGGTTCTGTTCCATTCAAAATTTTGTTCTCTGATGAAGCCCATTTTTGGTTGAATAAGCGTAAATAAGCGGAATTCTCTTCAAAAACGATGACGGTCAGAATGTTAATGTCAATTATGATTAGAAATTGTTTCGTTCCTCGATAAGCCGGCATTAGTCTTGGTTGACTTGTGGTTTCAAAAGGATGGACCCACATGCCTCATAGTGCCCGCTACTTTTGATGAAAAAATTATTTCGCGTAGTGGTCCAATTAATTGGCCATCAAGATCGTGTGTAGTGAAGTAAAACGGGGAAAATACCATCTCTCGTAGGTATTTTAAAGAGTTTGAATGAGTTAATTGCCCACCAAGGGTTTGAATGAGTCAATTGCCCACCTTCTGGTTTAAAAATTTCTCCCGACAGTCTATGTATCCGATTATGACAGTTATAGGGTACTAAAATCTCAGTGGCCTGATGTCATCAAAGAACCTGCAAAGTAGGTCTCAAGAGCTCTCGTTATAATTTCATCCCACCTCTCAGTAAAGCTTTGATCCTCCTTCAGAAGAAGGTCTATTTGGTTTTGTGTAGCCGTTTGAAAGCACTTTTTGCTGTCTAGCTGCTGATCGATTCTCCTTACAATCAACCTCTGAAATCACTAGACTCCTTTTCGGGTTTAAAAATTTTCTCTGACAGTCGTTTCATCCTATCATGAGGTTCATAGTTCATCTCAATAAATATGGCACTATAATCTCACTGGCTTGATGTCACCGAAGATTCTGGAAAATAGGTCTCAAGGCGTACCCTTATAATTGCCTCCCTGGTCTATTCCGTTTTGTGTAATCGATCCCCCTTACAATCAATCTCCTCTTATATCGTTTAATAGTGTTATAGTGCGATTAATAGTGTTATTTCGTAAAAGTCCTTCTCAAATCACTCGACTCCTTTTGTGCTTCCTCGTGTGACTCACTGTTGTCGTGTTTAAGAAGCATATGATTCTGAGAGCTAGAATTCCTTTTGGTTTAATTTTTATGACCATCTGATATGCATGAGATCAGACTGTGAAACCTACCTAGATACTAGTTAGTTATTATTTGGTCACTCTTGTGGCAGTTATGAAAGTATCGTGGTTCGATTCGATACCCGATGGTGACCAAAAATAACGAATGGGGTTTTATGTGAATGTGGGAAAGACAAGTGCTAAGAGTTCCCTACTCACATTAACAAATATTTTTTTTTTGCCCCTGTTAGGGTTTTCAAAATTAATCAGTCTATGTTGCCTCACACTTTATGGCGTACATTTGCGTTACATCTGATAATAAAACTTAGTCCAAATCGGGTTACTTTACCATAATCATGCATAGATTTGCAAGGTTTGTACACCCATACCTTAGTAAACCACATAAAGGATTTTATTTTTTTTTCCGGTTTTTACAGGCCATTATTGGCCCGTACCGTGTCAACAATCTGACTCCAACAGTTTCGATCACGAGCCAGCTCTTCATACTGTTGCAAGCAGTTGGAAGATGCCAGATCGTTCTCTACGCCGTGGAGCCATCGTCGCCGACAGCGACCTCTTCGCCTACCGAAAGACGGTTCTCCATTCATAGATCGCTGTATCATTCGTTTCGGATCAGCACGCAGAACGTGTCCGAGCCAGCGTATTCGCTGTCCTTTGATTTCATGCACGATATCAGGAATTTGCATTAAATTCCTGATCTCGTGATTGAATAGAACTCGGTATGTGCCATCAACGTCGTGTTTTGGGCCATATATCACACGCATGATTCTTCTCTCGAATGTGAGAAGCCATCTTTCGTACTCATCCGTCAAGGTCCAACTCTCACATCCATACATGACAACAGGTCTTATCAACACTCTGTACAGCTTCAGCTTATCCGTATTTGCAAGATATTTTGATTTAAGCAGTGGACGTAAAGGATACAAAGCCCGATTGCCAGCGGCAAGTCGAACCTTGATATCCTCTCCCACACTATTATCGTGAGTGATGAGAGATCAGAAATACTTGAATCTCATCACTCCTTCAAACGTGTGGTTTCCACTAGTGAAATCACTTGCGTCTTGGTCTCGAAAACCAGAGATCAGATATTTGGTTTTGGACTCATTGATTTTGAGACCAACGGAAGCTGAAAACTGTTCCAGTGGATCAAGTATCTCTTTCACTCCGTTGCCATTTAATCCAATCACACAGATATCATCTGCAAACGCAAGAAGTTGATTGGATTGTCGGAATAAGATATTGTCCTGAGGTGTTGCACTTTTACGAAGGATGTATTCCAACATGAGATTAAAAAGTATCGGGGACAGCGCATCTCCATGTCGAACACCAGAAGTAATTGCAAAAATTCTCGATAGCCTGTTCTCAACTTTGACACAGCATTGTGACTGCGTTACTGTCATTTTACACAAATGTACAAATTTTTTTTGTATTCCTAAATATTCAAGCGCCTACCATAGCCTCTCTCGATTGATCAAGTCATAGGCTTGCTTGAAATCTAGGAACACCTGGTGTACATCGCGAGATGTTTCGTAGTACTTGGAAAGAATCATCCGCAGCGAAAAAACTTGATCAGTGACTGACCGATTTGGACGGAATCCTCCTTGGTAGTCACCGACAATTTCCTCCGCTAGAGGAGTAGTTCTTCCCAAGATTATGTAAGACAGTAACTTATATGCTGTGCAAAGAAGAGCTCTACCGCGATAGTTCTCGCATTTCATGTGATCACCCTTTTTGAATATTGGGCATAACGCGGCCACTTTCCATTCTTCGGGCATAACTTCATTTCAACAAACAAGGTCGAAAAGACAATCGAACAAGGTCGAAAAGACAGTTCCACAAAGTTAGCGCTCCACATATCAAGAGCTCTGAATTAATGCAATCAACTCCTGGTGAACGATTTTTCTTTAATTTCCGAATGTCCATTGTGAATTCCTCATAGGATGGATCCTCAATGAACATCTCTGTGGTCTGTATTTGAGGGGCATTCAAACACAGCTTGTGATACTTGTGGAACATTAAGTAAATCAGAAAAATGTTCACGCATGTATCGAGCACCGCATCGACGTTAACACAGAGGTTTCCATCCTGGTCTCGAATGGCAGTTGACCGAGATCTTGAGGTATGGTGCAATTCGATGATTCCTTTAAAGAAACCACGCGAATTGTGCTCATTGCTGAGTTGTTGTACTCTTAAGACCTTGGCCTTCCACCATTCGAGCTTCTTCTGTCTACAAATGCGTTTAGCTGTCCTCCTTGTTTTTCCTTGCAATTGTAAACCGAGTCTGCGCAGCATCGACAACTTTTCAATACTTCCCAGACACTGTTCACATCATCAGATTGGTAGTTGGATCGTAAAATGCTATTGCTGACAAGATCTTGATATTTTCGTTGCGTTTCTTCATTTATCAGACCTTCACAGGAGAATCGCATGCCTTGGACAACCCGAGCCCGCCCATTTTGAAATCAACACATGGTCAATTTGGCTTCGGGATGTTTTACGTGGATGTGTCCAGGTTTCCAAATGGATGTTTTTGTGGGGAAAGAATGTACTTGCCACTAAGAGATCATGAGCGATCGCAAAGTACATCATTCTTTCCCCATTTTCGGTCAAAGTTTCGTGTCGGGAGTACGGACCTATGTTATTACATAAGTCGGTCTGATTTCTGCCAGCTCTAGCATCAAAGTCACCAATCACCAATCTGATATCGTGTTCAGGTATAGAGCCCATCAGATTATCCAAATTATTGTAAAATGAGTCTTTATCTTGGGGTTGGCTTACATCAGTGGGCGCATGTATACAAACAATTGACAAGTTGGCTAATTTCATGTGCAAGCGAAGTTTACACATTCGATTATCGACTGCTTGGAAGTCCAACACAGCTTTTTTTACCTGCGGCCCAATGAGAAAGCCAACTCCAAGATTTCCGAGGTCATATCCACTGTGTAGCAACGTATAGCCTTGGGACACATGGTCTCCACTTTTAGGCCATCGAGTTTCTTGGAGCGCTATGAGTTCCAGCCGATACTCCTTCATACATGTGATAAGGCCGTCCAACGCGCCAGGTTTTCTTAGTGACTGCACGTTCCACGTGCTGATCCTCATTCTCGTATCTGGGTACTTAAGCGGAGGGTCTTTGTTATTTAAGCGGTATCCGATTTGTTTGGTTTTGTTGACATTTTTAACTGTAATTGGTTTTTACGGATGCGAGTCGTCAGCCGAGCGATCCAACCAGATTAAGTCGCCTCCTACGACAAGCTCTGGATACTGTGGTAGTATTCTATGGATCTCATGTTTCGTTCGAAATATTTACTAAACATGTTTGCCCCCAACCACAGGGCTCATAAAGGATTAAGCAAGCCATATATGTATTGTTTGCTATCAACATGCAATGATAAAGAATAGTTAAGGATCGAGAAATTATTTAACTGAAGGTCCTCATAAGATTAAATTAACGAGTCTACTTAATTTCAACTATCGCAAGTATATTTTAAAGAAAATGAGGGTAAGCTAATTGGCGTGTATGATTTTCGCAAGGTATCTGAGCGTCCGGATCAAATGAGGAAGAATCTCTTCTATTTCTTGATGAAGTAAAAAATACTATCTCCCGTAGATGTTTAAAAGGGTTTGAATGAGTTAATTGCCGTTCTGATACATTCGGGATTAAGAATTATACCCAACAGTCTCTGTTTTATATTATGAGGTTCACACTCCATCTCATTCAATAGTGAAATATAGTCTAAGTGAGTTGATGTCACCACAGGATCTATAAAACAGGTCTTAAGAAGTACCCCAATATTTTTCTTTCACCTCTCCGTAAAGCTTCCATCATCCTGCTGAAGAAAGTCTATTTCGTTTTTGTAATCCATTGAGAGCAGTTTTCGAAGCCTGGCTGCTGCTCGATTCCCCTTAGAATAAATCTCCTTAGTTCCCTTCTCAGATTCAATGTTGCCCTAGGAGCATATCAACCAGGTGACGCAGTGGTTAAAGCCGCGGCAGTTGGAGCGGGAGGTACCGGGTTCGAATCCGATTCGAGGCAGGATGCAAAATGGGTTTTTCACCTTCGATCGTTTGGGCGGTGCGATCGGTGGTGAAAAATGAACATATCTGGATCCTCTGTCGTGTTTAGAATCCTTGGGCCGACCCATCTTCCATGTCAGTACTATAGGCCTGACATGGAGCTATGCAATGCGCAGATGGTTCTACGAAAAGACTCGGACCTATAGCCGTATAGAGTGGTATTACAACGGATCAAATTGGTCTAAGTGTGCGATAGCAGCCACAACAACTTAACTTTTTTTTTTAGGAGCATATCAGATCCAAAAATATCCTTTTATATATCCAGGTTGGTTCTCGGAGCTCGATTTTATTTTACGTGCATTTTATGACCTATATAGATCCAATTTGATATGCACCTAGATACCAGCTAGGTATAATTTAGTCAATCAGGTTCGATTTCCGGTGGGGACCAAAAAAAACGATTGAGGTTTTTTGAATGTGGGTTGGACCGTGGGCCTTAGTTGCATTGAGTTCTGGAATAATTTTTATATCGAAGGAAGGGTAGTGTTAGGTTTTCCTAAGGCCTCTTTCCTAATCACATTAACGAAAATTGGTTTTCTTCCCCGGTTAGGGTCTTGAAAATTTTCGAGAAGAATGTATTCAAAGCGATAACCACTCTATGTAGTTATATCACTGCGGTTATATCACGTTATAACATCAGGATTGAGTCATTATTTAATCGAAGGTCCTTAGGATCAAATTAATGAGTCTACTAAATTTGAACCATCTCACGTACACCAATCCAATTCATACACACATATCCGATTATTCATCATTAAAATCGTATATCGTTTGTAGGGTTCACGAATGTCCATTAAATAAATATAACCCTGTATATGCGAAGCATAATATTATATGCTACACACATAACAATAGGCCACATAACCGCATAATACACACACACACACACATACATACATATATTTAAACAAAATGCTCGAACAATAATTCCCGGAACATAAATGGATTCCAAACGATAAAATTTTGATAAAAATCAAAACTAAATCATATTATTAGTTAAGCCTAATTGATTCGATTGTATATCCACCATGTACCATGTACATCTACCAACCGAACAGAACAACAACAAAAAATCTAGAAAACCTAATATATTCTAATGTTATTAGGAAAATGGTGGCCTGTACGTATACATCCACAAAAAAAAGTGGAGCATTAAATTACAGCTTTAAAAACGAAAATATAAGAAATTGGTCCAACCCAAAAATTCGAATCATCTATACGGAGATGTGCGGAGATTTTTTTTTTGTTGTGTCATAATTTAATTTGCTGTGACATTCAAGTAGCAGGCAGAACCGAAAATTATATTGCCTGACGCGTATATAGTTATGATGTCTTCCATCAATTCGAGCTCTACCCGATACATGCTGTATAATTTGGAGATGGGTGCGGAACAAAAAATGTATATATGTGATGGGACGAGGAGGTCGTTTTTTCTTCGGTGCGTATTATGATATATAGAAATCATTTATGACGTAAAAAGGACAAAAGATTAATCTTTGGGAGGATAGCGAAATGTGAAAATTTAATCAATATACAAAATATAGAAATTCATAGGCACGTTAATAATCCGAATGTTATATAATATATTATGCAGTAACACCCTGTTTTCTGTTGTTGTTGCCTTTTTTATGATTATGCTTATGGCTATTACTATTGTTATTATTTTAAATGGACAACATGGAAGTTATTTTTGTGGTTAACCCCTTAATGACTGGATATTAAATTTTAGTGCTTTACAGTTTCGTTTATAGCTGAGTATAAACATAATGTAATAAGTGACTATATGGGTATACGATGCCAAAATATCATAGCCAACAGGAGTTCCATAAAACGATCATATCAATACGAAATGGGAGGATTATAAGTACCTTGGCATGGTATCATAAATAGTTTAGATTTCCTATTAACTATACGATACTATTTTTGTCTTAATTTACCACAGTTGAAAATAAACAGAAGTAAGCCAAATTACACTTAACTCTAGATATGTACTTATTGCACTAATTGGTTTCGTACAATGACACATGCCATGTTACTCGGGTTCCACTTCCGAATCAGAAATACGATTATTTTTGGAAGCATTCAAACCAATTTTTTTAAGATTACGACTTAATTAGTGAGTTCAATATAGTAATTAGTCTTAACTCGGATTTGCTGAGTACCTGAGTACCAAAAACTCCTTGGTTCTATCAAACAATTTTGATACCAATTTTTAAGAATATTTTAACCCAGAAATCTTGCTACAAAATGTGTTCAATTATGAAATCCTCCCAGCGCCCAACCACTACTTATCGCGATGTCGTCTTTTGACCGTGTAGAATGGACCCGGTTGAATAAATTGCTGTGCATTGGCACGAGCTAGGCCAGCAGTGCTTTTTTCATTGCTCATATTTCGAACATGTCTTGACACTCACATATAAGACTTATCTCATTTCAGTTGTCAGTTGCTTTATTAATGTGAAACAGTCCCAAACCAGCTTAAATCGACTTATTGTTTGACTTAAGTACCTTTAAAGCTGCCTGTGAGATAGATTAACGCTCTACTATTTAGGAGTTTTTTTGTTGGATCGCTGCTACCGCACACTAAGGCCAGCGATGATCCGTTGTGATACCACTATATGTAAATCTATAGGTCCGATTTATGTAGAACCATCTGCGCATTGCATAGCTCCATGTCAGCCTATAGATGGGACGGCCAATAGATTCTAAGCTCAACAGGGGATCCAGATGTGTTCTGTTGTGTTTCTCCAAAAGAAACAAAAACATCTGGCAAAAAGAATATATTAATAAACATATCGCCACCTTCCTCAATAATTTTATATGATACTCGTTAATATCATAATATAGTAATAAACATAAATACATATCTAAACTTTATCATAAACAAATGCATTGGCATTCCTCAAATGAAAATCTTTGTTTAAATTTGTTAAAATTAACCAGACATTTCTAATCATTATTTTATAGTTATTATAACAAAGTAATAAAACATACATTAGCAAGAATATATTTTACATACCGATATCATAAACAAATGCATTGACATTTCTAAATCAATTCTTTATAATTAACCAGACATGTTTTAATCCTTATTTCATTCTTTTTATAGTAATCATAAAACAGTAATAAAACATACATTATGCAAGAATATATTTTAGATACCGATATTATAAACAAATGCATTGGCATTTCTAAATTTGTTTCTTAAAATTAACCAGACATTTTTTATTCTTTTTATAGTTATTATAACATAGTAATAAACACTTACACTAAGAATCCTATTTTAAAAATAAAAGATATAAACAAACGAGTTGACACTTTTACAACTCCTTATGTTAAATTGTTTCACACATTTTTTAACCCTTATTTTAACTAAAAAGAAAAGTAAACAAACATTAGTATTTACGAGTAACACACTCATTATTTTACACCATCAATAGCTGATAATAATATTTTTATAACACTATTGGTTAATCAAAAAGAAAGAGACAAAACATAAAATTTAGTATATAAGACAAAATTTAGATATAAGAAAATCAGTTTGTATCAGTAGTTTTTTTTTATCATGAGTTTGGTATCAGAGTTGGTATCACAGTCAGTTGTATTAGCAGTTGTATATTGAAATCAATTGTAATCCAAGAAGAATATAAAATATAAAATTAAATAATATAACTTAAATATAAAAGTTGGAACGAAAACAAAATCTTTATATCATAAAAGAAATTCAACAATAAATTGGTAAGTATTATAATATATTAATTGATAACAAAGTTCAGGGAGTTAATGAATAACGCTCCCTTATCTACCTAAGTCAAAGGGAGAACTTTTGTATCATAACCACAAACAATAAAACCTACTTACTAACAAAAGCTATTTAATAGCTAATACCATTCACTATAAATTCTATACAAAATCAACCATACCGTAAATAAGGTATTTTATAAATATTTCAAATCTTCTTCACGAATTAAACCAATTCTCGTGAAAACATCCCAAAACATTATAAACAAGATTTCTATAATTTCTTATAAAACATTCAACAAACAAAACTATAATTTCCTATAAAACATTTCGATTTAAATCAACAATCTTCTTATAAAACAGTTCATTCACTCCACCGATCGCACCGCTTAATGATTATTGATGAAAAACCCCTTTTTGCATCTTGTCCCTATCGGGATTCGAACTCGGTACCTCCCGCTCCAACTGCTGCAGTTACCTCTGTGCCACCTATGGGTGGTTATTTAGGAGTTTGGTTCTGTCAGAATTTGCACAAAATTCTATCACACGCTTTCCTGCTTGAAATACAGTCGGTTCACTACCAGGGACTTTGATACGGACAGATCATGTCCATAGCAGATAATATTAACTCTGTCCATATCCATATCTTAGACTCCAGTTCAAGTGAAGATTCTTCTCGATTTCATATTAAGAGATTTTGGAATTTAAATCTTGATCAGCTATTTTGATCAGACTAAATCGCACTGATCCAGTTATACAAATTCAAGCTTTGCGTTATACTTAATTGAGTATAATGTTTGGACATTAAAACGTCAGCTCTTGGCCAACATACCAAAAAAGCCTAGGAGACCATGGGTCTAAAAATTGTTAAATACCACAAGTTGATAATCTTTGGTTTCAGCCCACAACTACTACCAAAGGGCTTTAAACGAACCAAAAAATCGTCATTGTGTTTTTTAAAGACCTTATATAGTGATATGTTAATTTCAAATCAGTTTTTCATCTAGGATTACTATTAGATATTTGATCTGTCACTATGACTGTTTTATTTGGATGGTATGTCCCACTGGTATAGTTCTTTCGGTAATTAGATGAAATAGTGCTTCATTGATGTTGCCACTAATGATAATAACCACAGGTCATCCGCATAGCTCTGGACAATAAATCCATAGTTGTTTGGTAAAGATAAAATGCCGTCTATCATCAGCAAGGCATCCGTTCGTGGCCATAATTTTAACCGACTTATCTGTGTACATGTCACCCCTTTTCTTCACTTCAACTCTACCAATGTCGTCATAAGAGGTGTTATCGAATGCTCCATCAAAGCCAATAAAGAGAGATTTCTGGAACCATTATGATAGATTTTACTACTAATGAACTGGTTCTTATGATATTGGTCGCTGGAGACGAACTCACTCTAAATATTGTGATCCAGCACGTTTTCTATAGCTCTAAAAAAAATGAAGTAAAACTAATAATTCTATATGTTTTGGGTTGGGTATCGGAACGTCTCTGTTATGCTAAGGTGTCAATGTTACAATCACATTTTCCACTTACCAGGGATCAGAAGATTTGAAGTTTTCGAATAAGTTTATCTGACACCTATCTGGTTTACAGATTTGCATCGACAGAATTTAAATCCTTTTTGGAATTCTACTCGGACTATAGTGGATTCCTAAATGATGTGAACGATGAACCACAGTTCACTTTATTAAGTAGGCCACAAGATCGACTGAAAAATGGGTTTCAACAGGTAAACCAATTGTTTCCTGCCAGATCTCACTAAAGGTTAGAGTCTCTGCTTCACCAAGTCCCTCACAGAAACTTTATGTAGTTCTCATAGATCGTCTTAATACGAGGTTTGTATTCCGTAACGACTCTTTATAGTTCATTGCTCTTTAGAGTTCTGATTTCTTGAAACTTCATTTTTATGCCCTATATAGAACAAACCTGATATGCTTGCGATCATACAGTAAAGCCTCACCAGATACATGCTAATTATTTATTAATATGTCCATAGAAGGAAAGCTTGTCTTAAATCTCATTAACAATGGTTGGTTCACTTCCCAGTAAGGGGATTTCAATATTTTCGGCAACTATTCAAACAGATACTCACCGCTTGCAGTTGTAAATGCAAATGTACAGTTGTTCCGCCGTAGTTTGTGGTTTGCAATTGCTGTGTCGCATTCAATAACAAAGATTTATGCTTTCTCTTTGCAGCAGCCTCTAAGCCGTTCAAATCGGGTTATTATATCCCGAATGGTTTATTAAGCTATAGGGTAGGTAGTGCCGCGCCTCCAAACCAAATAATGAAGGAAGAAACATTCAAAAGGTGATCTGTTTCACAAAATTATTGAATATTGGCTATCTTCCAGCAGGTCAGAAGAAGCTGCTACTTATTAGAAATCCGTCATTTATAATAATTACTATGAACCAATAAATACTCTCAAAAGTAAAAAAAAACGCAACATTCGAAGTTGCAAGTACTTCAACTCACAGTGTAATCGTTGTGGAGCACTTTATGCAAGATTGTCATGTCCATGTACTGATATCGCTTGCCTCACTATTCTGATGATGAATGTTTGGTTTTGTCGACCAAACATTCATCGTCAGGATAATGAGGCAAATGTCATCTGCATCATTCGAAATCGGGCCTCGCTGTTTGTGACTGTAAAAAAGAAATCAGAGATTTTGATTTTAATATCTAACACAATCAATGCAAGTTCGAGATTGAAGAGAGTTCATATCTGTGATAACTTTCAACACAATTAAATCTCAATAAAGGGATTCATTGACGTCAATATCATCTACAACGGTAAGGAATGTTATTCTATCTTAAAATACGACCACCTAGTCTCCAACATTTAGTGTACATTCGTATCACCTTATAGTTCGACGAGACTTAGCATGGTAGAAGCAAAACTCATTGAACTAACAGAACAGAATGACGATAGAGTGTTTTAACCGATCAACTCCTATAGATTACGATCTCTGGCAGCTATAACTCAACAGTCTAGACGTTGAGACGACGCATGCTCTTATAAATACATACAACTAAGAAATTATTTATCGATCAGTAAGGATGTGTAATGTTGATTGCCTGAGTTTACTACCACTGGAAACTACCGAAGAGATCTTTTAAACTAGAAAAGATTTCCTTATCAATATTTAATGTAAATTTGATGTAAAGGCTGGAACGAAATATCGAGATGGTATATCAAACCATCATTTCACGTGCTAGACAAGCGACCTTCCTTAAATAATGACATTCTGAACACTCAAGTTTCGTTTATATCAAGGCGTTGGTCAGAAGTTACGTCTGGCTATATTTCGTCTCAGAACCTTAAGGAGTCTACTTCACATAAACTTTGCATACCCGTTTTAAGGTCATATTTTTTTCAAACGTTTACCAAATGGCCCTACAAAAATATTAATTATGATGGTAAACTTCCGTTTTCCCAGAATTATATCAGACAATGGCAGAACTTTCACATAGTATATGAGCTCATATTATTCTGCACCTATAATGTTATTCGTCAAATTTGCTTGGCATGGTCCACTGGCATGCTCAGAGGATAGTTCAGTTCGCAAAATACTTCTTATTGCGGTTAAACTGAAGATGTTGTCGGTTCCATGGAACGACGTGTCTTATGTTGCTGGTTGATGATGGATACGAATTATTTTACATAATGACAAGCACTACAATAAATAGATCAATTCCTTATCTCACCCTTACCTGTCCATATAGAATATCTAACTTATGTTGTGTAAAACTGCCTCTATCTGACTCGTGTTGCTTCTTTCCAGGATTGAAAGCTTAATCTAAGTTGTTTCTTGAATCAGTCACATTTTCTAGGGCTGGCAGAACTTTGTTTTTCGTCGAAGAGCAATTAATTTTCTCTTAGAGGTGGTGCATTGATCTACTAACTCCTACCTGGTTAGTAAACCTAGATTCCAAACCATTATAGTAATTAGTAATATTAAGAAATTTTCGAAAGTAAGAAGATATCGATGAGTGATTTGAGATATTTCTACATCATGAAATTTGAGTTTTCCTCCAACGTTTATGATTCCAGCGATGGATTTAGTGAGGCGTCAGTACTCTTTTTATTGTTTCCTTAGCTCGAATGGCGAAGATCTTGATTTTGACCGTTAAATGAAAGCTGCAACCGATTAAGTTCAATAGTCATTACTTCTTAACTTAAATGGAATTGATACAGTTTCGTTAATTGGTGACAATTCTTCGAATGGATGAAACTGTTTTACAACTTTATGGTTTCTGGTGATACTTGGTTTGATATTTGGATAGAAAAATTACGCCAGTGGGATACGTCTTTTCGGCCATAATATAGTCTGCAATTATTTTGTTTGGCTGCTCGACCACAGTTAAAATTGACCAGAATATCGACGTAAGAATCTTCTATTAAAACCCTTCAAGCCATTATAAAGTTTATATTATATACAAAAACAATCTGAGTCAATTCAAATGCATAAGAACCCAATATGGCTGATAGTACTGGTATTAATTCTAGTGGTTTACACTAATGGATAATAAGTTTTAAGTGTTCGAAAAGTACCGGTTGAATATCTTACAAAATCTTACAAAATCTATCGAACAGCAGTGTGAAACAATTGTGCTAAGTTTATCCACCGGATGATTCTGTTATATTTACTAGAGTTCGTCCGTACCATAACTAACTCGAAATCACAAGAGTCATTTCCGGCTCAATAGGTTCTCAGGAGCCAGATATCGATATGTCTCAAATTATAGAATCTTATATGGAACCTTCTGAGTGCAGTTCAGAAAGTTCCATATAAAATTCTATAATTTGCCCAGGTGGCGCAGTGGTTTAAGCTGTGGCAGTTTGAGTGGAAGGTACAGGGTTCGAATCCCGATAGGGGCAAGATGCAAATGAAGTTTTCACCTTCGATCGTTTGGGCGGTGCGAACGGTGTGAAAAATGAACATTTATCTGGATCCTTTGTGGTGCGACCCATCTTCCATGTCAGTACTATAGGCTGACATGGAGCTATCCAATGCGCAGATGGTACTACGAAAAACTCGGACCTATAGCCGCACATAGAGTGGTATCACAACGGACCGGTCGCCGGTCTAAGTGTGCGATAGCAGCCACAACAACCTTACCTAACCGTCTGAATCCAGTTTGATTGTGCCAATTCTATTCATCAGATAGTTCTGTTATTTTTACTAGATTTTTTTTCCCAGTTACACAGGTTCAATTGACCCATTGTCACATTCCTTCCCAGGCGTTCACTCTCAGTCCTGGAATCTGTTTGTTCTTCTAGTGAAGTCCAAGATATTCGGTATATCCTCAAGGTCGTCAATTGGTCCTCAAATAGGAGTTGTGAGCCGAAACAGTACAGTCTTTGGGAAGAGTATGAAGAACAGAAGCACAAAACGTGCTCCACAGTTTCTTCCTCCCCGTCCACACAGTTGCGGTATAGGGTGTTCCGAGTTTTCAACTGATTACGACTAATCAGGGAGCAGTGCCCCGTGGGAATGCCCAGTAAGATCCTTAAAGTGCGTCTATCATTATTTAAGAAAGACTGGGATCCTTGCTGGTTTACTGATCCAAAGAAGATTTTGGATAAACGACAAGAGATGAGATTATTCCATCTCTTTTGGTGCAGATCTCCAAAGTGATAGTCAATTTGTTGTTTAAGAGATAATGACGTCATTCCCAGAGCGGGCTCTGGTCCCACAAAGGTAAATGTCGCTCCCAATGTGACTAGGTATCCAGTGGAGTCTAACTTTATTCAGCCTGCCTAGTCGATTTAAGGCACTTATCGTTTTCAAAACAAGTTTCGATGAAAAAGTATTAAAACCAATTTAGGGCAGCCTGGCTGTCAGAAAAAATGCAGATACGACAATCTCTGCAATTTATCCCTATTACAAAGAGTGCTGCGCTTTCAAAATTGCAGCAAATTCCGTCTGAAAACAGTAGCGTACCTACCAGGAGGGATAGATAATTAGACCTCAGACGATAACCCGGCACCAGCTATATTACGTCACATTGATCCGTCAGTGAAGATGAACATTTCGTTGCCGGAGGGGTACGATGGGCTGTTATAGGCCCATATGTGATTTCCAGTAATAGTTACATGAAATAATTTCCTGAAGACGTGCTTCGTCACCATAATGTCGGAGGACATGTGGGCAGTTGTGTGTCGACCCACCTCCCTCCATATTTGAAAGTGCCCGGACGTACAAAATAGATTGGCTTTGCATTGTAGGCGAGTGGCTGTTTGCGTTGCACACCTTCTGATCCAAATGTCAAGCGGCAGAAACCCACAGCCATCTCAAGAGCTGCAGTAGGAGTGGTGTGCATAGCTCCTACTATACCAAGACAAACAAGTCTTTGAAGGTGGTTTAGAGGTTTCCCTCTAATCCCATTCATTGTTCTAGGCCACCAAATGAATGCGATAAACGATTTAAGAAGAAAAGAGGACAGGCTGATAGGCCTAAAACTTTTTGCCGTTTGATGAACACTGCCCTGACTTCTCTGCAATATCTTGGAATGTACCCCAGAGCCAAACTGGCTCTGAAGATATGTTCAAGGGGGTCTAAGATAAATCCGGTAGTGTTGAGTTTAGCAGTTACCGTAAGGCTGTCCACTTCCTCACAGAAATATCTCCATTTCGGAAGTTTTTTTTTAACTTCGGATGCATTTCTTGTACTCTCTTTGTAATGATTTGTACAAGTCTCAATCTAACGTTGAAATAGTTTTCATGGCTTTGTTAAGAAGTTTTCTTGTCTTGTTCCTCAGTCTGTCCAATTTCCTAGCCCACCATGGTGTCCAAGTTCTTTTAGGCTTACTTAGAGGACAGCTCTTCTAATAGGCGCTAATTAGTGCTTCTTCAAGTTTGTCTACCCGTACTTTCTGATTTTCATTACTGAAGATAGAAGTGAATGGTTGAGATTGAGTTTGTAAAAGTTCCCAATCCGTGTTTTTTGGGTTCCTAAAGTCTCTAATTTCAGGTTTATAGCTGGTTAGAGAGAAGGGGATGAAGCGATGGTCAGAGAGAGTAACGTCATCTAAGACCATCCAGGATGAGACTTTTCCACTAAGGCTTCTTGCCTTGAGGATGTCAAAAAGGTAGGATATTTAATTACTACTTCTTGGAAAAGATTGCCTCACAAGTGTGATCCTTATTAACTCGACATTTCGTGTTTTCTTTTTCATGGTGTTCTCTTACTTCTCAAGCATTTAGCTTGTTATGAAGCTCACTGTTGGGATTTTACGTGGAAAAAACGAAGACAACACCATTCGCAGTGCCACCGTTTTTAAAGTGTCAAAAATTTACCGAAGTCCAATTTGCTCTTTTAAATTATTAATCAGTTCGCTCATGTTAACACATACCACCTGATACTATGAATTGTTTCATATACCTGTCATAAACATATACAATACAATTTTACATTTCGAAATTTGATTGGTGTTTTATTATTATTTAAAAGCCCCCAACAGTGCAACAGTTGAAGTATAACAAAATCGGCAGCAGATTTTGTCTATCATTCAAAATATATTTCATAAATACCATCACTATAAATGTCAATCATATTTCACACTCAATATTTGATCGTATATATAATATATAGTGTTCGCGATTGAAATGAGGTCGAACTCCACCCGTTTATACACTCCCTCCCTACAACCGATAATCGATTTATTACGAGAAGCAAATATTTTACCAATTGTCTGAAAATTTTTCTTGGAACTAATCCAATGAAAAATTAAAATGAAAATCCCAACAACACTCGTTCCAAAATGAGCGCGCAACAAATAGGGAGCATTAATCTATAATCTGCTCGAATATGAGAAGATAGATAGTCGTCGTATCGTTAACAATGTCGATGAATACAATTCATGCCGATGGTGGTGATGATTGTGCGGTGGATACAATGTACGATGGTTGGGTGGAAATTGATAAAACCTAAAAGAAAATTTAATTTTAACTTTTTCTTGTTTATGCCTCTCGGTTTCTCATCCCAAAGCGTATAGATGTACCCAAAATTCACGATAAAACCTAAAAATTGTGTATAGGCACATAACATGAACAGTGGAAAATTTGATTGATCATGGAACATATGTTACAATAATTTTCCAATTTTTCTTCCTTTCATATCATATCTGCGATATTAATAAAAAATTGTTGTTCTGCCAACAAAAATTAATATAAAGCGTTTGGTGTACGTCATATGATATAAAGTTACAGAATTTATGTACTGACAAAATCCACCTGAGACGCGAGTGAATATTTACATAACTCATAATTTGATTAAATCAACGATTTCACACATTATTATACTCTTGTTGGGAAGCAGTATGCTTTTCATCTAGTAAGGCACGGACCAGAATTTTAATGGAAGAAATTCGTTCTGAAAGCCTGTGGAGTGCGAGATGTTTGATGCCTTAATCGAGCATAACTTCCTGGTCCTGTATAGACTTGTAAATGGAGTATGGAAGTACCTTGAATGGTAATAGATCAGTACATAAAATATGTAATAGATCAGTACATAATGAATAATATAATATATATAATGCAGAGTTACATACTATAAATATAATTAGGTTCTAATTTTATCAATGCGTTAACATTCCCGCGCCCTTGAAATAACTAATTCAACATTATATTATATAATATAGTTTATATAATTCAAGATTTTAAAATATAGTTTGAACTATAAATGATACAAATAAATAAATCAAAATTACATACACCAATCAAAGTTTCATCATTAATTGAACTGAGTATTGTTTGTAGAGTTTGATTCAAATGGTAAAACACTAATTTTAGTTATTGATCTTTTAAATATTGATTTCGAAGTTTTGATTGTACGTCTATTATTCTGCCTAATATCCAATTTATTGGAGGTAAATTTTCTTCGTGCACCAGCACCAAAGAACCAACTTGATAGTTATCATTTGAAGGTTTCTGCCATTTATAGCGTTTCTGAAGTTCATTTAAATATTCTAAATGCCATCGCCTCCAGAAGTCCTGGAACATGGCTTGTATGGTTTGATATCTAGATAACTTATTAATATTAAGATCAAGCAATGATGGTTCTGGAAGAGCTAGGACACCCAATCAAAAAATGACCTGGTGCACGATAAAGCGTTTAAATCAGTGGGATCGTTTCAAACTGCAGTCAACGGTCTTGAATTTAAACAGGCCTCAATTTGACTAATTAACGTATAGTATTCTTCAAGAGTCATTGAACGAAGTCCAATAACACGACGCATGTGCCATTTGGCATTTTTTATACCGGATTCCCACAATCCACCGAAATGAAGAGATCTTGGTGGTATTGTGAGCCATTCGATTTGACTGTTCGTACAGAAAGTTCTTATATCATTCAGAAAAGGTTCTGACAAGAACATATTTCTTAACTCTCTTATCTCATTACGACATCCAATAAAATTAGTCGCATTATCTGAGTATAATTTAGAGCAATAACCATGCCTTGAGATAAACCTCCGAAGACAGGCGAGAAATGACTGCGAAGATAAATCCATTACAATTTCGAGATGTATTGCCTTTACTGCGAAGCATATAAATAAACAAATAAATATTTTATTTTTTGTTTTGGATCTGACATTTTGTTTTGCAAAGAAAGGACCACAGAAATCTATTCCAACTATGGAAAATGGTCTCGATTGTGTTACACGATCAGTAGGTAGATCACCCATTTTTTCATGTGAATGTTTTGGTTTGTTCCGGAAACAGTGAATACATTGATTTACAACTTGTTTACACAAGTTACGACCTCCAGTAATCCAATATTTCGATCGCGAGTTGTAAAGCAAAGTTTCAGCTTCACAATGTGAAAGTCGAATGTGTTCATAACGAATAAATAATGTTGAAAATAAATGTTTTCCTGGCAAGATTGTTGGATATTTATTTGAATAGCTCAAATTAGAGTTACGAAGGCGTCCACCAACACGAAGAATTCCTGTTTCATCAAGGAACGGACTTAATGATTTCAATTTACTGGAATTTTGGACACATTTATGTTTCGTAAGAAATTGAATATCACTACTATATTCATTTAGTTGAATGATTTTTACAAGGTTGATTGTTGAAGCTTCTAGTTCTTTTGATGTTAGCTCACCGACATTTCTAGTCTTTGCTTTAAGGTTATTAATGAAACGAAGAATATAAGCTGTGACTCGGATAAGCGTAATAAACGAAGAGTATCGATCAAATGGGATATATTTGATCGATACTCTTCGTTTATAAGGCAATGAAGAATTGCAAATTGAGATTGAAACAGGTTTTCGAAGATCTAAATTTAACGACTCCGAACTAATCTTGGAATTAGAATTTTTGGGCCAGTTAGATTCTTCTTCCTGAAGAAACGACGGACCAGACCACCACAACTTCTGGTTCAGAAATTCATTTGGCATTAAACCTCTGGACACGAAGTCGGAGGGGTTTTGAGCTGTTGGTACGTAACACCAACTATTTATTGATGATAGTTCTTGAATTTGTGTTATTCTGGTTGCTACAAATGAAGAAAATTTGGACGGATCAGATTTAATACGAAGAAGAGTGATTTCAGAATCTGACCTAAGATAAATGTGGTCAAATTGCATATTCATACAATCAATCAATTTATTTAATGTTTGAGCCAAGAGTAAAGCCGCACAGAGCTCTAATCGAGGAATCGTCTGACGTTTAAGAGGCGCAACTTTAGACTTAGAACAAATTAATCGTATATGTGGATTATTTTGATTATCAGTGATGCGAAGATAAAGTACACAACCATAGCCTTTCTCAGACGCATCTGAGAAGCCATGTATTTGTGTCACTTTATATTGAGGTACCAAAATGCATCGTGGCACTGTTATTTGATTCAATTCTATCAACTGTCTTTTGAATTCTAGCCACTGATCACGAATTTGGCTTGGAATAACATCATCCCAATCGATGTTGCGAAGTGTCCATATAGTTTGCATAATAATTTTTGCAATTAAAATCATTGGAGAGCATAAACCTAAAGGATCAAATAATTGACATATTTCCGATAGGACATTTCTTTTAGTGCAGATACTATCTAATGTGAATTTAGAAAAATTCATTTCGAACTCATCATGTAAAGTGTTCCAAGAAAGTCCGAGCATTAAAGAAATATTTGATGTAGATTCTGAAGAGGATGAAACAATTGAAGTATTTGATGCAAATTTTCGTAAATGAAATCCGCCTGTTTCTAATAACTTAGTTAGTTCAGTTTTTATCTTTAAAGCACTCTCGACTGTCTCTGACCCTGTGAGCACATCATCAACGTAGAAATCGTTAGCTAATACCTTTGCGGCTACCGGAAAAGAGACAATTTCATCCGAAGCTAATTGCTGCAACGTGCGAGTCGCTAAATAAGGCGCACTTTTAGTTCAATACGTTACGGTACAAAGCTTATAACACTTAACACTATCTTGTGGATTGTCTCTCCACCATATCCTTTGCAAATCCTGTTGTTGCTCATCAACTAAAATTTGCCTGTACATTTTGGCAATGTCTGCGGTAAAGCCAACGATATGTTTACGAAATCTCAGAACAATGGTCAGTAAATCTTGTTGAACGGTCGGGCCTTTATATAAACAATCATTGAGAGATAGCCTAGACGAAGATTTTGCAGAGCCATTGAATACAACGCGTAATTGGGTTGTTGTACTACTGCCTTTAATAACGAAGTGATGTGGTAAGTAAAATATTTTGTTATCTAAGTCCAAAATATTTGAATCATTAACTAATGTCATATGACCTAAAGACAAGTATTCATTCATAAAAGCTCGATATTGAAGATAAATTTCCGGTTGACGAATTATTTTTTTTTCAATGGCATAAAATTGGTTTAGCGACGAAACCTTGGAAGATCCAATATTATTTATATCATTATTAATAGGTAGAGAAACTGAATACCGACCAGAAGGAAGACGTTTGTGATTTTTAATATAATGTTCTTCACAGTATTTTTCGTCTAATGAATAATGATTTTTGACCGATATTGTCTCTAACTCCCAAAAACGTTTCATATTGTTATGTAAAACTTCATTAGTGCATAAAGCTGTGGGTGCACGAGTTTGAGTAATATTTGAAGATGTAACACGTCCACTAATGATATAACCAAAAACACTGTTATAGAATGGTGGAAGATTATCTAAAATAGTAATAGAATTTCCACTGAATAATTCATTATATATTTCTGCCCCAATCAAAATATCTATTTTATTTGGCACGTGAAAATATGGATCTGCTAATTCAATTTCAGCTGGAATTAAATGTTATTTGATGCTGACTGGACTAGCTGGTAAATTACTTGTGATCTTTGGAATTACAAAAAACTCCAAAGTTGCAGAAAACTTGGATAGTCTCGAAGATATTGTCAATAAAACTTTAGTTTTTATTGTAGTTTCCTTTCCACCAATACCAGATATAATTTTATTAGTAGTTTGTTTTTTAACGTTCAATAAGTTAACAATGCTTTCAGGGGCGAAATTTAAGTGAGAACCACTATCTAACAATGCCCTGCACAGTAAATTGTTATTTGATCCAGATTTGACATTAAAAATTGTTCTACGTTAGTTGAATACGATGATTGCTGAACAGGCATCTGTTTTAACTTGCACGACGAGGTATTGGTGGTTTCTATTATATTTAACAAAGATTGATTTTTATCATTTGTTGGTTCATTGTCAGGTATTTTTGAAATTATAGGTAAAGTTCGATTACTATAATTTGAAACATTTTTCTGACCTTGACGATTTGAAGTTGTACCAAAGTGTAAAAGTTTGTTATGCTTGAGTGAACATGTACTGCAAGGCGCTCTATCACAATCATTAACCTTGTGATGAGAGACTAAACAATTTGTGCACAGTTGTTGACTCTTAACAAATTGAAATCGCATTTGTGGAGTAATTTTGACATATGTAAATTGAGGACAGTTGTTTATTAGATGTGCTCCGTTGCAATACGAACACTTGCCGTTACTATTATTGGATACTAATGATGTCGATTTTCCTTTAAAGTAGTTGTATCTCTTTGTTTCAACAGGATATTTTGAAGAAGTTGAACTTTTAATCGCTTCTAAAATTAGAACACGATTCCGTAAAATATTTGTGAACTTATCAAAATTTAATAGTTTAGTACTATCAGAACTTTTGATAATGTGTACCTTTGAAGCACTGTCCAATTTTTCAGTAAGATGATGAATCAACATAAGGTCCCATGCATCAACTTGGACGAGTAACGACTTCAACGCGTTATAATTTTTAACTGCATGGTCAATAAAAATTTGAAGTGAAGTTGAAGAATTTTCAAGTGGACATTTAATATCATACAATGCCTTCATGTGAGCCCTTTGAATTAAAATAGCATTGTCATAACGCTTACATAACGTTTGCCAAGCAAGGATATAGTTTTCAGAGGTCACAGGAAGATTCTCAATAAGATTGTATGCCTTACCCGAGCGAATGTGAGAAATTAAATAAAAAAATTTAACAGTTGAATTTGTAGCAACTGAACAGTACTGCTGTAATACTATTCATAGTTATGCTACGATATTATTTGACCTAAAACAATAACCATTTGACCAAATTTATTTAAGACACAATTCGATCAAGAATTGTCTTTGGTGTCAGTTAATGCTATATTTTGGCAGGTGCCAGTAGAATAGTAATTTGATATGGTTATATCTGCACATTATGCTATTGTACGCTAGAGGACATCACTACACATTTAGAATGTTTTTATACTGTGTTTACATACAATTATGTATTTGTTAAATCTCAATTATGTACTTGTGTACTAATCGATACTTATCGTATTCACCCAATTATCAATTGTGAATATCGATTCTTTTTTTTTGTATATGCGACGATATCCGGCATTCCCAAAATTTTAGTCAGAAATTTCTCAAGATCCGAAGCGAATGGACAAAGTGAAGAAAACAAAATTAAGTAGGAGTGTATAAATTGTGATGTTTAATTAAATTATGTTAATAAAATAATAAACAAAATAAAATAAATATATTTCATTAAAATTATAAAAACAATACATTACATGAACCATCATTTAGTGAAATAAAAATATATACATTTAGACTAAAAATATAAAAGTTATAGTGAGTTTCATTCAACATACTCATCCCCACATATGGTGACCTCGACGACCCTGTTTAGGGATAAATACGTGCAAATAAACGCACGTACATAAGGTACGTAGTGTAGTGAAAAATATAACGAGAGATAACACCCCCATTTCTCTTTTTTTTCCGGATCATATGTATATATATAACCTCGTGCTGAAGCTGATGCCCGATTAAGGCGTGAATTCAAAAGCGTGAGAACAACGAGGGAACGGCGGACGAGCCGCATCAAATTGGTTTTACTACAACAACTGGTTGAAAATAAAAGTTAAAGTTATATATTTGTGCAACCCAAAGTTGACGCTTTTCGGAAATATTTCATTCTCAAGGACAGCGAGGGAACGGCGGACGAGCCGCAACTAACGGTATTTACCGCAACAAATACTAACAGCAGTGTGAGTTTGCGTTTTACCAGTTTTCTTTTCTTTTTCACATGATCCACCTCTTTTGATAAAATTTTGGTATACATATGTAACGTAATTTGGTGGAATCATTTTAACGTAGCATAAATTTTTGTAAAATTTTGTTTTCGTCACAAGTTCCGTTGCTTTCCACGTTTAGCTTTCCACTTTTAGTCATCCACATTTAGTATCATTACATTTTTTTTTAGCCACCCTACATATCGTATCTTTGTATGAGTTTGGGTTCATATACATAGATATCTACAATTTTTTTTAAACTTAAATATTTATATTTAAGTATTTATATTTATTCCTAATCATTTTTTTTTTCAAATCAAATTTCATAATTTACAAGGTGTAATTCCGAAATATCGAGACAATCGTAGATATTTTTTTTTTCTTTTATCTCTTAATTACAATAAGTAATCAATCCAACGTAGGCTACGATTGTCACGGAGTGATCGCATATTTTAGAAAACAGTTTACAGTAACTAAATAGATTTTGGAATTCGAAACATTTTTTTTTCGAAAGTTATCCAAACTCATATTGGTGGTGAATTTTAAATCGAAACTCCGTTGGTTGAACTTTTAATCATGCTAAACTCAGGTGACGAGGACATGGATACAACCAAGCCTCAAAAAGTTACACCGTTGGCTACACCACAGCATGATATGCGATTTTTACCTGGCCCATCGAGTGCAATAGACGCGATGGAAATCAAGTTACAGGAGTTTTGGGTAAACGACCCTGTAACTTGGTTTACAGTCTCTGAAATCCAGTTCGCTTTGCAAAAAGCAAGCGACAAGTCGAAATATTTGTCGACTCTGAGAGATCTGCCACCGGCAGCATGCAAAAAAATTGATGATTTCTTACAAAATCCACCAAAAGAAAATTTATATGAGTCAATAAAAAGTGCCCTATTAGATAGACTGGCTCCCTCTGATGAGAGAAAGTTGGAGCAGCTATTATCTGGGCAAGGTTTGAAAGATGGCCGACCGTCAGAGGTGTTACGTTCCATCCGAGCCTTGGCAGGTACAAACTTTAGCGACCACACAATTCGATCATTATGGGTACGAAGGCTCCCGCCGATAATTAAAACGGCTATAGTTGGACAACCAACAACAACGACTTTAGAGGAGCTTATGAAACAGGTGGATCGGATATATGAATATCTTACGCCTGAGCAACAGTTATGCGAGTTTTCTCGTTCGCGTCCACGAAACCGTACCCCTTCGAAGATGGCCAACAATAGTCGAGTTGGACCAGACCATTCTAGCTCAATGTCAATAGACGAAAGATTGGCTAGAATAGAAACACAAATTAATCAACTTTTTAATAGAAGTACCAATAACGCTAGGCAACGCACTCCGTCAAATAAAAGAAACAGGAGTGCTACGCCTAACCGATTTTCAAAAGGTAGACGTACTCACTATGATGGTATGTGTTTCTACCACCATTTTTTTAGCCATAAGGCTCACCGTTGTCTTAAGCCATGCAAATTCGAACGTGGTTCATCACATAAATCGGGTGGTGACAACCAAAAAAACTAATTTCGACTCGTATTTCATTAAATAATCCTCCTTATACGTCATTCGTCGAAACGGCCAACTCGACGCTTAAAAAAAGCCGAAAATTGAATTCCACTTTCGTCGAAACGGCTAACTCGACGCTTAAAAAATGCCGAAATTTGAATTCCAATTTAGTCGATACGGCAAACTCGACTTATACAAATAGCCGCAATTTGAATTCTCAAGCGAATCATAGTTATTCGCGTTTTTTTCAACATAGTAAGGATTCGAAATATTTGAAGGTCCAGAATTCTAAAATTAGAACCAATGGAGGTTGTAATGCGACAAGTTCGCGGAATTCTTGTGCAATGGCAAATGCGAGTGTAAATAAGACTTGACGTTTGCACATATATGACCAATCGAATTCTTTGACGTTTTCAATTGACACAGGAGCTGACCTCTCGGTGCTTCCTGTTGTGTACAATACCAATTATTTTAGGAATTCTTGTAAGTCCGATTTAGTTATATCGGCAGCTAATGGCTCAGTAATCAATACCTACGGCACTCAGTTGCTCACGGTAGATATAGGTCTTAGAAGGAAGATCACGCATGCCTTTATTCTAGCAGCAGTGAATCGGCCAATTATTGGTGCCGACTTCCTTGTAAAATTTGGTTTACTAGTCGACCTTAAACATAAGAGGCTGGTTGATACAGCAACTAAGCTGTCAATCAATGCCATCGTAATGGAAGTTGACGAATTAACACCCATTCATTTTGTAGTCGACAATGGCTACGGGGCAATTCTAAGAAAATACCCCTCTCTAACAGCCGAACCAAATTATAATTTGCCTGTGAAACATTCTGTGGTCCACCATATTGTCACTGAAGGTCATTTGCCAGTGTCTAGACCACGAAGACTCGATTCTGTCCGCCATAAAGTAGCACAGAACGAGTTTCAGCACATGGTTGAGTTGGGGATTTGTCGACCATCGGCATCCTCAGTTTCTTGTCCCCTCCACATGGTCAGGAAGAAAGACCAAGACTGGAGGTCTTGTGGGGATTATAGGCGACTCAATGCGGTAATGATATCGGATCGCTATCCAATTCCCCACATTCAAAACTTTTCTATGAACCTTAATGGTAAATCTGTACTTTCGAAAATCGACCTTGTCAAAGCTTATCATTTGATTCCGGTTGCTACTGAAGATATTTATAAGACGGTAATTGTAACCCCGTTTGGGTTATTTGAATTTACACGTATGCCATTTGGTTTACGTAATGCCGCACAAACGTTTCAGCGTTTCATTAACGAAATTGTTCGTGATTTAGATTATGTTTTTGTCTATATTGACGACATTTTAGTCGTGTTCCGCTTCTGAGGAAGAACACAAACTCCACTTGGAAAAATTATTCCAACGTCTTACAGAGTTTGATGTTCGCATTAAAAGTTCTAAGTGTGTGTTCGGAGTACAAACATTAGACTTCCTCAGTCATAAAATTACGCCGGATGGCATTCTTCCTTCAGTGGAGAGAGTTAAAGCCATTACAGAATTTCCGGCACCAACTTCTATTAAGCGCATACAGCAGTTTATCGGCATGGTGAATTATTATCACCGTTTTATTCCAAAACTCGCCGATTATTTAGCTCCAATTCACTCTCATTTGGCTTTGTTACTTAAAAAGCCCAAAACGCCTAGAAATTTTACTTGGCCTGATGAATGCAATGAAGCATTCGAATTTTTAAAACGTGAGTTGGCATCTATTGCTTTGTTAGCACACCCTCTGAATAATTCAGATTAAATTAGTGTGACTACCGATGCGTCTAGTAGAGCTGTTGGCGCGGTTTTACAACAATATAACAATAATGTTTGGGAGCCGTTGGGATATTTCTCTCGAAAGTTATCGAATGCTGAACTTAAGTATTCCGCATTTGATCGAGAGCTGTAAGCAATTTACTTAGCTATCAAGCATTTCCGTTACTTTTTAGAAGGTCGAGAGTTTATAGTTTACACCGACCATAAGCCTCTGACTAGAGCAATTCAGTCTAAGACTGAACATAGTCCTAGAGTATCGAGACACTTGGACTATATTTGTCAATTTACTACGGATATTAGACATGTGAGTGGTAAAGAGAACACTGTAGCGGATTGTTTTTCCCGCATTGGTGATGATAACTCAGTTTTATCATCCGTTGATGATAGTTTTGACTATCAGTTGATTGTCTCTGCCCAAAAAGCTGACTTATAACTTCAGAATTTACTTTCTGGTTCCGGACGTCATGCTAACTCCAATTTGAAGTTAGAGCTTTTTAAATTTCCGGGTTTTGAGCTTTACTGCGAAGTTGCTACAGGAAATAATTGCCCATACATTGCAGCTCCTCTTCGTAAAAGAATATTTGATGCTTTACATAATATCTCACATCCAGGGGTTCGTGCAACCCGTTAATTGATTTCTGCTCGTTATTTTTGGCCTAGTTTAAACAAAGATGTCAATAATTGGGCACAAACTTGTTTATCATGCCAACGTTCGAAAGTCCACAGACACACTAAGTCTCCCTTAGGTGAATTTAAAATACCTAATTCTCGTTTCGAACATATTCATAGATATAGTTGGACCTTTACCAACTTCAAATAATTTTAATTATATACTCACATGTGTTGATCGTTTTACTCGGTGGCCTGAAGCGTATTGTATGACAGATATGTCAGCATCTAATATTGCGACCACTTTTGTTCATAATTATGTTTCGCGTTTCGGTGTCCCTTTGACAATTACAACTGATCAAGGAACGCAATTCGAATCTAAACTTTTTAAAGAGTTGACGAAACTCCTCGGATCGAATCGTATACGAACCACTGCATATCATCCTCAAGCAAACGGTATGGTCGAACGCTTCCACCGGCAGTTAAAATCTGCCCTTAGAGCCCGAGGTAATACAAGCCAATGGAGCTTTGAAATACCAATTATTTTACTAGGAATACGCGCTACGGTAAAAGAAAATTTGAAATGCTCACCAGCGGAATTAGTTTATGGACAAACCATTAAACTACCCGGTGAGTTTTTCGTAGAAAATCCTCTTCCACCTTTACCAACAACTGATTCTGTAGTTGATCAATTGCGCAATTGTATGCAAAATCTTATTCCTATACCTCAACAAGACACATAAGCACTAAAAAGGATATATTTGTTCCAAAATCTTTGGAAAATTGCGAATATGTCTTTGTAAGAGTGGATAAAGTTAAGACCGGATTACAATCCCCGTATGATGGACCATACAAAGTTGTACGTCGATTACGAAAGTATTTCGTAATTTTAATTAACGAGAAACAACAATCAATATCAATTGATAGATTAAAACCCGCTTATGGTATTATAAGTCAGGCTGGTGGTCAAATATCAGCCACGAATCGATTTAAAACCGTAACATTTTCTGTGTAAATTTCAAAATCTGGGGTTTTCCATCTACGAGGGGAGTCATGTAGCAACTGAACAGTACTGCTGTAATACTATTCAGAGTTATGCTACGATATTATTTGACCTAAAACAATAACCATTTGACCAAATTTATTTAAGACACAATTCGATCAAGAATTGTCTTTGGTGTCAGTTAATGCTATATTTTGGCAGGTGCCAGTAGAATAGTAATTTGATATGGTTATATCTGCACATTATGCTATTGTACGCTAGAGGACATCACTACACATTTAGAATGTTTTTATACTGTGTTTACATACAATTATGTATTTGTTAAATCTCAATTATGTACTTGTGTACTAATCGATACTTATCGTATTCACCCAATTATCAATTGTGAATATCGATTCTTTTTTTTGTATATGCGACGATATCCGGCATTCCCAAAATTTTAGTCAAAAATTTCTCAAGATCCGAAGCGAATGGACAAAGTGAAGAAAAAAAACGATGCTTCAAAATGAACAGCTTCCTTTGCTTGATTTTCAGTTTTTTTTTATGTCATGTAGTTTGTTAATCAATGTACTCTCAACATATTCATAGTCTTCCTCAAAACAAACACGATCAGTGCATGCACTTTCATCGCGAATCTCTAATTTGAGTTGGACTTGGTGATATTTATCGTACATCAATTACAATCTACGAATATTTGATTCAATTTCACCAAAATTTTGAAGCAATGGAAGTTTATTTTTAAATTGAGTAAGTTGTTTTTTAAATGCACTTCTCTGACGTTTAAGCATATAGACTTACGTTTGAATTCTCAGTATCAGACATATTGAATTGTTATTTCTTGTTTAAGAACTATTTAAATACAACGCAAATACACGATAACAATTTTAACAAATGAACCAAACTGTGAAAGAGCTTACAGAAATTAACTGACTGATGAAAATTTGATAAGTTTATGAAAATTGTTTCACTTAAAATATGAATTTACTAGTAGGATTTCTGAACTTATAATATTTTAAATATGTTTAATACCATATATAAATAATTGTAAAAAACTTTAAATACCAAACATAATAATAATACCTTTATTAATTATCTGGTTGATAATTTTAATCAATGCAATAGCGACGGTGTTAATTATCCAAACGTGGTCGATTATTGTTTTTCTACGATAATTTTATGATGAGATGATTTCGATGATGATATGATGTCACTTGTGAATATATTCGATGATACAAGATGTCCAACTTATTGAAGCTCGATTGAAGAGTTGAAGAATTGTTGATGATATATTTATAATATCCTTGATGACTATAATTCGACGAGATAAATGATGCGATAATCCGATGAGATGAATGATACGATAATGAGATATCATAAACTTAAACTGCAGGTGTTGATTTCCAAACACGTGATTGATGAACTCGTGTGTTCTCGAATAACTGGATCACAATCCGCTACCCAACGCTGGAGAATTTATAAGACGATGATTTAGCACACTACAACAATGCTATGTAGACCAAATGAACAATGTAATTGTTGGTATTCCATCCAATAAATGTACTTTTTTATATGCGGGACGGCCAATTGCGGTATATAGCCGCAACTTGTTCGAATACACTTAATATTAAGTTCGAGACATAAACTGTATATGTAACAGCAGGCGATGTTAATATGTTCGATGAAACTGGACTATTAACTGTGTATATAGAATACTTGTCGTAATCCATCCGGCTCGAAGGACCAAAATATGATGATAGTTTTATTAAAATTTCCGATGAACTATCTCACTTTAATATTATTTTATTCAATGTTATTTATACGAAGTTTAAAATCAAACAATGTAAAGTTGATTACAAAATTTATTAAGTTTATTAAATTTATTAAATTTAAGTTGAATTATTTATTTAATATTTACTTTGCAAAAGCAAAAGAACGACTGAAGATATAATTTACGACTGACTAAAATACAATATCAATGTACAAGCTATATACAAATGCTTATATATGATCTATTTACATTATGTACTAGTATTATTTTCAGTACATAATATCTGTTTTATGTACAAATTATTTATTATCCTAAGGTACAAAAATGTAATATATCAGTACATAATGAATAATATAATATATATAATGCAGAGTTACATACTATAAATATAATTAGGTTCTAATCTTATCAATGCGTTAACAAGTGACTTTAAAAAATTTATGACGTCACAATTCGTTATTCCTCTCATTACATTCAACCTTTGATCTACCTATCATCATACATATCACCAAGTTTCTATTGGTCCAAGAGAATGAGAAAACCACTATTTACCACCGAAATTTGACAATATTAGTTTGCTCGTTTCAATATGGCGCTTCAGAATACTCTTAGGACATTTGGATTGGTACCTTCAATTAGCGATCAGAAACCTTTCATATAGATCTAAAACATCAAAAATCTGTCATCAAGGCTTGCCAGATATCAGAAAATGGATGCATTAAGCTGCGTGAGTATAAATCACGTTTTCAGTATTTTATGGTAATAAACAGTGCAGAGTACGTCCTTTAATGCTCTCGTGCAGTACAAATGACACTATCCACAACTTGATCATGAAGTGCTGGGATAAAGTTGGCACTTTGAAATATACTGGAGATGGTACTACATAATCGTCGAAGGAATGATATCCATTTAAGTAATTCAACCGATTGGAACAAACATTTCGCTGTTTCAGTTGTAACATTTGGCATCTTTCGATCAGCCAAAGTACATAAATATCAGGAACTTTTGATCTATTACTGCGTTCAATTGTAGAGTTTGCTGTTCTGAAAGGTTGTGTTTCTTTGAATCGTTGTCGGTATTCGGTTCTCGGTTGAAATCTTAAGATGCGACTACTTTTGGAGAAATTTTAAATAAGCTCCAAAAATCAATTCCCAAATACAGTTCTTGTTCTAGATGAGGAATTAAATGTACACGCATAGATTTTTCGATGCCATTGAAATGAATTTTAGCCCATATATATCCGAAAACTCGTGCAGATGATCCATTTGCCGTCTTAATTATACCAGAGAGATTAAATACTCAAACATCTGGATTGGAAATTAAAGCTTCACATCCCTTTCCCAGACAGATTACTGTAGCTCCGCTGTCTAATAGTCCTCGATATGGTATTTGATTAATTAGAACGTCTGCATATGGGCGACTATCGAATCCTTCACTTATAATTCTGTGGTTTTTTTACAAAAGGGCATAAGTCGAGTTATCACCAAATCGACTTTTTGAAATATTCGAATTCCCTGTAAAAAACTACATAAGTCATTAATTTTTTGTCGTTTTATAACCGTTAGAAAGGAAAATATTGAAATTTTTTATAAAATTTCATCTTATACAGATTTCCTCCTTAAAGTCATAAAATAGCATCACTTCTAATTCGGTTGGTATTGAGAAGTTAAGATTGTTCTTGGTAGTTTGACTTTTGTAAGCTTGATTTTTTGTTCTCTTCGTACTTCGATGTCCGTATTGGTTGGTGCTGCAACCATCTTTTGAATGGTTTGTTGAGATTTCTGTCTTGCAGCTAACTGAAACCTCACATTCGAGTTTCCCGATTTACATCTAAAGCAGTTAGGTTTTAATATACCATCCCTTCCACAGCCAAAACAAAATATTTTATTAATCGGTACTGGACAATTTGCGTATGTGTGCCCGGGATCTCGACAGTTCCAGCAAATGACATAGGTGCTGTCAAAAACTTGTGTTGAATTCGGTGTAAAGTTTGATTCTCTAGGTCTAAATTGGGTTTCAGGCTTAACATGCATGCGTGGCATTGCGCTAACGTTTTGTACGTGTTCTATTACGGGCGTTGGTTGGATTCGTATTTGGGAAACGTTAACCTCTTCGGAACCATCTGCTTGTTGAACAATCTCACTTACACTTCGACGTTGGCACAGTAATTCAGGCTCAAATTTATTCCTTTTCCAAGTCTCTTCTAGTGCTACACAACGTGCTACTAAATTACTGATAGTATCGATTTGATAGTCAGGTAACATAACTTGGAATCCTGAACGCATATTTTGTTTTAATATGTGTAGGATATCTTTCTCGGGAATTCTCTTGTGGAATTGTAAATGAAATCATTATAAATATCATTATTGATTGCCATGAAATCATTATAAATATCATTATAGATCAGTTCCCTTCGTTTGCTAAAGAAGGATTAGGAAGAACAAATGTAGTATCCCATAGTATAAATATAGGATCAGCCCAAGCAGTTAAACAGCGTTACTATGCAGTGTTGCCAGCCGTTCAGTCTAACATAAACAAGGAAACTGACCGAATGATTGCTTTAGGCGTCATAGAGGAATCAAACAGTGCGTGGAGCTTCCCGGTAACATTAGTAACAAGTCCAATGGTAAAGTACGTCTGTGCCTTGATGCCCGTAAACTGAATGAAGTGACAGTCAAAGACGCATATCCTCTGCCAATAATCGAAGGACTTCTGGGCCGACTGGATCAAACCAAGTTTATCACAAGCTTAGACCTTAAAGACGTATTTTGGCAGATCCCGTTGACTCCAGAGTCCCGAGATAAAACTGCATTTACCGTATATGGCCGTCCTTTATATCAGTTTACGGTCATGCCATTTGGGCTATGCAACGCGCCACAAACCATGTTCCGGTTAATGAACCGGGTAGTTCCCCACGAATTACACGATAGAGTCTTTGTCTATTTAGACGATCTGTTGGTGACTTCTGGTAGCTTTGAAGAGCATTTACAACTACTAACAACAGTAGCTAATTTGTTAAGAAATGCTGGATTAACAATAAACTTGGACAAGAGTCAATTTTTACTCAAAAATATTAATATAATTAATATATAAAAATATTAATATATAAAATATCTCGGATATATAGTTGGAGAGGGAAACTTAAAATTGGATCACGATAAAGTAAAAGCTATCATACAACTTTCAATTCCCAACACGATAAAAAAGGTTCGGCAATTTATCGGAATGACGGGATGGTATCGCCGTTTCATCCTTGACTACGCTACCATCGCTGCTCCATTGACAGATCTTCTAAAAAAGAAGAATAAGTTTTGTTGGACTTCACGAGCACAACAAGCCTTCGACCAACTAAAACAAGCACTTACGAATGCTCCGGTATTAGTACATCCAAATTTCAATGAGCCATTCATTATACAATGCGATGCAAGTACAACAGGAGTTGGTGGTGTGTTATGTCAGAAGGATTCCAATGGAGAGGAACAGCCAATATCATACAAGTCACAAAAATTAAACACAGATCAACGTAATTATTCCATAACAGAGCTCGAGTGCTATGCTGCAGTGCTAAGTGTTCGAAAGTTAAGAGCGTATATTGAAGGATACCCTTTTAAGATAGTTACGGACCATACCAGTCTTAAATGGCTGATGCAACAGAAGGACCTAACCGGAGGCGTAGCTAGGTGGAGTCTTAAACTCCAATCATTCAATTTTACAATTGAACATTGGAGTGGAGCTCAAAACATCGTTCCAGATGCCTTGTCACGGGCATTCGTAGATGAAATTAAAGGAAACCCCGAGATAGACATTAGTGCCAACATAAATCTCGAGTCATCTGAGTTTGAAACGGAAGAGTATAGGAATATAATTCTGGCAATCCAAAAGAATCCTGAAACATACACAAATCTCAAAATAATTAATAATAGAGTATATTCCGGCGTGGAAGTTATTTATACCCACTAGCTTAGCCGATGATCTCATAAGAAAAGCACACGATCCACCTTTATCTGCTCATGTTGGAATTTATAAAACTTTAAATAATTTAAAACGTTTTTATTATTGGCCAAGCATGGCACACGATGTTCGAACTTATATAACTAGATGTCTCAAGTGTAAAGAGACCAAACCATTAAATTATTCTACTCAACCATTCATGGGAGATCAACCAATATCTTATCGTGCTATGCAACGTTTATAAATAGATTTTTTAGGTCCATATCCACGATCTACTAAAGGATATACATATTTATTTGTAGTTCTAGATCATTTTACAAAATATATTATATATTTGTAAAGCCCATGAGGAATGCTTTAGCTAGTGAGGTATGCTTGTATTTGGAAAAGGATATATTTATGGTAAATTCAGTTCCAGAAGTCGTAGTGTCAGACAACGGTTCTCAGTTTATTTCGGCATGCTTCAAAACTTTATTAAATAACTACGGAGTTAATCATTTGTTAACCCCCAAATATACTCCGCAAGCAAACGCCTCGGAACGCGTTAACCGGTCAATAGTGGCAGCTATACGAGCATATATACAAGATGTCCATAGAACATGGGACCATTACCTGCCAGAAATAGTTAGTGCATTACGAAATACAATCCATAGTTCAACTCAATTTTCACCAAATTATTTAATGTTTGGTCAGCACTTAATAAACCATGGTGAGAAGTATAAGCTTTTGAAGGATATAAATTTACTCGAATCACGTGATGTGAACATTCATTCAAAATTCGATCGTCTGAGTATCTGCCAAAAACTAAGTTTGAGTCATGTCAAAGATTCTTATGAGCGCAATGCAACACGATATAACCTGAGAAGTAAGCAACGTGAACTAGTACCAGGTCAAAAGGTTCTAGTAAGGAATTTTGTTCAAAGTGATTCTTCGAAAAGGTTTTCTGCTAAACTTGCACCTAAATTTGTTGAGGCAAAAGTTGGAACTAGAGTTGGTAATGTTGCTTTCAATATTTTTCGAAAGGATGGAACAAAAATGAGATCATATAAAAGATATAAGAACCTAAATATAGCAAATTGCCCGGCTAATGAGATATCAGGGTCATGGGAACGTTCCCACGATTGTAACAATTTCGTGAATTGTTAAAAGCTCAATGTTGATCGTGGTACTATATTCTGATACTACGACAATTAGCATTTCTTCTTTTAATGTATGACTATACCCTGACGTATTATTTTTTCTAAAGATCTAATCATAAATAATATTTATCCCGATTTCACGGAATTTTTTTTGGTTTATAAGAATTTCTTCGGGAATCGGTCCGTTTCTATTCATATTTTTTTTGTCTGTCGCACGGTAGATTTTTTTTATTTCGTTTTCGATGGATTTTTATTTTGAAGGCAATAAGTTTTTGGTCGTCTGAAAAATAAGACCCATAATTAAAAAAAAAAAAAAAAATAAACGTAAATTAAATTAATGAGAATAAGAGTTTCCGAATCAATTTGGCGTGATAACGTAAAAAAAAAAAACTATAAATCCATATATAATAAAAGTATATGGAATTAGTGCATTAGACAAATAGATCGTTTAAGAAAAACGAAACTTGAAATTTATAAAATTAAAAGAAATAAAAAAAAAACATAATTAGAAGCGGACGTGTATAAGAAGTCAACTATTGGTTGGTCATTTGACCATGTGTTTTTAATTATGGTGATTGCAAATGGTGGAAATGGTGAAAATCTTATATATCTATATATATAAAAGAAAGTGATGTTAGTTACTACGCTTATAACTCGAGAACGCCTGGACCGATTTCGGTGATTAGCACCAATTCGGACAGGTCCAAATAAGAAGAATACACAAGAAAATTTTGGAAAATTTCCCAAAAAAAAAATTATGAAAAAAATTCATTTTCACATACATTTTTTTTACAACGCTATCTTAACTCAAGAACCCATAAGAAAACATGATTGTAAATGCTATATTGCCAGTAGATGGCGTTGTATGCACACTTGGCAGATGCAATGATATATGTGACTGGAGTTTTAGTAACATAAATATTGGAATTTTCTTCAGCTTCGCATTTTCATCAATTGACGGCGGATGAACAACAAATCGCACGAGAACAGCGCCGTGTTACTATGGCCCGACTTCGTGCATCACAAACACAAGAAGAAAGACAGGCGAGAAATGAAACGGCGCAGCAAATGAGACAACTCAACAACGTAATAATCGAAATCAACGTATAAGAAGAACTGCTTCAAATGTTGATTTGCATCGAGTAGCGTTTCATTACGATTGCAGAATTGACTACAGCTCGCATCCTTCCGTTCAAATTCACCCAATGGAGGTTATGTGCAACCATTGCCGTGCATTGAAGTTCGTTGGAGAAACACCTGGATTGTGCTGTCTCAGTGGAAAGGTTAAATTACCACCATTGCCCTTGCCAACAGAGCCATTGCGTTCTTTGCTTACTGGTGAAACACCAGAATCACGTCATTTTCTGTCGAACGCTCAGAAATACAACGGTTGTTTTCAAATGACTTCATTTGGAGCAGATATTATTCATGAACGCGGATTCAATCCAACATTCAAGGTAATAAATTAACCGATCACTTTCTTTTAATGAACAAAAAATATTTAATCTAATTTCGTCATTAACTCTAAAGATCCAAGGCCAAATTCACCATCGAATTGGATCATTGCTACCAACTGAAGACGCACAACATAAATTCCTTCAAATTTACTTCATGGGCAATGTGGAACATCAACTTGATCAGCGTGAAACAATCAATACGGCAATGAGAAGAGGAATTCTTTTCGATTTGCAGCAGCTGCTTCATGAACATCATGCATTGGTCCAGTTATTCAAAACTGCGTTGGATCGCATGCCAACTGATGACTATAAAGTCGTGATCAGAGCGGATAAACGACCTGCTGGAACGCACGAACGCCAATTCAACGCTCCAACAATAGATGAGGTTGCAGTTGTGATTGTTGGCGAAAACCAGGAATCACGCGATATTGTGCTCGCACGTCGGGACTCGGTGCAGTTGCAACGAATATCCGAAACACATCGTTCATACGATGCATTGCAATACCCACTGATGTTTTGGCAAGGAGACGATGGATATTATATCAACATCAAGATGATAAATCCATCGACCGGTGAGAATAGATTTCATAATAATTTTCATTTCAATATGACACTACTGTCACTGATATCATTTTAGGTGAGGAAACTACCAAGAATGTCAGTGCAATGAATTTTTACGCGTATCGTTTAATGATTCGCCAAAATGTTGACAACTATTTGCTTCGATTTCGCCGATTGTTTCAGCAATTTTGCGTCGATATGTATGCCAAAATAGAAACGGAGCGCCTCCTTTTTATCAATGTAAATCAAACCAAATTACGTACGGAGCAGTACATTCATTTACGCGATGCAATTAGCACCGAAGGAAATGCATCTGATTTTGGTCGGTTGACCATTTTACCGGCGACGTTCGTTGGCAGTCCACGTCATATGCATGAATATACTCAAGATGCAATGACATATGTACGTCATTACGGCCGTCCAAACCTGTTCATCACCTTCACGTGCAATCCTAAGTGGAAAGAAATTGTTCAACTGCTGCTTCCTGGACAAACATCAAGTGACCGCCACGATATCACCGCACGTGTATTCAGGCAAAAAATCCAATCGCTCATGCACTATATTGTTAAGCATCGTGTCTTTGGGGTTACTCGATGTTGGATGTATTCGATTGAATGGCAAAAAAGAGGCTTACCGCATGCGCACATTCTTATTTGGTTAGTCGAAAGAATACAGCCAGACCAAATTGATGACATCATATGTGCTGAGATTCCTGCTCCCGAAACCGATCCAGACCTGCATGATGTCGTAATTACAAACATGATTCATGGACCGTGTGGCACCATTAACCCACAATCTCCGTGCATGGTCGACGGCAAGTGTTCCAAACGTTATCCACGAAAATTGACTGCTGATACCATCACTGGCAACGATGGTTATCCACTGTATCGACGTCGATCACCTGATCGCACCTATGGCGGTAGAATAATCACAGTCAAAGTGAAAAGAAATTATTTCGTGGTCGACAGCTCTTGGGTTGTTCCGTATTCGCCACTTCTTTCCAAAACATTCAGGGCGCATTGTAACGTGGAGTATTGCCATTCAGTGAAGTCCATCAAGTACATCTGCAAATATGTCACCAAGGGCAGTGACATGGCGGCTTTTGGTCTTGAAGCTCCTGACCCCAATGATGAAATCACGCGCTATCAAATTGGTCGGTACATATGCTGCAATGAGGCGATTTGGCGTATATTCTCATTTCCCATTCATGAACGCTATCCGACTGTTACACATTTGGCAGTGCATCTAGAGAACGGTCAACGAGTTTATTTCACCGCAGCAAATTCCGCTCAACGTGCTCAAAACCCACCAGCGACAACATTGACCAGTTTCTTCTCGATTTGCCAAAGTGATCCGTTTGCACGTGCGTTACTTTACTCAGAGATGCCGCGTTATTACACTTGGAATGCTTCATCGAAGAATTTTCAACGTCGAAAGCAAGGTAATGTAGTTCCTGATCATCCGGATGTGCGTTCTACTGAAGCTCTTGGCCGTATTTATACAGTTCATCCGAAAAATGATGAATGCTTTTACTTACGACTATTGTTGGTGAATGTTCGTGGCCCGACATCATTTGAATCACTTCGAACTGTTAATGGTGTAGTGCTGCCAACATTTCGTGCTGCATGTCAGGAGCTCAATTTGCTGGAAAACGATACGCATTGGGACACGACAATCGCTGAAGCAACTGTTTCTGCAACTCCAAATCAGATACGCGCATTATTTTCGATCATTATTTCCACATGTTTTCCATCGAATCCGCACGTGAATTGTGGGAGAAGTACAAGGATGACATTGTCAGAAGACATTTTGCATCGAGTTCGTGTCCATTCAGACAATCCCCATCTTGAGATGAATGAAGAGATGCACAACCAGGCTTTGGTTTTGATAGAAGACATGTGTTACCTCATGTGCGGCAGTTTGTTAGTCAGGTTAGGAATGACATCGCCTCATCGTACAGTAAACGACGCTTTCGAACACGAATTGCAGCGTGAACGTGAATACGACACAAATGCATTAAGCCAATTGGTTCGAACGAATGTACCATTGTTGAATCCTCAGCAAAAAGATGTGTACGATACGGTGATGAAGGCAATTGATGATGGAAATGTCGGCATGATCTTCCTTGATGCGCCTGGCGGCACTGGCAAGACATTCCTCATATCATTGATTTTGGCTGCAGTTCGTGCAAGATCAGAAATTGCTGTAGCAGTTGCTTCTTCTGGAATAGCGGCAACGCTGTTGGAAGGTTGTCGAACCGCCCATTCTGCATTAAAATTGCCATTAAACCTGCAAGCGGTTGAAGAACCAATATGTAACATAGCGAAACATTCAGCAATGGCCAAAGTTTTGGTAGCAAGCAAAATTATTATCTGGGACGAATGCACAATGTCGCATAAACGCGCGTTAGAAGCTTTGAATCGCACTATGAAAGATTTGCGTAATGACACAAGACCTTTTGGGGGTGCACTGATTTTACTCTCAGGCGATTTCCGGCAAACACTACCAGTAATACCACGATCGACCGCTGCCGATGAGATAAATGCTTGCCTCAAATCATCACCATTGTGGCGTTATGTGAAGAAACTTAAGCTGACGACAAACATGCGAGTTGCATTGCTAAACGATCCATCTGCCAAAGTGTTCTCCGAGCAACTGCTAACTATCGGTAATGGTCGTGTTCCTGTGGATGCATCGAATGGATTAATTTCCTTCCCGCCAAATTTTTGCAATTTCGTCTCAACGAAAGAGGAGCTCATAAGCAAAGTGTTTCCGAACATCATTGCTAACCACAAAAACTACAATTGGTTGAGTGAAAGAGCAATTTTAGCTGCAAAGAACAAAGATGTGGATGACTTAAACTTCAAAATTCAAAATCAAATCGTTGGGACGCTGCATTCATTCCAATCTATCGACTGTGTAACAAACGAGGACGAAGCAACCAACTACCCAACTGAGTTTTTGAATTCATTGGATGTGCCTGGCTTGCCACCGCACAATTTACAATTGAAGGTTGGCTCAGTCGTCATCATGCTTCGCAATCTCAACCCACCAAAATTATGCAACGGAACGCGTTTAGCGGTCACAAAACTCATGGCCAATGTGATTCACGCGAGACTACTAAAAGGAAAATTCAAAGGTGAGGAAGTTCTTATTCCAAGAATTCCAATGATCCCAACCGATATGCCATTCGAGTTTAAGCGAATCCAATTTCCAATTCGTCTCGCATTCGCCATGACTATTAATAAATCACAAGGCCAATCATTGAGTGTTTGTGGCCTGAATCTGGAAAATGCATGTTTTTCACATGGACAACTGTATGTCGCATGTTCACGTGTCGGAAAACCATCTGCTTTGATCGTTTTCGCACCTGATAACAAAACGAAAAATATCGTTTATCACAGAGTGCTTGAATGAGGGGAAACTTATGGGGCAAAACAACGTTTGCCGGGTCAGCTTAAAAGATAAATGGGAAAATATAAAAAAATATGTTCGAAGAAAATCAAAGTGGAAACGATAAATATGATTCATGGCCCATGTGGCAATCTGAATGGCATACGGGAAATGTACTAAAAGCTTTCCAAAAAAAATTCACTGATGTCCCTGGAGGCCTCGCGCTGCGTAGCGGGCGTAGCCAGCTAGTATTCAATAAAAGAAAAGTTATCTAGCTCTATCAAAGAAATCTAATAATATTACTAAAACTCTAACCGAATTTAATGAATAAATTTTTATAACATAATAAAAATAATATACATATATAAAAAAAAATATATAAGAGTTATTATTGAATAAGTCTGGTCCTGTCCAAATTACGGTTTTGCCATAAGCGTCTGAATTTTCACATCAACTTTTGATTTAAAAACCGGTCGGTAAGGCACGTATGGGGAGTTTATGTACGTGATCAGGTGGCAGCAAGCGGTGTGTAACGAGACCTTGGACAAGCGGTGCTGGTTATCATGTGGACGGAGCGGAGTACCTAATATTAAGCGTAATTCTGTACAAATTTGTTTCCATCCACCATTGTTGAACCATTATTAAACAACAATTACAACAATCGTAAGTTTTGAACACATTTTTTTTTTAATCTTATTGTTTCATAATTTCCATAAGTCTTAAACTATCTATTGTAGTAGCGATGATTCATTAACTCCTCAAATAGGGCTAACTTCTTCAACCAGGAAAATCAAACGTCATCGTCATACATTTTTTTTTGTTTTAATTTATTTTTTTTTTTGCTAAATATTAAAAATCAAGCAGGAAACTTAGTGATCCACTCACGATCAATAAGACACCTCTTTTCGACTGAGCGGGCATAGATCAAAAGTTCCTGATATTTATGTACTTTGGCTGATCGAAAGATGCCAAATGTTACACAGTTGACCCGTCACTGAGCCATCGATAAACTATACTTTTTCTATTATCCTTCGAATTTAAGCGGAGAATTATCAAAGAATCATTCGTCGTTTTAAAAGGAACATAGTCACAGTATAAGTGATTCGTTATCCATCATTCCGATGACCCAGGTAACTAGAAGCATGAAAGCATGTACACTTAATCTCCTATCACAATTTACACTTTTAACGCAACAAAAAGTTCCGGGAATAGCCACCGTGTGGCGTTTCCATGGTTTCGATTTGAGTTCCATTTTTTTTGTTAGGTTGGTACTTCTGGTACATTGTTGGTACATTTACTGTACTCACTGTACTACAGTACAGATTAACATCTATGAATTGACAATAATAATAATAGAAATGTTTGTGAGTTAAGGTGTTCATTTTCAGAAAGCTGTATTAAGTTTTGATGCTGAGCATTCCGCCGGCGTTGAATCACTCGATTCAATAGGTAACTTGCAAATTTTTTGGACTGGACGTTTTATAACACCACCCTTGGTTCTGATTGAAACCACTCTGATAAATCCGTCCTCACCTGGATGTACTCGTTCTATTTTGCGGAGTAACCAATGTGTTTGTGGTAAATGTTCATCGCGGATGACAACAATATCACCAATATGTATATTTTCTTTGGCGTTAAACCACTTCGTGCGTTTTTGCAGCGATGTCAAATATTCCGTAGACCAACGATACCAAAATTGTTCTGATAGTTGAGAAACTATTTGCCATCGGCTCAATCGATTTTCCTCCACCGTTGTGAGGCCTACATCAGGTAATTGAGTTAACGGATGAAATATGAGAAAATGAGCTGGTGTGGGAGCGTCAATATCTTGAGACGACAAAACTGATAATGGACGTGAATTTACGATTGCTTCGACATCGGATAACAATGTTATCATTTCTTCTAATGTCGAAATTCGTTGGCCGATTACCCCCGTCTTAGATGATGTTTCATTGCTTTATAACAACAGCTTCCCAAATACCACCAGCATGTGGAGCTCCAGGGGGATTAAAATGCCACGACACTAATTTCTTCAGCAAGAATTCAGAAATTGAGCTGCAATTAATCCTTAAAAACTGAAACACCTACTGTATTTTCCTGGCCGCACCAACAAAATTCGTACCATTGTCTGAATAGATGTCCGAACAAATTCCACGCATGTTCATAAATCTTTTGAGGGCACCCAAAAAGGTATCAGTGGTCAATTCACTGACCAGCTCCAGGTGAATCGCCTTTGTGCTCATTCAAACAAATACGCATACATAGGATTTGTACGTTTTCTGTCCACGACCTTTTCTCATGTGAATCATAAAGGGACCAGCGAGTCAACTCCTACCTTTAGAAATGCTCGTATTTATTCTACTCGCGCCTTTGGAAGATCACCCATAATTTGATTTTGACAGGTCGCATTGTTTCTGGTACAGATAACACATTTACGAACGATTTGCTGCGCCAGTCGATTCACTCCTATGATCCAATAGGTTTGACTTGATTGGAATATTAGGCTTGTGAGACCAATATGATGATGTTCAATATGGAGATGACGCAAAATTATATTTGCAATGTCACAATCTGGTATAACTATGGGATGTTTTGCTGAATTTGAAATTGTTGAATTTTTTATTCTACCCCTACACGAATAATGCCATCATTGTCGATAAAGTTAAGTTAAGTTGATGTGGCTGCTATCGCACACTTAGACCAAATTTGATCCGTTGTGATACCACTCTATACGGCTATAGGTCCGAGTCTTTCCGTAGAGCCATCTGCGCATTGCATAGCTCCATGTCAGTCCTATAGTACTGACATGGAAGATGGGTCGGCCCAAGGATTCTAAACACGACAGAGGATCCAGATTATGTTTATTTTTCACCACCGATCGCACCGCCCAAACGATCGAAGGTGAAAAACACATTTTGCATCCTGCCTCGAATCGGATTCGAACCCGGTACCTCCCGCTCCAACTGCCGCAGCTTTAGCCACTGCGCCACCTGGGCGGTTCATTGTCCATAAAACAATTTAAAATTTTTAGCGAGTTATTTTTTGAGATGCCATTCTTACCCTTGAGTTCTTTTAACTCTGTGTCTAAATATTCTTGTTAAAATTCTCTTATAATCCATGTTCTTGCGTCATTCAATTCCTTCGGAATTATGATCCCAGTTCGTCTTAATTTGAATGAAACTCTCGCATTGTATGCAAATCGTTTGGCGTATGAGATGATTTTTAAAAGAACCTCAATGTTACCCTCAATGTTATCACATCGTTTGGAACTCCGCGTTGGTCAGGCCTGTTGTGTTCATCTTTAGCCAGCCATTCTGGACCTTTCCACCATAATTCAAAAGAGGCCAATGTTTTCGGAGTTACACCACGCGATGCGCAATCCGCGAGATTTTGTGCCGAAGGAATATGTCGCCATTCATCACGACTTAACGTTTAAAGGATCCGTGATGTTCTGTTTGCCACGTAAGTATCTCATCGTCGAGGCGTTGATGACAACCAGTCAAGAACAATCATAGAATCTGTCCATGCTACGGTTCTTTCAATTTGTATTTCCAGAGCTTCTTGAACAGCCTTTAGGAGTTCAGTCAGGAGCAATGCTGCAACGTTGTAATAAAATCCTCTTTACCTGATCTCGTCCTGAACTACACTGCTGCTGTTCCAGTAGCTGTTCCAGTTCCAGTCCAGGTTTTCTAGCCACAATCGTTGAAACATTATTTTGATGGTTACTGATACTGGTCTGATCCACCTAAGAGGATCAAAAATTCTCGCCGATTCTGAAAGAATATTGCGTTTCGTAAATGTCATATTATTGTCCAACTGTACCTTGAAGACAAATTTATCCTTGATTGGATTCCAATGAAGTCCTAGCAGCTTTATTGGTTTCAGATTTTCAGTAATCTCTTTAGTAGTTATTACACGATCTTCAATAGGAACTGAATCTAAAAAACCTGAGTGATTCGAAGTCCATTTTCGCAAATGAAAATTAGCTCCAGCTAGAATAGCTAGTTCGTCCTTTATTTGCAGCGCTTCTTCCAAACTACCCGCTCCTGTCATCAAATCATCAACATGAACATCATTATGTAGGTTGCAACCATACACTGGTTGCTAAATAGGGTGCCGATGATGTGCCGTAGGTAACGGTATTTAACTGGTATTGTTTAACTGGAAGATTTGTATTTTCCCGCCATAGGATGGTTTGGTACTTTCGGTGTTCCGGAGTAATCAAAATCTGTCGATACATCTTTTCTAGATCTCCATTAAATACCACCCTATGTTTTCTAAATCGTGCTAGAATTTGAAAGAGACTCTGTTGAACGACAGCTCCAACCATCAAATTACCATTCAGAGAATTACCATTGGTGGTTTTAGAAGACGCATCGAAGACCACGCGCAATTTCGTGGTGGTGCTTGACTCCTTATATACACCATGATGTGGGAGATAGTATGCTTCGTTGAATATTTTGAAATCAGGAATTTCTGTCATGTGACCCAAGGATAAGTATTCTTTCATAAATTGCTTATAAAGTATAGAAAACTCCGGTTCTCTTTCGAATTTCCGCTCCAATTGTTTGTCCAATTGATTTCCGCCATGAATCTCCCAATGATATTGTTTGTGATTTGAACGGCAAGTATACTACAAACTGACCCTTTTCATTACGTTTTGTATGTTGGATAAAATCAACGTTCCTCTTCCGGCGTTTGATGTTTAAATGACTTCAAGTCTTCTAATTCCCAAAACATACGTAATGAGTTGTTGATGCCGTCAATCACAGTATGTAAGTTTACAGCGGTATGATAGGCCTCAATATTATCTGTTTTACTTAATTTTCCACTTACAACCCATCCAAAAATAGAGTTGATTGCAATCGGTTGGTTGTCTTTACCGATAACCTTTCCATTAGTAAGAATGTTCAAAGCGTACTCGGCACCTATCAAAATATCTATATTACCAGGAGTGTTGAACTGAGGATCTGCCAATTCAAGACCCTCAAATGCTGCCACTCTGATGTATCTAATTTAACTCTGGGAATCATCACAGTTATTTTCGGCACGATATATGGTTCTAGTGTAATACTGTCCTTTGAAATCAATGATGACAGAATGATGGTGGTAAAACCTCTAGTCATGCCTATACCAGTTTGACCTAGCCCAGAGATCAATATTTTCGCGCTTTTTCGTTGAAGTTGAAGCCTTTTAACACAAGCTTCCGTAACAAATGAAGATTCTGAAGAGTAATCGATAACAGCTCGACATAGTTGCAAATTGCCAAACTTATCCTTTGAATGCAACATAAATGTTGGTAATAATGCATGTTTTGGTGGTGCATTCGTATTTTTCAAGCATTTTTTGTTCGATAACACCGATAACTGCTCATTTGAAGGCATTTTTTCGACGTTCATATGGTTTTGTTTTGGATCACACGTATCTGATAACACGTTTGAACTACTGGTACAAATAGCATTAATTGTGGATTTGTTGGTGTTGATCGATACATTCATGTGTAATAGAGAATGATGTTTCTTGCGACATGATTCACACCTTCTTCGTGATCGACAATTACACGCACTGTGAAGATTGCTGAGACAATTAAAACACCGGTTACTTGTTCTTATATAGTGTCTTCGCTCTTCGACAAAATTTTCCTTGAATTTCTCACATTCCCATAACGGATGATATTTCACCCCACAAATCGAACACCTTGAGGCGTCGCTACTAGATATCATACTGTTTGTTGTCTGTGATTTGACAGGAACCCTTTTCCCAACGGGCTTAATTCTTGATGTGTACAGGGCATCACTGCGTTTAGACAAAAATTCGAAGAATTTATCTAAAGTATGATTATCCTACTTGATTGTCTACTAAGATTGTCTACTAAGATTGTCTCTTGTGACCACATGCGTTTGGATTTAGCGTTCAGTTTTTCTAATAAAACGTAGATTAGGCACGGATCTCACGCTTTTGCTTTAGAACCCAAGGCCTTGAGACCTCGTATCACCTCTTCTGAAGTATCCAACATTTGTCGAACGTTATTTGAATCTGCTTCTATAACCCGTGGTTGTCTTAAAAACACTTCCACGAATGTATTTATTGTGTGTTTTTTTCCGATCGAACATTTTTCTCAATAACTGCAAGGCTTTTATATAGTTCGCATCGGTAACACTAAAATGTTTTAATAGAGTAGCAGCGTCACCTCTTACGAGAGATTTTAAGTATTGAAATTTTTGTGCTGCATTTAAGTAACCGTTTTCGCATGCATGGTTTTCGTAAACAAGTCAAAAAATGACTGCCGTTCCATGTACTCTCCAGAAAAGACAGGAATATTCATTTTTGGGAGTTTCATCTCGCCATGCGTATTTGTATTTGTTGCATTAAGTGAGGTATCCGGATAATTTCCATTTGATCGGCTCTTCACTCTAGTCCAATCGTTTAGTTTAGCTACTGTTGAGTAATTTTTTTTTTTTTTTTTTTTTTTTTTTTTTTACGGTTTTTACAGGCCATTATTGGCCCATACCGTGTCAACAATCTGACTCCATCGGTTTCGATCACGAGTCAGCTCTTCAAACCGTTGTAGGCAGTTTGAAGATGACAGATCGCTCTCTACGCCGTGGAGCCATCGTCGCCGACAGCGACCTCTTCGCCGACCGAAAGGCGGTTCTCCCTTCAAAGATCGCTGTATCATTCGTTTCGGATCAGCACGCAGAACGTGACCGAGCCAGCGTATTCGCTGTCCTTTGATTTCATGCACGATATCAGGAATTTGCATTAAATTCCTGATCTCGTGATTGAATAGAACTCGGTAAGTGCCATCGACGTCGCGTTTTGGGCCATATATCACACGCATGATTCTTCTCTCGAATGTAAGAAGCCATCTTTCGTACTCATTCGTCAAGGTCCAACTCTCACATCCATACATGACAACGGGTCTGATCAACACTCTGTACAGCTTCAGCTTATCCGTATTTGCAAGATATTTTGATTTCAGCAGTGGACGTAGAGGATACAAAGCCCGATTGCCAGCAGCAAGGCGAACCTTGATATCCTCTCCCACACTATTATCGTGAGTAATGAGAGATCCAAGATACTTGAATCTCATCACTCCTTCAAACGTGTGGTTTCCACTACTGAAATCAATTGCGTCATGGTCTCGAAAACCAGAGATCAGATATTTGGTTTTGGACTCATTGATTTTGAGACCAACGGAAGCTGAAAACTGTTCCAGTGGATCAAGTATCTCTTTCACTCCGTTGCCATTTAATCCAATCACACAGATATCATCTGCATACGCAAGAAGTTGATTGGATTGTCGGAATAAGATATTGTTCTGAGGTGTTGCACTTTTACGATGGATGTATTCCAACATGAGATTGAAAAGTATCGGGGACAGCGCATCTCCTTGTCGAACACCAGAAGTAATTGCAAAAATTCTCGATAGCCTGTTCTCAACTTTGACACAGCATTGTGACTGCGCTACTGTCATTTTACACAGATGTACATATTTTTGTGGTATTCCTAAATATTCAAGCGCATACCATAGCCTCTCTCGATTGATCGAGTCATAGGCCTGCTTAAAATCTAGGAATACCTGGTGTACATCGCGAGATGTTTCGTAGTACTTGGAAAGAATCATCCGTAGCGAAAAAACTTGATCAGTGACTGGCCGATTTGGACGGAATCCTCCTTGGTAGTCACCGACAATTTCCTCCGCTAGAGGAGTAATTCTTCCCAAGATAATGTATAACAGTAACTTATATGCTGTGCAAAGGAGAGCTATACCGCGATAACTCTCGCATTTCATACGATCACCCTTTTTGAATATTGGGCATAGCGCGGCCACTTTCCATTCTTCGGGCATCACTTCATTTCGCCATACCAATCGAATAAGGTCGAAAAGACAGTTCCACAAAGTTTGCCCTCCGAATATCAAGAGCTCTGAATTAATGCAATCAACTCCTGGTGAACGATTTTTCTTTAATCTCTGCATGGCCATTGTGAATTCCTCATAGGATGGATCCTCAATGAACATCTCCGCGGTCTGTATTTGAGGGTATTCAAACACAGCTTGTGATACATGTGGAACATTAAGTAGATCAGAAAAATGTTCACGCCATGTATCGAGTACCACATCGACGTTAACACAGAGGTTTCCATCCTGGTCCCGAATGGCATCGCGAATCTTCTGTCTACAAATTCGTTTAGCTGTCCTCCTAGCAAGCACTGCCTTGTTTTTACTTGCAATTGTAAACCGAGTCTACGCTTCATTGTGGGCTTTATTGCGTTGCTCAACAGCAAGACGACACTCCTCATCAAACCAACCATTTTTGGGCTTAGTTTTCACTATACCGACAGTGTGCTGGGCGACATCGACAACCGAGGTTTTCAATACTTCCCAGACATTGTTCACATCCTCAGATTGGTAATTGGATCGTAAAATGCTATTGCTGACAAGATCTTGGTATTTTCGTTGCGTTTCTTTATTTATCAGACCTTCACAGGAGAATCGCATTTTATATTCTCCTGTCCTCCTTGAGTTGTACGAAAATTTCCATCGCAGCTTTGCAGCAACCATAAAATGGTCACTGCCTACGAATTTTGTTGACGACCGATACGATCTCACGTCTTGGACAACCCGAGCCCGGTCTTTTGAAATCAACACATGGTCAATTTGGCTTCGGGATGTTTAACGTGGATGTGTCCATGTTTCCAAATGGATGTTTTTATGGGGAAAGAATGTATTTGCCACTTGGAGATCATGAGCGATCGCAAAGTACATCATTCTTTCCCCATTTTCGGTCGCAGTTTCGTGTCGAGAGTACCGACCTATGTTATTACATAAGTCGGTCTGATTTCTGCCAGCTCTAGCATTAAAGTCACCAATCACCAATTTGATATCGTGCTCAGGTATAGAGCCCATCAGATTATCCAAATTATTGTAAAATGAGTCTTTATCTTGGGGTTGGCTTACATCAGTAGGCGCATGTACACATACAATTGACAGGTTGGCTAATTTCATGTGCAAGCGAAGCTTACACATTCGATTATCGACTGCCTGGAAGTCCAAGACAGCCTTTTTTACCTGCGGCCCAATGAAAAAGCCAACTCCAAGATTACCGAGGTCATCTCCACTGTGTAGCAACGTATAGCCTTGGGACACATGGACTCCACTTTTAGGCCATCGAGTTTCTTGGAGCGCTACGAGTTCCAGCCGATACTCCTTCATACATGTGATAAGGCCGTCCAACGCACCAGGTTTTCTTAGTGACTGCACGTTCCACGTGCTGATCCTGATTCTCGTATCCGGGTACTTAAGCGGGGGGTCATTGTTATTTAGGCGGTATCCGATTTTTTTGGTTTTGTTGACATTTTTAACTGTAATTTGTTTTTACGGATGCGGGTCGTCACTCGTCAGCCCAGAGATCCAACCAGATTAAGTCGCCTCCTACGACAAGCTCTGGATACTGTGGTGGTATTCAATGGGTCTCATGTTTCGTTCGAAATATTTACGAAACATGTTTGCCCCCAACCACAGGGCTAACATTGGTATTGGTATATCGGGGTTGTATTTAGTGACAAATGGGACGCATATGGGATTTAAAACGGTCATTCTAATAATTTCGTACCCAGCCCAACAAATAAGTTCCAATCAGCCATACCTTGTGTCTTTTTAAGTTGATATAGGGAAGCTTTTGGATAAACATATTAGAAGCATGGCTCTCTCTTGGAAAGCAGCCATTGAATTGGTCCCAGGACTATCTATAGCCAGAATCATCTATACAGTCATTATAGTTTAGGACCAACTCAATGAAATTTTTTTCAAATTTAATGCATGCCGTCATTGACAAAGTGTTATAACTATAAGCCATGTTCAGCCTTATTGAAAGAAAGGATGGCGACGATTGAGCAGAAGCAGAAAAAAGTAACCCAATTTTTAAGAAGAAATGCATGCGAAAAGGATTGGCGTGGATGATGGTTTAACCAAAAATGGATATATCTTCGAATCGACAGCCATATACAGCTTTAACAACTACAGTGCTTTTGGATCTTATCTTATTTAAAAATATTTAATCGTGATTGAGAAACTTGTCAACTATATAGAATTAAGATCTCTTAAAGGCAAGTTCCAAAGCATGCTGAAATTGAGAACAGCTCATTGATATTTCCGCTTTGGTGGCAAAGCACTGTCGTTTATTTGACCAGAATCTTTCTATGAAAAGCTTTAGAAACTAAAATAATAGTAGAGCGCAATATGTCTTCAAAATCGATGACATTCTACTAAGAAGATTAGAACAGCGGGTAGTCCTCAGACAATCACTCTTATTGTTCATTAGACTCAAGGAGATAATTGTATTAAAAAAATCAAGTTAACGAGCAAGTTCATCTCCCCTCTTCATTTCTCGCAAAAAGTGCCCTGACCACCAGAAAGCCAGTCCATAAAACAGAACCGTTAATTTTGTTATTACAATAGAGCTTTATAGTATCCTTCTTAACACGTTGCATTTTGTAAGCTTTCCAAACAAGTTTCTGGTCCAATTCAGGAACCAGGTAGTTTTTTGTGTCATATAAAGACCAAGCTTTCTGGTTCAATTTAAAAAAGTGCTGAGATTCTATTGAATACAGAAAAGGTGAAACTGCAATGGAACTATGTCCTTCCAGTTCAAGTAGCAGGTGACTAATGATCAAATTCCGGGGAAGGGAAATAGAATTTTACCAAGAATTTTCAAGATTGAATGTCATGAACCTGCCTCTTAGCATTTGATCTATTTAGATTGCAAGAGACCCATCCATTCTCAGACGCGTAAGTACCTGAGTGGCCTTTGTTGAAAGTACTCTCTATATTTCCAAAAAGGTTACGATTGAATATTTCATAATTGTCTTTCATAAGGTACTAAAGATTTGCAATCAGCATCTTTGCTTCTTTGGTCTGAAAATTATGTCTTGTACCTGCCAATTATTTAGAAAAGAGTTTCTTTTGAAGTAGACTTTAAGAAAAAGTGTAGAATTATATCAGAAGTTTGATGAAAAATCGGCGGAATCATACCATTTTTATGGCTGAAAGCTGTTTGCCCATAGAATATTACGACTGTTAGCTTACCGTTCACAGCTACTGAACATCACTGAACATGAGCTTATAGTGTTAGCTAGCAAAATTTATTACTGATTGGCGTCCAGGGTTCATTTGACCGTTCCAGATTACTCGTGATTGTTGATTTGAATGATAATTCCTTACATAGCCTATATAGTAGCTTGAAGGGTCTTCTTTTTTAACCCAAGTAAAAGATAGGTCGGCCCATGAGTTCTGCACTCCAACAGGTGGTCAAATTTGTGTTCATTCACATCACAGATCGTAATCTCATGGTGAAAAATCCCTTTTGCATCCTGCCCCTATCGGAATTCGAACCCGTTACCTCCCGCTACAACTGCCGCAATAAACCACTGCGCCACCTGGGCTGTAGCTGTACTACATTAAGGGCTAGTTTTCGTTCCTCAACAGGAAGATCGAATAGACCTCATCCTTCATTTTCTTCAGTCTCGAGAGTACAGACCTGTATGAATTATTAGGACGGTTTACCTTTAGTCAGATCTAGCATTTAAGTCACCAATCTTATGATCAGACATCGTTTTTAGGTATAAAACATAAAGAATTAACTGAGTTATTGAAAAAAAAGTGTTTATTATGCGGCCAGCTAACATCGTATGATATCATCTCCGCTGTATCGCAATGTATAACGTTGGGAATCAAAGGTTACTTTTAGGTCATCAAATTTCTTTGAGAAACACGAGTGGGAGCCAATATAGTGTTTCTTTATAATATTACAACTAATCTCAGTGATTATCTGCTAAATGTTCAGAATTTTCAAGCGGATTAGGCGCTTTGGTCCATTGGTGTGATCCAGTACGTTAAGCAGCTCCTCGTTGTCATGCCGCTGCAGTCAAAGTTCATGACTCCTTGCTAATAAAAGTATTTCATCGCTAACGTATTGCAAATTAAGTTTTCTTTGCACAGCCCTAAAGTTGAATGCCGTATGTCCAGATAGGTTTAAGGATTTGTAGTTTGTTTTGCGTTGTCAGCTCAGAGTTTCTTCCAATAAGCCACTGCATTTATCTGAATTTAAAATTCAATTCTTGTCTGTTCTTTTTAACATGCGCTTTCCACCTGAGTTTAGTGTCTTGTGTCATGCCAAGGTATTTTGCATTGTCAGAGTAAGGAATTTGTTGAGATAAACGGTCAATACCTTAATTAATAACAGATAAATCCGGTGATGTATTGATCACACATACAAATAACTTTTACTCGCTTTAATATGAGATATTATACCTGCTCTAATGCGAGTATATAACATTCCTCCTTCGCTAATTGAAATCATCAATGGTAAATCTTAGGACCGCTTTCGAACCCTGGAAGATCGACGAACTGTTGCATCTTCTACATCTGATTCTGAAAAACACGTCCGCTTCCTCGTTTCAACTGGCTGATTCCTAGTTGTTGTAAGCGGAGAAGAACATTTTTTTGTCGAATCCATTTCAGGTGATCTTCTTGGGTGTGGTGAAGTAGTCGGTGTTGTTTGTGATGGCGAAGACGAGTGTTGTACATTCAATTTTTCTTTAGACAACATCTCATCCATCTCATAGTCACTTAACGCAAAAGTACAAGCTCGAATTTGGTTTTAGTGACGTCGAACAACCCCCCGATCCGTCCTAACTGAGTACAACATTCGGCCAATGTTAGTGATTATCTTGCCTGGCAACCACTTCTCTTCTTTTCCATAGTTCTTTACAAACACACAATCATCAACAGAAAACTTCGTTACTTTTCGCTTCTGTGGACAATGACTATTTGGTGGACTCATCAGTGATAAACCAGTTTTGGGTTGTCGACCGTGTAATAATTCTGCTGGAGATTTTCCACTAGCATTCGGAGTGGAACGACGTTTTAAATGTACGAACACATCGCTCAGTTTCCCCATTTGATGATGGATGGAAAGGGGCTGATGTGAGATGTTCGATGCCGTTTCTGGAACAATACGTGTGGAATTCTTCTGACACAAATGAAGTTCCGTTGTCACTTACTAAGGTGTCTGGCAATCCTTCCATGGCAAAGATTGCTTGTAATGCTTTAATAGTGCTCAAACTTGTGATGGAACTCATTCGTACATCGTATGGATATTTTGAAAATGCATCCACACAAAGTAACCACATATAATTTTGAAATGGTCCCGCAAAATCACGGACGTTGTGGTGTAGGCCAACTGGAAAATTCCCGAGAAGGACATGCTGAAACTTCCTGACAACTCTTGCAACTTTGTATTTCTTTTTCGATGGCGCGATCAATACCGAGCCACCAACAATGACGTCTTGCCAGTTGTATTGTTCGGACGATTCCCCAGTGGCCCTCATGTAACCTTGACAAAACTTTTTCTTGAAGTGCTTTTGGGATTACGACTCGTAATGACTCCGTCTGTTACAATATAACACCACGATGAGAGTTTAATGAATTTTTCTCATCTGATAGGGAGCAAGTAGTTCCCATTCTTTTGGTAAAACGTCAGGCCATCCTGTCTGAATGAATTGAGACACTTTGCTTAATTGCCCATCCCTTTTTGTCTCTCGGCGTAGAATTTCAAAGTCTATGGGAATATCACAAATTTCCTTATCATACGCCTTTTCGATTTGCAAACAGGTCTCCTTTTTGTCAAATTCTGGATCTGGACCAATTGGTAGACGGGATAGAGCGTCTGCATTGCAATGTTTTGCTGTTGGCCTGTACCGAATTGTGTTGTTATACCCCATTAGCGTGATTGCCTAGCGTTGCAGGCTCTGGATAGTCATAACTGGAAGTTTTTTCGGGATGGAAAAGGCTTACTAACGGTTTATGATCCGTTAAAAGTTCAAAATGACGTCCGTACAGATACTGATGAAACCTCGTACACCCAAAAATAATAGACAGAGCTTCCTTCTCTATCTGCGAATATCGACGCTGATGTTCGTTTAACGTTTTCGATGCGAAAGCAATGGGGTTTTCTTCACCGTTAGGATACCGGTGAGATATCACAGCTCCCACTCCACAATTGGAAGCATCGGTAGCCAGTACAATAGGTAAATCGTTCCTGAAGTGAACAAGTTTGGTAGCTTCCACACTTCCTTTTTTTATGGCTTGGAATGAACGTTCTCTTGACTTATTCCAATTAAAGTCTACATCTCGCCGACGCAATTCGTTGAATGGTAGTGAAATGCTAGAAAAATTGTCCAAAAATGTATGGTAATAATTCGCTTTACCCAGGAAAGATGCCACTTCCTTTAAATTTTTAGGGCAAGGTAACTTATTAATAGCTTCCACTCCTTCGTGTGAAGGTTGTATTCCTTCTTCTGATATAATATGACCAAGATAGTTAATTTTGGTCATGAGGAAGAATTCACATTTCTTTAAATTACATTTTAATCCAGCAGCATCTAATCGTTTGAATAATAAATCCAACGTGATCAAGTGATCCTCTATGGTCTCCCCTGAAACTACTATATCGTCTAGGTAACTTGCCGTGTTAGGCAATTCTACCAAAAATTGGCCCATGAATTTCTGGAAAATAGCTGGTGCGCTAGCAATGCCGAAAGGCATTCGTTGGAATCTATATAAACCTGTTGGTGTGTTTATTACAACAAAATCCTGCGAATCATCATCAATAGGAATTTGGAGGTACGCCTCAGCTAGGTCAATTTTAGAAAATAACTTTCCATTTCTTAGTTTATGAAATAATTCCTTAGCTCGAGGAATTGGATACTGTTCTATCTTCAGTTGTGGATTCACTGTCACTTTGAAGTCCCCACAAAGTCGAACAGATGAATCTGATTTTGTAACGGCCACGATTGGAGCTGCCCATTGACTATATCGTACTGGCTTTAATACACCTATCTCGACTAACCACTCGATTTCGTTCTTTACTGCTGCCATTTGTGAATATGGAACTGGACGGCTTTTAAAGAATTTTGGAACTGCGTCCTCTTTAAGGACTAAATGAGCTTTAAAATTTTTACAGCATCCAAGCTTCCCATCAAAAATTTGACTATACGACTGGCACATACCTTTAAAAAGATCATTTAAATACTTTCCATTCTCATTGTTTGACATGGTGTTCTCCATTTTTAATTGTTTCATAGTTGATACATCCGACAACGACATTTGGATACGCAAACCAAACGCATCTATCCAATCCAGTCCTAATATGTTTGATCCTTCTTGGGTGTGAGTAATCAATAAACGAAGTTTACGGATTTGGTTATTTAATTATACAACCACACTTGTAACTCCCTTTAACTGAATTGGCATTCCGTCGTATGCTAACAATTTCTTCGTTGTAGGTTTGTACTTCGGTTCTTTAAGATGACGATAACCGTTGATCCTAACTATTGAAGCTGTTGCCCTTGTGTCGAATTGAAACTCCATTGGAATATCGTTGATAATAACTTTAATAAATATCTTGCGATCAGCTCGGTATAACGTATCTTCGATTTGGCAAACTGACCCTACTACTTATGACTTGGTTTGTGTTGGGTTTTCCAACACTTGAATCGGTTTACTGACGATTTTGCTTGACGTGTCCGAAGTCGTTGTGTCTGTTTAATTTAATTGAAAACTTCAAGTGATTGGATAGATTCCATCGTTTCTTTTCCGGCGCGTTGATGTGACTTCAAATAGATGGCTTGTCTGCTTCGAGTAGACATGCAGACGGATTGGATGTGTCCGATCCGTTGGTTAAATCGATTTAATCTTTGTTGTGATCGACTGCGATTTGAACGATCGTTAAGTACCTGCATCTCATGTGCACTCGTATTAGTCTCTCCCGTCATAATTTTAATTGATTTTTGAGTAGACTCATATGTACTTGCAATCACAGTAACTTCTTCGAGGGAAGGGTTTGACTTCTGCAAACACGCAGTACGTACAGTTTCATGGTGTGTATGCATTACTATCATATCAGGTATCGCCCAGTCAACGTAAGATTCTCGGAATATAATATAATTCCCCTGGATTCATTTTCAAGTGCAAAAACTTGCATCGTGCTGCTAACACGTGCATTCTTGATCGAAAATATTTTTTTAAATTTTCAACAATCACGGTAAATTTTTCCGATTTATATTGGTCGCCATCATTAAATAGTTTCCGCAAGTATATAACACTTGTTGACTCGAAAATACTAGTATCAGTGGTCATAATTGCAGTGCCATCAGCAAATGTCCCTATTCTGGCTTTTCCTATATTTGGTAAATCATTCGTATACAGAAGGTATAACACACCTGAAAGTAACGATCATTTATGTATAACTTTAGCAATTCAAAATATTGTTTTGAAAGATCTCGTTAGAGCTTAAATTCCAGACAATGGTGCCAAATCGTATCAAATGCTTGGGTTACGTCTAGGAATACTGCTGAACATACCTTCTTCTCTTCCAGAGCCTCTTTAATTGTATCAGTGATCCTATGGACCTGTTCTATTGTTGAGTGGCCTTCTCGAAACCCCAACTGAAGTGCGGTGGAATATGTTTTCTGTTTTCTATAATTGGCTTTAGTCTTTTGAAAAACAATGTCTCGAAAATTTTTGATATGGTTGTTAATAAAGAGATTGGCCTTTAGGATATTTTGTCAATTAACGGTTTTTTAGGCTTGGCAATCATCATGATTTCTGCTACTTTCCATACTGTCTCGGAACATAACTTTGTCTAAAGACAGCATTGATTATGTGCTGTAGTTTCCGTAGTGCTTTTTCCGGTAGTGCTTTGATTATGTTTGCTGTTATAATGTCGTATCCATGAGCTTTTTAATCTTTAAGATTTTTTACTTCTTGTTTGATCTCCTTCACAGTGACTGGTTGGACAAGTATCTCGTCTATTTTGCTTATCTGTGTTAAATATTCATTCTCTGCCTGCCCTGTTGGTGGTTTGAAGGTAATGTCTAGGTGTTCGGCAAACTGATCAGCTTTTGTTTATCTTTCATACATGTGAATTAACATAAGCAGAGGTGCTTTAGTTGGGATTTTGTTGACCATTTCAACATTCTAGTTTTTTTGTATGGCCATCAATTCATCTAGATTTAGTAGAAAATTTTCTTGACATTGAAGGCGCCTTTAACAATGTAAGGAAGGAGGCAATTCTGGAGGGATTGTCGCTACTAGGTGTGGATTACCCTATAAGTAGGTTAATCAATCTGTTCAGGATAATAAACCTGGAATGAAAATTAAAAAACCTGATGTCAAACAAAAGTTAGATTGTAATTTAGGTTAATCACTTATCTTCTTATTTTTTTTGGAAAACCTTTAATGGTTTTACAAGCTGTCCACGGTAGTTGTTCAGCTAAAATGAATTTAATGTTATTATTAATTAATTGAATTAGTTGAATTTAATTTATAGAATTTATTTACTATGTTATTAGCTTACCTGGTGTTATCACTCCATTTGACATCAATTTGTTTGTTTACAAATTTAATTTATCGAGCGATGATAAACTTATCGATAAACAAAGACTTTTACCACTCTTCCATATTCTGTATTATCGATAGAGTGATACACTGCCATCTCGTTGTTAATAGTTAGTTTTAATTTTCAAGCAGTTTAAATATGGAGCGATTTCGCCGTGGGTTTTTTTTTGTATAAAATTATTAAATTTGTCTCGATCACTTTGATGGAATATTTCGAGCTGTGTACATTAAATAAAATAAAAATTATACTGTAAAATCTGTAAAACATTTTATTACCAAACGAGAAGCTGTTGTGCAAAATTAATTTCATTGCGCACTATACTTTTGGAGAACAGAATCCTACATTTACTGGTCCTTCGAGCCGGATTCTGAAGAAATTTCCAGAATAATTAAAAAAGCAGATTATAAGGAACACACGTGGATTGAAGATCATCGGGAAAAAAACGTATCGCATTGAGTATACCTTTTATTTATTTTTTAAAGCACTATGATTATAATAAATTTATATTTATATACATAATTCGTTTAATTAAACATTTAAAAAACTCTCCTTTTAATATCATTTGATGATTGAACTACGAAAAATTTAGTGGTGGATATTAATAGTGAAAGTGTGTGAACTGTAAACTGTAGTGAGTGCTTTTCTTGGTATTACTCTCAAACATTTGTATTATAGTTTTTGCCTATTCCCACGTGTTAGTTTAAGTTTCATTACGGTTCCTTTTGAAATTGAAATTAGTTTTACAACAGTTACTTATGGAAGGGTTAAAAGGAAAACGAAGTTACATCAAAGGTCAGATTACGAGAATAGAGAATTATGTGCGTGTGATAAAAGAGGACACGAGTGTAGATGAGCTAACCGTAAGGCTAGAAAGAATACAGAAATTGTATAAGGATTTCGTTGAGGTTGAGTACCAAATGCTTGAGTTGTCCGATATCGTTGAAACAGATATAGAAGCCGTAGATGCTCAATATTATAGCATTATTCCTAAACTTCAAGGTGCTATACGGAAAAGAGCGCCAATAAATCAAACCGCGGCAATGCTCGATCAATCTTTTAATACTACAAATGCGCATTCTAGTGATTTTCGGTTGCCCCGCATTACCATTCCCCCATTTGATGGGAACTTTAAGGAATGGCAATCCTTTTTTGATTTATTTGGTTCGGCTGTACACGAAAACGCAAATCTTTCGCCAGCCCAGAAGTTTCAGTTGCTCATTGGACATTTGAGAGGTGAAGCACTTGCCCTTGTTCGACACCTTCAAATTAATGACGCAAATTACATAGAGGCTTATCAGAAATTGTGCAAGAGGTACGACAAGAAGAAGTATATCGTAGATTCGTTTATCCAAAGTTTCTTTGATCAACCAACTGTAACACACGCAACCTCGCAATCACTCGCGCAATTACACGATACCTGCGATGAAGTAATTCGAGGCCTTAAAGCGTTGGGTTCAGAAGCAGAGAGTCGAGATCCCTGGCTTATTTATATTGCAACACAGAAAATGGATATCGAAACACGGCAAATGTGGAAACTAGAAACGTCCGAAATCAATTATCCAACATTTGATAATCTTCTGTCCGTTTTGAACAAACGAATGGATGTGTTGCAAGGCATGAAAGGTGAGAGCTCAAAACGTACACTATCGAAACCACATGTACAGCAAACAAGATCTATGCACACTGCACCGGCAGTAAATTGTGCATTCTGTGGTAAGGACCACAAATTATTTGAGTGTGAAGGTTTTCAAGGTTTAGAAATCCAACAGAGAAGGGATTACGTGAAGAAACACTCAAGATGTTACAATTGCTTGAGTGATACGCATATGGTCTACCAATGCAAATCGAAGCGAAAATGCAGCAAATGTCAGAGGAAACATCACCCTATCTTGCACTTAGATCTAGAATTCCCCGCAAGTTCTCCTGAAAAAACGACTTGTGGGCATGCTAATTCGATTGATGGAAATGCGGTTCTGCCAACTGCTCAAATAGTGGTAGAGAGGTATAATGGTGAGTGGCAAATTTGTCGGGCATTGCTGGACTCTGGATCGCAAACTTCTTTCGTTACGGAAGAATGTTTCCAGCGCCTCGGAATAAAAAGGACGAAGGCCAGAATGTTAATTCAAGGCCTCAATAATGCGAACTCGGGTGTTTCCAAAGGCGTGGCAACCTTACGAATTAAATCTAGATTTGAAGATGATAGTTACGAAACAATTGCAAGGACGTTTATAGTTCCAAAAATCTCGTCATATCAACCCTCAATTAATAAATTGGAGGGCATTCCAGAACTAACAAAGATAAAGCTAGCGGATCCTAATTTTCAAAAGAATAGCAAAATTGATGTTCTTCTTGGCAGTGATTTGTTTTTTGAGATAATAAGTGATGGGAAAAAGTATATCACAAATTCACAATTAGTTGCTCATAACACCAAAATTGGTTGGATAGTAGCAGGAGTGCCACTTGATAGAGGAACTACACATAAAGGAACTTCAGTTAATCTTCATTTAGACGTGGATCGTACATTAAGAAGGTTTTGGGAAATTGAGGAGGTTGTGAGTGCTGTGCCATATAGTGAGGAAGAGAGATTTTGCCTAAACCATTACCAGCAAACGTTCCAAAGGGCACCAGATGGAAGATACATCGTGAGTTTACCGTTTAAGCTAGAAGCACCAAAACTCGGGCAGTCAAGGTTTATGGCAGTTAAACGATTCGCGAATTTGGAAAAGAGATTTTCACGTGATCTATCATTTAAAAGGCAATACAACAAGTTTCTAGATGAATACCTACAATTGGGACATATGGAGCTATCAACTTCTGATGGTACCGAGAGCTATTACTTGCCGCACCATGGAGTCTTGAGGGAGAACAGTTCAACCACGAAATTACGCGTCGTATTTGATGGTTCGGCTAAAACTACATTTGGAAATTCTCTGAATGAGCAGTTAGCAGTAGGCCCAGTGGTGCAGTCTAGTTTGGTAGAAATACTGCTCAGATTTCGCAAACACAAGGTGATATTTTCAGCTGACATAGAGAAAATGTTCCGGCAAATCTGGGTTAGTAAAATCGATAGTGATTACCAACGAATTGTATGGAGGAAAGAACCACAGAACGAATTACAAGAATTTAATCTATTAACAGTAACATATGGCACATCATGCGCTCCATTTTTGGCTACCCAAACTTTAGTGCAACTGGCATCGGACTACCAACAAGAATACCCAGAGGCGGCAGAAATAGTAAAGCATGATTTTTACGTAGATGACTTGTTGTCCGGTACAAGCAATGTAAAAGATGCCGAGAAATTAGTTACGAGTTTGGTTAGTTTATTGAACAAGGGAGGATTCAACCTTCGGAAGTGGGCTACTAACTATCCCGAGATATTACACAATATTCCCGAAGGAAACAGAGATGCTTCGGTTATTGAATTTATGGATGATTCATCGCTTACTGTACTCGGTGTGAGATACTCTCCAATAAACGACACATTTCAGTTCAAGGTGTTCCTAGAAGACATAACTTTAACAAAAAGGAACATGCTGTCAGAAGCGTCGAAACTGTTCGATCCAATGGGATGGCTATCCCCAACAATTGTAAAAATTAAAATACTATTTCAGAAGCTTTGGTTACTAGGAATCGGTTGGGATGATCTATTGCCAGATGCAGTTTGTGCAAACTATATGGCCATAAGAAGAAATCTAGTGAGATTAGAGGATATCCAGATAACAAGATGGCTGTACACCGACGAGCAAGAACTGGAACTGCATGGCTTTGCGGATGCGTCAGAATTAGCTTATGCTGCAGTTATTTACAGTAGAGTCAAAACAAAAACTGGGTACAAAATTAACTTAGTAACTGCAAAAACTAAGGTGGCACCGATTAAGACAGTTAGCATTCCTCGATTAGAATTGTGTGCTGTAACGTTATTAACCAAACTCATGGCATCCGTGGTACAAACGTTCAAGAAGACAATGAATATAAACGCGTGGCTGTGGACCGATTCGACAATAGTACTCAATTGGATCTCATCGTGCCCCAGAAGATGGCAAACGTACGTAGCGAATAGAGTCTCATATGTGTTGGAACACTCAGATCGAAGACAATGGCGTCACGTATCATCTAGTGACAATCCGGCGGATTGTGCGTCTCGTGGTTTGTTTCCAGAGGAATTAGTTAACCATTCCGTCTGGTTCAGTGGCCCACCTTGGTTGAGTAGACCAGAAGTGGAATGGCCAAAACAAATCCAATTCACGGCAGAATTACCTGAGGAAGCAATCAAGGAACAAAAAATGAATTCGATTGCATTGGTTACTACTGGAAGTAGTAACGATTGGTTAGACGACCTTCTTGAACGATGTTCTTCATTTACAAAAGTCTTATTTGTAATTGCTCGGATTTTACTATTGTTCAGAAGTCGAGCACCATGTAACGCAGCTGCAGATATTGACTTATCGAGAAATTTTATTCGAGCCAAACTTGATGCATTTAATTTGACAATAAGGCGAATACAACTGCGCAATTTCTCTGTTGAGATTAATTCTATTAATAAAAACCACCAAATCAATAAGAATTCCAAATTAATCTCTCTTTTTCCATTCATAGATAGAAATGGCTTATTAAGGGTCGGCGGAAGGCTTGAAAATTCTGAAATGTCGTATGATATGAAGCATCCTGTTATACTCCCGGCTAAGAATCGCATAACAACATTGATTATCCGAGATGAACATCTTAGACTGTTGCATGCTGGTCCAACATTACTAATGTCTACACTAAAACAGAAGTACAATATCCTAAGATGCAAGAATGAAGTTAGGGCAGTAATTGGGAGGTGTGTGAAGTGTATCCGTTTTAAGAAGCAGCAACAACAACAACTTATGGGTCAGCTACCGCAATCTAGAGTGTCATTTCTAAAGCCTTTCTTCACTACTGGTGTGGACTATGCGGGTCCTTTATTAATAAAGGCATCAAAATTGAGAGGGGCTAAATCAATCAAGGCTTACTTGGCGCTATTTGTGTGTATGGCTACAAGGGCTGTGCACTTAGAGTTAGTCGGCGATATGACCACAGAATCATTTTTGGCAGTTCTTCGAAGATTCCACGCACGTCGGGGCATATGTGGCCATATATATAGTGATAATGGTTCCAATTTTATAGGCGCACAACGGGAAATCCAAAGAAGTCTGCTGATGGTTTCCAAGGACGAGGCATTATTACGATATATCAACACTAACAACATTGACTGGCATTTTATTCCTCCAGGTGCTCCCAATTTTGGAGGTTTATGGGAGGCAGGGATAAAATCATGCAAATATCACTTGAAACGAGTACTGGGTGAAACACTATTGACGTTCGAAGAGCTCACGACATTACTTACACAAATCGAAGCGATTATGAATTCTCGGCCGTTGTGTGAAATATCCCCAGAAGAATTGGATCCACTAACTCCTGGCCATTTTCTAATTGGTCACGCGATGACATTATTACCAGAACCAAATCTGTTGGACATTAAAGCAAATCGATTATCGCGTTGGCAGCACATCCAACGGATGGTTCAGCACTTCTGGCAAAGATGGAATAAGGAGTATCTTGTAACACTTCAACAACGCCAGAAATGGAAGCTTACTTCTGCAAATCCGAAGATTGATGATCTTGTAGTTATATTTGATGAAGACGCACCTCCAGCTAAGTGGCTCATGGGACGAATTGTCGAAGCAATTCCTGGACGAGATGGATTAGTCCGTGTAGTGCGAATCAAAACAAAATTGGGGGAAATAAAACGACCAATCACAAAAATTTCCACTTTATTGTATTCTGGCTCTGTTGAGCCAACGGGTGCGGGATGTTCAGGATAATAAACCTGGAATGAAAATTAAAAAACCTGATGTCAAACAAAAGTTAGATTGTAATTTAGGTTAATCACTTATCTTCTTATTTTTTTTGGAAAACCTTTAATGGTTTTACAAGCTGTCCACGGTAGTTGTTCAGCTAAAATGAATTTAATGTTATTATTAATTAATTGAATTAGTTGAATTTAATTTATAGAATTTATTTACTATGTTATTAGCTTACCTGGTGTTATCACTCCATTTGACATCAATTTGTTTGTTTACAAATTTAATTTATCGAGCGATGATAAACTTATCGATAAACAAAGACTTTTACCACTCTTCCATATTCTGTATTATCGATAGAGTGATACACTGCCATCTCGTTGTTAATAGTTAGTTTTAATTTTCAAGCAGTTTAAATATGGAGCGATTTCGCCGTGGGTTTTTTTTTGTATAAAATTATTAAATTTGTCTCGATCACTTTGATGGAATATTTCGAGCTGTGTACATTAAATAAAATAAAAATTATACTGTAAAATCTGTAAAACATTTTATTACCAAACGAGAAGCTGTTGTGCAAAATTAATTTCATTGCGCACTATACTTTTGGAGAACAGAATCCTACACAATCATATGCTTGGGTGCAGGATGATTAACTCAGAGCTGGGGGAATCCACCATCAGGAGACGGGTGACTAGAGGAACCCCACAGGGAGGTGTTCTGTCTCCTCTGCTCTGGAACATAGCAATCAATGAGCTGCTATTAAAGCTGGAGAGAGAAGGGATCGGAGTGATTGCTTATGCAGATGATGTAGCGATAGCTGTCTCTGGGAAATACATAAGCACAGTGGCGGAGGTATTCCAAAATGCCTTCCTAATTATAACGAGGTGGGCCACCAAATGTGGACTGGCAATTAGCGCGTCTAAAACTGAATTGGTACTATTTACGAGGAAATATAAAATCCCTGTAGTAGATCCACCTCTCCTAAATGGTAACAGACTAGCTTTTACGGACAAGGCAAGATTTCTAGGCGTAATCTTGGACAGTAAGCTAAGCTGGAAGCCCAACATTCTGGAAAGAGTAACCAAGGCCAATATAGCTTTGTACTCGTGTAGGAACGCCATCGGAAAGAGATGGGGCCTGACGCCGGAGCTGGTACACTGGCTATACACTTCCGTAGTAAGACCTGTACTTATGTATGGGGTGAGCGTGTGGTGGCCAGCTCTTGATAAAATAACATACAGGAAAAGGATTGAGAAGGTGCAAAGAACGGCCTGCATGCTTATAAGCGGGGCACTGAGGACAAAACCTACAAGTGCCTTAGAGGTCTTGTTTCACCTTCTACCCGTGGACATTTATGGTAAGCAGATTGCGGCGATTACGGCCACTCGACTATCAGCCATATCTCAGTGGAAATGTCTTCAAATAGGACACTCGACGATAGTCAGATCGCTGAGGAAAGAACTGGCGAATATTGACTATGTTACACCGACTCTGTGCTTCGAGAAAAGGTTCAAAACCACCTGCCCTTCGAGGGAATCCTGGAGGAGCGGGTTGGCAGCTGAAACGGGAGCATTGCAGTTCTTTACGGATGGTTCCAAGCTAGACGGTAAAGTAGGAGCTGGAGTCTTCTGTGATAAACTAGAGGTAGATATAGCAGTTCGCCTCCCTGATCACTGCAGTGTGTACCAGGCAGAAGTGATAGCGATTGAAGAGGTCCTGAACTGGTTGAAACATAATGTGGTATCCTCGACTGATATCGCAATTTATGTGGACAGTCAGGCGGCAATCAAGTCGCTGGGTTCTGTTTCTCTAACGTCTAGAGTGGCGTTGGGTTGCCGCTCGTCTCTTAATGAGATGAGTGAGCATTTCAACATCCAGGTAGTCTGGGTCCCCGGCCACTCAGACGTTATGGGAAACTGCAGGGCGGACGAACTAGCGAGGCACGGTACAACTCTCCAACTGCTACCGGAAAGGGCGAAGTTGGGGAGACCCATTAACGCACTAAGGACTGTGCTTAAAAAAGAGGCGGAAGCCTCTGCGAACAATAGGTGGACGAACACCCTCTCATGTAGAGTGGCAAGACAAGTCTGGCCAAAGCTGAACTTGAAACGCTCAAAGGCACTTATCTCCCTGCGAAGACGTGAACTTAAAACGATCGTGGGGATACTCACAGGACACTGCCTTCTTGGAGAACATGCGCGAAGGCTGGGTCTGGAAGTAAATGACTTTTGCAGAAGCTGTAGGGACGAGGAGGAGGAAGAGACGTTAGTCCACCTCCTATGCTCATGCCCGGCTTTGGCACACAAAAGACATGAATATCTGGGTATGTTTTTAATGGACTGCCTTTCCGATCTCGAGAGTTGTAATGTGCGAGACTTATTACGCTACGTAAGCAGCTCTAACTGGTTCTCATAGGGGTAAAAGGGGAGTAAGATCCTGTGGTATCACAACGGACCGTTTCCGGTCTAAGTGTGCTGTAGCAGCCACTCAACCTAACCTAACCCTAGTAGAAAATTTGCTTCCTACGAACAGGTTACTGTGGTTGTATTCTATGGATCATATGTTTCGTGTGAAATATTTATGTTAGTTCTGCAGTTTTTTTATTCCTTTTAAACAGAGCCCGTTTGTCTACTATCATATTGCAATCATGGATGTTCTAACTCATTTCGATGGTCAGCCGTTGGTAGTATAAGAGTATATTTTCCATTGTTGCCAGTTAAATGTATACCAATCTATAAGATTAAGGTGTCTCAGTATTTGTACTGTCGTTCTCACGAGTTTTTTCTGGTCATAGTATTTGAATTGACGCCTTGCTATTAAGATGTTTCTTATCATATCAAAACTTAATTTCTTGTTGCTCTTTGTCTTTTTCTTATTGCTGCATCAGCTCTTGTTTTACGGTATTGTGTTGCTCAAGTGTTGATGTTTCTCTGAGGTGATCGTCAACAAATGACGAAAACTGAAATGTTTGTGGTCTAGCACCATAATTATAATATAAAACAGAATAGAAAAACAAATCAGTCACCAAAAGTTAAGAGACGAAAGAGTTGGTTTGGCCATACGATGAGGTAATCACCAAGTGATATAACGAAGATGTCGTTAGAGTGGAAACTCAAAGAGAAAAATAAAGGAAGACCAAACTTGGCAAGCTATTGAAGTCCTCAACAAATAAAGATAGTTCGGCTTTGTGGCATAGAGTTTAGATGATAACAACCTCATCACGTCAAGACCGTTTGGAAACGTCATAGTAGAAAAACAGTTTAAAATGGAATGGAACATAACCTCCTACAAGAAACATCTTAAATATAACCACTCAATCTCCATAGAAATGAAGCCATTAATATAGAATAAAAATGGGAAAAAACTGAAGAAGCCTACATCAATACTGCCACGAAGTACTTAGGCTACCTAGAATACTCAATCGGTAACCTTGGATTAGTGATGACACCTGGGAAAAGATTACGGAAAGCCATCAACTTAAGCTAAAAATATACTAACACAATATGGAGAGGTGAAAAGCAGGTACAAAGAAACCGCATGTAAAGTAAAGAAGATGGCAAGAAATGATCCAAGGAAAAATGCGGAAACCATTTTCAAGGCTGTTGAAAAACGCAGCAATCACTGTTCAGATTTTATGAATTTGATCGATTTTACACACTTGAATTCTCAACTGATGTTGTGTGCAACCAAGTCTGAGTGTAGCATAGATTTACCTGCAACTATAATGAGGGTGTGTGTGTGCAGTTGGCGCATCTTCTCTCCAATTGTTATATTTAGGTCCACTCATTGCATTTTCTTTTGTTGTAGAATTTGGCATTCGATTCTCAAAACTAGCCTGATGAAGTTTTTCATTTACAGGATCCAGGTTTGCCACAGTTCATACATCATATTGATTTTGCTGTCTACGAGTTTTTAGAACTTTCACTCTCGATCTAAGCCGAATGCTTTCTGTTTGGCTTCCATCTATAGAATCAATGTTAGTTCTGCAGTGTACTCAAAGAACATTGAGTTATATTTAAGGAAGACTGATTTTCTGTTGAGGTTTCTTTCGAAGTCAATGAGTAAACAGCATTAGGGTGGTCATTGGCCTATTTACTACGGTAGGAAGAGCTGGCTCATTTATAGTACTATAGTTTGGAAATCGTAAATAGTGTGACATATTCTAGTTCAACAAACACTATATCAAACGTAATTTAGTCCAGGTTAAAATCTCACTGCGCCAAACAATAACTTCAATTAAACAAAAATCGTTACTTTTCCAATTTATATAATATACGAAAAGTAGAAAAACTAACCAAAAATTATATTGCCAATTTAACGAGTTCCTTATGGAAAACTTATTCTTCTATTATCCAACAAACCAACAAACAAAAAAATAGGAGTGACTTCTTAGTGGGAAAGCAACAACAACAAAATCTAAAATATTCAAAAATAAAGCAAAAAAAAAAGGAAAAACCACTTTGCTTTATTCTGCACACAGTGATATCGTTCTTGGCTTTTATTTTTTATTTTTTTTAACCGGTATCAATAAATTTCCCACGGGAAATTATGAAGATTAACCTCAAAATAAAAAACAACATCGAGAAAGTTTATATAAAATAAAGAAAATCATGATGTCTACTCTATACAGTGCTATAATTTTCCCATTTCTATGATTATTATTGTTGTTGTATACCACTTAGGAGTTATCCCCGTATATATATCTGCTTCCCTCAAATTATAAGCATAAAGTCGAATATATATCGTATCAGTATATAGTGGCATTTACACCAAAAGGAAAATCGTTTAATTTTCACAGGTACCTACAACACATATACGAAACTTTTAATAGGTATTTAACCCCTAAGAAGTTCAGTCTTGTGTTTTCTTGTTACTAGTTCGTAATCCAAATCTCCGGTAACACAAAAAAAAAAATAATCAATCTCAAAAACAAAAACAAATTTATGTCCCATAAAACGAACATACAAGTTAAGCACAACAACAACAATGTATAATTAGATTACAAAACAAACTTTTTTTTTTTATTAATTAAATTTACTGTTTTTCATTAATCAATGTTAATGAATTTTATAATGATGATTTTAATCATGTTTCGAACTAAATTCCGCGTACACACCAAACAGAATCGATTAAAATCTGTTTTTTTTTGTTTTCGGTTCGACTATATAAGCAGATTATGTACCGCAGACAGAACACAACAACATTAAACATAAAAAAAAAAAATTAAATTAAAACATTAAACATAAACTTCAAGTCACAGTTGGGAATACCATCAGCGCATAAAAAATATGAACGTACACGAACACACACGCGAGGTAGATCTGCTCAGCAATTTTAAAAAATTGTTAAGTCTCATGAGAGTGCGGGGATAAAAAGCAATTCCGTGGCACTTTTAATTTAAAAATGATTTAGCACAATTATGGCCGGGTTAAATACAAACCTCTTGAGATGAGAAGTCACAATAAATTAATCCAAGGAGTTTGTCGAGGATTGGCGAAACACAAGGAACTGGACACGCCCAACCGGAGGGAATCCCATTTATTATATTGGTGCAGAATTAGAACCAACCGTTAGAAGGTCGATCATACTGACTGCAAAGATGTATCAAATCCTGATCCAACCAATACTGCAAGTATGTCAACAGCAGCAATAAACTCATGAGCAAAATCACAACAGAGCTACAACATCAAAAAGAACAAAAGGAAGGGCTGCTGCACAACCATTAGGAATCGCAGAAGCCTCTTAAAGAAGAGTCGACAAGTTAAAAGCCGGTCGATTGTATCTTCCAACAATAACAACAGTAAGCACCAACCAGACTGAAACATCCAGAAAGTTACTGGTACGATTTGATGATGATCAACGAACTCCAATTTACGGCTTAGTGGAACTATACAAACAACTGATAGCAATATTGGAAGTAAGGAATTTCGACCATCACATGCAGGTCTCCATTAGATGCAGCTGATAGAAAGTTTTAAGGTTGATTTATGGGAACAGTTGGAAGCTGACACTGTCCAATTATTCAGTGGCGGACATAAATTGATGCTGAGACAAAAGTATTTGGATTGGATCGCGTCATTAAATTAGAAGCAGTCGAAGAACCACCAATGCCAACATGGGTAACAAGTAACTCCAGCCAGTAAAGAGTTTGAAAGATTTTTTTTATTTTTTTTTTATTATTTATTACTATGCAATTTGTTTTGGGGCTCAAGGCTCTCTCAACTCTTTCGTGGTTTGATTATTTACAATAAATCGAGGACATACGGCTATATTGTGTTCATTCACACCACCGATCGTAATCAAGTGGTAAAAAATCCCTTTTGCATCCTGTTTCTATCGGGATTCCCAGTATCGGGAGACCCGGTATCTCCCGCTCCAATTGCCGCAGCTTTAAGCACTGCGCCTACTGGGCGGTAATTTGAAAGATGATCAGAACATGATTTTTTGACAAATCAAATTTCTACTAGGACGACCAGTCGAACATGTGGGAAAAGCCGGAACATTTTCAACGAAATAGAAAGCCACTCGAATCACACGTTGAATAAAAACTAGCTCAAATCAGTGTTGAGGAGCAAATCCTGATTCAATCGCAAAGCTTATTTGTGTCGAAAAAATTGAAGCCACTTGGATTAATAAGGCCACTTGGATAGAATATGGAAATAACAAGCCACGATTTTATGAAGTAGGATAGGTTTGTCTTGAATCTCGGACACCGTACAATCTACTATGGACAAAAGAAGTTTATTCTGCATTATTTGACAGTTTAACAGAAGCCGAAATTTCAGCCAGATCACAATTTTCAATCGCCGATGTTGAAATAGAGCCAACTTCAGGGGGATTATAATGATTGGCCAAGCAGTAGTAGCAGTGATCATTATCAGATGTCGCAGACTACAATCAAGCGATACTTGCAAAACTTGAAAACAAGCCCTCCCGATAGATGAGAAGCATACTTGAGCCATATTGATATATAAATTGTTAAGATCAAATTAAGACGTAATTAATGGTATAACTATACTTCATAAAACCGGCTTATGTTGGTATATTTTGGTCGACGCTTAAGACTATACAAGTACTATGAGCGCTAGATTTTATATCGATTTATCGGAACTATTTTCTCTTCAGAAGAATCTCTCAGAAACTTCAACTACATCCTTAGTAATTTAGAAAGGAGTTCAAACGATTTTATTAACATCAGAGGACGCTCAGAACCAAAGAATAATTTGGCCTCAGATCTGGCTCGAGCTTCTCGAACTATTATAACTAAGATCCTGAACTGGAAGCATATAAGCCATTCTATGATTAAGCTGGATTGGCTAGACCGCGTACTGTTACAACTTTCAAAATTATTGTTGGCACCTGCCAACTAGATCAAAAGGTCAAAATTCTACTGCTACATTGACATTATCAAACACCGCCATAGAGGATAACCAATTAGTAAAAATTGAAAAAAGTTTGAGAACATTTTGGGAGAAGTTCCCAAATTTAAATCATAATATGATACTCTGTGAAAACCATTTCATCATCACTTCAATACGAGACTTATAGAGGGAAGGGTTATCGTCCGACTTTCATTTCGAGATCCTAAGCCGAATTTCGGAAATTCTATACACATGGCAACTTAACGGCTAATTTTTAAAAGGAGGAATGGGTCATATGAATGAAAGGACAAGTAATAAGGCAATCCAAAACAGTTCCATATTTCTACCTCATCACGGGGTTTCCAAAGAAGATAAAGCAACAACTAAGCTACGCGTGGTTTTTGATGCTTCGGCATCTTTTTGGTTGGACATCAGAGATCAACACCACCAATGCATTATATGGCGAGACCACCTTTCACAACCAATAAGGTATTTTCATCTCAACACAATTACATACGGAACATCATCAGTTCTGTTCTTGACTACGAGAGTGATTGACTAGCGATATTGAACAAAGAAACAATTTCCTGAAGCATCAATAGCAGTACACCGAAATATGTACGTGGACGATTTGATGACTGATACAAACAGTTTCAGTAACGCAATCCGTTTGAAGAATGATTTAAACACAATTCTAAATGAAGCAAGCATACAGTTACGAAAGTGGAGTACCAATTACAGCAAGGTCCGAAACAGCATAAATGTTCAACTACAAGCATCAGATTTCAAGCCAATCAAAGACAGCACAAACGGAACATACCTTAAATTATTAAATATCAACTGGAATGCTCAGCTTCCAATTCATCGTAGATCATCCAGCTTCCAATATACCATTACCAATCGAACCGTACTGTTAAAATGTAGCAAAATTTTAGATCCATTGGGTTGGTTAGCGCTAGCCACAATGAGATTTAAAATCTTGCTACAATCTTTATGTATGCAACATATAAATTGGGATTCTGCGATGCCAGCTGTAGCGCTGCTTGGTATGGTAGGCTAAATTGCTTAAATAAACAAAACCACCAAGCAAACTCGAATGGTAGAAATATAGGTTCTAATCAATTCCCTCATCCAATCAATTACCCTCATCCATCGCCTAAGATCTTACGCTTCTGCCACACTGGGCTCACCTGTACAACATCAAAAAAATATATATCAAAAACAAAACAAATGCCGCGGTTGGGCTTAAGTCAGTTTAATAACCTTTTTGTCTTTTTCATAAAAAAAATGCTGCGAGAAACCACCAAGAGACGCATCAGAAACAGGAAGAAGACAAATAGTCACGATTCCGGCGGAGCAAATATTGGTAAAAAAAATAGAAATAGATGGCAGATATGGGTTCGGCAGAAAATGTGCCAAGTCACGCTCGAGATTTTCGAGATGTGGCGAAAATCTCGTGGTGCTGAAAATGGATATTCGCGGAACACCAACCAGGGGGGAAAACAATAGCCGTGATGGTCAGCGAAAAAATAACGAGATGGACAGTATAATTTGGACCGTCAAAGGCGAGGAAAAACAAAAATTAAAAATAGAAAAATCAAATGGTGCATGCCGGTGGGAAAATATTTCCGCATCCAAACCTTTGGATGATTTTTCTTATATTGATAGTCTTAATATCTAAGTGTTGTTGGTGCTAAAACAAAAAGTGTTGTGAAAAAGAAAAAGAAGACTGTATTAGTCTAAAAACGTGTGAACCTGGTGTTGAGTGTGATAATAGCCCGAATAAAAAAAAAGACAATAAAAACATTTATGAACTGCATAGATTATTTATTGGGGACAGCATATAAAAAGATCATATAAAACGAAACAGTAGACAGTGATGGTGGATGTGGTGGTGGAGTAATCGAGCCAACGTTTTAGCCGAGAAGTGCACGCGGTCCTGCAATACAGGTGAGTCTTCCCTTGAATTAGCTTTCCCATCCATATTCTCACTCCCGATCCCAATTTTGTTGTTCTGATCCGCACAATTACCTGATATAATTCGAGTTGCTTGGTGGTTTTTCTAGTGGTATTTTTGGATACCCCGCCCGAGTCCACTCGCTCATACATACAAGAGCAAAGCCGGACATACGTGCTGGTAGACTGGCGCCCAACTTCGGTTTTTTTATTTTTTTTTTACGGCACGTTACACAGCCAGCTGGCATGATGCTGTTGCTTATTTACGAGTTACATACAAGGATGGAAGTTTTACCTCAAAATTGATCGCTGCCAAAACTAAGGTTACACCCTTCAAGTAGATTTCTATTCGTCGGGTCGAACTATGTGTGGCTGTTCTACTAATAAGACTACATAGTAGAATCAATCAAATTATCCACCACGCTTGAAATAAACTCTGTTACCACATGGACCGAATCCAAAATCGTATTGGACTAGCTGTCATCACATCCAATAAGTTGGGTCACGTTCGTTAGAAATCGTACATCAATAATAATACAAGCACTAAAGCGAAGCAATTGGCGCCAAGTTCCTTCAAAGATAAAACCTGCGGACTACTCCTATCGAAGGAATTCAGCATATGTATTAAGGAACTTTGGTGGTTGGGTGATGGGTCTGAATGGTTAGTAAAAATGAATCACACTGGCCGAACAAAGCATGAATTATGATACGATGCAAGAAGAGAAACAATCTATATGCATTGTCTACTATGAATTCAGTTAACAATGTTCTAGACCAGATAATAGAAGAGTACTCCGATAGTCACCGAATCTTATCCATTATCAGTTGGATCACACGCTTTATTAAAAACTGTAAAGGGGCAAAAACGAGTAGAATTCTTACAACGGCGGAACTCGAAATTAGCAAAACCACACTATTCGTGTACAAACCAAATATTTTGCAATAGAAATCAAACTACTGTCACAAAATCAACCAGTGAGTCGTGGTAGTATAGGCTTATCACGTTAGCTCCATTCATTGATGAAAGGGGTTTAATGAGGGTTGGGGACGAATCGAACAATCGTTACTTCCGTTCGAAACCAAGCAGCCCATCATTCTACCCAACAATAATACATTCGTGAAATTGATAGTTCAAAAACTTCACGAAGATAAAGGCGATGCAGGTTTATCATTGTTAAGCAATACCATAAATGAAAAATTATGAATTTTAACCTGATACGGGCGAAAACCATGATACGTTAAAAAATAAGAAAATATATCATCTGCACCAGATATCAGCAGTGTGCTGAAACTCATTATTTGGCTAAGATATCAGAGTGCAGAGTTATATTCAAAAGACCTTTCATGAAAGTGGGAGTTGATTATGCTGGTCCCGTTTTGATTTACCAAAAACAAGGACGAGGGCAAAGACTTCAAAAGGCATATATTGCTTTGTTTATTTGTACCAGTTTAAAAGCGAGTCATTTCTCGCAGAATTACGACGGTTTATCTCTCGTCATGGTACACCAATTGACATATACAGTGACAATGGCTCAAATTTCATTGTATAGCTAACCGCGAGCTTAAAGAATTCTTCGAAATACTGAACCATAATTCAAGCATTATAATCTACTCGCTTTCTATAATTAGACAATCAATTGGCATTTTTAATCCGCCTAGGGCATCACATTCAGACGATATCGTTTTATTAAAACACGAAAACACTGCACCTGGATGGTGCACTGAGGCCACTGGGTCGGGTACATAAAACATTTGGGAAACAAGTTATACGTTTCACACGGAAAATTTAATTGCTTTCAACAGAGCTCGTTTTCGTGCCAAGAGACAGATACGGTTGGCTAAACAGTCCTCCTGGAACAAATTTCGAGCAGGAATCGGACCAAAAACCACCAGCGCTGAGTTGTAGGGTAAGATCAGAACAATAATAGGTAGAATCAGTTCAAGACAAATAGTTACTTTCCAAGAAATCACATATATACTGACCAAACATCCATGGGCTACGTACTAGCGTCTAGCTTTGCCAATAACTCATCAAGAGGAAATTATTCCAGCGACCTGATTACCCACAAAAATATTCTAGAGAATCGGTTCAGAATAAGTAGTGACATCGGGCCCGCCGATCTGAACTCCCTCTTCAACATAATCGATTTCAAAACAGCACTTGAAGAGGTAAGAGTAAAGCTCCCAGAGAAAACCTCGTCAGCAATAATATGCTGAATAACCTAACCATTCCCAGCAAAGATCTAAATGAGACTATAGCCGAGGAACTACAAAATTCGTTCCATATAACTTGTATATTTTTCTACATCGAAAAAGCGTATGGAAGGATGAGGAGGCTCCGAATAATCCAACAACTAGAAAAAATGGAACATCAAAGGACACATACTATATTTTATATGGAATTATCTATGAGACCGCAGTTTTCAAGTGCTATTAGGAAACGTTAGGTCACAAACTTTCGTACAAGATAATGGAGTTACAACTGGTTTATGTCTGGCAGTCACTTTATTTCTGGCCGCAATCGATTCTATTAGACATATATTTCATCGGTCTAAAGTAAAGTTCGTATTATGCTGACGACTTAACTATTTTTTAAGGCGGATAAGATATATCAAAACACGAAGAAGAGATTTCCCAAGTAACCCGCCAACGTCAACTTTGGTGTAAGGAAACCGGGTTCTCTTTGCGCCAACTAAAACTAAGTTAATGCACTTTTGCAGGAAGCGAAGATGCATCCCACCACAAATCATCCTCAATGGAAACACGCAACTATCCTAGATACCAAGATGAATTAGAAGTCGAATATAGAGAACATCAAACAAGAATGTCATAAAACACTCAATGCACTAAAATGCTTGAAAAAATCCATCGTGGGAGTAATAGAGCCACTTTATTGCAAGTAATACACAGTACCATCATATCCAAAATAGATTACGGCTGCGAATTTTATCAAAATGCGTCCAAAACGACACTCGGGCTCCTCGATTCTATATTCAACGAAAGCATAAGCCTTAAGACCTCTCCCGCCGTATCGCTAATTGGAGGAGCAGGGATTTTAAGTTTATCCGAGATAAGAGGGCTAGCCCTCCTGATGCTTTTTCTCAAGCATAAAGCCAATCTTGACTCTCCTTAATATACTTATCCCAATCCAAAATTGGAGACACAAGGGATCACAACTATGTGACCGGTATAACATTTCCACAAATGTGTTAAGCACAAGAGCATCTACGCAACATATACCTCACCTTCAGAATTAAAAACTAAACGTATCATCTTGCTCTCAAAAATACCATCAAACACACATATTCAGTACACCGACGGTTCAAAAATACAGAATAGAGCCGGATTCGCTACTATAAACACGTCAACATTTCCAATAAAAAAACGAACGTCAAACTAATGGAACTCATTTAGTTTGGAGACAGCCGCGCTAAGTGAAGCAGCCGATTTCGAAGCGAAATCCGCAGCCCAAGTAAACGACATCGAAATAGAATACACAACGATGGAAGACTTAGTGAAATAAGCATCAATAACCATTTGGCCAGCCAAGAATAGTCACTGGTTGACTATGTTTCCACAAAACCAGCTGGCAGCAATTAAAGATCGACCAGTTGCGTGGAAATCTTCAGACTTAGAGTCAAGACGAGACAGCAGTGTTATTTGCCGGCTAGGTATAGTGCACACCAACATCACGCTCAACTACCACATTCTCAAAACGGAGGTACCCAGAAGCAATCTATGCAACGCAGAACTAACAGTGAAACATTTCTTGATCGATTGCCCACATTTGGTCACCCAAAGCAAATAATTCCCAATTCGATTAATCTGACACTAGCAGACGATAGATACCAATTAATGAGAGTGATAAAATACCTGAAGGAGATTAAAATATACGAAAAAATTTAGAAATTTATAACATGAACCGCTCGCTTATAAACGAAATAAATAAAAAAAAAACCTTCCATACACAAGCTTGCCAAATTACCCCCGAATGACAGAGCATGTTTGCTCTGTCATTCGGGGGTCTTGGGTTCGATTCCTGGGGTTACGAAAAATCACGATTGGGAGTTTTTAATCTGTATGTGTATGTCGGTTGAACCGTGAGCTCCAGTGGCACTGAGTTCTGGAATAATTTCCACCTTCGTTAATTTTTTTTGACGCATTGCTTCTTGCAAAAGCTGTTCATCTGTACGAATGAGGTTGGTCTTGAACTCTATATTTGCGCCTCCAACCGTTTACTTTAATTGTGCAAGTGACGTAAGAGTATGAAAATCATTCAAATCGTCGAGTAGTGGCCACATTTCGATTTTGTACATTTTATTTGGGAAATAAAAGCTCACTTTATACAAAATATATTCGTTGGAAAAAACATTCTTCTGGTACATTATAAATTGTTATTTGTCTGCTTGATTGGTTTAAATAGCAATATTTTTACTGAAAATTTATTTTTTTTAAACAAAAACATAAATAAAATATATATTTGTTATAAGTTTAACAATTGTTGGTGCTTTGTATTTGTTATATATACGAGCATATCATATAGTATTATTGGGAAAAGCTTTTTATGATATTTATACAGTGATGCTCAAAACTGTTTGGATAGAGCAGGAAATATTTTTCTGAGCACTGAGTATATCAGTGGCTTGACAAGTTTGATGAGATAGCTGGGAGCAACTGTCCAAAGATTAGAGTGATTTTGTGCATGAGTCAGGAAACTTGGCCAGAAACCAACACTCCGGAAGGAAAAATGGGTAGAAAAGGCAAAGGTCTTCAGGAGAGGTTAATGTTGTCGACAGTAAACGAAAAAGAGTATCTACATATTCAAGAGTGATGGCTACATGAATGCCCAATCCTCAATTGCCAGTGAAGTCCTACGAGAGGAACTTTTAACGCTGCCTCGCTTTAACGCTGTCATTGAATAATGGCTTGAAATCAGGAGCAAGAATTTCGAAAAATGGTGTATGTTGCGGAGGGTTACTGAAAGTCTGTCTTTCAAAAAATTTTAGTAGATAATTTTGGGCCTCTCCCAATCAACAGAAATGCGGGTTGATACCAAAAACACATAAGATGACTGAGTTTCCGATGAGAGATCGGTGTATCTATATAGGAAGGTAGAATAACGTTAATAGGAGAGTTTTGGTCAGGAGCGGAGCTGGTGGCTTTTAGTACGGAAATAAAACCTAGCACACCGAAGACACAAGCTTCCCAAAGGAAGAACCATTTTCTGATTAGCAAAATAGTCAGATGTAAAGTATAAATACAATTATGACATCGTGATGGTGTGCAAAATTTATTGAACCCATCATCTTCTAGGCACTCCAGATGAGTATATATAGATACGCGCAGTGCGCAGATGGACTAATAATATACTGTTATTAGGAAGAATTTAAGTTGGTCGTCATAGGGATAAATAATAAATTCCTTGTCTGTAAATACCAATGGACTGATCAAAATCAGCTTCATTATTAGAAGACGGAGGTCCAATCAAATATTGAGAGGTATCAGTGGAGAACGACGGTGAACGATTTGAGTACGAATTTAGGGAGGGTGAGGAAATAAGTGCACTTTCTCAGCAAATTTCAGTTAAATTGACCAGGTTGAGCTAAAAAAAGAGGAATATGTCGGCTAAGGCAAAACTTTTAATGATACGAGGAGTGATACGAGCAAAACCAACAAATCCTTCTTTTTCTGGAAGAAATTTGATCCACAATAACGTAAGTTTTTATACGTATGAATGCAAACTATATCGATTTTTTGATGCTTTAGTAACCCTTCTCTTTAGTTTTGATAAATCGGTTGAAGACTTTGAACTTATTCCAGAACCGTATGACTAAATGATAACCAGATGTGTGGTCTCAAGGTGAAGAGGTACACAATTACGGTGCCCGAACAGTTCTGAGATAAGTAAGGTCGTGCATCCTTATGTACAGTAACCTAATTTTCTTCATCATTCACTACTTAGCATAAGAGAGTCTCCATCGTTACTTGACCCTTAAGCTTGACGTCTGCATGTTTCAGGAAGCATAGGGGAAAAAATTTAAGGCATTTTTAAATAGAGAGCACAGCTCCTACGATGGTTCTGCTCTGTAATTGAACCAAGGAGGGAACCTAAACCAGTATGGTGATTCTCGAAACAATTTTTTAGATAGTACGTAGCATTCAATTGAGCATAAAGCCATGGGTGGGCAAAATAATGAGTATATAAAGGGAACCTTACAATGAAAGGAAATTTCAGATAATATGCAAGAGGTTTCTGAGGCTTCTCGCGTCATAAAAATGAAATCCAAGAAATAGCACCCAACAACTACCAGACTCGATCAAACTAGCTGATCTGCAGAACAAGCGCTATGCATAACATGACAGAGGAATAACTTAGTTCAATACCGTCAAGATAAAGGCAATCATAAAGAGATTGGCTCTTGTATATATACAAGAGCCAATAGTCTGGTTCATATATATATATATATATATATATATATATATATATATATATATATATATATATATATATATATATATATATATATATATATAAATATATATATATATAAATATATATATATATACACATATATATATATATATATATATATATATATATATATATATATATATATATATATATTTATATTTATATATATATATATATATATATATATATATATATATATATATATATATATATATATATATATGTATATATATATATATATATATTTATATATATATATATATATATATATATATATATATATATATATATATATATATATATGTATATATATATATATATATATATATATATATATATATATATATATATATATATATATATATATATATATATATATATATATATATATATGAACTAGACTATTTGTTACTGATAAGGTGAGATTTGTGGGTACTTAGTTGAAAGCTGAATATCTTGGAAATAGCCAGTAAGGCTTGGTACTAGTGTAGAAGCGTCATTGGCAAAAAATGAGTCTTTAAATCGGAGATCATGAATTTATACTGCCATGACAAAGCCGATACTCATGTTGTTTGCATGTGATGATCAGGGTGGAAAGAACTTATTGGTATGCTTTTCACGTTTCCATGCCGATATATTTATCGTAACCAAAAGGTGACCTGTGCTTGTAAAAGGAGTGATCAACAGATTGCAATTTGTTCAGACCACATTTTATGAATATTTCTGTACAAACACTTTTGCCCATCACTGTACATACATTTTTTATTGTTATTCTGTAAAATAACACAAAACAGACACTATACAGAGGTTAGTTACGTATTATAGTTGGGAAAACATATAAAAAATGGAAAACGTTTTTTTTATTGGTACAAATAAAGAGATAAATCATCCAGTAAATTGGAAAATATCTGTTAATACACGGAAAATAAATTTGGGTATCACAAACGATTTTTGATTTGAAACTTTTTTATATTTATTATTATTACAAACTACATAACAGTCCCGATATGCTGGGGATTTCCAGCGTACACGAGAAACAGATAAAATGTACCAATACCAATTCAAGTCTGGTAAATGAATTTGCATTTTATGCTCAATCGATCGATAATTGTATCTGGCGATTTTATATAGCAGTTATCATTTTATTATATAAAAAGTTTGTTCCCTATAAGCATCTTGGGAAGCTTTTTGTGTAAATTTAGCCGTGGGAATTTATCTGGCCTCTGACTGTTCATTTGTCTCTTAATATGGATGGTGGTTGCTTATATGTGACTATATATCTCCTGTTTAAAATTATTTGGCTTATTCCATGAGTAGATGGTCAGATGTGAAGTGATTTGAGGGAATCTAGTTGACATGCGCTTTAACTGAATGTTAGCTTCGTATATCACAGCTTCCGTAAATGCTTGTCTTACCTACATGGCCAGTTAGTTATTCAATTAAATGTTAAGGGCAAGCAGAGTCTGAATATTTTAAAAAGCCAAAAAAAGCAACTTAGTGGACATCAGGTTTTGAAAACTACATTCAAATAAACTACATTCCGTTGCAGAAGAGAATGGAAAAGAAAAATGAAATGTTGGCATGGGCTCCGCCAATAATACATAAAAAGTCGCATAAAAGGTCTTAGGAAACAATGATTAGGCTCTTCTCAGAGAGTCTTAAAGATTGCTTGACAGATGTTGACAAGACTCAAAACAATGCCAATATAAAACTTATTAATTGCAAGAAGGTGGAAGTAGTAGGATAAAAACCCAATCCTGTACCATCCTGTAGAGATAAAGGTTAGTATCAGAACCACGCAAAACTTATAGACTGTGCTGATCAACGATCGCTATTTGTAATAGAAAAAGAAGATGGATAGTTTTGGAAAGTTCTGTCCTGGCTCAAACTGAAGGTGGTATCAAGGTAGAAGAACCTCTTTAGATTCATAATGATTCTTAAGATCAGCAATCCTGCTCTAGTGTTCTTTGAAGTCAGGTATTAACAACAGAGAAACACACTTACAGGTTTTGGTGGCGCTGGATAAGGTGGAAGAGAACACTCTCGGAAATAGATAGAGGACTTGCAGCCATCTGACGATTCTGATGTTACTATTGTGGAAGTTGGAACTTTGATATAAAATGCTGAAGCTATACTTTAGGTCAATCTCCAACTGTGTTAGTCAACGGCTAATAGCATTGTTTACTTACAATTTGATAAAAATAATTACAACATGAAGTTAAAATAGGCAAGTTGATGTCATCACAGTCAGTGATTCTCATCACCAATCTTTGAAAGTATATATATATATATATATATATATATATATAAATACAAATGGATGAGATGAGTCACTCTTAGATTTCATTCATTTTATAATAACTAATATATCTTAGTGTTATATTAGTTATGAACGAGCATTATTTTTCAAATCAAAGTTTTTTATCCAGTATAAATTGATTACAAAACTGTCTTGAGATCTAATATTGAGATATAGAAGAAATGCCATATGGAACATCTTTAGAACTATTCTGAGTTAGTTAATTCTGGAATCGGTTCTTAAACCTATTTAAATATAAGAGCTGAATGACTTGGTAAACAAGGTATCGAAGGTAGCAACATTTGGTGTTGGCCCTCAAAAAAGACGTCGAAAACACCTTTTCGACATTAGTGTTCGAAAAAATTCCAGTATTCCAAATAAAACTGCAGAAAGATTTCAAAAAACAAAATAATACTGAAAACTGCTGAAAACTAGGAGAAAATAAGGAAATTCTATAAACGTACAAATATAAATTAAGAAATGCAAAGATGGGAGCTCCAACTATCTTTGTGGTTATATTGAAGACACCTTCGAGGCTGCTATGTTCTATATAATTAACGGTCTTTCAGTCTAAGTATTGCCACCAACGACATAATATCCTGGAACGCAACCGGTTATTAATTCATCTTCAAGGGAAGCCTGGAGCTCTGTTACATTTGAAACATGTGCAGTTCAGTGAATTTCTTCATACCTGAGGAAAGAAAATAATGCATTTATAAAGACCGTAGACATATGAGTTTTTCGGTTGTAAATTAAAATTGTGTAAAGGCGGGTAGAAGCTCAAGCCAAGTACAGGCCCGCTCGAGCCAAGTAGACTGTTAATATCTTAGCACACGTACTGTAACTTTTCCGTTTCTAATATAGATCATATTGAGAACTATCTCGTTGTCTCGTTGAGTATGAGTACTTAGGAACACAACTACTCAAGCAATGAAAACATTCTTTATCTCACTTCTGTAAATATTCTAGTTTATAATATGGCAGCGAGCAGAGCCATAGGACTCAAGGACATTTCCATGTGGGCATGTAATACTTCATCTATCCTACGCAACACTAGTGTTTCCCCCCAACATGAAATACAAAATATCCCGTCACCCTTTGAGAAAGAAATATCGGTCTCTGGAACTACTCTATATAGTATTTCTAGTTGAGATTCAAGTATCTTAGATAAATTAAACAGTGATGATCAAAACATTTGTTATGTATGGATGTGAGAAGTGAGCCTTGATGAATGATTACGAGAAAATGGCTTTAACATTCATGAGATGTAACATGCATGTGCTATTTTGGTTCAAAAAGGCATACTTGATGGTAAAGACCGAGTTTTCTTTAATTATGAAACCAGGCGGACGTATTCTTGATATTGTGCATGAAGTCGAAGAACAACGAGTACACTTGCTCGGTGCGCATGCTAATCCAAAGAGAACGATCTTTAAAAATGCTAAAAAATTTAGTTCTGAAGACACTACTCGTCGAAGGAAATTTGCCATCATTTTTGGGTTTGAGCTTTTACAGTTTTCACTTGCCGATTCTGGTTGCTTGCTTTGTGCTTTTAGTTTTCCGTGAAAAAGGTTTATCAATATGATGTTATGTTTCCAGAAATTTTTCTACCAGTACAAATTGAAGAGTGCGATAGAAATCGTTTTTATAATAAATTGAATTGAACCCACGTGCTTCCAGAAGAAATCAGCCAAGAGCTTTAAAGTACGAACTGAACGTCAAAAGCGTGATTAATATAATAAATCACGAGTGAGAACCACAACCTTTGTTTAAAGTTCAGTTGGGACCAGTGTTAAAAAAATCTAAGGGTCATCACCCGATCTATAATATGTATTATTCGTAGGAAAGTTGTAGTGGAGGAACCACATGAGTGTAAATCAGTTTTGTTTAAGAATATACCAAGTGTCAAGAATATGGCCATTCACGAAATTATTGTAAACTTTCAGCTGTGTGTGTTATGGCAACCTGCATGATACCAGCAAATGTGATCTCAGTATTCAAAAACTGTAGCAACTGTGGAGTAAATCATTCTAACAACTATAGTGGCGATAACTTACAAAATTACTCCACGGCAAAAAGTTGAACAACAAACGTATATTTATAAACGTTGAACCTATGAATGAGAATTGTCTCAGTTCCCTCCTGGATCTTATGCTTCAAAACATAAATATTCTCATTCACCTTCTTGAAAGCACGTAAACTGAAACGACCAACACTATCATTTCTTTCAATAAAGCTTTCTGGCGGAAGCAATGTAGAGAAAGCAAATATATTTGCTAAGCACCTTAGCGCAGTGTTTAAACCAAACGAGTAAACTGGAAGTCAAGAAATTCTAATAAATTTTGTAGATATACGTCTGAAAGCAAGCCAATCGAATTCAAGTGACACAATGTCAAACAAACGATCAAGGACAACATCTTATAGTAAAAAAGGTTCCCGGACATGATCTGTCCCGGACAATAATTCTGAAATCTGGCAAAGAAAAAACAAAAGTTAACTCAAATCACCCAATTAGCTTATTACCACTATTCCAAAGCTCATTCGAAAGCTTAAGCCAATTTTAATTTGATTTGTTGACGTTAAGCTTCAATGTGTTTTCCCCACGTGAGTTTTCTATCTAAATGTAGTCCAAGATATTGAATGCTTTCGTGTTGTGGCAAAATGATTTTATTTAATCTCACAGGTGGACTGGTGAGTTCACAGAGTTTGTACAAGTTCAAAGATCAAAGCTTTATACTATATGCATTGATATGGAAACCTCAGTGATGTTTGTGTATGTGTATTGATTTGTGCTCTTCATTTATGGTCTTATCTGGCGAGAAGTATTTTATTCTTTTTTCAGGCATTTGTTAACTTTACCTGTAGCTCTTGTGTGTTTCTCCCAGTTTCAAGCCCATAGAGCAGAATTGATTTCACACACGTATTAAATAATCGAAGACTTGTTTTTCTCGATAAGACGGATGCATTCTAGCCTTATGAAGAATGTTGAACACATTACTGGTTTTGTTGATGCTGTCATTGACGTATCCCTCCTGACCGCCTGGTTTTGCTCTTGCTGTACAAAATAATACCTTAGCCCATCTGGATAAACGGTATTCAGCTGTGGGGCTCCGCACATAATAAAACTGAAAAGAATGCAATCACTTCGAAAAATGGTAAACGCACCCTGGTATGCACGCAGTGTAAAACTACGTGGAGATTTATTCTGTAACTGTCATCAATACAGCAAAATTTAACAGATAAACATTGATTGTCATTCCGATGAATTCAATTTGTTTTAGTAGTGAAAAGCTTAGCTTCGATAAAAATATAAGCCCCCTACCTCTATTAGAACTAAAAAACTATCGAACATTACCCTGAATACACGGTTAGTGTCAAGACGGCAATGAAATGACATCAAAATGATCGCCAGAATGAATGTAGAACAACAGAATCGAATGTAAACTTCCAAAACAGAATCAAAACACTAGGAAGGCAAACAAAATCATCTAGGTCTACCAATGGTAGAAGTCAGGGCCTACAAAATTTTGGAATAGTGGATTAAAAGATACAACAAACAACTCGGATTACAACTCACACACATTCAAAACAACACAAAGCTACACGCTTCAGAATTATATCTATACAAGATAAGTAAACTAGTGCCACAAAATTAATGCCAATTGCTCTAGTCGTATCTCTCCAAACGAAAATTAAGAGTATTTATGAAGAAACGTACTCTAACCTTTTACCCAGCCATAGCACGGGTGCCCCAGGGTTGCGGATTAGGGCCCATCCAATGTCTACTTTACACTTTCAATACACTGACAACGGTAACAACCTTGATCGGAATTTCTGCTAATGATACAGAAGTATTCGCGTCAAGCGAATCACATACTCAAGCAATCGAATATACTTACAGCAAGCACTTGATAAAATCAGCCAGTAAACTAGGGGTTGGAAAATAACGCTTAACGAGCTAAAATCAGTTCATGTAACAAACACGTTGTGACACAAAAAGGAATAATCTCCATAAATTTCTCAACGGGTTATAAATTTCCCAGGGTTGAATCTGTTAAATGTCTTGGATTGCATTTTGATTGAAATGGGAATACCACGTTAGACAAAAAGCAGAGCATATTACAATAAAACAACGTGAGATGCACCGGAAGACATTTTGAGCGATAATAAACTAAATTAAGGTGTATGGTATCCAACTGCACTAAACTATCAAATCGTTTAGTTATTCAACACTGCCGAAACAAATTTATACGTGCAATAACGAATGCTTACCACTAATTGGTAACTGGATTGCTGAAGTGGTCCAGCAATTTGCCATCAAACATGAAAGAAGATTACTGCACCATACTAACAGTGAAGCCATACATAACACAAGAACTGAGCCGCCTTAAACGAATTAAACCGCATCAGCTAATCATCTGATAAATAAAGGTTGCAAACAACAATAATATGCCAGATCGCTCTCTACGCTGTGGAGTCATCGTCGCCGACAGCGACCTCTACGTATACTGAAAGGCGGCTCCCTCTTCAAAGTTCGACAACCGAGGTTTTCAATATTTCCCAGACACTTCTTTAGATCGGTAAATTCTATTATTGACAAGATTTTGATATTTTCGTTGCGTTTCTTCATTTATCAGACCTTCACAAGACAATTTGTTTTTTATATTCCCCTGTTCTCCTAGACTTGTACGAAAACTTCTATCGTAGCTTTACAGTTAACCAGACAATGACAAGCCACCACTGCCTACGAATTTTGTTGACAACCGATATGATCTCAGGCCTTGGACAACCCGCCCCCTCTCTTTGGAAATCAACACATGGCCACTTTTCCTTGTTTCCAAATGGACGTTTTTATGAGGAAAGAATGTACTTGCCACATTGATATCATGGGCGATCGCAAAGTATAAATCATTCTTTCCTCATTTTCGGCCGCAGTTTCGTGTCGGGAGTACGAACCTATATAATTACATAAGTTGGTCTGATTTCTGCATTAAAGTTACCAATCACCAGTCTGACATTGTGCTCAGAGAGAGTCCATCAGGTTATCCATATTATTGTAAAGTGAGTCTTTATCTTGGGGTTGGCTTACATCAGTGGGCACATGTACACAAACAGTTGACAGGTTGGCTAATTTCATATATACAAGCGAAGCTTACACATTCGGTTATCGACTGCCTCAATTCACCCTTTTCACCTATAACTCAATGAGAAATCAAACTCCAAGACTTCCGAGCCCATTTTTTTACGGATGCGGGTCGTCAGCCCAGTGATCCTACCAGATTAAGTCATCTCCTACCACAAGCTCTGGAATTGTGGTGGTATTCTATGGGTCTTTTATTTCTTTTGAAATATTTATGAAACATGGATGCCCCCACCCACAGAACCCAGTAAAAAAAATGTTTCGTAATTCTAATTTATTGAAGTACTCTCGTTCATACAGTCCTTGTGACACCAGTAATAATTATACGACTCGGACACCTAGCAAAATATAAAATACCCAAACGTTCAATCTCCGGTTCGAATTACAAAATCGAGGAAAGAAATGTGGGGTGTTAGGATCAAACGAGATCCATAGTTTGCAGACGTCTTAACACTCTAAATAACTCATTAAACAATAGATAATATTCTCCATAACGGCTTCACACCTAAAACAATAGAAAATTGATCGTAACGCAAGATTTGTAAATTTCGGAAAAACTATAAGTACCAAAATATAAATTAAAATTAAATTTTTGACAGTTTTGTTTTAAGGAGCACAAGATAAAAAGGAAACCCATAAATATTAAAATATTTATAACCGAATATAAAATTCCTCCTTCCTAGTCGAAAATACCAGTTTAACATCCCTCAATATAAATTCCTTGAAGGCTATAACTATGTATATGTGTACATGTATAAAGAAAACTAAAGATCTAAGATTTCTTAGATATACATTTCGTATACAGCATAAATTATTCATGTATTAAATTAATAACGCCTTAGATGTAATCTTTGTGCTCTTCTTACATACACATACACTCTTATATATTATATATTTATAAATAAATTTGTGATAAGTGGATTTTCGTTCGTTTGTGGCTTTTCCGTTATGGAAAAAAAATCTCGGCACAAAAATGCTGAATAATACACAAATTAAAATTTGAAAATCTGAGCAAGAAACGAAATCAAAAAAAAACTTTTTCAACTTCTTTATAATAATAAATTTTGCATCTTATGTGGTCGAAAAGAAAATTTCATCTCATTAAATTATCCAATGTTAGCTGTATATAGAAAAGCAGAAGATGAATATAAACTTTTATTATTTTACAGTTGATTGAATTTTTTATTTTGATTTTTTCACAAAATTTAATTACCGTATAATTGGCCTTAGCAAAACCAGAAGGAATCCAACAACAATAAAAATAAGATCATCGAGTATTGTAATAAAACTCTATTTACACTTGTCACTCGAGTTGCGCAAACGGTATGTTCCAAACAACATTTAATATTGCGTATTAATAGAGCTCTGACTCTATAGGAGGCTCTAACTCTGTTAGACGCTTTGACTCTATCGGAGGTTCTCAATTAAGTGCTCTGACTCTATTGGGAGCTCTGATTCTATTAGAGGCGTTGACTCTATTGGGGACTCTGACACTATTAGGCGCTCTGGTTCTATTGGAAGCTCTTTCTCTATTGGTGACGCTGACTCTATTGGTGGCTATTGTACTCAACTCTATCCATGTGTTACCGACCTCTTTTGCTTTGGCTAGCACCCTGCTCTTCCAGATCCTTTCCGTCAAATTTCGTTCTGTTTAATGTCTGTTTGGTTTGTTTGCCGCCATTTTTGATCTTATCTAGCCTCAAACATTTTAGTATTCTTCTCAAACATTTGTTTACAAATACTTTTAGTTCTTATGTAACCTTCTATGTATTACTCTATGTTTCACAGCCATACAGCAGAACTCATTTTACAAACTCATTAAACCCTTTATTTTTCTAGGGAGGACTGAAACATTCCAATCCTTGTGAGGTATACGAATTTCTCATCGGTTGCCGTGTTATAAATGTGATTGGTGTACTATTGTTTGTGCTTAGTACTTTCTGCTACATGTCGACACGTCTATCTGTATAGTCCAGATCATTGGGTTTCATAACTTGTTCCCATTGAACACCATTTTCAGGGATGTGGTGTCGAGTTTGCGAATAATGCCATCTATTGTTGTTAGGAATAGTAGCGGAGATAGTCCATAACGTTGCCTTACTCCTCGCGAGTTGAAGAATATTCTTTTTTGTTTTCGTTGAACATTGTTTCCGGCACTGATTTAGTCAAATGCACGTTATAAGTCTGAGAAGGTAATGGGCTGAAATCAACTTATTTGAATGTTCTATAATAATAAGTGTAGTGTTGATGTGATCAGTGTAGTTCCCTGGTGGCCTAAAGCCAGCTTGTTTCCTTTTTCATTTGATCGGGATATTCGCCAAGAATTATCATTTCTAATTATTTTAATGTGTTGTTGAAAAGAGAGATACCTGACCAGTTCTTGCGTTATCTTGGGTCGACTTTCTTTGTGTACCTTATGGTTAAACCCTCTTTTCGGTGAAGTTAATCTGATATACTATACTTCAACTAAATCTGGTCTAAGAATTCCTCCAGCTAAGTGTACAATGGCTTTAATATTTCAGCTGGTATATATATATTATCTGAACCAGCGAACTTGCTATTTTTGATGACAATTCTACTCGTCCCTTTCAATGTTTGATATATTTGTCATTTTGCAGTTCGTAACCGGTTTTACTGGTCTAATGTTAGTGAATTTTTTAGTGACCTTTTTACCCATTGGTTTAGTGTGTGCATATCTCTGCTACCAGTTTTCTGTGTATTTTATGCGATTATTTCTTGCCATCCTGCCAAGGACAGCTAAACGAATTTGTAGACTGAAGAAGCGAGAATGGTGAAAGGCCAAGGTCTTAAGAGTACAACAACTCAGCAATGAGCACAATTCGCGTGGTTTCTTTAAAGGAATCACCGAATTGCACCATACCCTAAGATCTCGGTCAACTGCCATTCGGGACTAGGATGGAAACCTCTGTGTTAAACTGTTAACGTCGATGCGTTACTCGATACATGGCGTGAACATTTTTCTGACCTACTTAATATGCCACATGTATCACAAGCTGTATTTGAATACCCTCAAATACAGACCGCAGAAATGTTTATTGAAGATCCCGTCCTATGAGGAATTCACAATGGCCATGCAGAGACTAAAGAGAAATCGTTCACCAGGAGTTGATTGCATTAATTCAGAGCTCTTGATATTCGGAGGGCTAACTTTGTGGAACTGTCTTTTCGACCTTGTTCGATTGGTATGGCGAAATGAAGTTATGCTTGACGAATGGAAAGTGGCCGCGTTATGCCCAATATTCAAAAATGGTGATCGCATGAAATGCGAGAATTATCGCGGTATAGCTCTCCTTTGCACAGCATACAAGTTACTGTCATACATTATCTTGGGAAGAATTACTCCTTTATAGCGGAGGAAATTGTCGGTGACTACCAACGAGGATTCCGTCCAAATCGGTCAGTCACTGATCAAGTTTTTTCGCTAAGGATGATTCTTTCCAAGTACTACGAAACATCTCGCGATGTACACCAGGTATTCCTAGATTTCAAGCAAGCCTATGACTCGATCAATCGTGAGAGATTATGGTATGCGCTTGAATATTTAGGAATACCGAAAAAATATGTACATCTCTGTAAACTGACAGTAACGCAGTCACAATGCTGTGTTAAAGTTGAGAACAGGCTATCGAGAATTTTTGCAATCACTTCTGGTGTTCGACAAGGAGATGCGCTGTCCCCGATACTTTTTAATCTCATTTTGGAATACATCCGTCGTAAAAGTGAAACACGCCTCAGGACAACATCTCATTCCGACAATCCAATCAACTTCTTGCGTATGCAGATGATATCTGTTTGATTCGATTAAATGACAACGGAGTGAAAGAGATACTTGATCCACTGGAACAGTGTTCAGCTTCCGTTGGTCTCAAAATTAATGAGTCCAAAACCAAATATCTGAAATCTGGTTTTCGAGACCAAGACGCAAGTGATTTCAGTAGTGGAAACCACACGTTTGAAGGAGTGATGAGATTCAAGTATCTTGGATCTCTCATTACTCACGATAATAGTGTGGGAGAGGATATCAAGGTCCGCCTTGCCGCTGGAAATCGGGCTTTGTATCCTCTACGTCCACTGCTGAAATCAAAATATCTTGCAAATACGGATAAGCTGAAACTGTACAGAGTGTTGATCAGACCCGTTGTCATGTATGGATGTGAGAGTTGGACCTTGACGGATGAGTATGAAAGATGGCTTCTAACATTCGAGAGAAGAATCATGCGTGTGATATATGGTCCAAAACGCGACGTCGCGGATGGCACTTACCGAGTTCTTTTCAATCACGAGATCAGGAATTTAATGCAAATTCCTGATATCATGCATGAAATCAAAGGACAGCGAGTACGCTGGCTCAGACACGTTCTGCGTGCTGATCCGAAACGAATGATACGGCGAACCTTTAAGAGAGAACCGCCTTTCGGTAGGCGAAGAGGTCGCTGTCGGCAACTATGGCTCCACGGCGTAGAGAGCGATCTGGCTTCTTCAAACTGTCTACAATGGTTTGAAGAGCTGGCTCGTGATCGAAACCGATGGAATCAGATTGTTGACACGGTACGGGCCAATAATGGCCTGTAAAAACCGCAAAAAAAAAAAAAAATTTCTTGCCATCGGTGGTTCGCCTTGGGTCAACGAAATCACTTAATATCAATAGCACTGAAATCGTGTGTGATTATGCTGAACAATCTCATAAGATAGCGACAACCTTTCGAAATAGATACTTGAAGCCAGATGCAGAATGGAATCCTCGATCGTTTTTCTATATGCATAATCACCCTTCTTTCCAATTAGTCCCATTTTATACAGCGGCTAGTAGTAGGTCAGAATTTATAACGAAAGTCGGATTTCAGTAATAGTCTGCAAAAGGACTAGATTCATTGTTGAACCGTGGGACTCATGAAAATCGAGGATGTCGGCTTTCATATCTCTCGCATGCACCCACGTTCAGAGGTCTGTAAATTTTCATCGTTTAACTTATATAGGTCGGACTCGTTCCAGAATGGGATATGAAACCTCATAATCTCGCGCCTATACTCCTCCTATTGTGATTCCAAGTCGTAATTTACTGTAACGAAGAATGTATTTTTTTGACCGTCTTTTACATGGTTTAAAGGATCACTTGAAATAATATAATACTCAGTTACTTTAGTCGAAGTAGGTCTCTTAAATATGGAGGATCACTTCTTATATTTTTCAATGATATCTATTCATATATCCGTGGAGTTGCCGAGAGCCTCGACCTTTTGGGACATGGGTTTGATCATTTGAGTAACCGACTTTGCGATTGTCACTGTTCGGGTAACAATATACACATATTAAAATAACTTCTCTTTGGCACTGAGGGAAAGTTAGCGGATCGTGTAGCAAGAAGATCTCATTTACGTTGAAACCAGTAATACTCGAGCAAAGCAACGCTATATTATTTCAATTCAACCGTTGATGAAATCTTTCGATACAATTTGCTCCCGGGTATGTGAAGTATCTCGGCCGATGTGTTTAAGGGCAATATAGCTAACGAATCAAGTAAGCAATGCTATGGATATGATCAAAGCTGCAGGCAGTAACGCTTCTAGGGTATCTTTGTGGGCTCACTCGGTGCTGTTTTGGAGTAACACAATAAATGGATGTTCGGAACCATTGAAATTATTTGCCAATTAGTTTTCCTCCTTCCAAAATAGCTTTCCTCACTCTGTTTTCGATCTTGCAATTTACTGCACCATATAAAGGATTTAAGATGCTTCCGTCGAAGGTAGATTATTTACCATCCTTACTAACCATAAACTTCTGACTAATGCTATGCCGGTAAGTCTATGAGAGAAATCGTCGCTAGACCTCCTTATTATACTACACTTCCCAGGTTACGTCCAATATACGATACATGGAAGGAGTAAATATGTAAAGTTATAACTGAAATGCTTTCCAGGGATGACTAAAAAGTAAATGAGTAATACAGTTCAAAATATTCACCGTCTAAATGGTGATCGACTGATCTCCTGATTGAACTGTGATATTGTTGGATATGAGCATATACCGAGTCATTTTTGCCGTAGTTAATGTCACCTCTTTCAGCACTGACCAATGGAATAAAATTCACTATAAAAAGCTTCATCAATGCCACAAAAGGCAATTTCTTGTTCCATGACTTGTTTTTTAATTTTCAAGGCGAAATTGCTTAATGCAGCCACGATGGGTTCTCCATTTTTGTATACGAACTGGTTCTTATAGAGAAAATTCTTAAATAACTCCTTTTACCAAGTAGCTTTTCCATCGTCTTCAAACGAAATGAGATAATGATAAATGGTCAAGAGACCTTGGGTTGGATATCGTAGACGTCCCCAGCCAACAGGAGATTTATTTTAAGAATGTCTATCGGTTTAACTGATTGATGTTCAGTAATGGCTTATCATCCACGGCAGGCGATAGCGTTAGTCATTAGATTCTAGCCACTCCTAACATAATAAAGCGAGCTGTTGGCATTCCATTTTTTGGATTTAGATCAAAGAGTGGTTTAGTTAACCAGCCTGTTACACAAAAGGTTCACTGTACACATTAAGGCACTGTTGTAAAATAAAAGCTAAATATAAAACAAAGCCTAAACAGGTTGCCTGAGACTTACAGAAATATCTTGCTTGTAGGATTCTAATTACTTACCTCTCAAAGGTGTCCGCATCTGATATTGAGGCATAAGCTAAACACCTTAATCGTAAAACGCAAACCGTTGGTGACTAAATGAATAGGAGTACTACAAAAGCAGGAACAATCAGAAACAGTATTTTATTGTAGCTCTTAAGGTGACTGACTCCATTACTGTTTAATCGAAACTTGTTTTGGAGATGGTCATCACTTTTAGTCGACTAAACGACTAAAATAAAGTTAAACTTCATTTGTTACCCATAGCCAAATGAATATCAAAGGAACAATATTGAGTGATAAATTGGTGTTTGAGTGCAGCTTTCACTTTTGTGAGACCTGAGTTCACTCTAGGAGTGTCTTTATAATTTCTTAAGTACGGACTGTCACTTTGATGGTCACCAGAAGAGATGGGACAAGCTAATCTCTTTTTACCTGTACAAAGCTTCTTTGGAACAACAAATCAGTTTCTTTAAAACAATTTTGAATTATGGAGATGTACTTTGAGGATATTGCTGAGTATGCTCACGGGACAAAGATCTCTGAATAATCACATGTGCCGAATAAAACATATGGAATCAAACTACGAACAGTGTGGAGAGGAGAAGAATAAACTGTTCAGCACTTCCTGCGCTCCTGTCCTTCATACTCTCCTCATATACTACACTGCTTTGGATCAAGATCCCTATTTGAGGATCAACTGATCACTTTCAGGATACCGGCATTTCGTCACACCTGACCAATCGAGCTAGAGGGACAGATACTTTATTTCGTATAAAAACGTAAATCGAGGTATAGGTGTATATACCATATATAAATTATCGTACAGTACATTATTATATAGTCTTAGTGGTTTTGGCGTTGAGTGAGTATAAAAGTTAATTTTCTTGAACAATTGCTCGAGTGGCTTAAATTTAAAACAAGATATAATGCTATATTATAATGAAGTATTGTGGCACGTGCGATGTTATATACTTATAGAATGTAACAAAAGTACGGAAGAAATGTCCGTGAGGCCCGAAACAATGAAGAAACAAAAGCAAAATGAAATCTCTTCAATTATCGTAACACGAAACATTTATATCAATTGAATGTATAAAAAATTCCAAAACCAAACGAACCAACTTGAGAATTAAATCAACAATTCATATACACACGAATAAGGAATCATAAAACATATAATCATTCATCACGTAGCGAATAGTAATAGTAATAACAATAACAATAATAATAACATAACCGCACCCAATACCGCCACCATATAAGAAGAATTCCGGCAAAAAACATCTTCGTCATATATACTCGTGTAGACGTAAGAGGTGGATGATGGAATTGAATGATTTTTACATTTATTTTTTGGCAACAGATTCGGTAGCTGGAGAATAAAAATTTATGACTGTTACATGTTCTTCTGTAGGAGCTGGATAAATAAGGATTTGATTTCGTCTATCGGCGAAGTGATGACTGGAGCTTTATTGACAAAAACCTAGTTTTACTCCTTAAACTCAATCAAAACCTGTAACTGGGCGATACAGTCCCGTGTTTGGATTTGCTGACAATACCATACCTATTTCTTAAGTTTGCCTACGAATTACTTATGACACTATGTACAGTCCCCCAGAAGAGGTGTTTTCAGTACATATCAATAAAGCCTCGATTATGTGCATCAGTGTGGTACAGGATGATCGTTAATTATTCACTAACAAATTGAACTCTAACACAAACACTGTTTCCATGTGTTCCTGTTGCTATGTGTGGGCTTTGAGCTTGTCCCAAAAGATATATGTTATGGTCACTGGCGACGTAACTTGCTTATACCATTACAAATAGAGTGGGAGTATCTTACGCAAGATACATAAGATTTGGCCTTTTTTCAGCTGTATTTCTAGCATATGTACTTCACTTTTAATCACCCTGTGATTCAGGATACTTAAATAATAGCATTTAACATTATCAGTCCATTAGGATGAATAGTATAAATACTTGGTTTAATGTCTCAGAAGCACTAAACTCGGCCTGCTCAAAAACAAAGTGTTCCTGACTCTCCTCTATCTCTCGTGATCCTCATATTTCATTGAATTTACTGGTTGGTCGAATCAGTCTTAATGTTTTCAGGTAGGAAATTATTTCATCCTAATTTGGTAAGGCATAATTTCTGAAAATGTATTTGCTAATTGAGCCAACCATCATAATGATTCAATTAATGTGGAGGTCAATCATTTATTTGATGTTCGGCGATAGTTATTTTGACTAAAATACCTCCTGCTAATTATTATGTGGACAGAGATAAGGAGGCGTTGCTAACTGCGATGTCCTCTAGTGGCCTCGCAGAACAGTTCCAGTTGAGCCAGGGAAATGTGTCTCCTATTTGTTTCAATTCCGGCACAGTTATCTTGTTCCTCGTCGCCAGTCGATTTACCGACTTTAAACGGCCCAAAACTGGCTATGACACGCCGGTGTTTGACCTGGGTGTCTTTAAAGCAGCATGGCTTCCGATACAGTATACTCTTTGTACTATTCAGGTCTTTGGCTAGAACAGCATTTGCACAAAGATCTATTGCATTTAGCTTGAAATACAATGGCGTTCACTCCCAGGAAGAGTACTGTTCTTTGTTGAGTAATTAAGCGAGTAAAGTTGCGCAATAAACATTTCAGTAGAGAGTACAAGCTGTCCATAAGTTTGTTATTGGTTTAGAAAGGAGTTCCTTTCTTGTTTTGATCTCCAATTACTAGCATTAAGTCTGTGATTGGTCCAAAAATGCCTGTGGCTTTTTAATAGCCCATGAACATCAATTATTTTCAGTTTCCGATTTTTTACCAACCGTTGTATTTCCTTTTTGATGCTTGTCAACCGCCAGCGACCGATGAATAAGGGATAAAACATGAGCCACTTGAGTGAATCCCTTTTGGCTCCTTAATGGTGACTGAGTTACTTCCAAACTAAATTGTTATATTCCTGCACGCTCTGCCGATCTCCCAATGTCGATAAAGAAACAGAGAGCAATTTATTATTCCGAAGACGAAATTGTTTAGCACAGTCACGATTAATTTAGCAGCTTGGTTTAAGCGAACCTGTTCTTATGGAGTGAATTCCATTTCAAATGTCTCGAAACAAAGCCTTTTCAAAAACTTTCAGAATAAAGGAGGTTTGGTTAACTAGACTTCATGTCTTCAAATGGATATCGCGACGTCCCAGCTTCAAGTGTCTTTACACTTGTGGTTTTCCTCCTAGGTCTTGATAAGGATGTCACTCTTTGTTAAAGAGAACTAATACATATTTGTGTCATCTTTTGGTACTTTTTAAGACTAGGTACCAAAAGAAGAAATGTGGAAGCTCTGATTTTTTGTAGTTCATTTTTATGATCTATAGATCAAATACGAAATGCATGTGATTAGAGAACGACGAGTTCACTCCTCATGAGTTAAATGTCAGATACTACTCAGTGTACCCATTAAAGAACAAGTAAGTGATAGATCTAAGACCCCTGTCCTAAAATCATTAACAAAGGTTGGTTTACGTTCTCTGTAAGCCACGGGCATATTCGATAACTATTTACTCAAAGAGAAACGTTTTATTATATTTTATACTATGCAATCTGTTTCGGAGATCCAGGCCTCTCAACTCTTTCGCATATTTACGTCCTTCTTTACACCTTAATAACCAAATTGAGGACGTTTGGCTATAGGTCCGAATTATTCTGACATAATATATGACTGACATGGAAGATGAGTTGGTCCATGAATTCTGTACTCCAGCAGAATCAGTCAAGCACTTGCCTTTGGAATGAGAAAACTGAACTTGCAAGTTCATTGATATAGTAACTATAGCACTTCCACTATCATATCGTAAATTATTTTTTTTATCTTTTTTGGCAAAGCTTGAATTTAGATATTGTCAGTGTACTGAAGGCACTTGCATGACGGCTATATCTATACGTTAATTACACTTGAGGTAGTATTGTTTATTGTCCTATCCCTTGTTTCTCTTGGTCGGATCCAGGTTTCTTAGAGATTACGTCTTTGGCTTTTGACAAACCCTATAATTCAACTCGTTTGAGTTGGGTAGGGTGTCAAAGGTATTTTGCGCCTCGGATAATTCACTCGCATTAGAAGTTGTTAGTCGTCTCCTTTCCCATGGCTGAGTTCGTTTAAAACAATGCTGTCTAGCCACTATCTAGTGGTCTTGTCAGCTCATCTAATAAAAAGGCAACCTCTTTTGGCCACTCACTAATTTAGGCTTCAAGGCTCTATTATTTCTTCAGAATTCTTCACTGTTTCACTGAGGAAGTCATCATTGACAATCCCAATATCTGAAGCTTTTCCTTTGACGACTTCTCATCAGACCGATTTCATTTCTCTGTCGCGTTCACTCAAGAAGCCCTCATTTCCTTCAAAATAAGAAGCAAGGTTTCCTTCCACTGAAAGCTTTCTTTGTATGATGAAACTTTTATACTTTACCGCGGCAATCCCGAGTCGATTTAGATGCTACTTGTTCAGCACATTATTTCCATCCGCAGACGCAAGTGACCAGATCATCTTCACATAACGCCCGTTTCATATACAGTGTTCCATCAGCCATGACTCTCCATCAAATCTCTACTCTGACGAAATCGGGAGCATAGATCATACCTCTATTAAACCACCTTCGATGATAACTTCCAGCCTAGGGAGTTTAATTTTCGAGCTGTTCTGTTGTTCTGCTAGAATGATCCGGTTTTGACAGGCAGACTTATAGAGCTTAAACCATTCTATCACCAACGAAATCCGCTGTTTGGTAAGTACAAGGTATACCATGTCTCCCGAATGCTATGGTTAGTGGGTGTTGAATTCCGAACACCAATGAGTTTTTCCGAGAAATAAAGTTCCATGAGATATTATAAGAAATCGCCTTTGATCGATAATTAAGTAGCTCGGAGAAGTTGAATTTTTATAAAGTATTTTCAAGTAGTTTAAGGACCTCGTACACCCTCTTCATATTAATAAAAACGGCTCCAATGCATTCTTTGTACCTTTCTTAACACTTGTTTGTGAATTTTAAGGTTCATCATGTAAAACTTTCCGTCGTTAGAACCTCTATAGTGAAATTGAATATATTGAGGGCCATCCTGGTTCTTTTCTGTCAGGTCCCTAGTACCGAGAACCATCATACTGGAATTAGCTTGTCTCTTGGTTTAGTCATAGGACAAACACCATTCAGAGAGAAAGTGATCGTCCTGGTTAGGAGGCATCTAATATTAAATCTGGTTTTCCCTATTAACGTTGGGGAACTATCCTATAGCTCCCTTCTGTGATTTCTAAAGGTTAACTGAATTGTAAGGGGTAAGGAAAAATGTTCTATTTCTTGTGATACAAGTGTGGGGTTTACCTCACATTGAGGTTGTTGTTTTTCTAACGAGTGATCCGGAAAAGCTGTGCGGAGATTATTTTATCAACACGTCCAATCTTCCCAAATCGGAGAACATTGATCAACAGTCAGATTGGCCGAGCGGTCTAAGGCGCCAGATTTAAGCTCTGGTTCTCGAGAGGGAGCGTGGGTTCGAACCCCACATCTGACAGTTTTTTTAAGTTTTTTAAAACATTTTTTTAAAAATATTTTTAATGACATTTTACAGTCACAGCGACATTAACCGCATTCAAATTTAAAAAATATAAAAATTACACATAAAAGAAATTTAGCAGAGCGTGGTTTCGATCCACGGACCTCTGGGTTATGGGCCCAGCACGGTTCCACTGCGCCACTCTGCTTACTCTGAATTATAACAGAGATGGTTACGATTACGAGACGTAATAAAATTACCGCGAACTAATGAATGCTACAGTTTTTTAGTACAGTCCTAATTCGATATTCGTATACGAAGGACGAGTTGGTGACTCACTGTCAAGACTCTTTTCTAGTATTGTGAACAATGAATTTAAAACCAATGGAGGTTGTAATGCGATGATTTCGCCGAATTTTAATGCAACGACAGACACGAGTGTAAATAAGACATGTCGTTTGCATATTCACGACCCATTTAATAATATGACGTTTTTAATAGACACAGGAGCAGACCTTTCGGTAATACCTGTAGTCTTTAATATGAAATATTTTAAAAATGCGTCTAAGTCCGATTTAGTTTTATCGGCAGCCAATGTATCCGTAATCAATACCTATGGCACTCGTTTGCTTACGGTAGATTTAGGTCTTAGAAGGAAGTTCACGCATGCCTTTATTCTTGCTGCAGTGAATCGCCCAATTATTGGTGCTATGGGGCTATGGGGCAATTCTGAAGAAATTTCCCTCTTTAACAGCCGAACCTAATTATAATGCATCAGTTAAACATTCCGTGGTTCATCACATAGTCACTGAAGGCCATTTACCAATGTCTAGACCACGAAGGCTCGATCCAATTCGCCATAAAGCGGCAAAAATCGAGTTTCAGCACATGGTTGAGTTAGGAATTTGCCGACCATCGGCAGCATCAGTTTTTGTTCACTTCATATGGTGAAAAAGAAAGATCAAGATTGGAGACCGTGTGGAGATTACAGACGGCTTAGTGCGATTACGATACCAGATCGCTACCCGGTCCCACACATCCAAAATTTTTCCATGAATCCTCATGGTAAGTTGATATTTCCAAAAATCGACCTTGTCAGAGCGTATCATCTTATTCCGGTTGTCACCGAAGATATTTACAAGACGGCGATAACCACCCCTTTTGGGTTATTTGAATTTACTCGCATGCTTTTTGGTTTGCGCAATGCCGCACAAACGTTTCAACGTTTTATTAATGAAATTGTTCGTGACTTAGATTTCGTTTTTGTCTATATCGACGACATTTTGGTGGCATCGGCTTCTAAGGATGAACAAATCTTCACTTGGAAAAGTTATTCCAACGCCTTCCCGAGTTTGATGTTCATATTAAAAGTTCTAAGTGCATTTTTGGTGCACATTCATTAGAATTCCTCAGTCATAAAATAACATCCGATGGCATTCTCCCATCGCCGGAGAGAGTTTACCGTTTTATTCCGAAACTTGCTAAAATTTTAACACCAATTCATTCTCATTTGGCTCTTTTACTAAAATAACCCAAAACGGCAAGAAATTTTACTTGGCCAGACGAATGCCATTTAGCATTCGATATTTTAAAACGTGAATTGGCATCAGTTGCTTTATTAGCACATCCGCTGAATGATTCTATACTTAGCGTGACTACAGATGCGTCTAGCACCACCGTTGGTGCTGTTTTACAGCAATTTAATAACGATAGTTGGGAGCCTTTAGAATTTTTCTCTCGAAAGTTATCGAATGCCGAACTTAAGTACTCCGCATTCGATCGAGAGCTGTTAGCCATTTACTTGGCTATCAAACATATCCGTTATTTTTTAGAAGGTCGAGATTTTAGAATTTACACCGACCATAAACCTCTGACTCGAGCAATTCAGTCTAAAACTGAACATCGTCCTAGAGTGTCAAGACACTTGGACTTCATTTGTCAATTTACAAGGGATATTAGACATGTGAGTGGTAAAGAGAATACAGTAGCGGATTGTTTTTCCCGCATAAGTGATGATACTTTAGTTTTATCATCCGTTGATGATAGTTTTGACTATCAGTTAATTATTTCTGCTCAAAAAGCTGACTTAGAACTACAGAATTTACTTTCTGGTTCCGGACGTCATACTAACTCCAATTTGAAGTTAGAGCTTTTTAAATTTCCGGGTTTTGAGCTTTACTGTGAAGTTTCTACGGGAAATAATCGCCCATACATCGCAGTAGCTCTCCGTAAGAAAATTTTTGATTTTTTACACAATATCTCACATCCAGAGGTTCGTGCAACCCGTAAATTGATTTCTGCTCGTTATGTTTGGCCTAGTTTAAACAAGGATGTCAATAATTGGGCACAATCTTATGTATCTTGCCAACGTTCGAAAGTTCAAAGGCATACTAATTCTCCCTTAGGAGAATTTCAGACACCTAACGCTCGTTTCGAACATATTCATATTGATATAGTTGGACCTTTACCAACTTCTAACAATTTTAGTTATATACTCACCTGTGTTGATCGTTTTACTCGTTGGCCTGAAGCGTATTGCATGACTGATACGTCTCCATCTAGTATTGCGACCACTTTCGTTCAAAATTATGTTTCCCGATTCGGTGTTCCTGTGACAATTACAACCGATCAAGGATCCCAATTCGAGTCCAAACTTTTTAAAGAGTTGACAAAACTCATTGGCTCGAATCGTATATGAACCACAGGTTACCATTCTCAAGCAAATGGTATGGTCGAACGCTTCCATCGGCAGTTGAAATCTGCACTTAAAGCACGAGGGAATACAGCGCAATGGAGGTCCGAAATACCCATTATTTTACTAGGTATTCGAGCTATAGTTAAAGAAGATTTAAAATGCTCACCAGCGGAGTTGGTTTATGGACAAACCATCAAACTACCCGGTGAGTTTTTCGTAGAAAATCCTCTACCATCTTTACCCACAACTGATACAGTAGTTGAACAATTGCGAAATACAATGCAAAATTTAATTCCAACCTCGACAAGACATACAACTCAGAAAGATATTTTTGTTCCAAAATCGCTGGAAAATTGCGAGTATGTCTTTGTTCGAGTTGATAAAGTCAAGACCGGATTACAAAACCCGTATGATGTACCATTTAAAGTTGTACGAAATCTGGGTTTTTCCATCTGCGAGGGGAGTCATGAAGCAACTCGCCATTTCAAAACAAGTTTATATCTCTGTTGTTTTTCTTATTTCTCAGTTTATCCGATACACAATAGCAGGGACTTGTTTGATTGTATAACAAATCTAATAGGTAAGAAGGCAGTATTTTATCTTATGTCCCACACATGGAATATTATTAATATGGAATCTATATCTAAATTATGGTATATGTACTATACATTCACAAATTAATTACGTTTTGTAATTAAAGTTATTTGCACTCATAGTACATGGCCGCGACATCTTTTAGTCGCTAGCTCATTCATTTTGTAATAGCTTTGCCATTTTAATTTTTTTTTTTTTTTTAACGGTTTTTACAGGCCATTATTGGCCCGTACCGTGTCAACAATTTGACTCCATCGGTTTCGATCACGAGCCAGCTCTTCAAACCGTTGTAGGCAGTTTGAAGATGCCAGATCGCTCTCTACGCCGTGGAGCCATCGTCGCCGACAGTGACCTCTTCGCCTACCGAAAGGCGGTTCTCCCTTAAAGGTTTGCTGTATCATTCGGTTCGGATCAGCACGCAGAACGTGTCCGAGCCAACGTATTCGCTGTCCTTTGATTTCATGCACGATATCAGGAATTTGCATTAAATTCCTGATCTCGTGATTGAATAGAACTCGGTATGTGCCATCAACTTCGCGTTTTGGGCCATATATCACACGCATGAATCTTCTCTCGAATGTTAGAAGCCATCTTTCGTACTCATCCGTCAAGGTCCAACTCTCACATCCATACATGACAACGGGTCTGATCAACACTCTGTACAGTTTCAGCTTATCCGTATTTGCAAGATATTTTGATTTCAGCAGTGGACGTAGAGGATACAAATCCCGATTGCCAGCGGCAAGGCGAACTTTGATATCCTCTCCCACACTATTATCGTGAGTGATGAGAGATCCAATGTACTTGAATCTCATCACTCCTTCAAACGTGTGGTTTCCACTAGTGAAATCACTTGCGTCTTGGTCTCGAAAACCAGAGATTAGATATTTGGTTTTGGACTCATTGATTTTGAGACCAACAGAAGCTGAACACTGTTCCAGTGGATCAAGTATCTCTTTCACTCCGTTGCCATTTAATCCAATCACACAGATATCATCTGCATAAGCAAGAAGTTGATTGGATTGTCGGAATAAGATATTGTCCTGAGGTGTTGCACTTTTACGAAGGATGTATTCCAACATGAGATTAAAAAGTATCGGGGACAGCGCATCCCCTTGTTGAACACCAGAAGTAATTGCAAAAATTCTCGATAGCCTGTTCTCAACTTTGACACATAGCATTGTGACTGCGTTACTGTCATTTTACACAGATTAACATATTTTTTCGGTATTCCTAAATAAACAAGCGCATACCATAGCCTCTCTCGATTGATCGAGTCATAGGCCTGCTTGAAATCTAGGAATACCTGGTGTACATCGCGAGATGTTTCGTAGTACTTGGAAAGAATCATCCGTAGCGAAAAAACTTGATCAGTGACTGACCGATTTGGACGGAATCCTCCTTGGTAGTCATCGACAATTTCCTCCGCTAGAGGAGTAATTCTTCCCAAGATGATGTAAGACAGTAACTTATATGCTGTGCAAAGGAGAGCTATACCGCGATAATTCTCGCATTTCAAGCGATCACCCTTCTTGAAAATGGAGCAAAACGCGGCCACTTTCCATTCTTCGGGCATAACTTCATTTCGCCATACCAATCGAACAAGGTCGAAAAGGCAGTTCCACAAAGTTAGCCCTCCGAATATCAAGAGCTCTGAATTAATGCAATCAACTCCTGGTGAACGATTTTTCTTTAATTTCTGCATGGCCATTGTGAATTCCTCATATGATGGATCCTCAATGAACATCTCCGCGGACATTAAGTAGATCAGAAAAATGTTCACGCCATGTATCGACTACCGCATCGACGTTAACACAGAGGTTTCCATCCTGGTCCCGAATGGCAGTTGACCAAGATCTTAAGGTATGGTGCAATATGGTGATTCCTTAAAGAAACCACGCGAATTGTGCTCATAGCTGAGTTGTTGTACTCTTAAGACCTTAGCCTTCCACCATTCTCGCTTCTTCAGTCTACAAATGCGTTTAGCTGTCCTCCTAGTGAGAACTGCTTTGTTTTTCCTTGCGATTATAAACCGAGTCTGCGCTTCATTAAAGGCTATGTTTCGTTGCTCAACAGCAAGACGACACTCCTCATCAAACCAATCATTTTTGGGCTTAGTTTTCACTATACCGAGAGTGTGCTGGGCAGCATCGACAACCGAGGTTTTCAATACTTCCCAGACACTGTTCACATCATCAGATTGGTAATTGGATTGAATAATGCTATTGCTGACAAGATCTGGATATTTTCGTTGCATTTCTTCAATTATCAGACCTTCACAGGAGAATCGCGTTTTATATTCTCCTGTCCTCCTTGACTTGTACGAAAATTTCCATCGTTGCTTTGCAGCAACCATAAAATGGTCACTGCCTACGAATTTTGTTGACGACCGATACGATCTCACGTCTTGAACAACCCGAGCTCGGTCTTTTGAAATCAACACATGGTCAATTTGGCTTCGGGATGTTTTACGTGGATGTGTCCATTCCAAATGGATGTTTTTGTGGGGAAAGAATGTACTTGCCACTTTAAGATCATGAGCAATCGCAAAGTACATCATTCTTTCCTCATTTTCGGTCACAGTTTCGTGTCGGGAGTACGGACCTATGTTTAACGGACCGACATAAGTCGGTCTGATTTCTGCCAGCTCTAGCATTAAAGTCACCAATCACCAATCTGATATCGTGCTCAGGTATAGAGCCCATCAGATTATCCAAATTATTGTAAAATGAGTCTTTATCTTGGGGTTGGCTTACATCAGTGGGCGCATGTACACAAACAATTGACAGGTTGGCTAATCTCATGTGCAAGCGAAGCTTACACATTCGATTATCGACTGCCTGGAAGTCCAAGACAGCCTTTTTAACCTGCGGCCCAATGAGAAAGCCAACTCCAAGATTTCCGAGGTCATCTCCATTGTGTAGCAACGTATAGCCTTGGGACACATGGACTCCACTTTTAGGCCATCGAGTTTCTTGGAGCGCTACGAGTTCCAGCCGATACTCCTTCATGCATGTGATAAGGCTGTCCAACGCGCCAGGTTTTCTTAGTGACTGCACGTTCCACGTGCTGATCTTCATTCTCGTATCCGGGTACTTAAGCGGGGGGTCGAAATATTTACGAAACATGTTTGCCCCCAACCACAGGGCTCAAGTTTTTTATATATCAAAATAAAATATATAAAGTGAAGTATACCTGTTTTATTTCAATAACGTGCTCATTGATAGCGGCCCCCAGGACCGCTTACCTTTTAAGGGGGACAGTATACTGATCACAATACCGTCACTTTATCACATATATCAGATCAAACTGAACTGCGAATCTAGATCAAACTGATGTGCGATCCTTTAATGCGTTGATCATCAATGATTATACTTTAAGGCTCCAACGATCGAGTCAGACTTCGTTTTCTTTTTCGGCCATCATCCATTGTAAAAAGAGATTTGCAAATTGTAATAATGGAGTGTTGTTTAATCTTTAGGGAACAAATCAATGGGTCTCTACTCTCTCATCAACAAAACTTATATTTAATTCGAATTGGAAGAGAAAGGCAAGTAGTTGCAAGTAATGACTTTCATTCCACAAGCCAAGTTCCATTATTGCGAATTGAATCAATCACTAAAAGATTCTGTTTATCTAAGAGTTCGATTTCGTAAATATAAGGAATTTTTTTTTTTTTTTATTGGATTTTATTACAACTGAATATAATTCATCTAGTAACCCACTGGTTAGCTCCAAGTATATTATTAGATTACATTAACCGCCCCAAATCTAAAGGTTTCGTCCTTCGAAGACTTCTAACTGGGTCTGTGTTGGGCATAATACTACGCATATCTGCATTTTGATGTTGACCGAGCCGTTGTGCGTGTTTCGTCGCATGTTTCTTGATTTCTTCGCTAACGTATTCCATCTTTAGATCCTTATGAAGGTTGTCGTTTCTTATGTACCATGGTGCATTCACAATGCTACGTAGAACTTTATTTTGAAAGGTTTGAATTATTTTAACATTGCTCTTCTTGGTACAACCCCACAGTTCTATACCATATGTCCATATAGGTTTCAATATTTCCCGATATAATAGTAGCTTATTATGTACTGTTAGCTCAGATTTTCTCCCTAAGAGCCAGTACATTTTTCTGTATTTGATGTTTAGTTCTTCTTTTTTCTTTTTAACGTGCTCTTTCCACTTCAGCTTAGCATCAAGAGTCATGCCTAAGTATTTCGCTGTGTTCGCATGCGGAATTGGATGCGAGTTCAGTAGAACTGGAATACAGTTAACTGTTCGGTTAGTAAAGTTGACATGTATGGATTTCGTTTGATTCAGCTGAATGCGCCATTTCTTTGTCCATTTACTTATTGCATTAGTGGCATTTTGTAATTTACTAGTTGACTCTTCTTTACTGTCTCCTACTGCTAGGATTGCTGTATCATCCGCAAACGTTGCAATGTTTGTATCTTTTGTATTTGGAACATCTCTTGTATAAAGTAAATATAGTATTGGTCCCAGAACACTTCCTTGTGGAACTCCAGCCGATATTTGTCTAAGGTCAGAGTATTCATCTTCAAATTTAACTCGAAAATATCGATCAGCTAGATAAGATTTTAATATCTGGTAAAATTGCTTTGGCAGGTCTCGATATAGTTTATATTCTAGTCCTTGGTGCCATACTTTATCGAAGGCTTGTGCAACATCCAAAAAGATAGTTGAACCGATTTTCTTCTTTTCTAGTGAATCTTCAATTATATCGGTAACCCTATGTAATTGGTCTATAGTAGAATGTCTCTCTATAAAGCCAAACTGATGTGGTGGAATTAGTTTTCTTTCCTCTATCACTGGTTTTAGCCTTTTCAGCAATAATTTTTCGAACAACTTCGAAATTATGGGAAGAAGCGAAATCGGCCTGTACGAGGTTTTAACGTTAGGGGGTTTATTCGGTTTTGGAATCATTATCACTTCTGCAACCCTCCATTGGTATGGGACGTATTTTAGTCTGAATGTTGCGTTTATTAGTTGAAGCAAATTTCGTAAGCCCTTTTCAGGAAGTTCTTTTACTATTTAACCTGAAATTAGGTCATAACCAGGACATTTTTTTGAACTCAAGTTGTTAATAATTTCATAGTTTAGCTCTTGTAATGTTACTGGTTTGATGATTAGGTTATCCACTTTTCTAACTGGGTTTTTATTTTCTTCCGCTGATTGCCTTGGAAGGGGCTGGAATGTGTTTTCGAGGTGGGCTGCAAACAAGACAGCTTTCTCCTTACCACTTCTTGCCCAAGACCCATCGTTCTTTTTGATAGGATGTATCTGCTTATTTGATCGTTTAAGTCCTTTCGTTGCTTTCCAGAGTAAATATTCAGTGTCTTTTTGGCTGGAAAGACCAGTTAGATATTTACTTATCGAATTGTTTTGAATTTCTTTGATTAACTGCTTTAATTTGTTGCTTAAATAATTAAGTCTCGATTTACTTTGTGATGCTCGATTCCGCCGCCAAATTTTTCGATCTTTCCGCTTTTCAGTAACCAAATCTCTCAATTCCAATGAATAGTTGTTTTTCTTTGGCACTTTATATTTACTAATGGGCGTACTCTGCCACGCTGCTTAAATTCTATTATTATTTAATATTTCTACTTGATCATCGAATTGTGTCGGAGTTTTAATTGGTACTTGTAAAACCGTACTGTTTTCTACTAGCTTCCAGAAAACATCCCAATTTGTTCTCTTGTTTGTTAGTTTAGGCAAATTCACTTTCTTGCTTATGGTTGCACTCATTGTCATAATAACATGTGTGTGATCTGACCATATTCCTTCACTGTTTTCTATCACTACATAGTTTTCTGATGCTCATTTTGTTACAAAGAAGTCTATTAAATCTGGGATTTTGTTTTTATCTGTAGGCCAGTATGTTGGTTTACCCCCAGAATAAAACTCGCAGTTTAATTCTTGTCCTGCCGCATACAGATCTTTACCCTTACGTGTTAACAGTCTCGATCCCCAGTACGTATTCTTAGCATTTAAGTCCCCTCCAATTATGAAGTTGACTCCAAGCGATTTAAATAACGCGATACAATTTTCTTTAGCCAATTGATATCGCGGTGGGCAGTATATCGATGAAATGCTATACTCCTTTTCATTATTGAGTCGAATTTGAATGGTTGATACTTGCATATTTTCCTTTTCTATTTTTACTCCTTCGTAGTGTTTGATATTTTCTTTAACGAAAATAGTTGATCCTCCTCTCGCTTTTCCTGATGGGTGGATAGCATGGTAGCAGTGATATCCACGAATTTTTACGTACGATACATTTGTGAAATGGGTTTCCGATATTAGACATATGTCTATCTTATCCATGTTTAAGAACATTTCTAGCTCCGGAATTTGTGGCAATAGGCCATTTGCATTCCAGTTGGCAATTCTTAATGTTCTACTACTATTCATACTAGTAAATCATAGAAGTGAACTCATTCACTGCTTCTTGTTTATTAAGTCGCTTATGTACGGCTTCTAGGCTTCTTTCTTGTTTTGCAATTCGCATGTTCAAAGCTTCTATACTCCGTAGTATTTTTTCAAGAATTAAAGATTCTTGTTTTTCCTTAATACAAAGTGGCTCTTGTTGCTGGACTATCTGTGAGTATGTCTTTGGTCCCGCTACTGTACTAGCTTGTGGTTGAGCTTTTATTGAGTTTTTCGATGATATTCCGTTAACTGGCATCTCACGGTTTTGCTTAAACTGAAGTTTTTTATTTCTCAGTTTTTGCAGTTCTTTAGCTATCTCGCATCCTCTATAATTTGCTGGATGATCTCCTTTACAGTTTACACATTTAGGAGTAGTTGTTTTTCCTAGTAGGCAGGCTTGCGCTAGATGTTTTCCAGAACATTTTACACATCTTGGCTCTCGATTACAATATTTCTGGGTGTGATTTAAACCTTGGCATTTGTTACATTGGGGTATTAATTCAGTGGCCTTGCGTAATGCTTCAATTCTAACTCTCATATTGAGAATAGCTCTAATGTTAAAGATGTTTTCAATTTTTTCTTTATTATTAAATGTAAGCATGAATAATGGGAGCCCTCTCTTGTTTATTTTGACCCCTTGATCACTTTCCTTCTTTTATTTTTTGATGATGTTTGCGGCGTCTTCTATTTTCAGCCCCGTACACTTTAAGTCGTCTAATATATCTTCTATTTTACAAGTAGGATGCAGACCTCTTGCCATCACTTTGATCGGGCGGTCATTTTTGTTTTCATAAGTGTACCATTCTTTACCTTCCTCTGTAAGCTTCGTGGCTAATGCTCTATATGTGTCAACGTCTGTTGTGTTGATTTTCCATATATTGTTATTTAGTGACACTACCCTGAATTCTTTGTCAGTAATCGATTTCATAAGATCCTGAACAGCGCCATATTCAGTAATTCCCATTATATTGATAAGAGGCGGTGCCTTATCCTTGGGTTTGGCTGACTTAGCCTCTTGTTCCGTTGATTTTATATTATTAGATTTTGTAGACTGGTCTGAAGCTACAATTTCTGGCGAAAATTCAGTTTTTCTTTTTTTAGAGGGTCTTTTTCTTTTATTCTTTTTAAGGATCCAGTCTGTTTCCTCGCGTAATACGTCTTCATAAGTGAAGAATTATGCGGCTGGCTGGTCCTGTATTTCCTTAACTTGAAGGGCCTGTTTCAGCATTTCGTTTTCATTTTTAAGAATGTTCATCTTTTTACTAAGTTGAGAAGTCAACTTTTCTATTTTGCTTAATTGCTTGCGAAGTTCTTCGTTTTCTTTTTCATAGCTATTAATTGAGGTTGTTGGGGATCTCGTTAATTTGGAGCTGCGTCCAAATGGGTTTTCATTATTTGACTTTGTCAAATCATTGCGGTCGTAGGATTTCGACGACTGGGAGCCCGCTTCCACACTCTTCCAAATCGCTGGCACTGGGGATCCGAATCCTTATAAGGAATATAGGTCATATAAGGAATGCTGTAACTTCTAAAAAATGGTTTTCGATTCGTCATTATATGTTACCCTAATTTATTTATTCAAAAATTCACAGTAACTCATCCCTATCGGTTGATATAACAGGGTACATAATGTTTGGGTTATGATTTAATTTTTCAAATTTCGTGCCTAAACCATGATGGCGACATCTATCAACAAATACATTAACGTATGGTCGCTTGTCATTTGAATAGTTAGAAATTACTAAATTTTCTGGGGTTACCAATTTCTAGACTACTCCAATCTCCTTTTAAATCACAGAAGAGACCATAATCATGTTGGTTCCTATGTAACTATCTATTTTGACCGTAATTCGAAAACTGAACAAATTTTGGAAAATAGAGCTAAATCGCTATAATAGCGAAAAATCGCTACAATCCTTACAATCCATAGGCAATATAACAATAAGTTGAAACGTAGACAAAATTATTATAATAATTTTTTGGTATTACAGATCAGGTGTTGTTCAGGCGTTATTAAGACTACCTCGATTTCAACAATATGCAAAATTTCGTTCTAAAAGTTGAAAGCTTCCCAACTACAACAGTATGTTCGTTTCAATTAGCATTACTAATATTGTTTATACTACATATTATACATATGTACCAACGGAGGCGACAATAGTATCGAAATACACAAGGAAAGCTTAAAATTATCCTCTAATATATACGAAGAGCTTTTCTAAGCATATGGTATAAACACAATATAAAATCACAAAAAACTAGCGCAAAATAATCGAATCGAGAGTCGCACACAGACACAAATAAGTTTTTTTTGTCATTTTAAAACAGAAAAGCTTTAAAATGAAACAAACTCGAAACGTATCTCGTAATTGAATTTTAAGCTTTAAGGATTTCAGAGACATGTTAAGTGTGCTTCATTTCTTTATACACACACCTACTTTCGATATTATTCTCGTTCACATGCAATCATTTTGAATGGTTTCGACAGATAAGCGTTTAAGCTTATCTAGATAAATCCGTCACATTAATTGTATACGATGTCAATCGAGCACACAGTCACCATCCCCTATAAATATATTCCAAAATATACATTTTATTTATAGCACCACAAGCATCACGAATTCAATTACTATAAATTAATTTTCAATTAAATGATAACCGCGCTTTCCCATCGTCTATATATATATATATGTATAACGGTATGTACATACAATCTTATCTCATTCATTATTTACTGCAAACAAAAATTTTTCTCTACACACCACCGACGACAAAGTTCATGATGCATGTGAATATGATTGCGGTGGTGTGTTGCTCTTAACGATTTTTTATTTACTGTCACCTTATAAACAATCAAAAATTAATTAGGAATTTTCGTTGTGCTTTTCTGTTTTTGTTTTTGTTGTCGACACCCAACGTGGGATGTGGAAATCTAATTTTTCCGATATACATACTCGTACACATATACACTCACTATATGGATGTGTGTATAGATGAAAATTTTATGCGTGTGATAAAACACGTCGAACATGGAAAAATTTGTTGTCTCGACTTTTGTGTACCTCACAGAACTTTGGATCAAACCACCCATTAAACCACCCTCTCAACAACCCCACCCCCAAACAAATTTTCACACACAATGACAACACAGTTTTAAACTTTATGATTAATACAAAGTAGAAAAGTTTAGTTTTGTTTTTTGTTGTTGTGCTTTTATCGTTGTTTGTTGTTTAGAAAACGATCAGTGACGGTGGTTAATGGTGTACAGCTCGATATATGTGTATATATATAGTGTTTGAAACGCATGGTGTCGTTATATACCGAACAGTTTTTTTTTTGTTGATGTGATTAGATAATAAATTGGAATTTATTAGGTGAAAATCCGAATAAAGCTTTCGGTTTTTGGGTGTCGTCTTGAAAACAAAATATTTTATTTTTGTTCGTTGAAAAAGATTAGAAAGAGAAACGAAAAGCTTTTATAATATGTCAATTTAGCAACAACAACATGTCACACACAAAAAAGTTCATTGGATTTATGGTACCTAGATGTTTTCGGGTTCGAAGGTGAGAAATTAATTTTTTTTTTAAATGCGGTAATATGCTTTTTACGGTAATGTGATATATGTCAGAGATATTTACAGTTTGGTACAAATTTGTTTTCGTGATGTACGTTTATGTTCGAATGTGTGCGAGAAACATTTATCGTTATGCTCGTAATCGTGCACTTATATAAATTATTTTAATTCAACAAAGCTTTTGGAATCATAACGCTTGATGTGATTATGCCAAAATACGTGTCTCGTATATTCTATTATCTGAAAACCTATAACACCACATGTCTGATGTCATGGGGGAAGTTCTGAGAGGACTTAAAGCTGTGGGACCGCAAGCTGAAACCCGCGATCCGTGGTTAATTTCGATATTGGTGAAGAAATTGGATGTGGTTACTAAGCAAGCATGGGCGGTAGACATATCCGAAGAAGAGTTCCTAACACTTGAGCAGTTTAAAAAATTACTCAACAAACGCGGTACTGCATTAGGCGATTGTGAAACGAAGCGGCCAAGTAATACTGGTAAACCCGAAACTGGAAGAGTTAGAACCGTAATGCATGTTGGTTCAAATCAGAAACCAATGTGCCCCAAATGTGATTCTGAACATACTTTATATATGTGCGACAAGTTTTTGGAGCTGGATGTATCGAGCAGAAGAGAGTTCGTTGCAGAGCAAAGGTTATGCTTTAATTGTTTACGATCTAATCACCAAGCTGCTATGTGTAGATCCCGTTTTAGATGTAATAAATGTAAATCAAAGCATCACACCGTACTGCATCAAAATGTTACTCAAACAACAAATGAAGTTGAAAAGACGTCCAACTCAAAAGATCAGGAATCCCAAAACTATCAAGCAAACATTTACAATCAACCACAATTAAAAGTAAATGCGTGTATAACTAATAATTTCCAGGCATTACTTCCCACAGCGATTGTAAAAATTCGAGACAGTTCCGGAAAATTCCAAAACTGCAGACTATTATTGGATTCTGGCGCACAAGCATCTTTCATTTCTGAAAATTGTATCCAGCGACTAAAACTCCCTAGGAAAAACGTAAATTTCTCAATCAAAGGCTTAAGTTCTGATACAGTACGTACGAGAGGAATGGCTTCGATTACCATATTTTCCTGCTATGATGATCAGCAAGTTGGGCTAGACGTGCTGATCTTGAATAAACTACCAACTAGATTGCCGAGTCAATACTTCAACGTAAGTAGTTACAATGTACTAAACCATTTACAGCTTGCAGATCCCGATTATCACAAACCTGGTCACATCGAGATCATGATTGGAGCTGATAAGTTTTTCAATGTTTTGAGTGAAGGTCGCATTGAAATTAATGATAAAAGGATAGTGGCACAAAAGACCTTGTTTGGATGGGTGATAGCTGGAGAATTAAATCATTGTGCTACTGGTCAGACACGAAACTGCAACCTGAGCTACAATTTCCACGCGAATGTGAATATTGACGAGACGTTAAGAAAGTTTTGGGTTAGGGCATATGCGAGTTAGGGCATATGCGAGAAATATCCCTTACAGATAAATATAAAAGTGACGCGACGAGTTTTTATCTACCGCATCATTGCATAGTTAAAGAGTCCAGCAAGACAACTAAAATTCGAGTAGTGTTCAATGGATCTTGCAAGTCGAGTAATGGTTTGTCGATTAACGACAATATGCTTGTGGGTCCAACAATTCAACCCAGTTTTTGGACAATATTATTAAATTTTCGTTATCACAAAATTCTAGCCGACGATATCGAAAAGATGTACAGGCAAGTGAAAGTGGCCGAGGAGATCAAGATTACCAAAGAGTGTTGTGGCGAGAGAATGATCGCGAACCTCTAAAACATTTCGTGCTTACAACAGTTACTTTTGGATTAGCAAGTTCAGCCTTTCTAGCAATTAGGGCTCTACATAAATCAGCCTATGACTTGGAAGAGCAATTCCCGGATGTAGCTCGGGTAATTACAAATGATTTTTATGTTGATGACCTAATTACAGGAGCAGACTCGTTAGAAAAAGCAATGGAACTAAAAACCAAAATTCAACACGTCATTGGCCAGTGTAAGTTCAAATTAAGGAAATGGATGTCAAATGCAAGGGAATTGGCAGATACGTCGGATTTTTTGGAAATAGAGGAAAATGAAACAAGTACAAATGTTCTTGGCATGGAAACCCTTAAAGGATATTTTCACTTTTACGGTGAAGTTACCAAAACCCTTAATTTCAACCAAACGTACTTCAATCTCTAATGCCTCTAAAATATTTGACCCGTTAGGGTGGGTGTCATCTTCAACAATAATCGCTAAAATGTTGTTTCAAACACTTTGGCTACGAAAGTTAGAATGGAACGACGAATTACCAGAAGACATTGCAAAGATATGGAACCAGCTAAAGCACGAGTTCATCGAGCTAACAAAACTGCAGATCGAAAGGTACATTCCCAATGAGAAAGCAGAACTACATGGATTCTCAGACGCGAGTGAGCGCGCGTATTCTGCTGTAGTATATTGCCGATCTACAAAGGATGATGGAACTATTCATGTCACCCTGGTCGCATCCAAAACTAAAGTTGCTCCCATAAAACAAGTTAGTCTTCCAAGATTGGAGTTGTGTGGAGCTGGTCTTTTAACTTAACTACTCGTTTCAATTAAAAACACAATGGCATCATCAACCAAATTATATGCATGGACAGATTCGTCGATAATTTTGGCATGGTTGTCGGACCACCCCGTGAAATGGAAAACTTTTGTAGGCAATCGGACTGTGGAGATATTGAATTCATTACCAAGGCAGCACTGGAACCACGTTAAGTCAAATCAAAACCTAGCTGATTATGCATCAAGAGGAGTGTTCCCATCAGCACTATTGAATCTGCGATAGTAGTGGAAAGGACCTGCCTGGTTGGAGTTGGAAAGTAAATATTGGCCCAAGTGCGATGAAATATGGGATCATTCTAACACAAATTTAGAAAAGCGGAGCGAAAAACCAACTTCGATGCATGCATTTCATTGCCAAAGTGACGATCATGTAATCGAGGAACTAATTTCCAGAACCTCTTGTTTTAGTAAATTAATAAGAATTCTAAGTTTCGTTAACAGGTTTTTAACCAATATTAAAGCGATCCGCAGCGAACGAAAATTTTCCCCGCTAACGGTAAAAGAATTGGAAGATTCAACCAGGCAGGTAATAAGATACGTCCAAAGTAGCGAATTCGTTGACGAAATAAAGGAGCTGAGAACGAACAAGACACTTAAAAAAATGGCAATCTTCTTCCACTCACACCGTTTATTGGTGAGGATGGCTTACTCAGAGTTGGAGAAAGATTACAAAATTCAATGAGTCAATATGACTCGAGTATCCCATCATTCTACCCAAATCCCATATCCTGAGTAGAATGATAATTTCCCATGTTCACACACACAACAATTGAAGCACTAACACCCGCTCACTTTTTAATAGGAACGACATTATCATCAATCCCGGAAATTGATCCAGAAAACCTACCAATATCACGAACATCCCGATGGCAGTCGATACAACAACGAGTCAGAGGTTTCTGGAATCGTTTTAGTAAGGAGTATTCAAATTCTCTTCAGCAGCGAAACAAATGGCTTAAAAGAATGGAAAATTTAAAAATCAACGACTTGGTACTAGTGAAAGAAGATAATTTACCATCATGTAAATGGGCATTGGGAAGAATCGTGGATGTTCATCCTGATGACAATGGAGTAATACGGGTTGTATTCATTAAAACCAAAAGAATTTACAGGCACCTTATAATTTTAATTTGAACCACTTTTTAGCATCTTTTGCACTTCCTAAACCTGATTAGCGGTTTCTAAGAATTTCCGAATTTTGACTAGATCTTTAACTGCATCTCGATCGTCAAAAAAACGTATTTTCCCTAGTTTGTTACACAATGGTGGCGAACCTGGAAAATCAATTTTGACGGTAAAAAATGGTTTAAGGTAAAGATGATCTTTAGCCAAATTTCTCATAAACTGGGACTTTATTGTAGCATACATGAGATCGTACAAATACACTTTGAAATAATACTGCGGCATGTAACTAGTTCGTAATGTCCTGCAATGGTGAAAATATTGAGATGGAAAACGGACCAAAACGTTGTTTTTTTAGTACGACGAATTCGGTCTTAGGCATCGAGTTCTTCCACCAACTCAAACAAGGTGGCGTTCATCATTAAACGAGTCTAAACTTTGATCAATAACTGGCGGGTGAAAGGGCACAGTTGCTTGACATTTCACATAATCATGAGAGAATACTGCTCGTTGTTGTGCAGAAATCCAAATAATTTGATAGCACCATCGTATGGTGTTACGAATGGAGGTCGGCGTCTTTTGGTAAAAACGCATTTTAAAACCTCATTGAATCCGTATCATAAATTTCCTTGACATTGACACAATCACCGGGTCTAATTTTCGATATCTGATGAATTTTAGGGACATGATGAGTGACAAATGTATTCCAATTGTATAGCTCCTAATTTAACCCCGACAGATCCGTTGTTTAATATATTGAATAAGTCCAGATCTCACACCGATCCTCGTTTGTTAGACGATTTAACAAATCGACTTGAAATTGTGCAGCTAATAATTCTAGTCTATAGTGATTGTAACAGTTTCGGCAAATGAAACTCGAGATTAGGAGTAAATTTTCGGACAATGACAACCCAAACTGCATGTAACCATAGATTTTTGTCTACTTGAAGTCAGTTAAAGTAATTCTACTGAAAATAGCTGAGCTCCAACTAAACAAATTCCAACTCGCTGGCAGCTCAAGATTTACCATCCCATAAACTCGAATCACATAAACTCGCCATTTCGGACAGGACGATATGTTGCGTGATTTTATTGAAAATAATAGTTGGAGCATAGGAATACCTGACAAATCACTTGTTGGTTCCCAAATTCGACCCAGTGCCTCCACAACCTGAAGTTTGACGGCTTTGAGAAGATTTACTCCTTTTCATGATCAATTGAGCCAATGATCTTTTCCCTGTTGAAACCAAATTTGGACTAGAAGAAGCTTTCAACTATGTTCGTGATTTCAATTCAACGATATGCAATTGAATATGTGCCAACCGTCAGATAATCGTAATATATTAGTCGTAGCACCTGAACACTTAATCGGAATCCGGTTTTCTTCATCTATAGCTATACTAAACCATAAAATATCGTTTTCACCAAATATATCCCAGATGTGTTCCATATGTTACTGTGCACAGTCTCAGCTTTGCTCCAAATCAAAATAGGAACTACGGGAGACAAATGTGGATGCACGTCAAGAACTCAAAGAATGGAGAATGGTGTAGTAAGCCCCGTCATACATTAACTTTAAGAGCCTAACTGAACATTTATGGTAAAAAACTTATGCCATGCATCTGGTGGAACAAGTTGTAACGACGGCCTTATGTGTTTATCTCACATAAACTCAATGGGGCAAAAAAAAAATATTCGGTAACTGGACTTTAATGCTACGGCGCGATACTCAGTGTACAAAAGTTTAGGCCATATATAGAAGGGTATCCTTTTGTGATATACACCGACCATGCCAGTCTCAAATGGCTTATGTCACAAAAGGATCTGTCACGACGGCTAGCACGTTGGAGCCTTAAACTCCAATCATTCGACTTCCAGATAGGGTATCGAAAGGCCTCCGTAAACATTGTACCAGACACATTATCACGTGAGTTTGATGATGATGAACCTTCACTACCCGATTATCTTGTAGACAAAAACGTAGAGTGTCTTGGAGTGAGCACGGTGAACGCGGTGAATTTGATCTCTTCTACTAACATTCCCGTCTTGCAGATTAACTTGGATTCTCCTGCTTCCCGTGAGCCTGAATATGTGAACCAAATTACGCGTATACAACAGATGAAAGATTGCGATTCAAACGTGTGGATCCATGAAAATAAAATTTTAATCGATCCTTCATATATGGATCTCGATATTCCAATATTGATCTTCAAAATTGGAAGTTAATAGTTCCCGAGTCATTAACAGCAGAATTTATCCAACAAGCGCATTCATGTCCTACTTCTGCTCACTTAGTAGCTAGTAAAACGCTCGAGCGGTTGCTACGCCAATTTTATTGGACAAAAATGGCTGAACAAGTGAAGCACCAAACTACTCAATGAGACCGATGATGGGATCTATGGTAGAATCTTCCAGACCCTTTCAACACATTTATATAGACTTTCTAGGGCCATATCCTCGATCCAAAAGAGCCAATTGCTTTATTGTTATCGTTTTGGATCATTTTTCGAAGTGGGTAACTGTGAAACCCTTACGTGAAGCTTCTGCTTCCCTCTTGTGCTCGTTTTTAGAGAACGAGGTGTTCCTAATGTTCTCTGTTCCCGAGACAGTAACCTCAGACAATGGAAAGCAATTTACCTCCAAATTATTTGAGGAGTTGCTCATTAAATACGGAGTTTCTCATACGCACGCACCCCAGCTTACCCGCCACGAGGTAATGCCTCCGTGCGTGTAAATCATACTCTACTTTCTGCTTTGCGCTCTTATGTAGAAGATAATTCGCATAATGAATGGGATATTCATTTGCAGGAACTTTCCGCAGCGCTACGAAATGCAGTACATGACACGACATATTATTCCCCACACTATTTAGTTTTCGGACAACATATGACTCTGCATGAATATCGATTACGGTAACTTTTATTCGAAAATAATCCTAATAAGTTATACCTACTCTCCAAAATCGATCGCTTGGGTATTGTTCGAAACAAAATTATCCACTACCTAAGAGTAGCTTATAACAAGGCGGCACGACACAACCTGCGGAGTAGAAATCGACAGCTCGAGGTAGGACAACCAGTTTTTGTTCGTTCATTCGCCCTTAGTAATGCTATCAATAAATTTTCGGCTAAGCTAGGGGCAAAATTTTTACCGGCAACTATTGATACTAAAATTGAAACGTCGCTTATCCTTTGAAAAATGAATCTGAGAAAGATTTGGGTATCTTCCACGTCAAAGACATTCGTGCGTAAAAATCACCTGTTACATTCACATATAGAAAAATATGGGTGTTTCTTCTCCTATAGTGGATGATAATTCATATTCAATTGCTACTTTTTCCTAAATTTTATAGTTGATTTAGCTACAATGCCCGGCTTAATGAGACGTAATCTCGGGTGTGGGGCGTCCCCACGATTGTAACGACGGCCGCGGTTGCAATCATCGTTCCCACCACTGACATTGCATTATAATTTCCCTCTTGGGATATTATTATTGTAGTAGATGGTACCTGCAATCAATCAGTCTCCCCACCAACTTATTTGCATCTCTGATACGATATAAAAGAGCGAGAGCAAGAGGGAAGGCCACTCGTTTTGTTTTGAGATCAGTCAGTATATTTTGTTCGTGCAACAGCTGACTGATAAGTTATTTATTAAATAATATTTAATGGCTTAATTAAATAATAATATTTAAATCGTTTGAATTACTTTTTCTAAGAATCCCTGTTTTATAAAAAAACAAAATTTCGTGTGGGGATCGCGTAAAATATTAAGTTTTGTTTTTAGTTTTAAGTGATCATATGCGAATATGTCGGAAATATTCCGAATATGGCGGAATGCTAACCTTTTAATTATTAAATAAATTATTGTCGGTAATCTTTGTATTATAACCAACGGCATAGACTAAAGATTAAATGGTTGCATATCAATTAATTCCATAAATGTACAAATTATGAACAAATATAATAAAATCACTTTTATTTGGTGTATGCAAATTTCTTTTAATGTTTACCAATCACACATTTCCCAAGTGAAGCTTAATTATCAAAAATAACCAGCAATAATACAATACAATAACAATCTGGTGTAATCTGTGTGATGAATGAAAATTGCAATGATAGGCAGTGATCGTCTGAATTAAGTCTGCGTACGCTGATAATGAATGCATGCCTGTTTATTCGCATCGCTAAGAAGTGCACGAGTTATGAAGTAACCAGTCTACGGCTGGTATCCACGCTACTTTGGGTCGGACTTGCTGATATCATCATCGGATACCCGTTAATCAATTGTACGGTATTTAGACTTTTTTTCTTGATTTTCCGCTATATTATTATATCAGTACGTTGTAATAGCTTACCAGATGCTTCTTAAGCTTTTCTAGAATTTAGTCATTTTCGATAGAGATAAGTTTAAGTCATTATTTTCATTTTTTTTGTTTTTTTTTTTTGAATTTTTGATAGTTTCTTTTCTGTACATAATTATTTTATTCAATACTATGTTTCGACATTAACTTTTTGGCTTGGTTTTGTAAAAGACAAAGTTTAGTTTCTTAGCGGTTTGTTTGTTTGTTTTTATCTCTACAATCTGTTTTGGGGCTCGAGGCACTTCCAACTCTTTCGTGGTTCGCTTATTTACGTCCTTACCTTACGCCATTACAGCCAAATCGAGGACGTACGGCTTTAGGTCTGATTTACGTAGAACCATCTGCATATTGCAAAGCTCCATGCCAGCCTATAGTACTGACATGGAAGATGGGTCGGCCCACGATCGTAATCGTATGGTGAAAAATCCCTTTACCATCCCGCCCCTATCGGGATTCGAACCTATTACCTCCCGCTCCAACTGCCGCAGCTTTAAAGACTGCGCCACCTGGTTCTTAGCGGTTGTTATTCTGAAATTTACTTAGATTATTTTACTGGTATGCTATACGTTATTAGACTAGTATAGTGTATATATAGTGTATATATGACTAGTATATTAGACTAGTATAGTGATAGTGAGCTTGAGTTGACTCTCCCAGACCATGATACCTTCTGAGCGGTGAATTTTAAAGATTCTGCATGTTTTCACAACCCCCACGATCTACATATATATAAGCCAGGCAAATAAAACACCGCGTGGAAACCGCTGCAGGATCAAATCTGCTAGCTGAATTTGGACATATTTCAAACTCCGCTACAAAGTTCGGAATGATCTACTATGACCTACACTGGACTAAAGAAACCATCACTGCAGAACGTTATCAACAACAATTGATGGATGACCTATACCTAATGGTATGAAGCAAAAATGTGTAGCAGTCGAATATCATTCTAAATGATAATTCATACTGCTGCAAACATTAATTGCAACTCTTTTCAAACATATTACACGTTTACATAATTCGACTACAGCATGAACGAAGTTTCAATATATTATATACAAAGCGAACAACACACCATCTGCGTGACAATATAATATATATACGCTACTATATAGCTTACATTCAGGCGTTGGTACTTTTGAATAGATTACGAGCTATTCAAAACGAACTCACCTAAATGTGTATTTACGAATATTTACGCATGGGGCGCGAGTGTTCCTTGTTCGATTTTTGCACGAGACGAAAACAAATAAAAAGATCGGCCATTCCTAATTAACAAGCAGCGATGCGAGGTTGATCAACAATATATATATAGTTAATTAATAATCTATTGTATAGTTAATTAATAAACATTTTTAAATTACATAATTATATTATATTAATAATATTGTATAAATTAATTAATAATAATAAAAAAATAAAAAGAATAAAAATTCAATTAAATAAATTTTTATAAATTAAAAGTATATCAGTGCAATTTTTTGTGAAACCGCGAAGCGGAACCTAAGTGCTAAAGTGGTGACCCCGACGGCCCTGTTTAGGGCAAACAACACGCTAGGGTATTGCTCAGCCGAGCAATATCATACAAAATTTTTTTTTTTGCAAAGCACGCCACACGACATACACGTGGACACACAAAAAAAAAACAGCATATCGCGAGGAATCTGAGGCCGCGAACGTGTACGTTACACACACACGTGGACGCAAATATATTCACATATACAAAAAAAACAGCAAATTGCGAGGGATCCGAGGCCGCAAAAAGCGGAATACGTAAACGAAGAAACAGACGCAAATATATACGGCATATCATCGATTTTGATCAGTACGATCCACCTTACGCCACGGTGGCAAGGCCGGACGTACCAACGGGGGAACACAAGACAGCGTGGGACGACGGACAGCAGCAGCAACAACAACAACGACGACGAAGAGAAATTGTACAAGAAACAGCAAGTTTTGGTTGCTGAGTAAGTTTTTTTTACACAAAATTTTTTTTTTCTTTCATTAAAAATACATAAAAATTAAAGTAAAGTAAAATCACAATTTAATTTCTATTGCTCAAATTGCAAAAGTAAAGTAGAGTTAGTTATTATTAGATACTATATACATTGTTAAATATTATACGATCTGAACTCGCATCACTTTCCGAAAGGTCGAATTCTCGTTGCACGTCCTCCCGCCATTACCGTCGATTGTTTTCATTTTAAAAAAAGAGAAAGGTTTTTCTTAAAACCAACTAATAAAAAAAAAAAAAAACAAACAACGACGAAGAATAAAATAATCCGCCGTTCGAGATCAGCTCGCAGTTCTTCCTCTGTACAATCAAACACAATAAGTGCTAAACACATTTCGTCGAATACACATTTTTTTTTCTGTAAAAAAAAATGTCCGATACCGATAGCAAAGAGAATGACACAACAAGTGGGCAACAAGTCCCTATGCAGCACGATGGCGACGAATCCACCCAAGCCGAGGTCGCGGCCGCGGGTAAAATAAAACTCAACCCACTATGGACAGACAACGTACGCGGTTGGTTCGCGCTTACCGAAATACAATTTCAGCTGAAGAACGTTACCAGCTCGAAAATCAAGTATTTTCACGTTATGTCATCTGTACCGCAAGAATTGTTTAGATCAACAATTCCCGACGTGCTGCAAAACCCCCCAACAGACAATCAATACGAACACATAAAGGAACTACTCCTTGAACGACTGGCTCCATCAGATGAGCGGCAATTGGAGGCTTTGTTGAGTGGGCAAGATATCGGAGACCAAAAGCCATCGGAGGCACTTCGATACATTGCAAACCTAGCGAGAAACAATTTTTCCACGAAGATAATTCGATCACTCTGGACACGAAAAATGCCAGAGCTGATCAGAATAGCAATAGCAGCACAGCCCGAGTCAGTGACTCTAGAAGCACTAGCGAGGATGGCTGATAAGATGCACGAAAATATGAATTTCTCCATTGGAAACGTCTCAGCACTCCACCAACAACGCCCTCCACTTACAAGACCTACGAGATTGGACGCCAACATAAACAAAACCTCACGAACCAAACAAGTGTCAATCGAGGAACGCCTAGCACGGCTCGAGAACAAAATAAATAATCTCGCCGTTGCAGGTCGTAGTCGCTCAACAAACAGATTCCAATCGACAGCTAGATCACACTCAACTCATGCAGTTCGATCGCGCTCGCCATACTTCGGTACCCACAAAAACGAAAATGGTATTTGCTGGTATCACGAGATACACAAGAACAAAGCCAGAAAGTGTCGAAAACCATGCACTTACTCTTCTGGCAGAGCGAATACTCCAAAAAACGAATAGATCATTCGGTCGAGTCGGCGGCAACCTCGACTTTAAACAACAGTCGCCTATACATACACGACAAAACAACAACCTGACATATCTTATCGACACGGGAGCTGACCTTTCGGTGCTCCCTGTCCGACGTTTTTCAACGTCCATTATTTTGAAATCTAAATCAAACAATCTAGTACTATCGGCCGCCAATGGCACGACAATTAACACCTACGGAACAAAATTGCTCCAGGTGGACATCGGACTTCAACGAAAGTTCACTCATGCATTCGTCCTTGCATCAGTGAATCGTCCGATCATTGGTGCCGATTTCTTAAGTAAATTTGGCCTGTTAGTCGATTTGAAACGAAAAAGGCTGATTGATCTAGCGAAACAGCTGTCAATCTATGCTACGACGGTTCGAGTTAATACTCCAACACCGATTCACTACGCTATCGACAATGGCTATGGCACGCTTCTAAAGAAGTTTCCTTCTCTAACAGTGGAGCCAAACTATAATTTACCAGTTCGACATTCCGTGGTTCATCATATCGTCACTGAAGGACATTTACCAGTGTCAAGACCACGAAGACTAGATCCTATACGCCATAACGCCGCGAAAATTGAATTTCAACACATGGTCGAATTAGGAATATGCCGACCATCCGCATCTTCCGTTTCTTGTCCACTACACATGGTCAGAAAAAAAGATTACGATTGGAGACCGTGTGGGGACTACCGCCGACTAAATGCGGTTACGACACCGGATCGCTATCCAATACCCCACATCCAAAACTTCTCCATGAATTTACATGGAAACACAATATTCTCCAAAATCGATCTCATCAGGGCTTATCATCTCATTCCCGTCGCTACTGAAGACGTTCATAAGACGGCAATAACCACACCATTTGGTCTTTTCGAATTTACTCGAATGCCATTTGGACTACGGAATGCCGCACAAACGTTTCAACGATTCATTAACGAAGTCGTACGAGAATTAGACTTTGTATTCGTCTACATTGACGACATTCTAGTGGCATCGAAAAATGAGGAACAACACATACAGCACCTGGAAATGCTTTTCCAGCGACTCACTGAATTTGATGTTCAAATCAAGAGCTCGAAATGCGTTTTCGGCGCAAACACTCTTGATTTCCTCAGCCACAAAATCACACCTAATGGTATTCTGCCGTCACCAGAACGAATTAATACCATTAAGGAATTCCCAGCTCCCACAACAATCAAACGCATTCAACAATTCATCGGCATGGTAAACTACTACCACCGATTTATTCCGAAAGTAGCTGAGCTACTCGCACCAATTCACACGCACTTGGCAGTTTTACTGAAAAAGCCAAAAACGACCAAGAATTTCTCTTGGCCCGAAGAATGCCAAACTGCATTCGCGAAACTTAAAAATGAATTGGCTAACATAACACTGTTAGTACATCCACTGAATGACGCTAAATTCAGTGTGACGACTGATGCATCGAACACGGCTATCGGAGCCGTGCTGCAACAGTACAATAACGATTGTTGGGAACCATTGGGATTTTACTCAAAGAAATTATCGGATGCTGAGCGAAAATACTCCGCATTCGATCGGGAATTACTCGCAATTTACCTGTCAATCAAACATTTCAGGTATTTTGTTGAGGGTCGGGACTTCACAATTTACACCGACCATAAGCCACTGACAAGAGCAATTCAGTCCAAGACTGAACGAAATCCAAGACAATCACGCCACTTGGATTACATAAGTCAATTTACTACGGATATTCAACATGTGAGCGGTAAAGATAATGTGGTTGCGGATACGCTTTCACGCACGACAAACGAAATAGCATCAGTCGAAAATCACTTCGACTACGACAAAATAATCAAAGCACAAAAAGCAGACCTAGAACTTCAGAATTTACTTTCTGGTTCCGAATGTCACGCTAGTTCCAACATGAAACTAGAGCTTTTCAAACTACCTGGTTTCGAAATTTACTGCGAAACATCAACAGGTATCAATCGACCATATATCGCAGAACAATTACGCAAAACGATATATGACACTTTACATAACATATCACATCCGGGTATCCGTGCCACTCGTAAATTGATCACTGCTCGCTACTTTTGGCCAAGTATGAACAAAGATGTGACTCATTGGGCACAATCCTGTTTATCCTGCCAACGTTCAAAAGTTCAGAGACATACAAAATCGCCTCACGGACTTTTCGAAATTCCACCTGGTCGATTCGAGCATATCCATTTAGATATTGTAGGACCGCTTCCACCGTCTAATGGATATACTTATATTCTTACCTGTGTTGATAGATTCACACGCTGGCCCGAAGCTTATTGCATGACCGATATGTCTGCAACAACAATTGCTACGACATTTGTTCACAATTACGTATCACGATTCGGCGTTCCACTTGACATAACGACTGATCAAGGAACGCAATTTGAGTCCAAATTATTCACTGAGTTAACGAAACTCCTTGGCTCTCATCGTATAAGGACGACAGCCTATCACCCGCAGGCTAATGGCATGGTTGAACGATTTCACCGCCAACTTAAAGCTTCTCTCAAAGCCAGAGGCAATACCCTTCATTGGAGTTCCGAACTTCCAATCGTTTTACTTGGTATACGAGCAACGGTAAAAGAAGATCTGAAGTGTTCACCAGCTGAGATGGTCTACGGTCAGACAATCAAACTGCCCGGTGAATTCTTTGTCGAAAATCCTCTTCCGTTATTGCCTACAACCGACACAGTCATAGATCAACTCCGATCCACGATGCAAAATCTCATCCCAATAACAACTAGACAAACGAAACAAAACGATATTTTTGTCCCAAAATCGCTCGAAAATTGCGATTATGTCTTTGTTAGGGTTGACAGAGTTCGAACTGGGTTGCAAACTCCTTACGATGGGCCTTACAAAGTTATACAACGTTTACGCAAACGTTACATTGTCGCAATTAAAGGCAAACATCAATCTATTACGATCGATAGATTGAAACCTGCGTACGGAATTCATAATTCCACTGATCAAATATCAGCAACGAAACGATATAAAACAGTCCGGTTTGCTGTATAACATTTTCGATATTCGCGGGCTCTATCTGCGAAGGGGGTCCTGTAGCAGTCGAATATCATTCTAAATGATAATTCATACTGCTGCAAACATTAATTGCAACTCTTTTCAAACATATTACACGTTTACATAATTCGACTACAGCATGAACGAAGTTTCAATATATTATATACAAAGCGAACAACACACCATCTGCGTGACAATATAATATATATACGCTACTATATAGCTTACATTCAGGCGTTGGTACTTTTGAATAGATTACGAGCTATTCAAAACGAACTCACCTAAATGTGTATTTACGAATATTTACGCATGGGGCGCGAGTGTTCCTTGTTCGATTTTTGCACGAGACGAAAACAAATAAAAAGATCGGCCATTCCTAATTAACAAGCAGCGATGCGAGGTTGATCAACAATATATATATAGTTAATTAATAATCTATTGTATAGTTAATAAATAAACATTTTTAAATTACATAATTATATTATATTAATAATATTGTATAAATTAATTAATAATAATAAAAAAATAAAAGGAATAAAAATTCAATTAAATAAATTTTTATAAATTAAAAGTATATCAGTGCAATTTTTTGTGAAACCGCGAAGCGGAACCTAAGTGCTAAAAATGGCTCTTTCCGCTTTTTACCAACGATGCGTAAACTGCTAAATTTCAACCACTTCAAAAAACCTATATGTGCAATAATTTTATGAACATTTGAGTATGGGTCAGATGATAAAAATTCATGTTGTGTCGCTTATCATGCAATAGTCAAAGAACTTATCGAAAGAATTTACACATCGACAGTCATCCTATCCCCGCAGTTCATTTTAACTTTCTATATGGATCCTGTGGCGGGAGAATAAAATGAAACAATATTATATCACTGTTTCGACTTATGTGTTACGTTGAACCAGATCTGGTGAAGAATATGGTTGGGATAAGCTCGGATATGATGAAGAAAACTAGTCAAACGTGAAGAAGAATAGTGGAAAATTTTTCGAAACAGTAGTGACTGCGAATAGTGAAACGAATGTTAGTGAATCTTTGGGGCCAACATCATCTAAATAGTTTAGCGGAAGGTGCTTGTGAAGGTGGGGTGGATATTTACAAGAAACATGAGTAAACAGCAATAAAATGTGAGATATTCAATAATTTATAGTGAGGAATGGTCAATGTTTAACAACTGGTTGTAAGTTGGGATGAAATCATCAACAGTTCAAAAGTAGTCACCTCAATTATTACCTTCAATCGGCCAACATTGTAATTAAGTTAAGAGGATAGCAAAATCCAGTCTCGTGGTGGGTATCCCAAGCAGGGCAATGAGAATCGGAAACTTAACTTCTGTTGCTTTGTTTTTCGTTCTCTGCAACAATCGATCAAAAGGTTTCATAACCCTGCAGGAACTTAATTGGTCATTAGAGTGCTGGATCAAACTAGTACTAGTTGAAAACCTCGCTGAAGATTTATAACGATGTCCGTCTGACGACCATTAACTAAGCAACAGCCTAGTAGGATCACTAAACCCGTCAGTCATGATGGTATACTACGAGTCGGAAACCGACTTCACAAATCAAATCTGCCATACACAGACAAGCATCCGAAAGTCAACCTTTTTACTCATTCTCATTTCACAGGCTCATCGCACAACGCTTCACGGTGGCGCGCACTGTTGATATTGGCTAACCTATGGAAGGGTTTTGGTTTCTCAACGTCAAATTCTACTTACTATTAACGCATCCATTGTCTCATTCAAGAAGTTCACGGTTGGCAAGGCGGAATTCAAAGTATATACAATGATTGTGCACTAACGTTGTCGGATCCAATCGACATTTGGCAATATTATACATCAACAGAGCACTCGAGCCGTGAATCCTGAGTTCGCTGCCTTGCTCAGGATGACACCACCTGGAATTTCTATCTTTTTGCTTCGCCATATTTCGGCGGTTTCTGGTAATCAAGGGTGAAGTTAAGCACCGTTTACAATGCATAATGGACGAAGCTTCTCACATTTGAGATTGAGGGAATGCAACTATTTCGAGGGTGGCATAACTTCTTCCTAAATGAGTGCCAGGTGGCTGATGACGCGGTTGAGAGGGACAACGACATCCATAACTAAAGTATATTCAAATACTTTAAGACGGCCGACAGTCATTGAAACATATTTTAAGGAAATGTTACAAAGTTAATAATGCCTAACCTAAGGCCAGCCACTCGATAAACACTTACGATCTACATCAATGGTGGAGAAAGCTATAGTACATACACAGATTAGGTAACAAGAGCTTTTGCCCTGTGAGATGGGCTACACTTTTGTCATCTAATGACATCAGGTAAATTCTTTCCGACTATTAAGGAGGTAATGCAGAATGCGCTTCTTATTATTACAAAATGGGCTAGTAAATGTGGATTGGGAGTCATTCCATCTAAGACAGAGCTGGTACTCTTCACTAAGAAATATAAAATTCCGGTAGTTGACCCACCTACCGTAAATGGCACTAATCTGGCCTTTACTGATAAAGCGAGATTTCTGGGTGTAATCTTAGACAGTTAACTAAGCTGGAAGACGAACATCTTGGAGAGAATCGGCAAAGCTTCGACGGCGATGTATTCGTGTAGGAATGCAATAGGCAAACGTTGGGGTCTCTGACTGGAGCTGGCACACTGGCTCTACACTGCCGTAGTAAGACCCGTTCTTATGTATGGAGTGAGTGTTTGGTGGCCGAACTAGATAGAGTAACCTATAGAAAGAAGTTAGAGGATGGCCTGTTTGCTACAAGGGATGGCCTGTTTGCTCATAAGCGGGCCACTTAGAACAACACCTACTCAGGCCTTAGAAGTCATGTTACACCTTCTTCCAGTAAATATAATATCTATGGCAAACAGATGGCGGCTAACATAGCCACAACCCTAACGACCGTGTCTCAGTGGAAACACCTTCAGGCAGGTCACTCGACAATAATTGGTTCGCTAAAGAAGAAAATGGCAAACCTTGATTATATTACGCCGATATAATGCTTTGAAAAGGGTTTTCAAACCTTTATCCCTTGAAGAGAACTCTGGGGGAATAAGCTAGCACTGGAAATCGAAGCTATACAATTCTACACGGACGGCTCGAAGCTAGATGGTATGGTCGGAGCTGGGCTGTTCTGTGGAGCATTAAATTTAAGCACTTCCAGTCGTCTCCCTGAACACTGCAGCGTGTACCAGGCGGAGATAATAGCGATTGAGAAAACCTTGAGCTGGTTGAGGCATAACGTGATATCCAAGAGGGATATCAAGATTTATGTGGACAGTCAGGCGGCTATCAAGTCGCTGGAAGCAGTGCTGTTGAAGTCTAGGGTGGCATTGGGCTGCCACTCGCCCCTTAACGAGATGAGCGAGCATTTCAATATTCAGATTATCTGGGTCCCCGGCCACTCTGACGCCAAGAGTAACTGCAGGGCAGACGAACTAGCTAGGAAGGTGCAACTCTTCAGCTGAAGCCTGAAAGGGTCAATGTGGGGAGGCTTACAGCGGAGCTTAGACTGGCTTTGTGGAAAAGGGCAGAACCTTCAGCACTGGAGAGTTGGTCTTACACCCTCACATGCGAGAGAGCGAGACAAATGTGGCCAAGGCTGGATTTGAATCGCTCCATGACCTTTATCTCTCTGGAGAGGAGAGGTCTTAGAAGAATAGTAGGAATATTAACGGTGAACCTGCGAGAAGGCTGGGTCTAGAAACAAATGACTTCTGTAGAAGCTGTATGGACGAGGAGGAGAAAGAGACGCTTGTTCACTTCCTCTGCTCTTGTCCTGCACTGACACTAAGAAGACATTTACACTTGGGTAGGTATGTAATGCGCAACCTTTCAGATCTTGCAGACATTAAGGTGCGGGACATTTTACGCTACATTAGTAGCTCAGAATGGTTCCAATAGAGAGTTAGGGGTATTAGGGGACTAAGATCCTGTGGTATCACAACGGGCCAGCAACGGTCATTGACCTTGAAGGGGATGGAGATATTGACCTTGAAGGGGATGGAGATCAGTTTCAAAATCTGTTCTCTACGAAGAACAATGACTTCACGGTGGAAACCAAGGCTACACAGCGGAGCTGGTACAAAGAATTTTATACTTGGATTTTCTATTGGATTACAGATAAAAGGCTGCATTCGGCTTCCAAACAGTCGAGTTACAAACAGCCATTGTGTCCATATCATGATAAGGACTAATTTTACAGTAAGTTGGGTAGTTTGTTCAGTTTCATACCTTAGTTGGATATCACATTGTAAGTTTGATGAGTTTTATGCTAGAGCTAGCAAGAATCCTGATACAAAACTGTGACCAAGAATGGAATAGAATTATGTACTTTGCTGGCACTCGATTATGATCTCAACGTGCAAGTACATACTTTCCTCATGAAACCTTCAATTGGGAACATGGACGTAAGATATCGCGAAGCCAAATTGATCATGTGTTGATTTATCAGGGCTGATATGGGTAAAGTTCACCAGTCACCTAGATTTCTTATAGAAATCTCGAGAAAATGTCAGTTGTCGATGCCTCCCAAAAATCCTCGCTATAGTGAAAACTAGGTCCAGAAACCACTAGATCGTTTATATGGCGCATAGAGTAATCCGGCATCTTCTGGTTGTGTACAACAAGCTCTTCATGCTGACTCACAATCGAAATTTATGAATTAGTATTTTTTAACGACAATATATTTGCGTCATCATACATTGTCAGTAGATTTTCTAGATCTATCTTTCATTTAATATTATTTCGAGAGCACAACGACAGCCCTCGAGGTAAGTTTATGAAGCAGATTTGTTTATACACTCATTAAAATATTTATAAATTTTCTTATCTCATTCATAACTCATTAGTCATTATCTACATACATGTAGCACAAGCAATTTTGAATCAGGTTGTTGTGCAAGTTTACATATTCCGATTACCATCCCGATAAAGTTTAAACTTTTGCAACAACCCACAATTAAATTCATTTCATATTAATTTCTTAGTTTATATTCATTAGGAAAAATCTACTTAGTTTTCGTGGAAAACATCGAGAGAACAAGAGGCAAGCAAATAGCAGCATAAATACGGGAAAACAACTGTGCGGGAGTAATATGATAGACATTTTAATTATGTTTTGTGCGGTGTTAATAATTTATGCGGCTGATTAGCTTGAATATTTATGTGGTATGGATCAAAAGCTTTGCTATATGTATAGGAACTACGTGTAATGAATTATTATTAGTTTGGTGGATACAACAAATCCATCGAAATTCTATCAATATACCGATATGGATACAGCATAAAATTTCGGTCGTACAATAAAATTTTCAAATCCACCCGCACCAAACGTTTCATGTCCATTAACTTGAATTTTATTATCCCGAACAAAATGTTTTTTGTTTTGCGTATTTTCATAAATTGAAAAAAAAATGGAGAAGCTTTTCTATGAAATTGTTCTATATTTGTGTGCTTTATACATCTGTATGTCTGTATATAGATTAGGCAAAAATTCTAAACATGAATGAGTTTTATAACGCGTAGTATCAGCAAAAAATCAGTTCGTGCTTCAATTCACTGTACAATGAAACGAAGCTTTAATCTTGATATCACGTCATAGTATATACACAGTATTGCTATATGACTGCAGTCCAGTATACGACACCAACGCCAGTTTTATGCTGAATTGCTTTCTCAGCCACGCACAGTCCCGCATCGTTATATTATAGACTAGTATACGAAGCGGAACGAAATTGTGTTGGTATAATTTTTTGATGACATGAACTTTTATTACTTTTTTATAGCTTTATTCCTCAACTATTTATAGATATAAACTTTTAGTTTTATTCATGGACGATTTTTAGTAGTAGTATGTAGGAATATGTTTTCATCTCGTTGATATGCACAATTCGTTAGAAAATCACGCTCAATGCTTTTTTTTATCGGGAAATGCTATATCTACAATGACGGGTTGTCGCTGTTCATTTCGTTAATTAAAACATAGCATTTGTCTCATGAATTTGATTTGTGCTGGCAATGAGGCATTTACCACCAAATCTTAATACCAATTGCTTACTTGGTGTTCCAAGGTGAGGGTTCAAGCACATGACAAGACACAATAATTTATTTATAATCCACCAGTCACTTTCAGAGTTGTTAGGTTAGGTTAGGTTGTTGTGGCTGCTATCGCACACTTAGACTATCGCTCACTTGGTCCGAGTGATATATGTATATTTTCGCACCGAGTCCGAGTTTCGAACCATCTGCGCATTGCATAGCTCCATTTCAGCTTATAGTACTGACATGGAAGATGGGTCGACCCATGGATTGTAAACACGACAGGGGATCGAGATATATGTTCATTTAATACCACCGGTCGCACCGCCCAAACGATCGAAGGTGAAAACCCCATTTGCATCTTGCCCCGGATCGGGATTCGAACCCGGTGCCTCCCGCTCCAACTGCCACAGCTTTAACCACTGCGACACCTGGGTGGTTTTCAGAGTTGTTAGTCTATTGTTTAAGTTAATTTGACCGGCATCATTCTGTATTCTCCATTTCTTAGTAATAAAGCTTTGGTATTAATATATTCATCCAGACATCCAGATATATAAGCTATAATGATCCGGATTAATGACGATTTAGGCGCTAATCAAATTTCTAACGAGTACAATCGTAACAATTGGTATCATAAGTGGGATGGTTTACCATGATCAAAACTAACGAGTCGTGTGCTAAACCACTCATTTAAAAGGTTCATCATGGCCATAATGGAATACTTCGTGAAATGGTCCATTTTGACCAAGATGTATGTTTCCCTGGTTGGCTCTGGAACCGATCTCGCTATATCAATATAGATATTCATTCCACCGGTTCCTCCACCTTGAACTGCGGCATTTCTACTGCGCAAATATTACAGATTTGACACTTTTGCTCCACGTCAATCCGATATCTCAAATAATTAAATGTTTATTTGGCTTTGTTAATTATTTATTAATATAAAGATGATTTCTACTTCCAACATGCAGTCCATAATATTGGCATTCCGATTCTGGATCTGGACCGTCTTTCTGTCAGTTGTCTACCATTTTTTGTTCAGTATACTGCTCCCTTTTGATCAATGTCTTTGTTGACCTTGAAGCTCATCTTATTTGTTTGTTACAACAACAGTACTGTTTCATTTCTCCCATCCACTGCGTTTCAGATAAAAGTTTTGCAAGAGTACTTTAACCAACTTTTAAAACCCGAATTTTTATTTAAAAATAAAAGGCGAAGAAAATTATTAAAACAAAACACAGTTTTTATTATTCAGCACAAGAAATACGTCGGTCCCCTAAGAAGGATCGGTTTACAATGTCCTTCCCTACTCGTTGTTTTCCTTTATATACCTTTTACTTTTTTTACAGGGTGTTCCCGTTTCAGTTGCCCATCCTGACCCAAAATAAAATGTCCTCATCGCTGTCGTGGTTATTTCCTTCTTCGGCCAGGTCTTTTAACGTACACCAAGATTTTAATCGATCAGAACTGCATACCTCATCAAATTTTCGCTGAGTTTGTTCGGCTCCTAGAACGTCAACAATGTGATATCTATCGTGACCAAGCGCCTCGTCCTCGATATTTTGGGATTAGCTTTTTTGATGTGCCACTTGGAGCACCGCCATCCCACTTTACGAAAACCATATCGCGTTCGTTGTATTTATGAGGAGCACAATGTGCTTTATCAATACGTTGTTTCTGTCGAATGCCAGCCGGTTTAGTTCTCTCATAAGCTAGCTGGTTAATTGTTTTCACTTCATCATCGGTGTATTTATTATTTTCCATAGACAGCAACAGTGTATTTAATATACTTCGTGGTTCATATGTTAAGATCAATCTTTGAGGTGACAATTTTGTTGTGTCATTAGTCATTGTGTTTAACGCCCACTGTACATTTCGAATATTTGCGTCCCATTTCCGATCGTTTTCTCCAACCATTGCCCGTAACATTCCCAAAACTATGTTCTGTGTTCGTTAATTTTGGCGCTCTGATGACTACGTATTTTGAGAACGCGTCTACTTAATTGTGTTTCGACTAAGTCCGTCGACATGTTGCATCTTTTGACCACTTCTGTGAACAGTATTAAAACTATATTCAGCCAACCACAACCACCACCTTCCTATTCTTGGAATTAAATCCTTTTTCGTAGCGCTTGTTGTCAATGCAGCACAATCCGTGACCAGAGTCAATGGTTTTCCGATTAAATAAATGCGAAATCTGTGAAGCGCTTCAAAAACCACTAAACCCTTCAATTCATATGAATGATATTTGCATTGAATATAGTATGCCACTGGTTTCGTTACCCCTTCTATATCTCGTTAGAATATAACACCGGCGAGATCTTTGGAACTTGCATAGGTGTACACATCATGTTCCAATTTCGGATCATACAACGTTAAAATATCGCGACTTCCCAACTGGCGTTTTAATAACTCGAACGACGTTGTTTGCTCGTTGATCCAGTTAAAGGATTCACTAGTTTTAACCGCGTTAACAGTTCAGCAATAATTGAAAAATCGTTAACAAATTTTCTGAAGTAACTTGCTAAACCGATAAACTGTCTCATGCTTATCTGTCGATGTTGGAAATGTTAATATTGCATTTGGTTTGTTTAGTCCTGCTCGTATGCTATGAGAATTAATTTCATGGCCAAGTAATTCAACTTTCGTCTTGAACAACTGACACTTCTTTAATTTTAAAGTTAATCCTCGTTGCTTTAATACTTTTAAAAAACGTTTTAACTTTTCCAAACCTTCCTGGATGGTCCTGCTTGGTATGATAATATCATCCAAATAGACAGTTACATCATCGTTAACCTCTCGAGCGATGGTGTTCATCATTTATTGGCAAACAGCTGGAGCATTTGTTAGCCCAAAGGGCATCCTCAAAAATTCGAAGTGCCCATCCGGCGTTACGAAAGCTGTAAGTGGTATTGATTCAGGTGACATAATAACGTTCTCTGATCATTCTTACGGTTGGTTTATCAATAAAGTTTTGACCAATTAGAGATTGGGTATTTAAATATTGGTCAGGAACAATAGGCAACTTAATCTCTTCGGCACTTCGTCAATTTCAACCCCTGCTCGTATCTTCTCGTTGGCAACCACACCACCGCCTGCAAACCCTTTGACAAACACGTTACATTTATAGCGTTCCATGTCAAGCCCCACATTACTTTCTCGTATCATTGAGCATTGACTTCCACAATCAATTAATCCTAAAACTTCGACGATACCGTTCAGCCTAACAGTTTTGATATAGGAACATGCACCGTCAGTTGTGATTCTACCATTGAAAGATTTTTGAGTGCTTGTTGCTATGTAGCATTCTGTTTATCCCCTTGGTGCATCCAAGGTGAGCATTTCCTGCATCGCTCTCGTCTATGCGGTTCAGGACAATTTATAGACAAATGTCCTGATTTTGAACAATCATAACATTCGTATTTTCTTGTTTAGTTTCCGGGTTTTCCCGGCATACATATTTTATTTCGTGTATGAAGTCGACCCGTCATGTGTTCAGCGTTTATAGTCCGTGTATTTTGCGCGTTTCCTTGCCGCATGCTCGAATACCACTCGAAACGGTGACGCAATTCATCCACATTAGCCACTATTTGTGTACGTAACAATGAACTTAGCTGATAATCATTCAATCCTAAGATTATATACTTTTACAAACTTTCATCTGAAACTTTACGTTGGCCAATGGCGCACATTTCGTTATAATATTCAACCAATTTTTGGTCTCGTTTACGCAGTGATCGTAACTTGTCGTGTAACTCTGCTTCGCCCATATGGATTTATAATGTGTCATCAGTTCAGTTGCAAATATTCTCCATTTTGTAAATACGCATTGTACTGAATTAAACCATAATTTGGCCGATCCTTTTAGTTTATTCCCGATAGTTAACATAATATTCATCAACGATTCAACTGTTTGAACAAACTCTTCCGGCGTTAATGATGCTGCCCTTGCAGGGTTAAATTCTGGAACTATGTCGATCACATCACGGGGTGTGAGATTAAATCGATTTTGAGAATTATGACAGTTCGTATCTCCCCCTCCGGAAATGTAGTATGTTTAACGTCATTTGCTTTGTAACGCGACAATTCCGATAATTCCTCATTAAGCATATGCTCTCTCTCAATAAGCACTTTCTCTCGCTCCAAAAGTTTTATTCGCTGGTCAAAATCCGTTAAATTTCGCTCACAAATAACAGTTTCCGAAAGCAATTGTATATCATTTAGCTCGTTTGCATAACAAATATTTTGTTGAGTCCTTCGCTCGGAGTACTACTACTTGTTCCAATCTTCGATTTGGTAGAATTGCCACCATTTCGCTGTAACTGGTAACCACCACTCACATGTAGTTGTGATCTTCCACATTAGTTGCACAAAAAATACGTCGGTCTTTTTAGATGGATCGGTTTACAATGACCTTTCCTATTCGTTGTTTTTCTTTATACCTTTTGCTTTTTTTACAGAGTATTCCTGTTTGGCCGTTTCACTTGATCACATAAATTGGTGAACATCTCATTCTGAAACTGTATTTTATGGTTAAGACATCTTGTTCTACAACCTGTGTTGTGCCATATAGTCTAGGTGGTGGCGTTCTCTATGTTGCGTAAAATGGGTCGGTTGCTTTCGTTTATCAATGAACCTCCTAGTCTAAGCAACCGTTGAAACATAAACAAAGAGCTCTCAGTTATTTTTAATCATAAGCTCCCAACGATTGCCTACGCTTGATTCCCTTAGTGGCGATGTGGATCATGAACAACAAGAATAGTTAAATCACACAGTTTAGAACGATAATTTTGACCAATCTAGGCCAACATGCGGTTCTGACAATTTAGACCAACATGTGGTTATATAGATGTTGTAATGAGAACAACCAGTTAGATTCTTATGCTTATTCTATTTGGGTTGTGGACCAAAATGACGTTGTGCACTCATTGCTCTTTGTTGATGTTATATTGGAAGCTTCCAAATAGTGTGACAAGAAATATGCAAATGCGTTGTTGAAGCATACAGATACAGCTCCAGTATCAATGAGTTTGTATAATTATGGTACTCGTTGTTGAAAAAGATCATGATGGATAAATATTGGCAACGGTGGTTATTGTTTGGTCATGATTTCTTATGTCATTGCATGTGATCTGTTTTTTATTGATCTGGACTACATTATTGCGAATATCCAGGATTGTTGGAATTGAATTAAATTTTGTTCGGCTATCAGAGTAATGAATTTATTGAAATTGTTAAAATCGTTCAGTTGCACTTTCACTTGCTAGTTAATCGTCTTCCAATGTTGAATCACTTCTCCCTTGACTCATTTCGAATTGATAGCCCAAGTAGCCACTTAGTAAGTAGCAGGTTGTTATCTTTAATCCAAATAACCACATATTATTTGACTCCTGGCTGTTTGCAATTTCATTTTACCCGCTGTTGTAGGCTCGATAGGTTATCTTTCAACCTCGTTTTCAAGAATTGGTGAACCTCAATATGTAACGATTCTTAACGTTGTTCTGTAATAGCGAGAAGTGAGTCACCTACTTAAAAATGACCTGAGGTGAGTACTACTTTTTACTTCTCTGTCGATAAAGTTATCAGTGGTCTAACATTTAAACATGGCTCGATTAAGGAAGTTACTCTCGGCAGTTTTACGTGTGCTGTCACGCTTTTACTAGTCACTTTAAATAAAGTTTCGATAGCTGCTCCCTATTTTAGCCATCCAAAGTTCTGGAATAGGTTGTATTATAGAGCTTCGACAACATTTGTTTCATTATCAGAATAAGAATAATTGCTGCGAAACGAGTATAAGTCACTCACAATTTCGAGAAGAACAGTTTACCTGAAAAAAATGTACCGCTTGAAAGACTTCCTGCCTCTTCCTTTAGAAACTCAAAATTGTTGAATAGACCGTGCAAAAGTCATTCACCTATGTGAAGAGCCGTGACCATTACTTGTGATTTGAGGGTGGATTTGAAGTCATCGCATATTGTACATTAATTTATTTCTGCCTGAAGTCATTTTCTACGGCTGTGAAGTTAATAACAAAAAAAAAAATAGCATATATGTATACTAATCCAATTAGAATTTTTGAATGTGTTATATGCATTAGTAATTACACTGTTAAATTTTTTTATTAAAGATATACAAAAATTAAAAGAGATAGAAACAAAAAAAAATGAATTTCATTCTAAATGAAAATGAAAAAGTTAGACTTAGACAACGAGTTCCTAATAAATTTAAATTACAAAATTTAATTAAATTATGGTCAAATAAACCTAAAAATAAAAGTAATTAATTCTGGTCATTTTTTTTTAATCTGATCTCTTATCTGGTTTGGGGCTCAAGGCACTCCCTACTTGTTCGCGTTTCGCTTATTTACGTCCTTGCCTTTTTTTTTAAATTAAGCTTTAATTGGGTGCGGGGTGGACTTTTAGACAGTCTTAGCTCCTTGTAACTGTCAGAGCTCCTGCCCCCAGCGCGCGGTTTTTCAAGTAAAGGTTGATAGCTGCCTAAAACATTTTATACTATTATTTTATACTCCAACGGAAACTGAAAACCGGATAACGAATTCCACTTCCTGGATGTTCGATAAATGAATTTGCGCTTTGCACCTTCATTTCGAGTTCTGCAACATCTCTGCGGTGCCGTAAGCTGTCTCGATCTTATGTAAGTCTGGAGTTTCGTATTATTCGGATGGCACGCCACTCAACATCTGGAGAGCAGTGCCATATGCTCCACCCCAAACTTGACAGCAATATTATATACAAGGTCTAATTAAGGTTTTGTATATCTGGAGAACCTGCTGCGATTTAAAACAAACCGTCTGCATCTATAGGAACCCGAGTTTACGTGAAGTTGTTTTGGCTCTATACGTCCGATTTTCTTAACCATCTGCACATTGCAAAGCTCCATGCCAGCCTATAATACTGACATGGAAGATGGGTCGGCCCATGAGTTCTGCACTTATAAAAAATTAGGTTCGATGCGTGTTTTCTTAATCGGCCATTAACAAGACATCCAAGAGATCTTACCAGAACGCCTTAAAATATTGAGGCTAAAAATATTGAAGCATGAATCCAGAAATAAGAGGAAGCATAGCAAGAGTTCCATGAGATTGAGATATAAATATCAAACCATCCAACTTGAGAGATTATTACTCGATTATAAACGGAGGCTATAATTCAGTATAATCAAATTTTATCAACGAACATGTTCCGACAATCAGATATATCCAATAATGATAGTGGAAGTTCTACTTAGTAGGGAAAAAATTAATGACTGAACCTCTGATCTAAGGTAACACTATACCTTTGCCAATCCAAAATTGGAACATCTTAGTTTCAGATAGTATAATGCCAATACTGTTTAGATTTTGAGTGTATTAGTGATTTTGAGTTAAATCACTTACGTATTCCTTGGTGCGATAATCTCTATAGACAATCACATTTTAGCTATCGTCACGTATGGAATTGGCTAATCAGTGTAAGGATCAAGTTCCAGTAGCATCTTCGCGGGACCATTAAGATTTATTGCGATATTAGTATAGTTAAGTTGAAAAGTGTTCCTTCAATTTACAAAACTTAAAACTTAGTTTTGACTCGGATTTACTTAAGGTTTTACCACCAGAATTATAAAATAAACCAGTGAAAAAGTTGGATGACGTCAAGGTACATATTGACATTGGCAAGATATTGAAACTCAAAATCATCTCCATTCACCAAGTATATTGAGATTTGTTTCCCAAAACTGGGATTGAATCATATGAACCGGGATGAAAATGGTTAGACGTCTTACGAATAAGCCTCAATGAAGTGGAAACAGTGTAAGTCCCACGTTAAATTTTTTCTTCTTACTATTGAAATTGGATGGAAAGTGGAAACCTCAGAGGTTCCACAAAGGGCCAAAATACAAATAAATATATTTTAGAACGGAATGTAATCAATATGCTTCGATCAACTGGAACATTGTTTAGTTTGCGTTTTAAAACAATTAATTTGGATGCTGATCTTGGCTTTAAAAGAACCAATCTAAATGGTTGTTGTACTTTAACGAAAATTTTGGTTTGGTAGGCAGAGGTAACTTTATTGGGTGTCCAAAGAACAACGATCAGTGACTGATGGCAAAATGTGCTTCCAACTCTTTTAAACCAGATTGTCAAATAAATAATTTTAACAAAAACGATTGAACCCACATTTCACAAACAATCACCTTCCATCAAAACTTCAAAAATCAATTTTGAGTAGTTCATAAATCACTTTTAGTTAATTTACTTCCGGAACTCAAATCATTCAAACTTTTAAAAACTTACCATATAAAATCGATTACGGGTATATATGGTTATGATAAAAACAACTCGAACAGAAATATGTACACCCCCCCCCCCCCCTCAGACATACGTTCATGTTATATCGTATAAATCTACATATGAAAACGGCAACTGTAATTTTTCATTTTTCTCAATAGAACATATACCTCAAACTGCATTGAAAGAAATTTTTTACCTGTCACTAAATAAATATTTATAAAGTTTTTCAATTGTGAAAAATTCGATTTATTTCCAACTAGTGTAGTGGAGCTGTGTACGATAGTACCAGAGTTTTAAAGGGTTTTCAAATAAGAGGTTTCATTTTGATAGTTGATAGTTCATTTGATAGGAAAAAAAAAAGTTAAGTTGATGTGGCTGCTATCGCACACTTAGACCAAATTTGATCCGTTGTGATACCACTCTATACGGCTATAGGTCCGAGTCTTTCCGTAGAGCCATCTGCGCATTGCATAGCTCCATGTCAGTCCTATAGTACTGACATGGAAGATGGGTCGGTCCAAGGATTCTAAACACAACAGAGGATCCAGATTATGTTTATTTTTCACCACCGATCGCACCGCCCAAACGATCGAAGGTGAAAAACCCATTTTGCATCCTGCCTCGAATCGGATTCGAACCCGGTACCTCCCGCTCCAACTGCCGCAGCTTTAACCACTGCGCCACCTGTGCGGTATTTGATAGGAAACTTTTCATACAAAATTGCGATTGTTTCGATGCTTGTGAGGCACGAAAATAAACGTCGTCCACATAAATATCTTCCAATTACGGCCATAAAAAATCATTTATCATAGCTCGATAGCGCAATCTATTCACCGTAACAGTTCCACCAGCAAGTAAAAGTAAGGTCCAATTACACCGCAAAACCCGAAAACCGAACAGTGACACGTTGAGGACGGATAGGCTTTTCAACAATCATTCTTTGATTTTTTGAGCCACCCTGATTTCATGGGCCATTGACCTGTAACCTATATAAAAAACCGAAAGTATCAAATTTTGTTTTGTGCCTTCGTTCTTTGTTTTGTACCAATTAACATCGAAAACAAGCAAAACCAACATGAACTAAGCGACGCATACTCGGCCAAACGGGAAAAAAATACGAAATTTTCCTTCATTCAAAGTAAATGGTTTGGGTAGGACCAACCTTAGTGAACACTTACTAGATGTCGGTAACTGTGGACCAATTAAACAAAGGCATCACTCTGGATCCTATAAAACAGGACCAGATTAACGAAGAAATTGACCGCATGATTTCTCTAAGCGTTATCGAAGAAAGCACCGTGCATGGTGTTCGTCAGTGATTTTAGTTCAAAAGACAAATGGTAAATCTCCACTGTGTTTAGATGAGCGCAGAATAGATAGCGTCACCCAATACAACGATACCTATCTACATACTTCCGATTATTGATGCCTTACTTGGAAGGTTACGTGAGACCGAATTTATAAGCCTCGATCTAAAGGATGCCTTTAGACAGATACCACTTTCTGAGAGCGAAAAAAAGTGTTGGACCTGAAAACCACGTTCACTATCAACCATTCGTGCGACTGTCCTTTCCATTCAAATCATTTTTTCCATTGACGTCAAAGAGCAGAGCGTGGCGACGATACTAAACATTTTTGATTCTAGCCAACGCTTTCGCTCTGACCACTTTAACCATTTCAGTATAGAATGTCTTAGTTGTTGATGGACATGTCTCACGGTCCTTTGCTCAACAAAATTCACCTACGATGATGCCTATTGCCCACGTTGTGTTACCACAACTGAACGACCTATAGATTTACTGTAATTACAGACCATGCCAGCTTACAATGGCTGATAAGCTATAATAGGATTTATGTGAACGACTTTCAAATGGAGTTGGAAATTACAGGGATATAATTTTTGTATTGTGCTTACGAAAGGTTAAGAAAACATTGCACCCGACGCTTTATCACGAATAGATACTGAGATGCACTTTCTGAATTACAATAAGACTTCAAACATCAGGTAATCCCATAAGATACGTCATATCATGAGCTACGTTCGAAAATAAAAGACGATCCACAGACTTATTCTTACTTCCGTCTCTTAAACGATATTCCTTGTTGGAAGATGTGGATTCCAGAGGAGCTACGAGAGCATCTTATTGAGGAGGAACACTACGTGCCAAATGGAGCTCACGGAGGAGTACTATACTATTGGCTTAAAATGGCAATCCAGGTGCATTCAAATGTTACTAGTTGTTCCATTTGCAAACAAAGTAAGGCCACGAATCGGTGCTTGCGACCTTCGCTAGGTAATAGTGCTGGGCAGATTAAAGAAGTTCGTATATTTGAAACCAGTGTCCCCGAAACTATTCATAGTGATAATGGTGTTCCATCTGTGGAAAAGGAGTTTGAAACACGTGTTACTGAACTAGGAATCCAGAACGTGAAAACAGATTATTCCTCCCCACAAGACATTGCATCAAAACCACTCAATCGTAGCAGCATTAAGATCCTATGTCAAAGACAAACACTCGAGTTAGGATAAATATTTATCGGAATTATCAGCGCTAAGATATTCACTTCGATCAATAAATTTAATGTGTGAGAGCTACGTGGATTAGATGGAAACTCCTGATAGATAAATCGTAATAAATGGTGAAGTGAATAATAATATAATTAATACGATAAATATGCAAATCGTTATTACCTACGAACTAGATCCCGTACTTAAGACATAGGACTTAAGAAAAACTATACTGCTAAATTTGCATATCCTTTTGTGAAAACAATTGTAAAGGAAAAACGAGGCGACCTCTATTACGTTCACGTGGATGTTAATAATAAAAGTTTGGAAACGTTCCATCCAGTGGACATAAAAACATAACAGTTATGTAATATTGTTAATTCTAGTGCGAAAAGAGCCGAAAATAAGAAAGCCGTTAAGGCTTTCGAGTTAAAAATCTCCAATCGCAACTTTTACCAGATGGTCGCATCGGTTACCAATATTTCTAAAACAGTTATTTCAGCATTGAATTGTGCAGACGTTGCTTTGGTGGTGGATCCATTTTTGCAGTCCGAGTTACTGGCTAACGTCTTCTATTGAGTTTAATTGTTCAAAGTGAGTAGAAGTATTTTTCTGCAGTGATTACATAAAAAAACAAATACAATAAAAAAAAAAACATTACTGTGCACATTGTGCATATTATGCATATTGTGCATATTTAAAGTGAAGTGTGTGTTTTAAGTGTGTATATAGTGTAAAATGATAATGACCTAGATTTTGTGTCATTATACTTGAAATATCAACACATCAACACAAAAAATAAATAATTTAAGATTGGATACTTCAGAAGTGATGAACTCTGATAACCCATTTGGAAGAAGTTACATACACTCAGAAAAAATATGATGACCAAAGTCTTAGTAATACAATTTGGTTACTTTAACACCAGTATTTTTGGTTACATTCACCAATTCTCTACTTTAATTCAAAAAATAAACATTTTGCAACTTGGTTAAATCAATAATTGATCAAAATCTAGTTAACCAAAATATTGGTACGTGAATTTGGTTAAATTATCTAAAAAAAACTAGTTGAACAACCTAAGAATATATTTCAAATAACAAAGTTAAGTTTTTCATTAATTAGTTGTTTTGACCAAACAATTTAGCAGTGTAAACTATGTTTTTAGTAACATTGACCAAATAATAATTATTTTTCAGAAAATTATTAAAAGAATTTTGATAAAATATACCTTGATTAAAGTAACAGTATGTTTTTCACCAACAATGGTTTGGTTTAACCAAATATTAAGTTCAAATCATCACAATTCTTGGTTACTAGAAAACGGGATTTTATTAGAAATGTTATTTTACATGTCAGTTTGTGTTGTTTTTCTTCAGTGAAAACACGTTTGTGCTTCCCAATTTTGAACGATACTCCAAAAATAAACAATCAATTTTATACTGAATCAAAAAATTATGAGTTGTATCTGGATTTATTTGGTAAGCAACGTTTTAGTTTTTAGTTTAAATAAGATTGGGTCACATTTTGAAGATATTGTTCAATTGTAGCTGGAGAGAAATCATTTATTTAATTAAATTGGGACCACATAGTGGGCCGCCTCAAATGCAAAACATCTGGCCCGAATACCTTATCAAAGAATTCATCACTCAAAGTTTCAGCATAGTCAGTTGTGCTTGTAAGCTACTATCATAAAATTTTCAATAAAAATTCCAATATTAATTTATTTTTTAATTTTAGAAGTCAAATTTGCATAAGCCTGTCATACAAAAATGACTATCATATAAAAACGCCGTTTCGGCGGTTAAATTAAGGCGAATGGTTGGCTAGCTCGTCAGCGGATAAGTTAATAAAAATTTGGGGGAGCACACAAATTGGGCCTAAGCAATGTGATAGTCAGCAATTTGTATCGGCGAGTGAAAATATGGAAAAACCTTAAAATATGGGAGTGAGCTCTGGAAATGTTTTAAGACACTTAAGAGGAACAATAACTAAGTATTTTGTTGTAGTTTTAAATGTTATGTTTCGACGAATCGGTACAAATATGGGATGTAGGAACGACTAAATATTTAAAAACACTTCAGGCCTATCCAGATCCTGTTTTGGCGGTGCATTTCAATCATCCTGTTTAAGCGGTGCATTTCAATCGTGAAAATTTTCATAATACAATTGTTCCATCTAGTTGCGATGGTTTATGTCAAATATGGGATACAGTAAGTGGACAGTGTTTAAAAACTCTGATTGATGATGATAAGTGTCCGGGTTCGTTTGTTATATTTTCGCCAGATGGGAAGTATATATTGGTTGCACACTTGACAATACACTGAAGCTGTAGTATTAATCGAAAGGAAAAAGCTTGAAAACATGAAAAGAATGTAATCAAAATGTATTTAATTAAATAAAAATTGAATATACTAACATTATGTGTTGTTTAATCTAATGTTGAATTTACCCTAGCCCATTGTTTAAATTTACAAAATTTTTGGTAAATTTAAACAATCAATTAATTGATCTATACAACCAAAATAATCTCAAACATTGACTAAATTTCGGGTTATATCAAATAATAAAACTTGTTAAATCTAACTAAATCGTATGTGAAATTTACTTTTTGTTAGGCTAATTTAACTTTTTTATTTAGTTATTAAAAACAAATTTTTTTTTGATATTTAAAAAATAACCAAATACTTTTGGTTAAAGATACTTAATGTTTTATGTTAATAACCAAAGTTTGGTTATTTAAAATTAAAAATTATTTCAACCAAGACTTTAGTTATTTATTTTACTAAGGCATTTGGTTGGTTGAAAAATACTAAAACTTTGGTTAAATTGGCCTAGGTTTTTGGTGTTTTTTACCCAAGGTTTTTTCTGAGTGTAGTATCAAGATCTCCAACGAGATTATATGCAATGCATAAATCAGAGAGATTTATTACTCCAGGTGGTACTTCAGTCAGCCGACTGGACAATCCATCCTCTTCAAAGGCTGGCACTAAGGATTCTGAAGAGGATCAAACACTGCAAGACAGAAGTGATGACAGCGGTAATTTTACATTGCGAGAAGCTGGATCCAGTGAAAAAACTATTGATCTAGAAAAGTAAAATATGGATCTCTTGGGGAGGCTACAGAAAATGGAGCAATCATTTGCCAAGCTAAGCGAAGAAATTGAGTATCTTAAGCGAGAGAATGAACTTCTAAAAATGAATCGGGATGCTAAAGAATATAGTGAACCAGAGAGTATTGAACCAGAGAAACTCTACTATTTCACTGATGAGGATGAATTAGAAAGGGAAACGGACTGGATCCTAAAGAAGAAAAAACAGTCCGGGAAGGCTAAGAAAAGAAAAGCTGAATCGTCACCTGAGGTTGAGCAACTAAATGGTAGTGGAACTTTAAGTACCGAACCGAAAGTTGTCCAACCCAAGGTCAACCAACCAGAAGGTAGTATATCTACCAATAACATTGCAACAAAATATGGCGCAACTGAAAGAAAAACCACCCACGCCAATAAATATTGTGGGCGTGAACTGTTACCCAAAAATTCAGTCTATAATGAAATCAGTTACTGACAAAGAGAATAAACAATGACGTTTGGAAAATTAATACTCCGAGATCAGAATCCTATAGCACATTATCTATGAAACTGAATGCTGAAAAGTATCAGTGGTTTACATATGAGGACAAACAGGCTCGACCTATAAAAGTTATGGCAAGAGGTTTGCATCACACTTGCTCAACTCAAGAAATAATGGAAGACTTACAGAATAAAGGCCTTCAAATACTAGATGCTGTGAATATTGTTAAAAAAGAGAGAACAGAAAACCATGAAGGAATCTCAACTCTCAGAAAAAGGGAACTCCCTCTTTTTATGCTGGTATTTGACAACAAAGAGAATGTTCAAAAAATTTATGGTATAAAATCAATTCTTCACATGAAGGTCAAAATTGAACCAATGAGGAGAACCAATATACGCATACCCCAATGCAAGAAATGTCAGGGATTTAATCACACCCAAAGATATTGCGGCCGGGATCCGAGATGTGTAAAATGCTCAGGTAAACATATGACCCAGGCATGAACTATAGGGAGAGATGTGCCAGCTAAGTGTATAAATTGTAAGGGTCAACATCCGGTCAATTATCGAGGCTGTGAGGTTGCTAAACAACTACAAAAATTAAGAGATACATCACGAAAACTACCACAAAATCATGAAATTCGAAGGATTCAAACCTCAAATCAGATGGATCAAAATCCACAACCAAGCAACGCAGGGCAAAGAAGAACATTTGCTCAGGTAGTGAAAGGCTCAGGTTCAACCAAATATATGGGCTCTGAAAATAAACGAATTATAGAAAACATTATGATCAGCATTGAAGCTATTACAAAGCGACTAGATGACCAAAGTAATCTGACCAACATGATCTTTGATCAACTCAAGAAAATGCAACTCCCACAACGCAATCCGATAAAAAATCTTAAGTAAGAACTCAACTTTAAGAATAGGAATCTGGAATGCGAATGGGCTTATGCAACACATTCCAGAAATAGAAATATTTTTAAATACAAAAAAAATCGACATTTTCCTAACATCCGAAAGCCATTTTGTTAAATCTTCATTTGTTAAAATCTTATATCATTCCATCCATCCAGCGGAAAGAGAAACAAGTGGCTCGGCATTACTAATAAAAGAAAATATAAAACACTATGTAGAAACAAAAATCGAAGAAGAATCAATGCAAGTCGCTACTGTAAGGATTCACATTAAACACAGAAAGCTTACTGTCTCTGTAATATACTGTCCTCCCCAGTCTAACTTGAAAAGGAAGGACTACTACATTTAACTATTTAAATCACTAGGACGTGATTTTATTATTGGAGGTGACTTGAAAGCGAAAAATACCTATTGGGGATCTAAGCTTACGACGTCAAAGGGTAAAGAATTGCTTCAAGCAGGTCAGACATCAAAATGTGAATTTTACTCTGGTGGTTCCCCAACATACTGGCCAAGTGACGAAGCTAAGATACTGGACCTAATAGACTTTTATGTAGCAAGAGGTTTATCTCAGAACTACATTCACATTGAAAACAGGAACTCTCTAGTATTGGATCACCTACCGGTTATCATGACAGTCAGTGAAACGGTAATTCAAAGGGAAAGTGCACCCATATTAACAAATTCAAAAACAAACTGGGATCTCTTTCGTAAATTAATGGAGGAGAAAATCAATCTCCAGGTACCGATAAGAAATTCTCGACAGTTGGACAACGAATTGGAACAACTCAATGAAGTAATTCACTATGTTGCGTTGGCAAGAACCCCCACTTTACAAAATAAGAAGACGCTTAACGTATCCTACCCAATGGAAGTTAGAGAGTTGGTCAGAGAAAAGCGACGGACTCGTAAAACCTGGCAAATTAATCGAACACCGGAGAATAAAACAATTCTTAACAATCTATGTAACAGTCTTAAATCCCTTTTTAAAGAAGTTAAAAATGAAACAATCAACAGATATTTAAAAAATAAAATTCCGCATTGTGGTTCCAAAATGGACCTGACGGACTTCCTGTTCGAATATTGAAGGAGTTTGCCAGTGACTTGGCTCTAATATTAACTAAAATTTTTCTCCTTTCTTATAAGCAAGGTAAATACCCGAACGCCTGGAAGAGTGCGATGGTGCAACCGATTCTGAAACTTGTTTGTGTTATGACTGACCCCTCAAACTACCGGCCAATATCAATTGTGTTAGCCGTTGCTAAAGTTTTTGAGCAATACATTAACCAACAATAGGTGAATTATCTTGAGACTAATAAACTCATTTCAGATAAACAATATGGCTTCCGCGAAAGCCGCCCCACAACCGATCTTTTGACGTATGTTACAAACAAATGGAATCTCGTCCTTGAGCAACACGGAGGATCTTTTGCAGTATTTTCGGATATATCCAAGGCTTTTGACAAGGTTTGGCCTGAGAATCTCATTTGAAAATTTGTGGCACACGGCTTGGATTCGATGACCATCAAGTGGATAAAAAGCTTTCTCAAAGACATAAAGATCAACGTTGTGCTAAATGGAAGATCATCAACGACACTCTCTTCAAATGCCGGGGTCCCTCAGGGAGTAGTTTTGTCACCAACTTAGTTTTTGTTATACATTAATGACTTGTTGGATAGCACTGTGAACCCTATCAACAAGTATTCCACCAATTTCAGTATAACCGGCCCAACCGAGAAGGTGCTTCACGTTTAATGTAACGATGTAGTTCGTGAAATGTCAAAAACTGACAGCTTCAACATTGACAGCTGCCCAAATAGCGCAAGCTATTCAAATTGAAACCTCGTATTGGAAAACCCTTTATATAGTTTTATAGATGTATCTCGATGTGTGCACGAAATTGAGCATAAGATTAGGATTACAATTTTTGGTTGATGTGAAATCTGTGAATTTTTATCAGGCTTGTTCGTTCAAAGTGATAAAAATTCAATTTTTCAATTATACATACAGTAAAACCGCACCACTTTGTACGAAACGGAATTTACAATGTATATATGGTATGTCTGTAGGCTGGTATTTTGAAAGGTGGAGATTTTTCATTTTTTTTGGTAAATTTTCATTTATGTCCAGTGTGCATTTTTAAACAATAAATTTGTTTAGCTTTCAAAGTTTTAATTTTGTTATGTGCATACGTTGTGCTTTTCACCGTAGACAGCATACAGAGAATTTGCATATATCAAATTTTATTAAAACACTGCAAAAAATACCAAGTCACGTTCATGTATATGTATGTCTCACTATGCTGTTCGCAATGCTATATGTATGCATATATGATGATGTCGTAGAGATAGAAATGCGTTCGTTTCGTTGTTTACATCCAGCATTTGCCTGCGAATCCAAAAACAAGAATTACCTGTATATGTTCTGCAGAATATGGTATAAGCAAGTCATTATAACAATTTTATACAGTAACAACAACAATTTTTCATCTACATTATTTATATAATTGTTTTGAAAATATACAATTCCACCCATCATCAACCCATCGAAAACAAAAAAGCTTTCGAAATAAAATTTATGAAAATTATTGCACCTGTCTAGTTTAACTATGCTATGACAACTTTTTCCTCCTCCTGTCTGTGTATGATTATTGTGTAATACGAATACCATTGTGTTGTGCTTGTAGTTATGAAACATATAAATTTTTAATTTAATTGAAAAAAGTCAGTAAAAGCCAGTTGGGATAATTTTGAATTTTTAGCTTATTGTAAGGGCTTTGATCTTTAGGAAAATCTTCAGACATAAATCTTCATCCAGCATATCACTATCTCCTAATTAAAAACTACTGCATTAGTTACTTATCACTTTGAACTCAATATTTAGATCTATGTGAGCTAGTCCGAAGTCGCATACACATGGGCTTTCCTATGGGAGAGAACACTATTCTAACCTTCTTCTATGATAAGAGAATGAATCCAAGATTAAAACTAACTCCTTATTTGTGAAAAATGGTCTGGTAGCAATCTCTTCAAGAGAACAGAAAATAAATCTTTGTGGTTCCTGTGGTATACATTTTAGTGAATCTAATCTCATTATTCAAAATCCGGCTGCATATTTGTAGCTGGATTATAGCCAGAAGCATGGAATCATTATATTCTGGATTGACACGAAGTGTTACCAAAACGCCACAGAATGTTTATTTTTTGATGAATTTTATTGATTCAAAATGTTCACCAATATTTAAATTTTCGAATCACATTGGTAGTTTTCGATTTGGCCAACCTTAGCCGCGATTATGGCCTTCAAACGGCTGACATGAAAGTGGATCTGCGATATTTTGGCCTATTCCCGGCGAAGTGTTTCCTTGAGATGATCTGCAATTTGGTATTTTTTCGTCCGAACCTTGCTCTTCAAAATACTTCATTTTTTTTGTCGGTTTTTACAACCCATTATTGAACCGTTCCATGTCAACAATCTGATTCCATCGGTTTCGATCACGAGCCAGCTCTTCAAACCATTGTAGACAGTTTGAAGATCCCAGATCGCTCTTTACCGAAAGGCGGTTCTCCCTTAAAGGTTCGCTGTATCATTCGGTTCGGATCAGCACGCAGAACGTGACTGAACCAACGTACTCGCTGTCCTTTGATTTCATGCACGATATCAGGAATTTGCAATAAAATTTCTGATCTCGTGGTTGAAACGAACTAGGTATGTGCCATCATCGTCGCATTATGGGCCATATATCACACGCATGATTCTTCTCTCGAATGTTAGAACCCATTTTCGTACTCATCCGTCAAGGTCCAACTCTCACATCCATACTTGACAACGGGTCTTATCAACACTCTGTACAGTTTCAGCTTATCCGCATTTGCAAGATATTTTGATTTCAGCAGTGTACGTAGACGATATATTGGTGGCCATTGGGTAGTGAAAATGAACCGAGGAACGATGTTTCCGTGGGAAATTTGAGCATTTATCTGGATGATACTGTGATAAATAAACACGAGCGGTGTACGGCTTTCGGACGTTACGAAGGCCAAACCATCACCATTGGCGGTGCTTGATCTTTCTATATGTGTTGCATCCGTTCGAGCAAACTGTTTGCCTAATGAGCCATTTGATGCCGCTCAGTGCGGATTCCGAGCCAATTTGGCCTTCACCTTCCGTTTAATATCGGGCGATGTGCGTTTCAGTACACCACCAGGGCGTTTTCGCACTGCTGCCAGTAGCATCATAACGAAACAGATGGTCCCCTATATGAGAAAAATTATAAAATATGAGTGTCAAACGTGGAAACTGTGAAGCTATGCAAGCCTGAGATTTCTCAGAAAATCTAATAAAAAGGAAAATAAATTGTTAAACATACAGTCAACGAGATAAAAAAGGAGATGGTACTGAGATGTGACCTTTAATACCACAATCCATGGAGTAAGAGAAAGAAAGTGTGAAATATAATTCCTTGATGCTCCCGGTGGAAGAGGCAAAACCTTTCATCACCTGGGACTTGTGCACAATGAAGGATATTGCGATGTGACTAAAGAGGTTTTGGCGGAGCGATTAATCGTCTGGTGGGCGGTTTTCGTCCCTATATCATTCCGAGATCGACAGTTGCAGATGCACTCAAAGTATTGCAGAAATCGTTGAGCTTGTGGCGCAAGTGACAGTTGAAAGTCGCGTTATAAAACGACGTATCAACTCCTGATTTTTCCAAAAAAAAACTGTTGGCGCTTGGCAATGGTCAAATTCCCATTGATATTGCAACCGAATTTATTTCGTTTTTCTTGAGTTTTTGCATGTTCAGACGGTCGGATAACAACCGAATTTATTTGATCACGGTTCACTCAGTGAACGAGCAATTTTGACAAAGAATAAGATCTACTACTAAAACTACTTGATTCAAAACAAAATCAATGGGGAAATGCATTGTTAGAAATCCTTTGGCTTTGTGACCAATCAACACAAAGCAACCACCTTTTCAACCGGGTTTATGGATGCGCATGATTTTCCAAGAGTTCCATCGCATAATTAGAACCTAAAAATCATAATCATGCCGTCCATTCCAATGATATGGTGATAAACCGTTTTGCATGTTTCACTTACGATATTTGAATCCGATATATCCATGATAGAACCAAGTATAGGGTAGTCTATAGGTGTAATGAGTATGAGGGTAGAGGAAGCTAGGGAATACACCGAATAGATGTTTGTTTTTTATTTTAGTGGACGAATCTTCCTTTGAACTCACATGTGAACCAAATTCAAAACATGTTAGTGTCTAATTCTGACCGAGTAAACCATAATCCTCTATTTCTTGCAAAAGACTTGGTCTTTGCCTAGTTTTTGCCTCACTCAGAGAAAAAACGTTGTTTAATAGTACTATTTTCGTTTTTACTGCACCGTAATATAAACATTGTGTAGCATTTGTATCGCATTGGAGTGCTGGATAAAAAAAAACATAAGGAAAATCTACATAAACTAAATTTGGTTGGCAAAGTACACTTTGAAAGTTAAATAAAAAAAAAGAAAGTTAAAGTAAAAAAAATGAATCGGAAAACAAAGGCTGTGAAAATTTAAATGAATAAGAAAAGTTCTACTCCAAACTATACGGAATGCCAAGAAATTTTTGGATCATACAGGGACTCTTCGCGGTCGTTGCCGGCTAAGCATCATGATTATGGGCGTGGGGAGTTGAGGAGTATGTATGACCAGTTGTAACCGCTGGAAAGGATGGATGCTGATTACCTACCTGTATTTGACCAAGACGCTCACTTTAATTCATCCTCAAAATTGGGGAGTCGGCGCTAGTTCATTGCGAAACCAATCTCAGTGTTAATTCAAAAGAAAGTAAATAAAATATTATGTGATTTACTCAAAAATAAAAAAAATCTTTATTGTTTTTAAAGCTTAATTTTAAAACTCGTAGAGAAAAAAAATAGTAATTTAGCCAATCACCGACAATAGAAATAAATATCCTAATCACCTAGCTAACTTAAAACTAGAATACTAAACCTTATATAAACAAAATAAAAAAAAAAGGGAAATCTTAATGTATAAATGAAAAATTAAAATTACTATTAGATTATTATTATTATACCAATAATTATTATTATTATTATGATTATTGTATGTATTATTATTTTTGCTTACCTTTGGTACCAAAGCGATTCAGTTGCGCCGCGAAGAATACTGCACACGAACTCGTAGAATTTATATATATATTAGATAATTAGCTATTATTAATTATGCTCATATGATATTATTTTAGTCTTTTGGCACAGTTATAATTTAATCTGATTTTATTATTATTATTAGCTTTTCACAATTATTCTTATGATTTTTTTTTCTTTTTAGTTAGATTAACAGGGTCACAGAGTCTATCAAGATTTTATATTATAAATTGTTTTTATTTACATTGTCGTTCAAGGCTTTAACTTTTGATTATCTAGCGACAAGCCAAAGTTCTCAACAAAAAGAAATCACCAACAATTTTACAAGAATAATAGTAGCACGAGATATGGCTTCTTTCTAGCACCACAACTATCTTAGCATTTTTTCACTATATAGATTTATATGTATCACTATAAATTTATTATGTATGTCCATCTATATATATTATTTATATAGCTTAAAATTTATATAGCTGAATTGCACTATTAGACTTATGATCATTTTATTCAACTATATATATCATACAAATATATATATATATATATATATATATATATATATATATATATATATATATATATATATATATATATATATATATATATATATATTATGTATCAACTATAAAGTAGGTGAAAATTTAACTTTATACAATTTTTATTTTTGGTTCACTCCGGAACTATTATTGACATAAAAAAACCAAAAAATATAAGAGTCTTTCTTCCGCGTCCACCGTATTTATACGCGAGAAAAAAAATGTTACCGCCAAATTTACGTGGAATTTTCCATGACATACGAGATTCGATAACAATCGAGAATCGAGGTCTGTTTTCAATCACATAATCACTCGTGATAAGCCTTCTCGATTATCCATTGCAGCAATTTCGAATTTCGCATAAGATTCACTTTATGGTGGTCCATACAAATCATGTTTGTCGATAGCAAAACTAAGAAAGAAACCAATTAAATATATCGATACCCAAGTAACAATGGAATTTCTTGTTAGCTTTTATAGCATTATTTTGTCACTTTTTTGGTCAGATTGACCAGTTTCTATGACTAAATAGTTAATAGCTTTTTAACATTATTCATATGTCAGGAAAACGTTTTTTGACCAAAAATATAGCTAAATTTTGGATATTACTAAAAAGTTTTTATAGGAGCAATTTACTCCCACAATAATTGCAGAGTAGTCACTATGAGAGCCATTTGGCTAAATAGCAAATAAGTTACCATAAAAGGTATTATCCTATATTATTGCTAACTTGCATTTATGTTGGCAAATTAACAAGAATAAAATTAACACAATAACCAGGATAATAAAACATTGGTCAATACTTGGTTATTTTAGCAAATAAGCTGTATTTAAACATAATTTTTGACATCATTTCCAAGTTGTATTTTGTAATTTGTACTTTTTCAGTTATAGCAAAAACTAAATGGAAAAATACATTAAAAAAAAATACTCTTCGACATACTACAGAATATTTTTGGTGTAGATTCTATTTCATGTAATATGTAATTTGTATCATTTAACAGTATCACGATTGGGACCGTTATCTACATTTAGTGCATACGATTTTGAAAAAAAAATTATTCTAAATTAAAAATTTACTGCGCAGTGGTGCGAGACCATTAGCCCCAGTGGCCTGCCGAATGGCAGAGATCAATGATATATATCTTTAAGGAAATGTAGAAAATACTAATTACTATCATAATCTATATAGCACCGTTAAAACCATTTACCCTTAATTACCAGATAGGACAAAATTCTACAAAATAATCGAAATAAGAAGTAGATTATCTTTGACAATTACAAAGGGAAATGATTGGTTTTTTACTACTACTGGTGATATAGTTGCAATGAAATATGCTGTTGATATCAAGAATAAAGTATATACTTTGGGAAATTCGGTGCAATTAAAGGACAATTCTGGACTTATTTAAAATTTGTTTCGGATCATATCATGAATATTGATGTACTGTATACACCCGCGCAAGTAAAATCAAAATTTGAATGCATTGAGTATTAAGTGAACCTAAAAGAAAGCTATCTATTTGTCTCATTGATGCATACCATTTAATATTTAATTTTTAAGATTTTACTGATTCAGATTTAAAAAAAAATATAGTAGGAATGCATACACTTTTATTTAAGATTAATAAAAAAATTTAAAAAATAATAATTTAAAAAAATAATTCATATCAAAAAAGGCGAGAAAAAGTTTATTAATACCATTAATTTGTGTTATGTAGTTGTGAGAATCATTTAAAGCATTTTTGCCATCAGAATAACTAATTAACTGTAGAATGACTAGTTAGCATTCTTCGTGACCATTTTGCCATATTGATATTTCTGCCTCTTCTACAGCTAATATGCCATGCACATCTTGAAAAATTATTTGTTTAATGACATTTTTATGGTGTTAGTAGCTATTGAGTCATAGGGAAAACCCATTTTGCTTTTCCGACGACCAATTTGCTATAAAAGCTATTGGTAAACCTTTGGTGACAAAATACCACTTTTTCGCTGCATTTTTGTCCCCAGAATAAATAATTAGCTGCAGAATGAATATTTAGCAATCTACGTGATTATTATAACATATTGACATTCTTGCTTCTGCTAATGCTATTATGAAATGGGTGCCATCTTTTTCTGTTAATATGCCAGAACTGCCATCTTTTCAGATTTTTGCATTACATATTTTCTTAGTTTTCTTTGTTTTTCTCTGTCGTTTATTCATTTTCACTCTGATTTTTTAATTTCCTATCGATTGTATTTACAAACTATTCCCAATTATTCAATATTTTGGAACTTCTTCAAAAAATCTATTATCTGGATACAATAAATAAGACGTATTTCTACGGAGCAATATACTTTTTAAACCTACTTTTAAAAACTACCTGATCAAACTTTCTTCCCAAATAATTTTAGGTCAACATATGAGCATATTTATTAGAAGATACTATCATTATAATATCTTTCCATTTAAAAATAATAGTGTTAAAAATAATAAAGTGTCAATAAAAAAACAAAATAAGAATCAAAATACTAAAGTAATAATATTTTACAAAAATATGCTTTGACAAATGTTGCTTTGTAATTTTTGCAAACAATTTAATTTTTTTATAACCATATGGTCATTTTAGAGTCTTAACTATGTACAATACTTAAATGCTTATTTGACGAAATGACTACATGAAATGCTATTATGCCAAATAATACTGTTGCCTTTCAAATGACTAGTTTACCATAAATGCTATTTTGTCATGAATATTTCAAATAAGCTACCAAACCTATTTAGCTATGTAAATGACTAATTATAATTTATAGTATTTTAGATAAGCTCACAGCATTATAGCCTAAAAATTAAGCATTTGGGAAAGCTAAAATCATTCCCCACGTGACATGCTTTTGTCAGTCATTTTGACGTTATCTTGACATTTTAGCATTAATAGCAATGCTAATTAGCCAACAAAAACTGGTCAGTGTGACCAAATTTTGGACACAAATTGTTACTTGGGTAGCCAACACTAAGAGGTTACGAGAATTATTAACTCCAACATTGGCCCTATTCTGGTAATTCCCGGGGAAAACAGTATTGGGGAATAATTTTATATGTAATTAGAGTTTAAATATTTTTTTTCTGGCATACTGAGGTAAAAAGCTAGTGTTAAATTGGGAATAATTTTTCCTTTCAATTTTGGTATGGAAAAATTATTCCCAATTTATAAATATTTATATCGAACCTTTTTCGTCAGTAGGCCGGAAAAAATATATTTGAACAGAAATTTCATATAAAATCTTTCCCCAATTCCCTATTCCCGGGGAATTACCAGAATTGGGCCACATATGTACATAATTTTTATGAAACGTAATGTTTTAACAACCATTTAGGGGTTATATTAGTGAAATAGTAGACTTGAACTTAAATTGTCGGTACAGACCAGAAGTTCAAAGAGGTACCAATGATAACGTACTTGGTACAGAAAGAAAGCTCTGTAACGTTTGTTGCATTAAATATAATGTATTTAGTCCAAATGATAAATTGTTATTTTCAACAATTAGGTATATTTGATAACACAATTTTTTCTTTTAACTCGAATACTTTTTTTTCTTACCAGTTTAAAAAATTAAATATTTGCGCTAAAAACGAAATTTGTTGGCTTAAAATTTATGTTCTTGAATCTGTCATTTGCTTCTATATTGATGTTTCTTACCGTTAGAAGTTAAAAACTAAACGTTTTAAAATAAAATTTTAAGTATTTGAAACTACAATATTTTTGTTAGTGAAAATATTACTTCTATATTTTACCATAATTATGCAGTTACTTTTAGAAACGCTTCGTAGTTTGATGTGTTATCTCGACCAGGCAACAGTTTATTAAATAAAATAATTGTTTAAATCTTAAATTTAAAAAAAGTTATTTTTGTGATATAATAAAATTAGTCTGTGCTAGAAAAATAAAATATTAGTGCATTATTATATAATATATGTAGTATAATTTGGACCCAAGTTATAAAATAATTACTGTAAATTACTGTAAATTACTGTACGATCAGAAGTGGTGTGTTTATTGTTCGAATGGAATATTTCTATGAGAGCGATTTCTCTGTAAACCGATAGTGGAATTAATACTATCGATGTATTGAAGATGATCCACAGTCACGATATCGATCAAATTTTTAATGACAGAACACTAATTGGAGACAAAATCGTTACAACCTTCAGCGATGGCGTGAAGCAAACAACGTAAGTTTAAAAATATTTTGTGCTACAATTATATATTTTTGTGTATATAACATTTATTCTTTAAGGTCCGAACTGCTTACGTGTTGTGGTTCAGACAAAACATTGTCAAATTCGACAACAGTAGGTGAATGGCTCACTTCATCAATTGAAACAATTAGTCAACACACCGATTCAGAATTAAATTTGGAAAGTATTTTGGCTAAAACTGATTCTGGGAAGGAAATAATCATAGAATATAAACAGAACAACACTTTAAAAATGAAGCCCACCAAACAATGCTAGTGCGAACCATTTGTGATTTTTATAATAAATCAGAAACTAGAATGGTTCCGGCAATGATGATGAAACTAGCCGAAGCAATTGTCAAGTTGTTCCCTACAGAATGTGTGGTAAGTACCAAATTATATTTATTAATGTAAGTGTAAATACACGAAACTTTTCCTTTTTTCTATTTTCCTGCATTTAATTTTAAAATCTCATCAAAGTATACTTATTATGTACCACGGAGTGGCAAGCGTAACCCAAGTGGAAAACTTTACGATCGCTATTATAACATCCGGCTTAAAAGTTAAAAAAATTCGGAAAACATCAGGCTCCATAGAAAACAACATAATATGTAATAAAGATAAAAATTATGAACATGAAAATACCAACAAATGGCTGCAAAATAATCAACCAAGTAACATCTTAGAAATCTGGAAAAATACTTCGCAGGAAAGGATGAAAGAAAAAAAATTGACTGTATCAAATGTATTAGAAAATTGGCCAAGATATAAGGATCTCAACGGATTTGAACTAGTAAGAATTTTTAATTACATCATTATAAAATATTGCTTTACATTCATTAATAATTTACAAACGTATTTGCTATTAAGACCCGATATACTTGGATTATTGATCGCAAACTATAAAACTTTATATAAGAAAAAATATTTTGAATTGATTATTTGAATAATTTTTGGCATTTAAAACTTTCTTCAGTTATTACAAAATAGTGTTAGTTATTTTTCGTCAATACAAAAGTTGTTAAATGGTTTTCTGGATGTTGTTTTTATCTGTAGGCCAGTATGTTGGTTTACCCCCAGAATGAAACTCGCAGTTTAATTCTTGTCCTGCCGCATATAGATCTTTACCCTTACGTGTTGACAGTCTCGATCCCCAGTACGTATTCTTAGCATTAAAGTCCCCTTCAATTATGAAGTTGACTCCAAGCGATTTAAATAACGCGATATAATTTTCTTTAGCCAATTGATATCGCGGTGGGCAGTATATAGATGATATGCTATACTCCTTTTCATTATTGAGTCGAATTTTAATGGTTGATACTTGCAGATTTTCCTTTTCTATTTTTACTCCTTCGTAGTGTTTGATATTTTCTTTAACGAAAATAGTTGATCCTCCTCGCTTTTCCTGATGGGTGGATAGCATGGTAGCAGTGATATCCACGAATTTTTACGTACGATACATTTGTGAAATTTGTTTCCGATATTAGACGTATGTCTATCTTATCCATGTTTAAGAAAATTTCTAGCTCCGGAATTTGTGGCAATAGGCCATTTACATTCCAGTTGGCAATTCTTAATGTTTTACTACTATTTATACTAGTAAATCATAGAAGTGAACTCATTCACTGCTTCTTGTTTATTAAGTCGCTTATGTACGGCTTCTAGGCTTCTTTTTTGTTTTGCAATTCGCATGTTCAAAGCTTCTATACTCCGTAGTATTTTTTCAAGAATTGAAGATTCTTGTTTTTCCTTAATACAAAGTGGCTCTTGTTGCTGGACTATCTGTGAGTATGTCTTTGGTCCCGCTACTGTACTAGCTTGTGGTTGAGGTTTCATTGAGTTTTTCGATGATATTCCGTTAACTGGCATCTCACGGTTTTGCTTAAACTGAAGTTTTTTATTTCTCAGTTTTAGCAGTTCTTTAGCTATCTCGCATCCTCTATAATTTGCTGGATGATCTCCTTTACAGTTTACACATTTAGGAGTAGTTGTTTTTCCTAGTAGGCAGGCTTGCGCTAGATGTTTTCCAGAACATTTTTCACATCTTGGCCCCCAATATTTCTGGGTGTGATTAAAACCTTGGCATTTTTTACATTGGGGTATTAATCAAGTGGCCTTGCGTAATGCTTCAATTCTAACTCTCATATTGAGAATAGTTCTAATGTTAAAGATGTTTTCAATTTTTTCTTTATTGTTAAATGTAAGCATGACTAATGGGAGCCCTCTCTTGTTTATTTTGACCCCTTGATCACTTTCCTTCTTTTCTTTTTTGATGATGTTTGCGGCGTCTTCTATTTTCAGCCCCTTACACTTTAAGTCGTCTAATATATCTTTTATTTTACAAGAAGGATGCAGACCTCTTGCCATCACTTTGATCGGGCGGTCATTTTTGTTTTCATAAGTGTACCATTCTTTACCTTCCTCTCTAAGCTTCGTGGCTAATGCTCTATATGTGTCAACGTCTGTTGTGTTGATTTTCCATATATTGTTATTTAGTGACACTACCCTGAATACTTTGTCAGTAATCGATTTCATAAGATCCTGAATAGCGCCATATTCAGTAATTCCCATTATATTGAATCCCTGCACCGTAGTATTTCCTTCTTCCTTATTGTCCATATTGGTTTTTTATCAGGTATCCTTCCTCCAGCATTTTAGACCTACTGCCAGGTACCAAAAACAGCCGCTTCTAACCTGGAGAACAGACGCTGACCAAGAAGCCGCCCAATGTGAGTCCGTCGCGTTTGGATTTTTTACTTCACTTAAGGTTATACTGCTGTGATTTTATTTTTATTTTTAGCAAAATGCACTCCTTGCAATAAAAACAATATAAAACACAATAACAAATTTAAATTGTGCACACGTAGATATATTGTATATAATTTCGCACATTAGTTAAATGTTTTGAGTTTTCTTATAATTAGATAAGATCATGATTCGTAAGATCTTTTGTATTTATCACTGTTTCACTCACAAGTTAACACATGTTCACAGCAATTATTACCGATTAGAATGTTTGTTCTACAATTTATTTTAATTATTTAATTCATCGCACATATTAACTAGTTCCATTCTATAACAGAGCTTGTACACCACTATGATTATAGATGACAATTATAAATGTCAAGAGCAGAAACAATTACGGTCCAAATAATCCAAATATACATTCCGTCCTTAACGACATTTTACACAAACAATAGGAGATAACAGTTTCCTTCGAATCCTGTAGGCAAATAAACTTATTTATACCAAGGTACCTCCACTTTGCGTACCTATACGTGGATATAATTTGTTAAGTTGTTCGGAAAATGTTTTTAAACGTTACATGTTCCTGCTGTTGTTTGTCAATCAAAAAGTTGACAATCTTTTGACAAGCGACTTCTTTAATCATTACATTTTTGGGTATATTTATTATTAATTTTATTTTAATGAGATTTGTTCAAACGAAAATTTGATGTTATTTGCATCACCCACAGACGACTACTATACCTACCCCCATATACTTGGATACATGATCAAAATGTCATTTCGCTGTTCCTTGTGGTATTGTTAACAGAATATAAATTAATAGAAAAAGTTATTTGTTTGTACATAAAACATAAATTTTCAGTTTACAAAGTACATAATTCATATAACATAAATTAAAAACAAAACATAAATACAAATTGGAAAAACATTAAAAAAAAATATGTTTTTTATGTACATGGTAGCGCACAGGTATGTTATAGATACATCATATACATGTTCTAGGTATTGCATCCCTTTGGGAAAAATTTATAACTTTCACAACAATATTTTTAATGAAATTTACATGTAATTGAATCACATTTGACAGTCACTGATGTATTTATATATTTTGCATAATTGAATTATTTATTCACTTCCACTAATTAAATTAGAAATTCTATATCAATGCAGAAATATTTTAATTATTTGGTTTTATCTTTTGTTAACACTTCACTGTTGTGACATGAATAGTCACGTCACAATAGTGAAGTATTAACAAAATAATCGAAAAAGATTTCGATTCAAATTCTGTAATTCGCTAGAATTGTTGCAACATAGCCTCACTGATGAATGATAGGAGTTGAACTGGTAAATAAAAATAAGGAAGATCACAAACTTCATCTCAAACAGTTGTTTGAGAGGTTAGTTGAATTGGGAATAAACATCCAAATTTCAAAGTATGAATTCGGAATATCTGCTCTAGAGTTCCTCAACCACCACATATCTGCAGATGGCATACTACCCTCGCCAAGGCGAGTTGAAGCCATAAATGAATTTCCTGCTCCAACATCAATTAAACAAATTCAGCGATTCGTCGGAATGGTCAATTATTATCATATAGATTCATTCCAAAGTTAGCCGGATTGCTGTCCCCTATTCACACACACTTGGCACATCTCAATAAGATGCCAAAGAACAACAAAATGTTCTCGTGACCTGACGACTAAAATTAATCGTTCGCCCAAATTAAAAGTGCGCTTGCTAACATAACCATGTTAGCCCATCCTCTGAGCAACACCAGATTCAGTATCTCCACAGATGCGTCAAACATTGCCGTTGGCGCAGTGTTAAAACAATTGAATAACGGATGTTGGCAACCTTTAGGATTCTTTTCCAGAAAATTATCAACAGCAGAAATGAAGTATTCAGCTTTTGACAGAGAACAACTCGCTATTTATTTAACAATAAAACATTTTCGATATTTTGTAGAAGGTAGGCAATTTACCATGTACACAGATCAAAAGCCGCTTACCACGACAATAACCTCCCTGAGTGATAAGAGTCCACGGCAGACTCGACAATTAGACTATATCGCTCAGTTTACGACGGACGTGCAACATATAGCAGGCAAGCACAAAGTGGTCGCAGACACTTTGTCACGACCGTATTAGAACGACGTTGATAGAATTGACAAAACTTCTAGGCTTGATTTTGATGATTTAGCAAAGGCTCAAGAGTCTGAAGATGAATTGAGAGAACTTCTCGGAAATTCATCGCGCCCGCGAGTTCTAAATTTAAACTGGAACTTACCATCCTATATCCGATATAAAATTATATTGCGAAACATCAAGAGGAGTTCATCCTAGTAATTTTCAGCGCACTTCATCTATCTCATCCAAGCATGCGCGCTAAACGTAAATTAATATCAAGTAGGTATTTTTGGCCGAGTATTTTTGGCAGTGTCAATCACTGACGTTACAAATTGGGTACGTGGTTGCATCGGATGCCAAACTAATAAAGTGCAAAGGCAGACCAAGACACAACCAGGGCATATACATGGATGTAGTGAGACCGCTCCCACCATCCGAAGGTTTTATATATATACTTACCATCATAGATCGATTCACTCGTTGGCCGGAGGCATATGCCATTCGAGATAGTACCGCTGCCACTATTGCTAAGACTTTTGGCGAGCTATACGTATCAAGGTTTGGAATACCTCTTGAGATTACAACTGATCAAGGCAGGCCATTTCAGTCCAAACTCTTCTCTGAACTCACGTGTTTACTAGGCGCTCACAGAATTCGTACCACTGCCTATCATCCACAGGTAAATTGTATGGTCGAACGCTTGCACAGACAACTAAAAGCATCGCTTAAAGCTCGTCGAAATGTTATCCGTTGGAGCACTGAGCTACCCAATATCTTGTTGGGAATACGAGCAGCAGTCAAAGATGAACTGAAGTGCTCCCCAGCAGAACCAGTATATGGACAAGTTCTCAAGCTTCCAGGAGAATTTTTTGTGACCAGTTCACAGGATTCAAATCCCGATCCAACAGACTTTGTTAGCAAATTTCGCGAGAACATACGCAAAGTAATTCCAGTTGACACTCGCAAGTCAACCTCCACTCCCGTGTTTGTTCCCAAAACATTAGAATGTTGCGAAAATGTTTTTGTTCGTATCGATAGAGTACGAACCGGCCTATCATCACCTTACGAAGGACCGTATAGAGTCATTCGTCGTTTCAGGAAACATTTCTTTTAAGATCAAAACGGTCGAAATGTTAATGTTTCCATTGACAGCTTAAAGCCGGCATATGGTATTATCAGTTTATCAAATAAAACTAACCAGACACTAGCGAAGAAACCAGTCCGTTTCCAACTGTAACTATCCTAAAATCCTTCAATCATCCTATATTTATTTCCTTCATAATCAGGGGGGACCTACTCCGAGTAATCCTACTCCAAGTAGTACCCCACAAACACTTAATCTTTAGTACTAAAGTCTAAAATAATTGCAAGAAAATTGCATAGTCACGAAATAAGAACAGATAACAGAAACGAGTCACGAACAACACAGGAATCGCGGGAATAAAATAATAGAATAGAATAAAATAAAATAAATAAATATAATAATAATAATTATAATAATATAATAGTGTATATAATAATATAAGCTAAAAGATTTGTTTTAACTTAACTTCGCCAGTGCTGTATAGTTAGTCTGTAGGTGCAATCCTAGTTACCAGTAGTAACGTGACTTGGTTGTATAACACATATGAATCAATCAGAGAGACCGCCCACAACTTGTTCCTCTTGATTATCGCAATTGCTAGCAAAACGATTATCATCAACGGTCTGTGAATAGACGGATGGTTAATTATAAATCCGTTTCGTTCTGTCTTTCGTTTTTTATCATTGTATAAAATGGCGGTAAATTTAATATAATAAATTTTATTATCTTTATAATTTTTATTTTTTATTTAATGGAAAATACAAAATGATGATAGTCGATCGTATATACAAAACTGAATGACAGATTAAATACAAAAATTAATGACAGATCAGATGGAAAAAATTTCCATCCGCAACCAAAATGCAAAGCGAATTGGTTTATGGCGAAATATTGTGATTCATTATAAAGTGTTTCCTGAACATACCGCCGGGGTTGACTCGGTAGAGTTAAAATTTGGAAGTAGACATAATTTTGTGATGGGTCTTTTCAGAAACCTTCCATTCGGGAGTTTTACGGTGACGACTCTGACCAGATTATCTCTTCCCGGATGCACTTCGGAGATACGTGCTAATGGCCATCTTGCTGGGGGTAATTGCTGGTCACGTAATAGGACTAGTTCGCCCGGATTTAACTGGTGATTCGGCTTGTGCCATTTATAAAATTTGTTGAGTGACGTGAGGTATTCTTGTGACCATCGTTTCCAAAATCCTTGAAGTAAAGACTCGAGCAACTGCCATTTATTTAGTCGGTTGATTTTAATTTTGGTCAGGTCTGGTTCGGGAAGCAGGGTGATTGGCTGACCAATTAAAAAATGTCCAGGAGTTAGGGGGTCGTAATCACCATCATGGAGATCCTGTAGAGGACGGGAATTTAAGAGGCCTTCGATTTGTTTGATAAGGGTTATGTACTCTTCATAGGTGAGAATGGATTCTCCAATCACACGGCGTAAGTGGAATTTAATGCCATTGTATCTTCTGGTCTGTATCTTCTGGAGGTATGAAATGCCATTGTATCTTCTGGTCCGAGCACCAATCGATTGTTTTCATTACTGTTGCTTCGTTTAGATGGGTTGAATAAAATTCTGCCAGCTCTCGTCTGGCTCCGACTAGGTTTGTGCCGTTGTCGCAATATATATCTGTCGGTACTCCACGAACTGCACAAAATCGTTTCAACGCTGCGAGGAACTTGTCAGTGCTTAAATTGGTGACCAGATCTAATGTTGTTGCCTTCGTTGCCATACATACGAATATGACTATATAGGCCTTGTAGGTCTTACTGGTTCTAGAACGATGCTCCTTCAGATCAATTGGGCCAGCCAAATCGATGCCAGTTTTTCTGGAATGCTCTAGCCGGGGGTTTTACGCGACAGGCTGGTAATTGGCTCATGAGTTGCTGTTGCACCTTTGCTCCATGTCGCTGGCAAATGATGCATCGATGGATTATTCGTCGAACAAGAGATCTGGCTCTTGGAATCAAGAATCTTTGGCTGACCACATTGGCGAGTAATTTTGGTCCACTATGTAGGTACCTTATGTGCATTTCCCGGACCATTTGTTCTACGATGGGTGAGTCGCCGGCAAAATTATGGGGTGCTTTTTCTCGTAGGATAAACCAGATTGTTCTAGCCTCCCTCCAACTCGCAGTAGCCCATGGCCGTTCAAAAATGGAAAGAAAGAAATTATATTAGACTTGCATGGTAATGGTATATGTTTTTTTAAGGATTAAATTTCGTCGGTGTATATCCTTCCTTGGATATCTCGAAAGATAACAAACTCGGCTTCGTTCAACTCATTTACCTTTAGTGCGCCTAATTTGCGCTTGGAAGTTTCGAGTTTTAAGTTTCTGGAAAATCGTAGCAATGCAATTATTCTGGTAAGCTTCCGAAACGTTATCCCGGTGTCCATTAATTCGTCAACGATTGATTCACGTATTCGTGGCGCAGCAAGGTTACAGCTGATTTCTTCATGCTCATCCGACGGTGACGAAGGTTTCATTGGTTCACCACGAGGGTTAAAATGGGAATTAAGTAGGAATTCGGGACCCTTAAACCAAACCTTTTGTTGACAGAATTCTCTAGGCGAAATGCCTCTGGTTGCGCAATCCGCGGGGTTTTCCTTTGACGATACATGGAACCATTGGTTTCGATTTGTGCAACTAAGGATTTTGGGGGTGCGATTTGCGATGTATGTTTTCCAGGAATTAGGTGGCTTAGATAACCAATCCAACGTGATAGTTGAGTCGGTGTACAAATAAATTTTGGTTTGACTTGGCAAGCATAATGATTTTTGTACCTTTTGTAAAAGACGGACTAACAAGGTAGCAGCGTTTAATTTCAACCGTGGAACCGAGACCACTTTGACTGGGGCCACTTTAGTTTTGGCTGCGATTAGGTTCGTAAACACCGTTGTACCTTCCACCACACGTGCATAAATAGAAGCTGCGTATGCCTCCTTGGACGTGTCGGAGAAGCCATATAGGATTTAGTCGCGTACAACCACCGTGGGAATCTTAAATCGGTAAGGCTATTAAGTTGATTTCGAATTAGACATCATTCTTCGGCAATCTCACCCGGAAGTTCGTTATCCCAATCAATACCCTTAGCCCAAAGCGACTGGAACAAAATTTTTAAGCGAATGGTTACTGGTGACAATAGTCCTAGTGGGTCGAATATTCGAAAAGACTCCGATAAAAATGATCTCTTTGTGTATTTCGTCGTTGTTGGCAATGTTAAGCGAAAGAAAAATTGGTCCTGGATGGGATCATACTTTATCCCGAGGACCGATATCGAATTAGAATCACTGACTAATTCCCAAGAGGACAGCTCTCGATCAACCGTTGGAATGTTATTCAATAATGTCGGATGATTAGCGGACCACTTGCGCAATTTAAATCCACCTTCTTTGAGGATACTTGAGATTTCCCTTTGGATCTGTAAAGTTTCATCTAAAGTTTCCCCCCCAGACATTAGGTCGTCCATATAAAAGTCACGTTTTAGGATCGCAGAGCCAATTGGATATTCGGCGTCAAATTTATCTGCAAGGTAATGGAGCGTCTGAGTGGCCAAGAATGGCGCTGGGCTAGTACCATAGGTGACGGTAACTAAACGGTAATGTTGAATCGCTGCAAGTGGATTTTCTCGCCAGAGGATCCTTTGGTAGTCTCGATCAGTTTGGTGGATGAGGACTTGCCTGAACATCTTTTCGATGTCAGCGGATATGGCGAATCTATGCCTGCGGAATCCGATGAGGATCTCAGTTAAATTATCTTGAATGGTTGGGCCCACTATAAGGTTATTATTCAACGATTCCCCGGATGTGGACTTGGCGGATGCATCGAACACTACTCGGACCTTGGTAGTGCTGCTAGCGGTTTTGAATACTGGATGGTGTGGGAGATAAAATACCTGATTTGGCTGTTTTATTATATCTTGGTTTGGTACCAGCTCCATATGCCCTAAGGCTCTGTATTCATTCATAAAGTTGACGTAGGCATCTCTGAGGTAATGGTCATTACTCAGTCTTTTCTCTAGTAAATGGAACCTTCGAAGTGCCTGCGTAAGGCTGTCCCCAAGGTTGGGTGGGCGATGAATAAACGGTAGTGGTATGGCTACTCGTTTATCCTTGTGTATTACATTTTCATTGAAGAAATTCACCGACTTAAATGCTTCCTCATCTAAAATTGGATTGGGGTTTATCTCCTCCGATTCCAAGAATCTTTGGAGTGACCTATCTATATCGGCCAATGCTAACGACTCATCTTTCATCTGAGCCTGCATAATTAAGGAACCATGGCTCTGCATGGTTACGTTATCTAATTTGAAGGTTCCTCCAATAATCCAACCAAATCTACTATTTCGTGCTATCAGTGTATTTCCTACATGTACCACCTTGCCATCGGTTAAGGCATGGAACAGGTGTTCGCAGCCAAGCAAGATATCTATATGGTTCGGTATATTAAATTCGGGATCTGCTAATGGTTCAAGATACTTGAAACACGATTCATCCGCTTCAACAAATTCAATTGGTGGCTTGGAGCAAATCGTCGGGAGAATGTATGCACTCGTATTAATAACATAATCATGATCGGTGCATGATCGTATTCTCAAATTGGTTACACCCTTGGATAATCCTGCATTTGTGCCGTTCAATGTGTCTATCGATACATTAGCTTTCGATCTTGGCAGTTTTAAACGTTTAATACAAGATTCGGTTACAAACGAGTGCGTTTACCCAGAATCGAGTAATGCTCGGAATTTATTCCATCTCCCGGAATTATCTTCAATCTCAATTTCGGTAGTAGGTAGGATTGATATAACACGTCGCGGTGGCTCGACATTATTTGCCAACAACGTTGTGGAATGGATGGGTTCCATCGAAATTACTGGTATCGAACAATTGGTACTGTGTCGACCGGTGGGGTCAATATCGGACGGTTGCGAAATCATACATGAGGCACCCGCGGTGTTACCTGTATTGGCTTGAGGTACGTGTTATAGTGAATTGTGTCTCTTCTGACAAATTCGGCAACCTTTAACGCCTTTACATTGGGTTACAAGGTGTTCGTCACTTAGGCAATTAAAGCAACGATTCCATCCTTTCATTAATTCTCGTCGTGCATTGACATCCTTGGCTCGGAATTTATTACAAGTGAACAGTTTATGGTATTCATTAGGACATAACGGACAACGCGGTTGTGGGTTTACATGGAATGTTTTGGGTGCATTATGCAAGAAGGGCGGATGCTTGGTTCGGGTAGCACTGAATTCCCCAATTGAATCTATCCTTCTGGAAAGAAATGTGAAGAATTCTTCAGCGGTCGGGAAATCATTATCAGAAGTCTCATATTTCCAGAGGCGCTTGGATTCTTCATCGAGTTTCTCAGTAGCCAAATAAATGAGCCATGGATCTCGTTCGGTTGCTCTCGAATCAAGCGATTTCAAACCTCGAATTGTTTCGTCTATATTGTCGAACATTTTCATCAGATGGGTCGAGGAGGGATTGGACACGATTTTACATTGTGATAAAAAGTCTCGAATATAAGTTTCCACAATTGCCCTTTTTTTATCGTATTTCTTGGTAAGCCGTTTAAGCGCTTCTACATAATTCGCGTCGTCTACTCGAAAATGACACACGGAAAGATAGGCTGGACCACGTAATTGGCCCAATAAATATTTAAATTTTTGAGCAGGCGATAGCGATGTATTTTCGTGGACGGTTGAAATAAAGATATCATGGAATGATTGCCAATGCTTATAATTACCGTCAAAGGTGAGAAGTGTTAGTCTTGTCTTGGTAACTTAAAATCGGATTTGAAATTATTATGGTTAGTCATTACAGAATGGTTCACACTATCCTCTAATTTGGTGCATGACTGCATGGTAATCGTACAGATTAACGATTGAATTTTTGCAACCACCGCAAAACACTGGTCATCAAAATCGGCCATTTCTGATTCAGCCGTGGTATCTAACTGAAAAAGGCTATCTTCGGTTGTGATGAATTGCTCGTACAATTCATGTACCTTAGTCAACCTGGGATTCAAATCATCTAAATCACACTCCGTATCCCTTGCACTAACATAATTGGATTCTCGTAAGCAGGCCCTTGATCGCCGACCTTCGCTTGACCAGTGCTCCGACACGATCTTAACCTTCATCGGGCATTATACCGGCACAATTTAATTAATTGATTCGCGAAATATACCGTAAAATGGTCGAATTCATGCACAAAAAATTGGTTGAAAGGAGGGAAAACACGGATAATTAAATAAAAAAACGGTTACCTGGAATTGGTAGGGTACTCTCTGCGTTGGGTGGTGTCCAAACTAAACCTCCACAAAACCTCAGATGGTCACGCAAAAAGCGGGTTGAAATTATATCCACGTGTCGCCGATCCGGCTCGAAGGACCAAAATATTTATGTATAAAATGGCGGTAAATTTAATATTATAAATTTTATTATCTTTATAATTTTTATTTTTTATTTAATGGAAAATACAAAATGATGATAGTCGATCGAATATACAAAATTGAATGACAGATTAAACACAAAAATTAATGACAGATCAGATGGAAAAAATTTCCATCCGCAACCAAAATGCAAAGCGAATTGGTTTATGGCGAAATAGGGTGATTCATTATAAAGTGTTTCCTGAACAATCATATTCATGATGCTCAACATATATATAGAGAATGACCGGACACAAGTGTTGGTATCACTTACGCGTGCTACAATACAAATGGAAAACGGACAACCATTCCAACGATTTAACATATTGTGTTCGCAAATCAAAAACATTTCCGCAACTATATGAAAGCTACATGGTCTAAAAATACAAATCTAACATCAAACCCTTATCGAAAAAGTTGTTGGTTTTTTGGTTCAATTTAAATTTTTCCGAAAAACAAAAAAAAATAAAAATCATTAAAATCATGACACGAATTAAGATGAATTTCTGAAAGTAACACACACAAAAACGAAAAAAGCACTTTGGCTGATTGTTAATTTTTTGAAAAGGGTAATTAGTTTTTGTTGTAACGAGAGAGCGGGTGGAAAAAAAAAAGAAAAATTAATTTTCAGTTTTCCGTTTTTATTTTATTATTGCGATTGTTGTTTTCCCTTCGCTTCTTCTGTTTGTGTTCGATAATACATATTTACCCGAAATTCTAATTAAGATTACAACAACAAATTGAAGTTATAACAAGGAAACTGCTTTTACTGTTAATTCGAGTAGTATACGTCTACGAAATGAAAAGAGCATGATGTTGATCCCGATGATGATGATGATGATGATGGGTTGTGTTTCGTATAAGAAAACGGATACCTATACCATGTTAGCACGTTGAATACACAAGAGGATTACGTTAACGGAATTTGAGTTAAGATTTATGTATTATGTATAACTTGTTGTTTCCTTATAATATATGGTTTTGGGTAATGGATTATAAACAACTAAAATTTACAGTTTTCTGTTTAGAAATAGCTTGAAGGTCAATTGTGGTGGTTGTATTACTCCTCTGACTTTTTTGAGTGATGTTTCTTCGTGCCATGTGGGGAAAACAATCATTTTTGTTGTGTACGTCTTGCATACCACTTTACCACATTCTACAACAACTACCAGTGAACTATTCATCTTAAATTCTCAATTGTACTTTGTGTCAACGACGATGTGGTGCTCGGTACGTGATAAAACATTTATCTGAACTTTACAAGTAAAACCCACACAGTTGTCTATTGAGTAACTTATAGGATTAAGTCTAAAATTTTTCACTACAATATACTCATAGCTACTTTGTATAACTGAAAGAGTATATCAGCAAACGGATAGATGGGCCACCAAAGATTGAACAACACTGAAGGTTGGTCAACTGGCAAACAAACACTCGGTGTGTATCATTTTCAAAACCGTTATTGTTAATGGGGAAATGGATATGATCAAATTATCAGTTCAGGCTCATATCGTCAGCAACATTACAAATTTGTTGCCATCGAAAGCATTCAAAGCAAAACCGGGGTTAGTCGGCCTGGAACTAGCCGATCCCAACTATTATAAACCAAATCGCATTGATGTTATGCCCTGTGAAACATGAGATCCATAGAATACCATCACAGTATCCAGAGCTTGTCGTAGGAGGCGACTAAATCTGGTTGGATCGCTGGGCTGACGACCCGCATCCGTAAAAAAGTAAAAATGTTAAAAATGTCAACAAAAATAAAAAAATCGGATACCGCCAAAACAACAAAAAAAACGAACCCCCGCTTAAGTACATGCATGCAAGAGTATCAAGGCTATACGTTGCTACACAGTGAAGATGACTGCGGAAATCTTGGGGTTGAATTTCTCATTGGGCCACAGGTAAAAAAGGCTGTGTTGGACTTTCAAGCAGTCGATAATCGAATGTGTAAGCTTCGCTTGCACATGAGCTTAGCCAACCTGTCAATTGTTTGTATACATGCGCCCACTGATGTAAGCCAATCCCATGATAAAGACTCATTTTACAATAATCTGGATAATAAGATGGGTTCTATACCGGAGCACGATGTCAAATTGGTGATTGGTGACTTTAATGCTAGAGCTGGCAGAAATCAGACCGACTTATGTAACAATATAGGTCCGTACTCCCGACACGAAACTGCGACCAAAAATGGGGAAAGAATGATGTACTTTGCGATCGCACATGATCTCCAAGTGGCAATTACATTCTTTCTCCATACAAACATCCATTTGGAAACAGGGACACATCCACGTAAAACATCCCGAAGCCTAATTGACCATGTGTTGATTTCAACAGACCGGGCTCTGGTTGTCAAAGTCGTGAGATCGTATCGGTCGTCAACCAAATCCGTAAGCAGTGACCATTTTATGGTTGCTGCAAAGCTTCGATAGAAATTTTCGTACAAGTCAGGGAGGACAGGAGAATATACAACGCGATTCTCCTGTGAAGGTCTGATAAATATAGAAACGCAACCAAAATATCAAGATCTTGTCAGCAATAGCATTATGCAATCCAATTAACAATCTGATGATGTGAACAGTGTCTGGGAACTATTGAAAACCTCGGTTGTCGATGCTGTTCAGCACACTCTCGGTATAGTGAAAACTAAGCCCAAAAATGATTGGTTTGATGAGGAGTGTCGTCTTGCTGTTGAGCAACGAAATAAAGCCTATAATGAAGCGCAGACTCGGTTTACAATCGTTGGGAAAAACAAGGCAGTTCTTGCTAGGAGGACAGCTAAACGAATTTGTAGACAGAAGAAGCGAGAATGGTGGGAGGCTAAGGTCTTAAGAGTACAACAACTCAGCAATGAGCACAATTCGCGTGGTTTCTTTAAAGGAATCACCGAATTGCACCATACCTTAAGATCTCGGTCAACTGCCATTCGGGACCAGGATGGAAACCTCTGTGTTAACGTCGATGCGGTACTCAATAGATGGCGTGAACATTTTTCTGATTTACTTAATGTTCCACATGTATCACAAGCTGTATTTGAATACCCTCAAATACAGACCGCGGAGATGTTCATTGATGATCCATCCTATGTGGAATTCACAATGGCCATGCAGAAATTAAAGAAAAATCGTTCACCAGGAGTTGATTGCATTAATTCAGAGCTCTTGATATTCGGAGGGCTAACTTTGTGGAACTGTCTTTTCGACCTTGTTCGATTGGTATGGCGAAATGAAGTTATGCCCGAAGAATGGAAAGTGACCGCGTTATCCCCAATTTTCAAGAAGGGTGATCGCTTGAAATGCGAGAATTATCGCGGTATAGCTCTCTTTTGCACAGCATATAAGTTACTGTCATACATTATCTTGGGAAGAATTACTCCTCTAGCGGAGGGAATTGTCGGTGACTACCAAGGAGGATTCCGTCCAAATCGGTCAGTCACTGAACAATTTTTTTCGCTACGGATGATTCTTTCCAAGTACTACGAAACATCTCGCGATGTACACCAGGTATTCCTAGATTTCAAGCAAGCCTATGACTCGATCAACCGAGAGAGGCTATGGTATGCGCTTGAGTATTGAGGAATACTGAAAAAATATATACATCTGTGTAAAATGACAGTAACGCAGTCACAATGCTGTGTCAAAGTTGAGAACAGGCTAAAGAGAATTTTTGCAATTACTTCTGGTGTTCGACAAGGAGATGCGCTGTCCCCGATACTTTTTAATCTCATGTTGGAATACATACTACCTTCGTAAAAGTGCAACACCTCAGGACAATATTTTATTCCGACAATCCAATCAACTTCTTGCTTATGCAGATGATATATGTGTGATTGGATTAAATGGCAACGGAGTGAAAGAGATACTTGATCCACTGGAACAGTGCTCAGCTTCCGTTGGTCTCAAAATCAACGAGTCAAAAACCAAATATCTATAATCTCTGGTTTTCGAGACCAAGACGCAATTGATTTCAATAGTGGTAACCACATGTTTGAAGGAGTGATGAGATTCAAGTATCTTGGATCTCTCATCACTCACGATAATATTGTGGGCGAGGATATCAAGGTTCGCCTTGCTGCTGGCAATCGGGCTTTGTATCCTCTACGTCCACTGCTGAAATCAAAATATCTTGCAAATACGGATAAGCTGAAACTGTACAGAGTGTTGATCAGACCCGTTGTCATGTATGGATGTGAGAGTTGCACCTTGACGGATGAGTACGAAAGATGGCTTCTAACATTCGAGAGAAGAATCAGGCGTGTGATATATGGCCCAGAACGCGACGTCGATGGCACTTACCGAGTTCTTTTCAATCACGAGATCAGGAATTTAATGCAAATTCCTGATATCGTGCATGAAATTAAAGGACAGCGAGTACGCTGGCTCAGACACGTTCTGCGTGCTGATCCGAACCGAATGATACAGCGAACCTTTAAGGGAGAACCGCCTTCCGGTTGGCGAAGAGGTCGCTGTCGGCGACGATGGCTCCACTGGGTAGAGAGCAATCTTGCATCTTCAAACTGCCTACATCGGTTTGAAGAGCTGGCTCGTGATCGAAACCGATGGAGTCAGATTGTTGACACGGTACGGGCCAATAATGGCCTGTAAAAACCGCAAAAAAAAAAATTGACGTCCTGTTGGGTGCAGATGTATTTTTTAAAATCTTGAATACGGAAAGCTGCGTGATTGAAGGGTGTCCAACACTACAGGCGTCCAAATTTGGTTGGTTAGTTGCAGGAACATGTATATACGAGTGAGGCAACATCTATTAATTTATATGCCAATATAATATATTTAGCCCAGGATGTTTAGCTTAATCGACTTTTAACGAGGTTTTGGGAAACTAAAGAAACCGGGACTCTTGTAGAACCAGCAATACCCAAAGCATGTGAGCAGTATTATAAAGACAAAACTACACGAACGTGCATACCAAGAGAAGCCATTCCAATGAGCAACAATGAGAAATACTATTTACCGCATCACGCTGCATTCAAAGCTAACAGCAGTACCACAAAAGTGAGGGTGGTTTTTGACGCCTCTTGTTAGCCAAGTACTCAAGTGTTTTGAAAAACACGCTATCGCGATTATTGCCAACTTGGACAAAATGTATCGGCATCCTTAAATGATTTGTTGACATGGTGGGACAATATAAAAAATACTATAATGTAAAAGAATTAAATTTTTGAGATCTGAAAGTCGAAGAGGGTTCAGCTTCCGGATCATTCCCAAATTGATAGTAGATAATATATCATCAAAAACTTTGGGAACTATATGGAATGCAGAAAAGGATACGTTTTCATTCAGAGTGCAGCACCGTGAGATCAATATTAAGTGGGCAAAACGCAGAATCCTCTCAACAGCGACTAACGTGTATGACCCAATCGAATGGCTTGCGCCGGTTATTATTCAGTTCAAAATGTTGTTACAACATTGTGGTTGCATACAGTTGACTAGGATTCTAACCTGCCTAACGCCATTAAAACTAAATGGCAAAGTATCTACGAATCACTTCCGAAATTAGAGAGTGTTCAAATTCCACGACGATTAACATTAATAAATAACCCGAGAAAGTTTCAGTTGCATGCCTTCGGAAGCCACTTTGAGAAGCGTGATTTATTTACTAGTGGCCGAGGGAAATGGTGACATCACTACAAGACTTGTGTGTGGGAAAAGCAAAATAGCACCACTCAAACGAGTATCTTAACCGTGTCTGGAAATATGTGGTGCCGTCTTGCTGTGCAACTGTATAAAATTTTGTATGCAGTTATTAGGGTACGATAAAATATCAGGGCTCGCTTATACCAACTGTATGATTGTTCTACGCACTGGCTTTCTGATGTTCCAAGAAGATGGAAGACTTTCATAGGTAGCCGCACCTCACTAATACTAGACACCATTCCAAGAAATACAAATGTGGTGGAAGGGTCCAAAGTGGCTGAATTAACCTGAGGAAAATTGGCCTAAGCCACCCGAAACTAGAAGCAAGCTAAATGACGCAGTGTTTGAAGAAAGGTCAAATTATATTAATGTTCTAACGGTAACCACTGATGCAGATAACATAGTTGAACATTTATTGAAGGAATATTCCTCGTGGCGGTATAGGTGCAGAGAGTAATATAGTAGACATCATGAGATTCGGGCGATCGAAACGGCGTGAAACACCAGTCATCAAAATAAAGTCAGATAATCATGGCCGAGATGAATGATGCAGAGGTGGTTATTTATAGAAACGTACAGAGAGCTGCGTTGCGTTCAATTGTTTAACGCGTTAGCGGGGAAACATGAACTTTCATCCTTGAATCCTCTCATTGATGAAATCGGGCTACGAGTAGGTGGATGTTTCAATAAATTATTTCTACCATATTCTACGAAACATCCTATCTGTCTGCCCAAAAATCACAGGGTTAATCAACTGATAATTCACGATATGCACGTCAAACACATGCATGCCGCGGCAATTCCCTCACACTCAGCATCGTTGATTGGATCATAGGCGCACGACAAACGAACAAACAATGTAGAAATGCCTGTACTGTAGTTGCGCGATGTACGCAAGGCCGACCCTTTTTAAGTGTCGTGTAGATTATGCAGGACCGTTGTACATCAAAACAAGGAAAAGACAAAATGCCCCAACAGACAAAGGGTATGTAGCAGTATTTGTATGCCTAGCTGTCAAGATCGTCCACTTAGAAGTCGTTAATGGGCCGGACACAAATTCATTTCTAGCTGCTTTGAGACGCGGCTTGATGGAGATTTATGTCGCGGCGGGGAATACCGAAAGAAATTTGGTGCAACAACCGAACAAATTTTGTTCGAAACAGTTCGAAATAGATGACATAGTTTTGATTCGAGAGGACTTTCTGTATCCTAGTGAATGGATGTTAAATGTTTGAACCATCACTTCCTGGAGATGAGAGTCCACCAAAGTCCACTGAAATGAAGCAGTTGGTGCTAACTGGGATCGCGGAGTGCTGAATGTATTGGAGAACTGCACGATGAAATATCAGGAGTTCACCTGAGGGTTAATAAACCGCTTGCTAGAGTCTGGCAAAGGTTTTATTAATGTGAGATATCGGATCGACGTTGTGATATTTGCACAGCATGTATAAGTGACCATTTACCAAAACGGGAAGAGAGATGGGGCAATACACCAAAGCAAAATATACCGACAATCAAAGAAGGTAAATAAACGAGAATCACAACCAAGTTCGGGATCGCATCAAGATTACAACGACGAAATGAAGGCGTGCTACGACAACGCGTGTGCTGTAGGGTTCTAGTAGGGTCGAAGTTACCATCAGATTGGGAAGGTCCATATACCATATCATCAAACGGATTAAGAATGCTGCACTCACTATAGAGTCTACATAACAACAACAAACGTTAAGTTGTTAGATCAAGTGCTTGAGGTTTATAGAGTTTTCAGAAGATGGCACCAATTAATGAAATATCGATACCATGGCTTGAGCTGTGTGGTATCGGACCTACCTATTGTAACATGGTAATGTTCCAGGCGGCTTGTTTAATGTCTTCAAGTGGTGAATTTTTCTTTCTGACGGTGCTCATCCATACTATACATTATTGTATTAAGTAATAAAGTACTTACCATGTAACCATGGTAATTGAAAAACAATTGGAATTCAATTTAATTGGTTTATTGGCCCAATAAAAATACTCTTACTCCATGTATTTTACTGGGCTTAATGCTGCAACAGTGATGTCCCAGATCCAGCGACTTATGTGAATCAAACAATAAACTCTATTTCCTCAACAATATATATAATTTGGTTTATTATTCGATTTAATACAAATTGGCGTTTGGTTTCGTCGATATCCAAAATTGAAGTGACCGATCTACTATATAAACTTTTTTTTATACATTGATTCAATATAAGCTTAACTTACGATTAGCTAAGTATAATAGCTATTTAAGTCTAGATGGCACGGCATTGATTTATCGTTCTCTCGATTGGCGGCAGATGGTTTTTATGTGTAGAAATATATCGATACTTCATTATCGATCATTATAATTGTCAATTCTGTATCAATAACAATAACAAACAGAATTACGTAAGTCATATTACAGTTAACTTCAATTCAAGTGACAAGTTTTACAATTTTATATTATTAATGATTAAGATAAGTGAAAATTAATTAATTTAGGCATTCAATATAAATGTTTAGTTATTTTCAGGTTCTGGACATGTTACAGCTTCCAACATTCTCCCCGACGTTGAATCTTCCGATTCAACTGGAACTTTACAGAGTGCGTGAATAGCTCGACGAAATAATCCATTTTTTGTTTTTACTACAGCTACTCTGACTAACCCGTCGCTTCCAACGCAAACTTCTATTATGCGGCCTAGTAACCATTTTGTAGGCGGTAAATTTTTATCAATAATCAAAACAATGTCGTCAACTTTAGCATTTGGTTTCGCCGATGTCCACTTTGATCGCGATTGCATTGTTGTGAGATATTCAACATGCCACCGTTGCCATATGTGTTGTTTCATTTGTTGTAACATCTCCCATCTGCTTAAGTTGGATCTTTTGTCGAGTGAAATGTTCTTTTCCGGAATTGAAACCAATGGATGTCCAATGATGAAGTGTGCTGGTGTTAAAACATCAAAATCGGAGTCTGTGGGTAACATACAAATTGGTCGTGAGTTTAATATTGCCTCAATTTCTGTCAATAGTGTTTGCAACTCTTCAACTGTCAAAATAGTATCGCCAACGACTCTTTTTAAGTGATATTTCATCGACTTCACAGCAGCCTCCCATAACCCTCCGAAATGAGGCGCATTTGGTGGGTTGAAGTGCCAACGGATGGACTCATGTGACAGCAAGTTATGAATACTTTCACAGCTTGATTTTAATAAAGAAAAAATTTCGCGCAATTGTTATCAGCACCTATGTAATTAGATCCACAATCACTAAAAACATCAGTACACAAGCCTCGTCTCGACACAAATCTTTTTAACGCCGCTAGAAATGTGTTGGTTGTCAAATCGGTAGTTACCTCAATATGAACTGCTCGAGTACTGGTGCACACAAACAAACAAATGTATGCCTTTACTGGTTTTTGGCCCCTTCCTCGTCGATGATATACTTGAAACGGCCCTGCAAAATCTGTGCCCACTTGCAGAAATGCTCTTGTATGCTGAACTCTGCATTTTGGTAAATTTCCCATCTTCTGACAATATGGGGTTGGCTTAGCTCTAAAGCAGGGAATGCATTTCCTGAAAACTTTTCGTATTTCCTGCTTTGCACGTATTATCCAAAACTTTAGTCTCAACGTGGCTAATAAGAGTTGTGCACCTGCATGATGGTATTTGTTGTGGTAGTCTTCTATCAGCAATTGAGCGAATTTAGATGGCGGTATAATTATTGGATGTCTCGTATCATATACCAGATTTGCATTTTGAATTCGCCCTCCGACTCTCACCAGGCCATCAACATCAATGAACGGATTTAATGTTTTAATAGACGTTTTCAGTGATTTGTTTTGTTTGATGGATGTGATGTCTTCCATCATGAGATTGTTTTGTACGGCCTTACAACACAGTTTGACTGCATCCTGTAACTCTTCAACTGTTAGGGGACCTTTCCGCTTTGGTACATTTTTATGCACATTGTAAATAAATCGTTGCATTAGGGCTGTTACGCGAATTAACTTTCTGAAAGAACAGAACATATTAATTAATTCAATTAAGATGTGATTTGGTTGGTTCTCTGCCAATAGAGACATGCTGAATTTTATGCATTCTTCTTGATTAGATCCATAGTTGATTCTTTGTTCAGGCCAACTGTCTGAAGTACTTCGTAACCATTTGGGAGCCTGCCACCATAACTCATGCTGTAATATTTCATCTGGCAGAATTCCACGCGACGCACAATCAGCTGGATTATCCTTTGTGGGAACATGTCGCCAACTATCTCGCTTCACCATTTCCAATATTTGAGAAGTTCTGTTGCCCACAAATGTTTGCCACCGGATAGGAACATCTGACAGCCAATCCAATACAATGGTTGAATCTGTCCAGCAAATCATATTAGATATCGATATAGTTAATGTTTCAGTGACTGATTTTGCAAGTTTTGCTAAGAGGAGAGCAGCACACAATTCGAGTCGTGCCACTGAAAGTTTCTTTACTTTAGCCACTTTAGATTTAGCTGCTATCATACAACAACTGTAACTGTTTGAGCTTGTAGGTTGTCGCAAATAAATAACCGCTGCGTACGCTCTCTCACTTGCATCGCAAAATCCGTGGATTTCGATGTGTTTACTGGGAGTACCTAGCCATCTCGGTATTCTTAGTTCTTCTAAGTGATGTAGTTGCTGTCTGATATTCGACCATTGCTCTTTTATAGCTTGCGGTAGTTCAGCATCCCAATTCATTGCTGTCAACCATAATGTCTGAAAAAGGATTTTTATCTTTATAATTACCGGAGACAGCCAACCTAATGGGTCGAAAATCTGACTGCATTCTGATAAAAGCTTTCTTTTGGTGAATATTGGATTTTCCAAGTTTACATAATACGACCACACATCTAGCTTCGGATCCCAATGCAACCCCAATACCTTCACAGTGATACCTTCCTTGGTAAACTCTTTGACACATTCAGCTCTGTCTTGTTTTGGTGTACTGCCTAAGAATTCATCCGAATTTGATATCCATTTTCGCAGACGCATGCCAGCACTACCAACCATTTCTATTAAATTATTCCGTAACAGTTCAGCCTCTTCCACTGTACTAGCTCCGGCCATTAAATCATCGACATACGTACATGTACTTAATGCATTTGCAGCTGAAGGAAACTTATCACGATGTGAAGCTGCGATTTCATTTAATACACGTGTTGCTAAATATGGAGCAGCTGCTGTTCCGTATGTTAACGTTTTCAGCTTAAAATATTTCATCGGTTGTTTCTCGTTCCACCGCCACACTATTCCTTGATGTTTAAGATGATCCTTATGCACCAAAATTTGTCGATACATCTTTTCCACATCAGCGCTAATTGCTATTTTGTGTAGACGAAACCGAAGTAGTATAGTGTAAAGCGTAGGTTGTACTTGTGGGCCGACCATCAGCAGATCGTTAAGCGAAATCCCAGTTGACGTTTTCGCAGAAGCGTTAAACACCACACGAAATTTTGACATATCCGCTTTAATAATTCCATGATGCGGCAAGTAGTTCATATTCTCCGCCTCGACACCATTTATTTCTGCCATATGATTCAGGTCTAAATATTCTTTCATGAACTGCATATACAACTTTTGAAAGTCATTATTTTTGTGGAATTTCCGCTCCATAGCTCTTTGTCGGCTTACCGCTACATTTATTGAATTTCCAAGAGTTCTATCTTTGAAGTTAAACGGCAATTTAACTATATATCTGCCATCAGGAGATCGACAGGTAGTCGTCCTAAAAATTCTTTCGCAGTTTTCTTCTTCTTCCGTTAGCTGTTTTATTTTTGGAATTTCTTCAACTTCCCAAAATTGTTTCAACATATCGTCTACTCTGGTTTGTTCCACATCACTTTGACTCATATTGCTGCTTGTTACCCCTGATACTTCAAGCTCACCTCCTAGTATCCAACCGAAAATTGTTTCCACTGCAACTACATTGCAGTGGTGTTTAATACGGCCTGGAAGTAGTACGTTGAACACATGTTGTACGCCTAAAATGATATCAACTTCCTTGGATATGTTAAATTTTGGGTCAGCTAACAATATGTTTTGATCAAGACAGTCATAATCAAAGGATTGGGATGGTAGTTTCGAACATAGTGTTGTCATAACCAAAGCTTCAACCTGGATTTGGTTTTGGTTGTTATATTGGGATTTTAACGTGACAGTGACTACGCCCTTTGTAACTTGACTCCCTGAACCACTAATCCCAGTAACAAGTGTTCGGTGTTTTCTTCTAGGTAGTTTAAGAATGTTGCAAAGTTTCTCTGAGATAAAGGTTGACATAGACCCAGAATCTATATCAATACTCTACACGTATGTTCAACGCCATAGTGATCCATGATTTTAACCAAAGCTGTTGGTAGAATACTTTGTGTTGAAACCTTTGCATGTGCTAGGGTACTGCTCTGTACTAGCTGAGATGATTTACTCTGATCTGTCGGTTGAGGTATATGAAGCAGTGTGTGATGTTTCTTGCCACAATCACCACATCTAGTCTTTGCAAGACATCTAAATACTGGATGATTTAATTTTAAGCAATTGAAACACCGATTGTTGGCTTTTATACACTGTCGACGCTCTGAAACTGAGAATTCTTTAAATTTGTGACATTCTTCTAACAAATGTGTGGCTTTGCATACTGGGCAGCTACTGTCTTCTGATGCGACGAATACCTTAGATATTCTTTGAGTTGTTAAACGTTTAGTTACCACTGGCTTTAATGACTCAAGTGCATCAGATCGGTTTAACAGGAATTTGAAAAATTCTTCTAAGTTTGGTAAATCTTCACTCAAAAAAATAATATGCTAATCCTAACAAAAAAATTAAGTAAAATTTACATAAAAACTAAGTTGGAACTCAGCCTACCTAGCTCTATGTAAATAAGATAAATTTGATAATGTAAATTTCACATATATTTTTGTAAAATACGTTTTAAAATTGCACAGAATTGTTTGTTAATTTTACACCATTTCTAAGCTAATTTTAGTTTAGGTTATGTTAATTGAACATAGTAATTTCATAAAATCCCAAAACATCATTGTCAAATCAACATAGCATCACTGTCAGTATAACACAACGGGTATACAAAACTAGAGTAGCATATTGTAATGATAACCTTGCAGTATTGTGAATTTAACTTAATGCCAAAGTAACCCAATGATATATATATATATATATATATATATATATATATATATATATATATATATATATATATATATATATATATATATATATATATATATATATATATATATATATATAATTAAAATTAGAATAAAGGAACAAATGAAATTTTTTTAACAAGTTTTATTTAAATATATATCTAATCTAATAATATACATAATTAAAATATAATAATATAATTAAAATAATCAATTTAATACATAGAAATCTAAGTGACTGTTTATAAATTTTGATAATGTTTGTAATGTTTTCTGGCATTTTTCAAAACTAACTCGCGTGGGCTCTTCATATTTTTTAGTTCAATTATGAAAGATTTTTAATTTTTCGTGGGTGACATCTAATAAGAATGGAGAGCTTCGATTAGTTTTTTATTTCACAATTTCATATTTAATACTCACCTGTTGAACAACCTTATACTCTGATAAGTTGATTTGTTTATTGAAGACTGATGTACTTCTAATAACAATAAACTAGGTTATAAAATGTAATTAAATATACAATAAATTAATTTTTCACATATATATTTCACACTCGTGTCGCCATTATTGTCATAATTGTTTTGAATAATAGTTGGCTTGGAACTGGATTCAATCATGCTTTTACAATTTTGATATGTAAACTTGAATATATCCGTTTACTTTTTGCCAACTTCTGCAAAATAAAGTTTAAATAATTATATTATAAATACTTATAATCTGAAATATTTACATACATACTTTCAACTTTTTGATGCTGGAATTTTTGATGCCCAACTTACAGCTCCAATAAATTTTTAAATCGGACTGAGGTTCCTCAGGTGTTATTTTTTCTTCTTATGAGTTATTCAAACGACCATGATTCTTTGAGCACTCATTTTAAAAATGAATTTGCTACTAACATGTCGGCCGCTAGTCAAAAAATAGCCTGATTGCTAATCGCTATTATGAAAATTATTATTACTGAATAAAAATATATATTCACTTTATAAACCAATTATAAAATTTCTTATATACCTTTTATCGAATAGAAGACTTCTGGATTTATTAAAATTGTTTTATTCAATTTCCAATACTCTCTATAAATTACTTTTATGACCACTAATTTTTACGAACAAACTTTATATGTCGTGTTTGGATAGAATTTCGTTTGACATTAAATGTATATTATTTTTTATTTTAATAATATTATGTAAAAATTGCTTAATGCAAGTTAATTTATCATTAAAATAATGAAAGTTTGACAAAGTTGCTATGTAAAATTATAGCAGAACTATAGTTGATATTTTTTATTAGGAAAAATCTTACTTTGCATATGAAAATTTTACAATGCAGTTAAGTCAATTTTACAAAATATTTTTAGTAATTTTCAACATGTCACATTTTGACACATTAGCATAGCATAGATTAATTTAGCATAGTAAATGTACGCATTGCATATGCTTTAATAATAAAAATATAAGTCAAATTTACATTTTTCACTTAACATAACACTATTTGTAAATAAAACATAGCACTTTTTTTTGAGTGTTCGTGGCACGCAGTTTGGGCCCATAATGCTCGAGTTTCTACATCTAGCTTTTCCTCTAAAATGTACAAAAGCCATACATCTCTGGATTCCGCGTCTTTACCTAATGCCTTTAAACCTCTTATAACTTCATCTGAACTATCCAAAAGTTTTCTGATGTTGGTAGCGTTCGCCTGATGAATAGTTGGTTGATCCATGAAACTCCTAATGAACGCCTTTATCGTGTGTTTCTTCCGATCATATCGAGCACATAACTTTCTAAATGCTTCGAAATAATTGCTTTCAGTGATTGGCATATGCTTCAGCAAATTGTAAGCATCACCCTTTAAGAATCCTTTTAGGTATTGAAACTTGTGAGCAGCAGATAAATTTGTATTTTCATGTATTGTTTTAACATACAAATCATAAAAAGACTGCCATTCCGTGTAGTTCCCAGCAAAAGGTTCGATAGTAATCTTGGGAAGTCTGACATCAACCGGTTGTACCATTGATACATTCATGCTATTATTTATCGGAATATGTGATTCATCTGGATTTTGAACATTATATTGGCGTATGTACCGATTGAGCTTTGATTCCACGACATAAAATTGCTCAGTAAAATCGATCATACCACTGTCTTGTTCTGAATCTATCTCAAAAATCGCATTTTCTATGTCCTCAAATTGTTTCACTAGTATTCGTGCTCGTACAAGCTTAGATTGAAAGCTATCGATATCCTCTTTGTCTACAGGAACGTAATTATGCAATTTCTTCATTTGACCCTTGATGGAAGCACGTGTACTCTTGTAACCCTTTAATTTTGCATCGACATCCATATTGTCTAAATTATTTCACCACTCAATAAATTCACAAACACTTTCACTTTTTTCAATAGCCACTATTAAGTCAATTATCACCATTAACTAGAAGCTGTTCGTTACTTCAATGTTAAACCTTGCTTGTATCATGCGTGTAATCTTAATAGTAAAAACACCGGATGAACATTGGTTACTCAGAGAAATGATCAATTTAATTGTTTATAATTTTAAATAGTCTTTGTACACAAAATAATTTTATTTTACGATTTTCGAATTAGCTTAAATAGTTTCTACTTATCTTTGAACTTTGAAAACATGCGGTGCGTACTCGCAACCCAATGCCCGCTCCAAATAAGACTTGTATAGTTGAAACTTTGGAATAGGCAACTTGAACTCGATATTAAATTCCAAATCCGGCTCGAAGGACCATGTATTTTACTGGGCTTAATGCTGCAACAGTGATGTCCCAGATCCAGCGACTTATGTGAATCAAACAATAAACTCTATTTCCTCAACAATATATATAATTTGGTTTATTATTCGATTTAATACAAATTGGCGTTTGGTTTCGTCGATATCCAAAATTGAAGTGACCGATCTACTATATAAACTTTTTTTTATACATTGATTCAATATAAGCTTAACTTACGATTAGCTAAGTATAATAGCTATTTAAGTCTAGATGGCACGGCATTGATTTATCGTTCTCTCGATTGGCGGCAGATGGTTTTTATGTGTAGAAATATATCGATACTTCATTATCGATCATTATAATTGTCAATTCTGTATCAATAACAATAACAAACAGAATTACGTAAGTCATATTACAGTTAACTTCAATTCAAGTGACAAGTTTTACAATTTTATATTATTAATGATTAAGATAAGTGAAAATTAATTAATTTAGGAATTCAATATAAATGTTTAGTTATTTTCAGGTTCTGGACATGTTACAGCTTCCAACACTCCATGTTGATAGATGATGGTTTTTTGGTCAAGCACACATACAATCGTCGATGCATTTATAACTCAATGTTGTATATTCAGTCGGTGATGAAATTTCAACATAAAATAATAGATCTAAATATATACGGTACCTTGACGTGGGTGCCAGTGATAAGTCTATCAGCTATCCATATAAATTCGTGCATAGTGGAAAAATAAAATATTTTTCTTATCGTCGCGAAAGTGCTCCAAGTAGTAAACCGACTACGACACACAAATTTCTATTGTGGTGGGCACTCCGCGACCTTTCTGAACGTGGGGGCATGCAAATATTGTCGACAAAACGTGTTAAGCTCATTAAATTGGAAGGAATTACTAGAAAATACAAATGGATGGTCAGCGTCCGATTGTTATGTATACGGCCATTTTATTGACTCACCATCATCATCATTAACCAAAGCGATAAGTTCCTCCATTTATAATTTATGATTATTTATATATATTTTTTTTGCATGATAGAATAAGTTTAACTAAATTTATATTTACAATTATTTATTTATACACATATATTTACTATATTTATTAGATATTTATACACTATTTATTTATTATTATTATTATATTTACATTTATTTATTGTTACTTTTATATACAAATTATCTATATAAATATTATTATTGTGAATTTGGTACAAGGGGACCGCGGATCCACCAAGCTTATTAAAGCAATATTAATTTGTGCATAGTTATGTGTAGTTTGATATCCATAGTGTTAAGATAAAAATTAATTTATATCCAAAAATGTATATAGTAATTGTGGCCAATAATTAATTAATGCAATTCCATTTTCACTTCTAAATTGTCATACTTTTCTTTTTATAATGTACCTCGTTGTGTTTTTGATCGATTTTCTTTTAACGCCTAGTTAAGCTTCAACGCCAATGGATACCACCATGCGTTATTAAGAGCGTGAATAGCAGGGGTTAACACATTTCCAGGGGCATACCCAAGCAACGGGAAGTTTACGTGCACCGATATGCCAATGGAGAGGGAGGGGCACCTGTGGTCGAAACACCTACACCACACAAAAAAAAGGCTGTGCTTCTATTTTTCTTGTTTTACCAATTTTATATTTGTTCGGAATTTTTCTTAATTATTAAGTACTGTGATTAAACTGTTCAGTGGTATTATTATTTATTGGTGATAGTATATTGCATCGCTTATTTCAAGATCGCTCCATGTTTTGTTCCGTGACTTTTAACTACGAATCGTCAGTATGAGGTTATTGAAGCAGCACTTCTAGATCTCTGTGGCAAGTGACAAGAACCCCATCCAGCCGACTCAACCTAGCTAAATGTGCTGCGGTCACTAATATGAGGGCTACAGAGATATTCTGTTCACGGAAGAAAAATTCACAGATGAGACGAACCGTGACACTATATCGCCTTTTAAATCCGATCGAACTTTTTTGCCGGCAATCGAACGGTTTACATTTTTTGGAACATATGTCTAGATGGAAGTACATACTAGAGATCTATAGATAATATCAAGCTGTTTCACTAATGATAAATTAGAATCTGCCACCCACAGTTGACAAATTTATATTAGCACAGTCGCATCAAATGAACTGTGCAAGATTCTTTTTAATAAGAATATTGCCATCACTAAATCCAAGCTGGCAATATTCATTCAAGGCCAAAACTTTTAACGATCATCAAAAGAAAGTGCTTTGTACCAACGGCATATGGTTGATATACCGAGATGCTGGCTTTCAAACCCAACCAAGGTTAGAACTTAGATTACAAGAAATATATAAGTGCAAGGTTAGTTTGTAAGAACTATATGGCTTATTCTTTCCGTATACGTCTGTATTCCTCTAACTTAATGGTTTAGGAAGGAAATGACAGATGAAAAGCATCGTATACTTTAGGCAAGATACATATAAACCGCCAGTTTTACCATCCCACAAACTGGAATTACATAAGTGGATTTCGAATCGTAATTCATTTATCTCTCAACCTTTAAATGAGAGTGCTTAAAATGAAGCTTATATATATATATCGATACTATAGAAGAAGAGTCTCATTCTCCGTCTAGACTGACTTGTTTGCAACATTATATAAACGTAAATTGTTTGTTCAGTCAACGTTAGTCTCGGGACTCTCCCCAAATTTCTACTAAGTGGATTTGAGGTACAGTGGGTAAAGCTGTTGGCAATTGGAGCATTTGGGGGGTACCGGGTTCGAATCCCGAATTATCACCATCTGATCACCTTTGGTGGTGTGAATGAACAGAACTTTGACTTCCTGTTGGAGTGAGGATTCATGGGCCAACCCAACAGGGGTCATCTTCCATGGTTCTACGTTAAATAGGTTCAAAGGTGAGCCTTGAACCACAAAAGCAGATTTCAAAGATAGAAGTGCATTTTACCTATAAAGTGGATTGTGCTCAGAATATGGCGTTCTGAGCAGTGAGGGTGGTTCAACAGAGTATACAGAAATACTAAAGGCATTGACTAAGAACGTCGAGCATGAGTGTTTCCATATATAATCACAAAGTTTCCAAAAGCACGATTAAATCTAATTTTTAAAACTCAATTAAACTTCGAAAGAGTACTTCCCACCACTCATCGTACCGAAGAACACAACAAACCGCTAAAAGTTATTCATGGTCGGTACTTTTATATATTTTTACTAAAAAACGAAAACCACTTTGCTTCAGGCTTGGTAATGTTTAAATTATGATTTACGTTTTCTTCGGTACACATAATACAAAACAACTCAACAAAATGAAAAAATAACAAGTTGAAATGTATAACTTGTAAATTGTGATTATGTTCTGCTACTCGTAAGATGTTATGTATACGTAGATATCGTATATGGCATTTCAAATTTGCGCATCACATATACATAATTGCCAAAAATACTGTTGGGTTTTCCGCGAAATCGTATCGGTAATGAAAAAGTTATAGAAAAATCCAGGAAGTTGAAATTGGGACGTAATGATGCTGCTACCTACTCCACCGTAAATATGTACACATCTTAAAACTCCCGTAAAGTACTAACGTTTAAATATGTACCGGAAATTAGAAATGAGGCGGGTAATTATATTTTTGGTTTTCCATTCAAATATTCGTTTGGGAATGGTTTTGTATTGACAATATTTTATCATCGTTATCAGCACTACACCAGCGTCTACGTACCAAATTTCACTCGACATCTCTACAATCACATCTAATCGCAATTTATTTCTATAAATTATTTAAATTGCTATCGAATCGATGCCAACCTGAATAATGTTCAATCAACAAAATTTACTAATCTGTTCAACTTTTGTTGTTTTTTATAATCATTCCCGACCCATTCCGTTCCGCTTCTGTTCAAAGTATTTAAAATCAATTAAAAATGTATAAAGTCAAAAAAAATCTTAAGAATCGACCACTCTTATTTGAATAACACGAAGATTTCAAAACAGGTATAAACGCTGTACGGACGAAATTACATTAAACGGAGGTGTCCATTTTAAATTGGGAGGGGGAGGCGGAGAGAAAATTAAATAAGTATTTGAAATTATTGTAAAAACCGATTTTAAAGTTCATTTCACTTTGAATACTCGTTAAACAAGAAATAAAAGCTCATGAAAAGCGAACCAATGTTTTTTTGGGGAGGAAAAAACGAATTAAAAGAGGAAAATGGGAAAATTATAAATGTATATTTATGATTTGATCTTTTATTTTCCCATTCAAATCATCCAGTCTGATTGATTTATTGATTTGAATTAAATTTGTTTTGATTTAATTTATTCATACTTTAAGCGTTGTTGAAGAGTCACCAACCCGTTTCTATATAATACAAATTTTCTGAAAATACTCAAGAGAGTCGGTATTACTTTACGGGCCACAAACCAACAATATTCTTAGGTTTCTTGGGTCTTCCGAAGCTAATGTTGTTTCCACCGTTCCACATAACCTTATACGACAAGACCGAAAATCATGTCTTTTTCCTGGTGGACACTTCCTGGTGGACATTTCCACCTTTCCGCTCTTAAAACAACTTGGCCTCTTTATCTGTGACAGACACACTTGGTCGTGGTTTACTCGGGACTTCTATTGGCCGGTTGCTGATTGGATTGATTTATTTGTTTGCAAGCTACTTTTTCTTCTATACTTCAGACTCCACAGAACTATCAGTAACTTATTTACCTACGAGAGTTTCCCTGGTTTTTTGACTGCTTCCAGTTTTTTTACTCGATCCAGACGCTTTCTTCCCAGCCTTCATCTGTTAAACTAACGCAAACACTATGGCGAGTTGCCTCTTTCTACACAGGTATTGTTGGCTACTAGTTCGAGTATGCTATACGTTTACCAGTCGGACGATGCGAGTTCAAACTCTTAAAATTAATTCATTACATCTTAAGCTGTATGCGATGAAGAGCTTATAATTGTCATCGATTTTGCAAATTCCCGTTGTTCTATGAATTTTCTCATCATTTCCTCTTCTCTCCAGTCCTTCAATGTTTTACTGTTGAAGCAATCGCTCCTCTTTTTTGCTGTTTTTTGACCAACTTTTACTGCTCCTTTGGGGTATATAACACCATTTCATGTTGTTCTCGCCGATGTTGCTGCCTAGCAAGGATGAATATATATATTTTGATCATTCAGAGCTGCTTAAACCATCAAAAAGATTTACTAATGATCACGAGCTTCTGTTTTTTGTTTAATTCTTTTATACATCGGATCAGGTGAGGTTTTACCCACAGCTACTGAATCAGATCATTTCCTATAACCTCCCAAAGTAGGGACTTCTTGGAAGGATAAAAGTCTATTTTGTAACGTTTTCGCCAAGTTGGCTGCAACAGTCGTGAAGGATATGTTATCACAACGTTGATCAAATCGATCTAATTAAGATAATTTGGTGTCACTTCAAATAAAGACATGCATGGTCTAAGTGCATTTGAAATAACTTCTGAAAAACTTTAAAAACAATATTTGGAAAATAATTAACGAAAATGAGGGTTATAAGAAGTATTCTCAACGCTCAGTCATGGTTTACCTGATTCAAAATGTAGAATGTGCTCAAAGATGCATAAACTTAAGTTTGTTTTGCGCTATAGTGTATTGTCAATATATCAATTCGTAAACACTATCATTTCTCTACCAGAGGGGTGACTCTTGGATCTAGGCCAAGTGCGCTTCTCATGTAACGCATCCAACTCCATCGAAAACTCCAGCAGCTGTACATGTCGAATTAGGATTAACTCGGCGATTTCAATTTCTTTTCTTGCTGACATCATTGCCATCTGTCCTGGTACAATTGTTTTGCCCTTGATGGTTTTGACAAATCCTATCACTAGCGCTAATTTTTTGACATCTTGTGAAATTCAGAATATCTGTCAATATATGATGATTTATTTGTCAATTCATATATTGGATACTAATCCATCATCTTTGTTGGCTTCGGCATATATTACAGCTGCAAATGAAAGCTCACTAGCATCCCAATCAACTGATTTCGTCATTCGAAATTAACCATCTGGGTAATGAAATGCTGAACGTCTTATGCAGGTCTTCTCGAATCTTAGGTGTTGCATCCATAGATCTTGAAATATAATTTTTACCCTAATTATTACCAGCCCAGTGAGATGTTCGTTCTGACAGTTGCACGCTGAAATTAAAGCTATACCCATTCGGGTCCCAGTGTAGACCTTGTATTTTTGGAGTGTCTGGTTGTTTTAATCGTTTTCTTCGTTGTAGATTTAATAAATGATCTCAGCTCATCGTTATACTTGTAAGTAATTTGAAAAAAGCCACAACTCTGTAATGCCCTCATTATTGGCTCTGCTATAGTTTTAATCCGCGGTAATGTATTCGCCTCGGTCATCATGTCGTCAACGTACATATCCTGCATAAAAAACCTTCAAGTCTTTGGTTATGGCTTGGGCATAATCGTGTTCCAATCTCTTTCAAGCAGTGTATTGCTAAGAATGACGCAGGTGCCGTCCCATATGTAAGCGTTTTTAATTGAAATTGCGCCGGTTGCTGAGTGGGATTATCTCGCAACGAAATGTTTTGAAACTCTCAGTCTTCTTTTGTTATCCATACTTGCTTGTACATTTTCTCGATTGGGACGTCGTCTCAACCATAAGGACGTCGTTGAGTGAGAGTCTTTATTTCCGCACCGCATGTTGCGGAAGATAGCATTTAGTACAGTTATTGCCTCTTGGGTTAACCCTTTTCATATGCCCGAGTGGTTCATATTCTGTCATGAAGTTTTTATAAAGCTGACCAAATTTCTGTTTCTTTCAAACTTCTTCTCCATTGCCTTAAGTCGATTTAAGACTGCATTATACGAAGCTCCGACCATTTGTTCAGGTTGTCTAAATGGCAGTTTGACCACGAAAATGTTGTCTTCTTTTTGTTTAGTGGTAGCGTTGAACAACTCTACACACTCTCGCTCTTCCGGACTTTGTTGCATACTTTTTGGTATATGTTTTCGATTTCCCAGGATCGGCACAGTGATTTGTCTATGTCATAGTAGGATGTTATAGTTATCAGTTGCGACTAGCCTTGTATCTGCACTTTTACCCGCTACTATCCTGCCAAAGGCAGTTTTGAATGCTATCTTGGCATTTGATAATTTCACCTTTTCTGATAGAAGGGTTTTGAAGAATATATCCACTTCTAATAGAAGGTCGATATGACCACGTTTATTATAGCTTGGATCTGCAAATTCAATTTATTTAATTGCAGGAAATCCTTTTTCGGCAGATCGTAACCGCGTACAGACTAATGGACACGTTTGGGGTAATAAATGCCTCTGTTTTCAGCATAGTTTCGTTGTTTAAGGGTGATATTGTTAGCTCAGTGGTGCCCTTGGTTGCCTCAATTCCTATTTCACCTAGTCCCTTCGCCAGTACTCTTGCATTACGACGATCGAGGTTGAAATGCTGCATACATGTTTCAGAAATAAATGTTGCTTGTGATGCGGCCCTTACTATCCCTTATCTTTACCAATGGTAATATAGTATAAGACGCGTTTGCATACCGAGTCGTTAGTGTTTGAGTCTCTGCGCATTCTTTAAGTATTCTTGTTTTTAGTGTTCTTTACAGTCGCCAAAGTACTTTCGTACGAGAATTGTGAAGACTTGAGTGACTTAAGGTAGTATTGACATCTAGCTCAAGATGGCAGTCATGCACTCGATAGCTTCCGTTTAGACAATTAAAACATTTGTTATATCTTGAATATAGCTTTAGACTTCTGTCCCGATGACATACGATTATATATAAAGTGGCGCACACATTGATTCGATGATCCTTTTCTTTACAGATTGGACAGAGAAACCTGAAAAAAGGTGTGGTTTCCGCATATGCTCTAGCTGTTGTGAGTCGGGTTGAATTTACTTTCCTTGAGCGGTCAATGATTCTATCATATCAATGCGTTTTCCGAGAAATTCAGGAATTAAGCCCTCTAACAGATTACAGATTCATCAAAATAATCTGCCAATTTCCGGATTTTGGTATAGCATCTGGTTGTATTATGATTATTTGGTCCATATAGTTTTTAATAAATGCATTGACTGTATGCTTCTTTCTATCGTAGCGTTGCACCAACTTCTGAAACGCCTCATTGTAATTCGAATCCATTACAGCTAAATGGCAAACTAGCAATGCTACTTCTCTATGTAGAAGCCCCTTCAGATACTGAAACTTTTGTGATGGAGTTAGTTTGTCTCATTCATGTTTATTGTCGATGTACATATATCAAAAAACGACTGCCACTCCATGTAATCTCCGTCGAATGTTAGAATACTGATATTGGGCAACAGCACCTCAATAGCCGGCTTCATCCAAACGTTCATCGTGGCGTCCATTGATGGTGTTCTAGGTGAAGTAGTTGTGAAGGTGTTCTAGTTGTAGTGTTATCTGTCCTCAGGCTATATTGGCCCATTGTGACCTCTCAATACTACTTTACGTTCCGGCTATAGGTTCGATTTACGTAGAAACCATCTGCACATTGCATAGCTCCATGCCAGCCTTTAGTATTGACATGGAAGATGGGACGGCACACGGATTAAAACCTCAACTGCGTCTCAGATAAGTTCATTCTTACATCCAATCGTACCGCCTAGACGATCAATGGTGAATATTTCTTTTCGCATCCTTCCCCTATCGGGATTCAAACTCGGTACCTCCCACTCCACGCCACAGTGTTGTAACCACTGCGCAACCTGAGCGATTGAATAAAGGTCACTATAAAGTCCTCTGTCTAATGAAAAGAAGTTCTGTGTCTAACGTTTACCAATCGATCAAAATCAGTTAGTTGACTACAAGACAGAAAGCGGAAAAAAACATCAAATTGCCAACAGCCATGGTAGTAGTATCACCGACTAAGTTGGCAGTAACTCTGCTTGGTTTCACCATAATACCAAACAACTTTATAAATGTGGTTTCCAAGTCATTATTTCTTCTAACTCTTTCCTCGGTTCGTGATATTTTAATCCATCTTTTGTCCTGGAATGCTGTTTCAACAAATTTACCTTTTCTGTATAAAGTTGTTGGGAGTGAATCGAATTTCGTTTGAGTAAACTATTGCTGAAATATCTACCTATCAATTGCTCCATTTTGGTGCCCATTTTGGATTTTCATATTTCCACCTATTTTTCTCTTAAGTCTGGCGGTTTGTCTGTTTCCTCAATCAGCTCAGCCCCTTAGCTCACCATAAAAATAATTACATACTAAGACTGTTTGGTATAGTTAGCTTACATCAGGCGTCTTATCTGCATCTGCTTCTGTCATTCCATAATTTTAAAATTATTTGACTTATTGATGGATAATACCGGCCAAATGTTCACGACGCCTTCGATGGCACATATCAATTCATGTATCCTAATTTAAGATTACTGCTTTTGGTAATTCCTCCTCTATTCCATCAATATGACATACCTCGCTGCTGGTATATCGGTTTATCAACAATCTCTTGTGGTTTTTGTTGGTCCAACTGCGATAGCTTTGTTTTGATTTTGTGGTTGCCCAGTGGCAGTATGTACGTAATAATAGCTTCTTTGGCTGCATTTGGCTTCAGAAGACGAGTTAAAATTTTAACCTTGAGTTCAGAAGGTTTCGATGGCACACAATTTCTCTCGATTCTTATTCTTCACTTGAAAGCAACTACAAAATCAACTGGCTACATTTTCATATAATTTTCATATTTTCAGCCCAACGTAATAACCCGGTATACTCTACTTACCTATACGAAAAATTTTCTTTTCACGAATCATGGGCACAGAACCACTGGTTCGTATATTTATAGTTTTACATCTACAAAAAGGTAATTTTGATGACTTCAAATTGTTTGAACCACCCAGCTCCTTGGACCATTCGATTAAACATCAAACTAACGAATAGTACTAGCACTTGAATATGGGTCGACCGAGAGTTGTAAAACTCAAATTATCAAATTTCTTAAATTTATAAATATTTTATGAGTTTGTAGATATATCTCACACATGTCTTAAGTACTAGTTCTCAAAATAAAATAACGCCAACAATAAATATTTATACAAATTTTCTTCAGAACCATAAAAAACTATAACAATAGCAAAATTAATAATAAACTTATTCGAGCACACCACACGTCGTAGACATCAGTACTGTACAACCTTTTGTAATTTGCGGTCCATTTTCCGTTAACAAATATTTTTCAGATGTAAAATTTTCCGATCACTCTCCATGGTTAATAATACCTAAGAAATAGGTTTTGAAACTAATGAGTCATATTCTAAGGTTGCCAGAATGGTAATAGCGTCCAAAAATTTCGATGAGCTAACCTGAAGCAAGACCTCTAATAAATGGTGGAACAACGTATGCCAAAAAATGGATGATTAGTAAGTAACTAATTTCTCAAAGACAGTGCTCGATACCAAGCTATTGTCACGAATCACAGATGTCACCTGTGATAATTAAAAAGAAAATTATAACAGTAGGGATTACCCTGTAACCAAATGTTTACATAAACGAACAAAGTAAAAAGAAATAATGAAATAGGCGGAGCGAACCAAATACGACGCAACGAAATTTCGAGAAGTGTAGAGAAGCAAAATAATGGAATGTTCTACAAGCCTTTGCGTCGTATAAATACGTGTAGACATTTGAGTTACAAAACAGTTCAATTTTGAATTTCGAAGTGATAATATCGGGAAGTGAAAATAATAGTGAAAGTAAAGTGTTAAAATAATAGTAGTGATAATTATTGTGTGAAATAATAGTTAAAATAAATATTTGTGAATTATTTGTGTTATTTTGGTGGAAAATAAATTTAATTGAAATTTAATCTTTGCGAGTTTAATATTCACAATCCAGTGATCGAACCGAATAAATTATTAGAATAACCACTCGGCGAAATCGTAACACTATCTTTAGTTTTAAATAGGATTGTTAGGAGCTACGCAGGTAACCTTATGTTTCCAGGAATACTCGAAGGGATCAAAATTTTAAAACCAAAAAGAAGATGTTCATAGAGCGTCTCGTTCAAAGGCGAATTGAATTGTAGAGATATTGGGTAACGGCCTCGAGAGAAGACTCATTCAGAATCTCCTTCTGAAGTTTACGAAAGTAAGATGTGTGGAGCTTCCAGAAAAAGTTATAAAAGTCTTTATAAATTACTCTGGAGAAAGTACTGAGACCGGAGGGTAAACCGTTGAAACCTAAATCCATGACGGCCTTTACAAAAGCGGCTCTTTTACTTTCAGTTGACGTGACACAGACACTTTGCATAAGCCAGACAACATGTATAGGAAATTTCGACCATTGAAAAGGGCACGACTGAGTACTGCCCGGGCGAATGAATTGCCCTGTGTGTTTGGCTTGTATGTAGACAGGATTTTGGGAAGTGTTAACATATAAACCAGCTTCACGGTAAGGCAGCGTTCTTAGCCATATGTTTCCAGTCATTGTTTGGACTGTACTCTTATATTAGTGAGCATTAACTGATTTCTTTGTTCAGACTTCATCTGAAGAGATTAAGTTGCTGTCGTTTTAGAGATTTCAGTATTAAGATGAAAGTACAAGATAACGTTAGTCTTTGCTTACTTCTTGGAGGACCAATAAAAGAGCTTAGAATCTACTGCAAGAGAAAATGAATCATCAACAAATTCTCATCTCGAAGCCTGGGGAATCGGTGAGTATCCATTAGACTTCCCTGTCTGATGAAGTTCATATTTTTTTGATGCATAGGACAATAAATATAGCTTTCAGAAATCAGAGCTTTGATTAACGGACTGGAGCCTACATAAGGTGTTTCTTTTCAATCAGCTGAATAATAATGTCCAATCTATGAGAACAGCTGCATTTCTCAGGAGAATACGAAGAAAAATTTTTCAATAGGGCCAAATACACCGAGTAGTGGAGAGAATATAAGGGAGTTCTCATAGAAACCGGAATGTTCACGTGGTCTAAGTAGACCAGAGTTAAGAGAAGCAGTTAAGAGACAACCTTTCGAGCACTAAGACCTATTAAGTTTTACCACCGTAACCAGAACTTGTTATAGGAGGCGACTAAATCTGGCTGGATCGCTGGGATGACTAAGGTTCTTAGAGTACAAGTCAGAACTAAGTGCAATTCTCCTGAGTTTTTTAATGGAACTACTGGATTTCATAAAACCTTGACCAACTGCCATTTGGGACTGTCATTTTCTAATCTACTTATTACTCCAGTATTTTAATACCCTCAAATACAAACCAAAGCAATGTTTATTGAGGATCTATTCTATAAATATGGAGTCGATTGCATTGATTCTTGGTATTCGGAGAGATCCCCATCTTCAACAGCGATTATCTCTTAAAATTCGAGAGTTATCACAATACAACTTGCCTTTTCACTAGCATACCCGTTACTGCTTTACATTATCTTGAGAAGAATTAGTCCTCTGGCGGGGGAAGTTATCGATGGGGATTCCGTCCAAATCAGTCAGTCACTGATCAAGTCTTTTCACTACGGATAATTCTCGTTTATGGAGCATTAGGTGATGTACACCGCAGGTATTCTATGACAGGATGCTTTTCAACTCAACGAAATGCAATGTTCCCGATACTTTTTAATTTCATGTTGGAATAAATCCTTAGTAAAAGTATAAACCCTCAGGTCTCAGGACAACATCTAAATCCAAAAATAGTATTGGAGTAGATATCAAGGTCCGCCTTGCCACCGGCAATCAAGGATTGCATTCTCTTCTTAAATCAAACCATCTTGCAAATGCGGATCAGTTGTAATTGTACACAGTATTGATTAGACCCGTTGTCATGTATGTGTGTGAGGGTAGAATCTTGAAGGATTATAATCAGACGTGGCATTCAAATCAAGGGACAGGGAGTATACGCTGACTCGATCTTCTGCATGTGGATCCGGCACTACAGGTACTGAGATTTGAAAAAATAGGATACTGCTGTCCACGACGATGGCTCCATAGCGTTAAAATCTGACATCTTCTGACTATATATCATAGGATAAAAAGCTGGTTTATATCGGTAAAAAACGATAAAAAAATTCTCTTTAAATAATGGGGTCTATCGTCCAACATGTCCTCGTTTGAGTGGTTGAGCTTGCAGAAACAACCAACCGGCTTGTCACAGACGTCCCCAGATATTTTTCAGAAATCTCATTTTTTGAGATTTGAGTCCGCATACCAACAGTTAGCAAGCGCTGGAATCCATATTTCGAATTCCATCCATTCCAATCTTTTGTATACGAGTACGCTCATTCACAAGACGAGAACGCCAAAGAAACATAATAAAAATAAATTTTTATTTAAGATTTAACAAACGAAATAATTTTAACAGTTGCTCATTACTTTTGATAAAAAGTTTGCTTTTTGTTGCTCGACTGTGTTTTGCTTGCAATAAATTTCCTAGAATTTTCCATACACATTCGGATAAAGTTTTTTTTTAGTGCTTTGTTAATTCATAAAACTCTTATTCTATGCATCTTCATGTTAAATTTCTTATGTATGTATATATCTTTCTTTTTTGGGTTTTATGTGGTTGTTGTTGATTTGGTTACTATTTTTATGATGACAAGTAAAATCTTAGAAAATTGAAATCCCAAAATAAAAAAAAATTGGTACAGCAAGAAGCGCACCGCACAGTAACGAGTAAACAAACGAGCGAACGAATTATCTCAGGAATTAATATTTAAGATTGTACACGGTATGCGCTACCAAGTTGCTGAACCATTTATGGAAAAATATCTTAGGTTATCGTCATATAGTTGCTGATGCTGACTAAGTTTTGTGTTTTCTTCGCGTCGCTTCCCATTTTCGGAGATTTTTTCTTATCAAATAAAATATTAATTTTCTTTTTTGTGCATTTATGAGGTTAATACACTTTTTGCCTTATCCATGTACCAATGCGTATATGTATACGGCCGTTTTCCATCGAAAAACATGGCCGATCCTATGTATGTGTAATGGGTTAGAAAGTGGTAAATACATCAACAATCGTATGAAAAAGCTGATTTTTTCGAAATTTTTGACTTTTAACTTCCTATAACTTGGTAGGCAGGCCCCATAGCGAATTACTCACTATCCAGAGTTTGGAAAATGATTATTTATCAACAATCCTGGATTAATAATTTTCATTAAAACCAATATTTTAATTCATGTTTTTGAAGATTTAAGAATCTAGATTTTTATATTTTCGATCGTGAATAGAAAATAAAACGAAATGAATTTGTAATATCGGGTTTAAATACATATTATTTGTTATATTTTGCTCTGGTTCGCGCATACGAATAGTAATATGATGTTATTTTGCATCCCGCTCGTTTTTTTCCATTTTTCCTTCGTTTCCATTTTTTTTAGAAATAATGCAAACAGTTTTGTTCTTCGTTGTCTTTTAGTGCATTTCGCTTCATTTTTATTTTATTTTTGATTTTGTTTCTTTGTTTTAGTTTGCCACGAGCATTTGCAGCGAAAGCACGTGTTCGTTGTCAGTATGATTTTATTTTTACGTAATATTTTTAAATCACGTAACATTTTATGCGTTTTAATTTTTGTTAGGCTTACAGAATTTTTATTTAGGATTATTAAAAATGTTTTAATTGTAAACTTAAATTACTTAATTCTTTATAAAAATTATAAAATTGATATTTTGGTCAATTACGTTTGTGTGCTCTGTTGTCTTTCAGTGCATTCGTTTCGTTTTTAATTTAGTTTTGATTTTGTTGCTTTGTTTTAGTTTGCTACGAGCAGTTGCGACGGGAGGATGTATTTGTTTTATGATAAATTTTATGTTTTCGTAATTTATCTTCAATTTACATAAAATTTTATCTGTTTGAATTATTTTTTGTAGGTTTATAGATATTTAACAATTTTATTTAGATTTTGATAATATCTATCTGAATTTTAACTAGGAAATAAATTAAACAAAAAGTTAATTTTATTATTTCCAAAAATAATTAAATTGATGTTTCGTTTAATTTTTAGAAATAGAATTAACGAATTAACAATTTATCAAATTTTGTCATCCAAAGTAGTCAGTAAAATTATGAATGGAATAATATCAAATTTATTTATATTTATATGTTTATTGAAATTTATATTTCCGCAAATATATTTTAAATTTGCCAAAAATTAAATATATTTTAGGCCAATTTTTTTCATACTGACAAGTAAACATACAATACAATACAATAACAGTAACAGACAATGTACCATCAAAAACAAAAAGAAACAAAAAAATCAACGTAAACAAAACAAAAAAAATAATGTTTGTGACTTTGTGTATTCTTTGTGTGCTAGAGTGTTTTTCCTATACAAAATTCAAATGCAAAAGAGGAGTTACGTTATATAATCACTGTTTATACATTTTCTCGAATCACATTGAACCATTTTAATCATGTGATCATATTCGATAAACGAAATATTATCGAACTAACATATTAGCCGAAAATAAAAATAAAAATCAGGAAAATTTCTTATGAATGAAAAATTTTAGCATGTATCAATAAATGGGAAATTTATTGTACAGCAGTCTTGATAAATAATCATATTTAGATGCCTCATATACAAAAATTGATGTTAAGGCCTGTATTGTAAGATACAACAAAGCAAAGTCAAAAAATTGCGAGAAATCGACAGTTTACGAACGAATTGTACAAATTTTGTTGTTTTCTAACCCTTTACTCATACTAACTCATAAAAGAGAATAATCGGCCTGATCTTTAGTGGTATTGCATGTACATATACATATACTCGTGCACACATACATATGTAGTGTGGTGAATTGGGTGGATAAGCAATTTCTCATATTCATAATTAATTTCGTTTCGCGCGCGTATTTATTTATGTATGTACGTTGTTATGATGATGTAAGACTAAGAACGCGATGTTGCTGTACGTGCTTGTGTGTATATATATATAAATATATCTGTATGTAGGCTGAAAAGTTTTTTTGTGTGACGGTAACGATGATTGAATGAAATGAGTTTTACTTTATATGAGAAAATTTGATGAAAGTTTATTACCGTTTCGTATATGGTTTCTGCGAACAATCTCAATTTGTACTTTAATCATTTTGGTAAGTATTGAAATTAAGAATGACATGAGTAGACAAGTTTATTAAGAAATATGTTTGAAATTGCAGATTGGTTGTCTGTGACCATAATCAAGTTATGGTACAATGTGGATGGTTTGAAGTGTGCCTGTGAACAAAGTGATGGATTCCAGTCAACATCGTTTCCAAAATCCGTTTAAGAACGATTGGGTCAACCTACCATCGACTCATATATTAGAAACGGATCAGAGGAACTGCAACAATTTTGGCCCCATTATCGCAATGCATATCCGAAGGAACTCTTCAAATGCCACATTTCGTTTTAAGATCAGCTTGGCAGGTGTATGTACTATATCGTTTAAAAGCTCTAATGTTGTCGCCCCGTTGTAGCCATACAGACAAAACTTATTATATAGGTGAGGTCAAATCCTTCCTATGGCAAGATGGTTTATAAGGGAACTTCTCTATTAACTACTGTTGAGTTGCTACGCGATGACAACACTGTTGTAATAGGTGACATTAACAGGGATTTTGCCTTTGGATTCATCAATCTTTGCTTGATAACTGTCACCAGTATAGATTCGGCATATCCAACACGTAAATTTGTAGTATGTATCTCGCAGACTAATTGTACAATGTGGATGGTTTGAAGAGTGCCATTGAACAAAGTTCTGGATTGCAATCAAAATCGTTTCAAAAATCATTATAAAAAAGATTGGATCAACTATACCATCAATTCAAATTTCGATTCTGGCAATATTGGTTAGCCTATTATAAAGAGACCAGACGACTTCCAGTCCGTTGGTGCTGCAAGAGGGAGTAAAGTGTTACCAATACAGTATTTTAGCTGGTGTTGATTAGGTCAAATAATAATCTATGGCGTAGTTGACCGTAAGCGGCACTTACCGCGTAGCAACTGAGATCTTATGAACCATTGGTGCACACGATTGGTGCACCTTAAAGGTATAAGGTGACGTATATCATATTTCCTGCCTTCGGATTCATAAACCTTTGATAGATAATGGTCACCAGTTGTTAATTTCGCTTATTTGTCACTAGCGATGTATCCTTTTTAGACTAGAAAGATTACCACGGGTGAAGTCTTACTAGTCAAACGAATTGCTATATATCAAAGTTATATATAGCGAAGGTCTACTAAGAGTAGGAACAAGACTCGGCAATGCTAACCTAACATTTGATGAGAAATATCCAATAATATTGCCTAGAACTCATCAGTTCACGAAATTGATCATCAAAGAAGCACACCACAAAATACTTCATGGTGGAAACCAGGTCAGTTTAGCGACGTTATATAATTCACAACTGCCTGTTATGAAGAAGAACAAAAGCATCGACTTCACAACAATTAGTGGGAATATTACCAGCTGAAAGAGTCCTGCCATCATCCCCATTCACCAACAGTGGAGTTGATTAAACAGGACCTATAAGTTTGAAGCTATACAATAGCACTGCAACAAAATCTACAAAGGGATACATCGCTGTATTCATATGCATGGCCACAAAGACGGTTCACCTTGAACTTGTCAGCGATCTAACAACGGAAGCTTTTCTAGCGTCTTTTAAACGCTTCACATTCAGAAGAGGTTTTTGCCTAAAACTATTCAGCGATTGTGGCACTAATTTTGTGGGTGCGAGTAATACAATTAAGAAGCAAGTTCAACAACAAAGTAAAGAATTAAGAGCTACACTAGCAGAAAAGGGAACTGAATGGCACTTCATTCCTCCGGGCAGTTCCCACTTTGGAGGACTGTGGGAAGCCGGAGTAAAATCGACAAAACCACATTTCAGAAAGATTCTTGGGGGTCATATACTGACCTTGGAAGAATACTGAACCATATTAGCTCAAATTGAAGCGTGTCTCAATTCTTTAGCACCGTTAAGCAGTGACAGAGATGTTGATTCAGCTTTAACTCCAGGACACTTTTTAAAAGGCAGGCCAATAATAGCAACACCAGAGCCAGACATGACGAATGTGAAATATCTCAGCAGGTGGCATTTACTTGCTAAATTAACCCAACTATTTTGGAAGAAGTGGAGTTCGGAGTATCTATCACGGCTCAAAAGCGACCTAAATGGTTGAAAGAACAAGCTAATATGAAGGAAGGAGAGTTAGTTATGATAAAGGATGAACTACTTCCTACAACAAGATGACCGCTCGCAAGAATTATTAAACTACATTGTGGTTCAGATGATCTTGTAAGAGTTGTTACAGTAAAACAAGGTGATAACAAAAAAGGAGCCTTTAATACCAGAAGTACAACAACCAACAGCAAAAGCAATTTTTACAACCAAAATAAACAGAGTTATGTGTTTTCTGGCAATGCTCATGGTTATTAGTCCCACATTATGTTAAGACTACAGAAGACTACCAAGTATCACTCTGGAATAATACACCTGGCATCTACTTTGAAGAAATAGGCACCATCAGACTTCTAGCATCGAAATGGAAAATATTGGTACATTATATGATCTTAATGACTACTTTAAAAAAATTTGTAACATTATGGACTACATTCATACACCTAATAAAACATGCAACTATCTACGGTCTGAAGAAGATAGACACACAATATGCGGAGAAATCCACCAACAACTAAGCAGACAACTTACAACCCAAAAGGGGGATCGGCGATTCTGTAGGTTCTGTGCTTGGTGACATATTCGGAGTATCAACACCGAAAGTAGCTGAACATTATGAAAATGCAATTATTCAAACTAGACACAACGAAGAACATTTAATTAACCTCTTAAAAAACCAAACGACAAAAATTGATACAACCGATTACATCGTGAAGCACGATCAAACGTGAGCGCAAAGTATTTTGATCTGCTTCATAAGGATATCGAAACATTAAGCAATGCCAGCAATCTTCTGATGGGTTCAAAACAAAATTCAATCAACAATTATTTTTGCATTTCAAATCATGCTTGTTATGAAAGAACTACAGGACACTCAAAATGTAATAATCGATGTACTAACTCATTCTCAACATGGTAAAATCCATCCATTGCTTCTTACACCGCAGCAATTAGAAGAAGAGCTGAGAAAGATATTAGAACATATTCCTGGCAGATATATATAGCATAATGAGCGTAAAATATAGGATCACAAATAGCAGGATCGTATTCATCATTCAAGTACCGCTGGGGCATATAGAAATCTTTAAACTTTTCAATCAACTATCAGTTCCTGTTTCTCATGGAAACTCATCACAATGGATCACTCCTTCTATACGAGATATTTAGCAGTTAACCAACAGAGAGAACGATATACTCCAATTTCTCAACCAGAATTCGATGAATGTATTTTCTTCAGAGAAAATCAATACCTATGCGATGCCTCTCCTATATACAATAAACAATCATCGATCAGTGCATGTGAACTTAACTTCCTACAGCATTATACAAATATTCATCATAGCTGCAAATTAGAAACGTCTGAAGCTAAAAATGTGTGGATCAAAACGTGGAGATCAAACAAATGGATTTTCTCCCTGAAAACTTAAACATTTTTCGATCTCTTTTGTAATAGAGGTAATGAAATAATAAGATTAAATGGGACTGGCAGCTTTTCGTTGAACGAAGCTGTTTGTTGAACTTCTGAATCAACCTACCTTCTAATCCAATTTCGATTCTGGCAATATTGGTTGGCTGACTATAAAGCAACCATATGATTCAATCCGTTCGTGCTGCAAGAGGGATGAAATGCTACCAGTCCTATATTTAAGCTAGTATTGATTGGGTCAAATACTAGGATGAAATAAACGAAGTTCCTTATTTGCTTCAACAACTTTGGTCTCATTATCGCAATGCATGTCACAACTTGGGTTCCATTATCGCTAAGGAAATACCACATACTTTTTAAGAATGGCAAGGAAGGTCGATGTGCTTTATCGCTTAAAAGCTCTAATTTTGTCGCCGTTGTTGCCATACAGACCAAAATTATTATATAGGTCTTGTAGGATTAGCTCAACGATAACGATGACGTCAAATCCATTCAAGTACGAAAAATTCTTTGGCAGAGGGGTACGAAAACTTACCCATTAACTGCGTTTGAGTGGCTACACAAACCTTTGCTCGATAATGGTCGAGTAGATTTGACATGTCCATCATGTAAATTCTTAGTATAAATCTCGTTGACTAGGTTTTCAATGATATGGTTGGATGGTAGAATCATCGGGAGCTTCAAATCATATGAAGTATTTGAATTTTCGAGATGTCCTTCAACTCTTAGCAATCTTAGAAGCCAGTTGCCGTAAAAAATATCGCAAATAGGAGGAAATTAAACATCCAAACATTAAGAAGTAATACACAAAATAATGAAACTAATCAATGAGAAGTGTTGCGTTCCGGAAACAAAGTGAAAGATTTTTTAACTCGCGAGGAATAAGGCAAGGCTGTATATTATCTCCGCTACTGTTCCTATAATAACGGTTGACAGCATCAAGAGCAAACTAGACACCATTTCCTCAAGGAATTCAATTAGAACCACTAAAGCTACTCAATGATCTGGACTACGCAGACTATGCACAGGAAGTTGGTCTCAAAATTAAACTGGTGGCACTCAAGAAAACATCAGTCAACGCATTAAGAAAACTAGAAATACGTTCAATGTGGTTCACACATTGCATAGAATGCATCCGTCCTGTCGAGAAAAACCAAACTACAATTGTAAAAGATGGAAACACATTTCTGTTTGTAAACAAATTTCGGAGAAGTAGAGAATAAAACGTGAGGAAAGTCTTGGTATAACATGGAACGAACTGGAAACAATATCCCCCAATAGAGTCAGATGATCCAACCTAGCGATCTCTCTATGCTCCTCAATTGTAGATAATCGGCAACAATACGTGATAACCTGCACTTCTTTTTTCATCACTTTATCGGAATGAAACTTTTGAATCTTCTCAAAGTTGCAGGCTATAAAATGATTGAATGCATTAACCTGTTTGAATATACAAGAAGTAACTCTTTAAGAGAAAATCGGGACCATGAAATCCAAAACACATTTTGTATTAACTCCAGTGGTAATATTCCTCGACTTACGCAAGGGATTAGGATTTTCTTGTAGGATACATGATAGCACTGGTTGCGACTTGTGACAGTTAGTATATTGGATGTACGATCTTATATGTAAAATTTTCAAACCTTGGGTGATTTCGATAGCCAATCCAGTGTGATGATCGTATCAGTGCATAAATAAATGGACAATCGGAAAAACATAAGGATTTCTGGACTAATTAAGCTGCCCAAGAGCAGCATTTAATTCCAGTCATGGAATTGATAAAGCTTTAACTAGACCTACGTTGGTTTTGGCAGCGATCAAGTTAGTTTTGACAACTGTAATTTCTACAACGCTTGCGTAAATTATTGCTGCTGATGCCTTCCTAGGAATTCCATTTCTGGGGAGGAATACATTTATCGATCTAGGTATTTTCATGTTTGAAAGCAAACGCAGTTGATTTCGGATTAAACACCATTCTTGTGCAACGTCTTGAGAGAGTTCATAGTCCCAATCAAGGCCCTTTAATCAAAAGAGTTGGAACAATAGTTATAAACGAATTGTAACAGGATAGAGTTAAACCTAAAAATTATCTCGTAAATGATTGTGTTTTATACCAAGAACATAAATTATAAGAAGATTGTCTTTGATAAAACAAACCGGTTCGAAAATTTTACACCTTCAAAATTGTCTGGGTTCGTCACACAGTTTCTCTGTGACTTAATTATGATGGAGGCTTTTCCGCTCGCTCCAAATGCGTATTCGCCACAACTACTCTAGATTTCTTAAGCCATAAGATAACTCCTAATGGTATTCTGCCCTCTCAAGAGAGAAATAACAACAATTGTTAATTACTACCACAGGTTTATACCGAATTTAGCCGAAACATTAACCCCAATCCATACGCATTTAGCGACATTACTCAAAAAGCCTAAGACCCCGAAAAATTTCCCGTGTCCAAAGGAATGTGATGATGCATTCCTGCAATTAAAGAGTAAATTGGGTACAGTTACATTATTAGTACATCCACTGTCAAATACAAAGTACAATGTGACTTCAGACGCATCAAATGTGGCAGTCGAAGCAGTGCTCCAGCAATATAATAATAAAAGCTGGGAGCCATTGGCATTCTTTTCAAAGAAGCTTACGGATGCAGAAAGAAAATATTCTACATTTGATCGGGAACTATTGGCAATATATTTAGCCATAAAGCATTTATGTATTTTGTAGAAGGTCGAGAATTCACAATATATACCCATCACAAACTACAATTGACTAAAGCAATTCAGTCGAAAACTGAACAAAATTCTCGCCAATCTAGGCATTTAGATTTTATTAACCAGTTTCAACCCGATATCCAGCATGTACAAGGTAAAAACAACGTCGTAGCAGATGCATTGTCAAGAATCAGTACTGAGAATAGCAGCACTCACAATGTAGACAATAATACCATAGATGCAAAGTTAGACTACAATGTAATCATTTCAGCGCAACAAAAATACGAAGAACTTAAGAATATTCTATCTGGTTTGCGTCGTCACAAAGCTTCATATAGCCTCGAAAGTTTCAAACTACCAGGTTTTGAGGTATACTACGAAGTATCGACTGGTATTTACCGTCTGTACATACCCGAACCTTTGAGGAATGAAATTTTTAAGCAACTGCATTTCTTATTTTTTAAGCAACTCTTTCACATCCAGGAGTTCGTGCTACACGTAAACTGATTACAGCTCGTTATTTCTGGCCTAGTATAAATAAAGACGTAACCCAGTGGGAACAGTCATGTTTATCTTGTCAGAAATCAAAATTCCAACGGCATACAAAATCGCCTTTAGGACAATTTGAGATTGATGTTGTAGAACCGCTTCCACCATCAAATGGATATCAATACTTACTAATCTGTCCCGATAGATTCACAAGGTGACCAGAGGCATATTCTATGATTGATATGTCAGCAGCAACAATTGCAACAATGTTCGTAAATAATTACATTTCGCCATTTGGTGTACCTTCAACAATAACAACAGATCAGGTCATCCAATTTGAGTCCAAACTTTTCGTCGAGCTTACCAGACTTCTTGGCTCACATTAGGCATTAGGACTTCTGCATACCATCCTCAAGCCAATGGGATAGCTTATTTTAATTCTGAGGTTCCAATAGTATACTTTTGGGAATTCGAGCAACAGTGAAAGATAATATAAAGTACTCTCCGGCAGAGGTTGTCTACGGACAAACCGTAAAACTACTGGGTGAGTTTCTTACGGATAATTCTCTCACTCCTATGCCAACCCATGACACCTTACGAGGGTCCTTATAAAGTTGTTCGTAAACTACGCAAACACTTTGTTGTTGATATCAAAGGCAAGCAACAATCAATATCAATTGATCGTTTAAAACCAGCGTATAGCATTCTTAGCTCAACAGAAAAAAAGGACTTAAAGAAATAATGCATGTTAATGCTAAGTTCAAGGCAGGGATCTTAAGCCAAAATCATAGTCGTTAACTTAAACCCGACATGTTTCACATCAACACCCAACGGTGAATACTCGGCAATAATGAAAATATCAGCGAGTGTTCCACAAGGTAGTGTTCTGAGATCAATTTTATATGTACTATATACCTCTGATCTGTCAACTATAGAAAAGACATTTATAGCAACGTTTGCAGATGACACGGCCATTTTAGCAGTTGGTGATAACATAAAAGAATCAAATTGCAAAGAGCGACTAATATGGTCAACATTTGGACGAAAAGGTGGTGACTGAGACTGAATGAAGCAAAATCTGTTCATGTAAATTTCACTAATAAAAAGGTTGATTGGATAACAGTAGAACTGAACTCCCGGCAAACTCAGCAACATAGGTACCTATAGGCATGACTTCAATGGAAAGAGCATATGAAAAAGAAAAAAGAACAATTAAACTTTAAAAAATAAATTGCTACTGTATACCGGCAAATTCTGAGGCCTGTATGGACTTATGGTATTCAACCCTGGGGTTGTACAAACCAAACAAACACCAACATTATCCAGTCATTCCAAATCAAAGTCCTACCTGGAATAGTTAATGCACCGCGGTACGTGATAAATGATAACCTCTTGATCTACTAGATCCAACCTGGATCGGCTAAAAATATAATAAAATTATGTAAAGGGCTGTTCCTCCAATCGTGATTTAAAAATTACTGCATTTTATAACCTTTGGATTGAGTTTTATCCCTATTAGTAGTGTCATGCAGATCACCACATACCACACACACATAGCTTGTAATTTTGGGAATGCCCATCTTCTTTACATTTGATGTATTGCAAAACAGGGTTTTATTTGTGTGACTCTCCTAATGTCCTTTAAGGCTCTTCAGTCTGAATGTGTGAAGATGTTTTCCACTTTTCCTGAATCACCTACTGATGGTGGTTCTATTAAATAGATCCATAGCAGTTTCTTAGTTGAGTAAACCAACTAAACCTCTTATCGTTGGTTGTTACTTTACTAATTTGAATTTGTTTTACCCTGTTCAGCTTTAGAACATCATCCTCTGGGGACTTTCGTTTCCGTGTTATTTTTGATGTCAATAGAATGAAACATTCACTGTTGTACGTAGCTTTTATATCCACATCATTGCTGCAATATATTATGTATACCTCAGCACTCAGTGCATGTATGATGCTTTTTATGAATTATAGCCTATAATAAAGCTTTAAGTGGAACCGACTCTGACTTATTTATTGCTTAATTCATCCCAGGTGACAAAACATAGCTTCCATTATTTGACATGTTAGAAATTTAGAAAGTACCTCCAGGTGAATAACTAGTTATTACGATCAGAAATCCTTTCAGATTTGTCTTTCCCAATCAAACCATTATAAACTAAAAGTGTCAAAAACACCTTTAAAAGCTTTAACAGTATGGTTACCAAACGAACAAAGCGATATCACCATTGTTTGTTCCGTACAAATAACATATAAAGCTTTAATAAAAGCTCTGCTCTCACTGTTACCAATTAACATACACATTAATTTCGTGTTGGACAGTTATTGAATATAGCAATTTAAATCAAATTAATTGAATAAAAAAATTTAATTAAATATTTCATTAATAATTATCACTTTTCATCAAAATCAAACGAGATCAAAAGAAATAAATGAACAAATAAATTTGAAAATAATTTTAATAAAATTAAATTTATGGTAAAGCCGCTTATCAGCTCAACAGTTGGAAACATTTATTCATTAATTTATTTTATGGTGAACTATGGTCAAAAGTCATAGGAGTGTGTAAAAGTCCTCCTACAACCAATATAAATATTACGAAGTAACTAGATTCAGAAGATACCGTATTGCAAGACTATTTCTGACATGACGAACGCATGTTTTTGACACGAATTCGCTAGAACTGTTGCGCCATGAATACACCATTCTTTCATGGCCGAATACAAACAACTCGTCATCAACTTGCAAATTGATTGATTAAGAATCATCTTAGGATTCATTAAACTAAAATCTATACTTATAGGACGTAGAATTCAAGGGGATTTAACAACTTTGTGTGCTGATATCGAAAAGAAGATTCGGCAGGTCGTAATAGACCCTAGCCAGACGGATTACATTAATGTATAATTTGAACGAATCAATTTTAGGGCGACCAGAATTGGCCCACATAAAGGGAGTTATGTTCCATCATGACAATGTGCGACCGCACATTTTGTTGATTCGGAATAATTATTAATAATTGACAAAACTTGGTTGATGAATCGTCCGTATATTCCAGACCTTCCAGTTTCGGTCTCTGTTTAAAATAAAATGGCAGACCGAAGCGCGAGTTAAAGATTGCAGTCGTGGTGGATATAAAAACACATAAAATATACTTTAACAATTTTTTTGTTCTTTATTCTATTAGGTTTACAATAATAATGATTAAATCTATCATCAACCTACTATTTATAATATTCTAACATTCGTTATCGAATGTAAGTTTTCTTAAGTTCTATTGGTTAAAATAATTAAGTGGGAATATAATCTTTTACATATTTAATTCTAAGAAATGCAGTAGTGCATAGTTTTATAATCTGTTCCATATTTAATTCTTAGAAATGAAGTAGTGCATAAGATCATAAAAGACAGTTTCCCGACAAATGATATTTACATACATATGTGTTGTATTATGTTACAGTGTAACATATGAATTATGAATATCTTTATGTTTTGGCTATTCTTTTATGTGGGTCAAACTTATTTATTATACATTAAGAATTGCTTAGTTAGTTGTTTTCCTTGTTGCTGTTTTACATGTGTAGTTGTTGTTCTATGTAACATATTGCTCATGCGGCTTGGTAGACGTCGTCATTATAGTGACGGGTGAAGTGGGGATACGTAACTCGCGCTGAAAACAACTTGGCTAATTTTTCAACGATAAACGACAGAAGTTTCACTCCGATGGAATTATGAACGTATCCGTCGTATATACACATTTTAATTGTCTTTTGCTATCATCGCATTTATATAATGTGTTCTAAAACATATTCAGCGAAGCTTAGCGTCTAATGTCCAAGATATTTAGCAGTGTTTGCATGCGGTATTTCTTGGTTGTTTAAATATACTGGTTTGAATACTAATATCTTGTTCGTAAAATCGACGTGGACAGATTTAGTTTCATTTAATTTTATGCGCCATTTTTTTGTCCAGTTCAATACTTGATCTATGGCGGCTTGCAATTTTCCTGTTGTATCTGAGTTGTTGTCACCTACTGTCATGATGGCTGTGTCATCGGCGAAAGTGGCAATCGTATTGTTGTGTGGGACTGGAACATCTCGGGTGTATAATAAATACAGAAGTGGCCCAAGTATACTTCCTTGTGGAACTCCTGCTTTTATTTCTTTTAACTCAGAGTATTCATCTTCTTGCTTAAGTCTGAAATATCTTTCTGTTATATATGATTCCAGTATTATGCTGCACTGTTTAGGTAGGATTAGTTTGAGCTTGTAGATTAAACCTTCGTGCCAAACCTTGTCAAAGGCCTGTGCTACATCAAGGAATACTGCAGAACAAACTTTTCTCTCTTCTAATGTCTGCTCAATAATATTGGTTATTCTATGAACTTGGTCAATAGTTGAGTGCTCACTGCACAAACCAAATTGGTGATTCGGAATTAGGTTATTTCTTTCAATTATTAGTTTGAGTCTTTTTAAAAGTAACTTTTCAAAGAGCTTAGACATTATCGGCAGCAACGATATAGGCCTATATGATGTTATTAGTTGTGGTGGTTTTCCTGGTTTAGGAATCATGATAACCTCAGCTACTTTCCAAAGTTTTGGCACATATTTCAATATGAATGAAGCATTTATAATATTAGTTAACTTCACCGTAGCTTTTCTCGGTAGCTGTTTTATTATTTCTCCGGTAATCAAATCAAATCCGGGTGCTTTCTTTAAGTTTAAATTGTTTTTAATTTCGTTTGCTACTTCTTTGGACGATGTAGGTGTAACATCATCGTGTATTTGAATTATGTTTTCATCAAATGTTTCTCGCAATTGACATTCATGAGATTGAAATATATTTTCAAGATGGTTAGCAAATCCTTCAGCTTTTTCTTTGTTTTTCCTCGCCCATGTTCCATTCATTTTCCAGATATGGTGAATTGACATTATTGGCCTTTTCAGAGTTTAAGTTGCTTTCCAGAGTGAAGATTCTGTATTACTGTCATTCGTCAATTTACTTAAGTAGAAATTAAGTGACTCATTTTTTAATTTCCGAATTTCTCTTGTTAATTGTTGAGTAAGATTGTTTAGTCGTTTTTTATGTTGTATCTAAGAGCTCTTGTTTGGTGCCACTTTTTTCTGGATTTGCGTTTATCCCTAAGGAGATCTCTAATTTTTATTGGATAATTATTTCCTTTTAACCTTGATTTGATTTCTGGAGTACTTTTTCATGCTGATTGCTGGATATCCGTATAGTGAACTTTTCTACTTCTTTGTCCAGTTGGGCTATAGTTTTTAAAGGAACTTTCAAAAGTATTCTTTGTTCGAAGTGTACTTTGAAACTTTTCCAGTCCGTGTATTTCTTAGTTATTGCTGGATTACTCCCTTTTTGGAAGATATACTCGCTTAGAGTTAAAACTATTGGAGAATGGTCTGAGCTCATATCTTGGCTCTCTTCGACTTTCATAAAATTATTAGAAATATTTTTGGTTATAAAAAAAATCGATTAGGTCAGGTATTTTTCCTGGGTCAGTTGGCCAATATGTTGGTTTTCCTGTTGAAATGGATTCACATCCATTTTCTTTAATAGCGATTAGTAATTCTTTTCCTTTAGTTGTTGTCAATCTAGAACCCCAGTGAGTATTCTTCGCATTGAAGTCACCTGCCATAATGAACCTTTTCCCGAGCCGTTTAAAAAACTCTGAATATTGTTTGTTTTTAATAGAATGTCTTGGTGGACAGTACAATCCTGCCACAACAATAGGAACGTTGTTAGTTTTTATATAAACAACTGTGGCCTGAATTTCTACTTTTTCATACTTTGCTTCTTCAAAATGTTGGATATTTTTTTTAATGATGACTGCGCTTCCTCCTCTGGCTGAATTATCTGGATGAATAGTATGATAAACACAATAACCTTTAAATGTAATGAAGGATTGTTTAGTAAAATGTGTTTCCGAAATAAGACACACATCTATATTCTCAATATCGAAGACTGCTTGTAGCTCGTGCTGATGTCGGAGCAAACCATTAGCATTCCATGACATGATTTTCATTGTGCTGTTCATTTCGGTATTAATTTGGGTTTAGCTCCCAATGCTTTTTCTTCCAATTTTTGTAGCCTCTCATTTTATGAGAATATCTTGTAATGTTTGACTGATGTCAACATCTATCAATTTTTGCTGGGGTTTATTGACTGCGCTTCTAGTTGCTTCGGCATATGTAACACCTTCAGTTCGTAATTGGCGGCTAAAAGGTTGCCCGTTATTCTGTTCTGTCTGCTTCTCATACCGATTTGCCAGACTAAACATTTGAGCTTTATCCATCCTTTGATTTTTTATTTTCTGCATTTCCTTTGCAACAATACATCCTCGATAATTATCAGGATGACCTTGACCACAGTGTACACACTTTAAATTAACTTGCGGATTGTCGCATTCACCAGTTAGATGGTGTCCAGCACATTTAACACACCTTGGAAGTTTGCCACAATATTTTTGCGTGTGTCCATATGCTGGACATCTTTTGCACTACGGAATTAGGTTAGACTTTCTAAGTGGTTGAATTTTCACTTTGCAGTCCAATAAACTAGTGATCCTATAAATTTTAGTCATATTTTCGTCTCTAGTGAATGTTAGTACAAACATGTATAGCTTCGTTTTATTTCTCCAGCTTATTTTGTTCATTACACTGATTATTTTAAATTGTTTTGATGATAATTCCTCTTTAACTCGTTCTGGGTTACATGTATGATGTAAGTTCCTTACCATGACTCTGATGGGCCTTTCTTGTTTATTTGCATTATTTTGACTCATCAATTTATTTTGACTCATCAATTTTGTGATGAATGATGATTCTGGAACACTCGCCTTAATTATATCGTAGAACGCGTGATAGTTTTTAACATCATCTACTATAATAGGTGGGGGGGGGGAGATTTTTTTTTTATCTTTTTTGACGTTAGTCTCAATCTTTTGAGGTATCAAAACACTCCTTTTGATCCAATGTTTGTGGTTTTGGTGGTGGTGACGGTGTATTATTTAACCTTCTCTATTTATTTTTTCTAGACTTAGCACGAATCCATTCGGTTTCTTTAGCTAAGTCTTCCTCATCAGTTTGATATTCAACTTTTTTATTAGTTTTAGAATTAGTGTCTTGGTTCTGTATCATTGATGATTCGGTTTGACACTTACCATATTCGACATTAAATTTGGTATTCTGATTCTGCTTCATTAATGGCTTTGCTTGGATTTTATGCTGCTTTAATTGCATCATTTCGATTGGCCGTATAATTGACGTATTATTATTGGCCTACTATTGTTAGTAAATATTTAGACAATGACTTACGTGGTTCGTACTTTCTGCTGCATTTCGACATGTCGATGAATTACCAGGCAAATGTCATCTGTGTAGTCCAGATCAATGAGTCGCGTTAGTTACCTTCAGTGAATACCAATTGGAGTTGTGGAGTCGTTTTTGCGCATTACAAGTAATAATAACAGCAGAGATCATACAAAACATTGACTTTACTTCACGAGATTTAAAGCCTTAAGCGATCTTGTATCATTCTTTGGTGTTAGTTAGTTGGCGGGAAAATTCGCGCAATAATTATAGTGCTATTGAGACCTCTCCAGCTCTTGGATTCTCGTGGACCACCATTCTTTGGGATCGTTATGGTTAAACATATTTACATTTCGGTTGAATTTACAGGTACTCTATACTTCAACTAATAGTGGTGTAAGATTTTTTGCAGTTATATGAGCCTTTGAATAATGTAGATATTATCTGCGTCATAATTATTTTTATTTCTGCATGAGAGTTTTAACTTCCAGCACCGTTGGTGGATGGATGTCGTTAGTTTCGCTATAGTTACCATTTGGAATTTGGTTATCCGGTTCGCTTGGGCAGTTATTCTCAAAGTCCTCTTTCCATTTATTTAGTTGTGACTCATGTTAGGGTTTGACCGGTTAGATTCTTTATTGGTGACATATTTGTTAATTTAAGTGGAGAACTTTCTTACACATTGGTCTAGTTTGCGCATATCTGTCGTTGCATCTGCTTTATCATTACTTGCCATTTTCTTAACTTCTTGCTCTGTGTTCTCGTAGTTTCTTCTAGTTTCAATTGTATCTTTTTGGCATAGGAATACCTTAAGTATCCGATGTTCTTCAAATTTCTTCAACGTTTCCTCAGTTTTTATTGGTCTGATCGATATTAAAGACATGGGTAAGTCATGGGTAAACTAATTTCATCAGACATGATTTTTATTTTATTTTAGGTAGATTCCATCTTAACCCTTAACATAAACCGCTCCATTAACAACTCTTGTTGTTGACTACATATTTAGCAGCTTACAAACTTGGACAATTGGTCGCTTTATAATGTTGAATGTGGTTTTAATGGATACTACTCGTATTAGTCCGTTGTCATCAGGATAAACACCCACGATTCTTCCCAATGCTCATTTAAATGATGGTAAATTATCCTCTTTCACCAATACCAAGTCGTTGATTTTCAAATAATGTTATTGCATCTGCCATTCGGTTCGTTATGCTCGAGCTAGTTCAAATATTCAGTGGTAAAACGCTTCCAGAAATCTCTTACTCTTTGTTGAGTATGCTGCCATCATGATACTCCTTCGAAATTGGTATGATTTTTGGATCCAAAATCATCGCTGCTATTGTAGATTCAATCAAAAAATGTGCAAGTGTCAGTGGTTAAACACATGGTGGTTTCGAATTAAGTACTGCTTCGATTTGAGTTAGTAAAGTGGACAATCCTTCAAATGTTAAATTGCAATTATTGGTAGCTTTATTCAAATGCGACTGAACGGCTTTCACAGCCGCTTCCCATAGGCCACCAAAATGAGGAACTGATCGTGGTATTGTATACGATTGGATCGCGTTTTGCGCCCAAAGAATCTGAAACTATGGAACTATTTAATTGTGATCTTAACATTTTTTATACCTCATTTAGCTGCCGTCTCGCACCGATAAAATTTGGGCCACTGTCGCTAAATATCTCATAGGGAGCTCCTCTTTTGGATCAAACCCGCTTTTTTTATCGGTTTTTACAGGCCATTATTGGCCCGTACCGTGTCAACAATCTGACTCCATCGGTTTCGATCACGAGCCAGCTCTTCAAACCGTTGTAGGCAGTTTGAAGATGCCAGATCGCTCTCTACGCCGTGGAGCCATCGTCGCCGACAGTGACCTCTTCGCCTACCGAAAGGCGGTTCTCCCTTAAAGGTTCGCTGTATCATTCGGTTCGGATCAGCACGCAGAACGTGTCCGGGCCAGCGCACTCGCTGTCCTTTAATTTCATGCGCGATATCAGGAATTTGCATTAAATTCCTGATCTCGTGATTGAAAAGAACTCGGTAAGTGCCATCGACGTCGCGTTTTGGGCCATATATCACACGCATGATTTTTCTCTCGAATGTTAGAAGCCATCTTTCGTACTCATCCGTCAAGGTCCAACTCTCACATCCATACATGACAACGGGTCCGATCAACACTCTGCACAGTTTCAGCTTATCCGTATTTGCAAGATATTTTGATTTCAGCAGTGGACGTAGAGGATACAAAGCCCGATTGCCAGCGGCAAGGCGGACCTTGATATCCTCGCTCACAATGTTATCATGAGTGATGAGAGATCCAAGATACTTGAATCTCATCGCTCCTCCAAACGTGTGGTTTCCACTACTGAAATCAATTGCGTCTTGGTCTCTAAAACCCGAGATTAGATATTTGGTTTTTGACTCGTTGATTTTGAGACCAACGGAAGCTGAACACTGTTCCAGTGGATCAAGTATCTCTTTCACTCCGTTGCCATTTAATTCAATCACACAGATATCATCTGCATAAGCAAGAAGTTGATTGGATTGTCGGAATAAGATATTGTCCTAAGGTGTTTCACTTTTACGAAGGATGTATTCCAACATGAGATTAAAAAGTATCGGGGACAGCGCATCTCCTTGTCGAACACCGGAATTGATTGCAAAAGTTCTCGAAAGCCTGTTCTCAACTTTGACACAGCATTGTGACTGCGTTACTATCATTTTACAGAGATGTACATATTTTTTCGGTTTTCCTAAATATTCAAGCGCATACCATAATCTCCCTCGATTGATCGAGTCATAGACTTGCTTGTAATCTAGGAATACCTGGTGTACATCGCGAGATGTTTCGTAGTACTTGGAAAGAATCATTCGTAGCGAAAAAACTTGATCAGTGACTGACCGATTTGGACGGAATCCTCCTTGGTAGTCATCGACAATTTCCTCCGCTAGAGGAGTAATTCTTCCCAAGATAATGTATGACATAGTAACTTATATGTGCAAAGGAGAGCTATACCGCGATAATTCTCGCAATTGAAACGATCACCCTTCTTGAATATTGGGCATAACGCGGCCACTTTCCATTCTTCGGGCATAACTTAATTTCGCCATACCAATCGAACAAGGTCGAAAAGACAGTTCCACAAAGTTAGCCCTCCGAATATCAAGAGCTCTGAATTAATGCAATCAACCCCTGGTGAACGATTTTTCTTTAATTTCTGCATGGCCATTGTGAGTTCCTCATAGGAGTGATCCTCAATGAACATCTCTGCGGTCTGTATTTGAGGGTATTCAAATACAGCTTGTGATACATGTGGAACATTAAGTTAAATCAGAAAAATATTCACGCCATGTATCGAGTACCGCATCGAGGTTAACACAGAGGTTTCCATCCTGGTCCCGAATTGCAGTTGACCGAGATCTTAAGGTATGGTGCAATTCGGTGATTCCTTTAAAGAAACCACGCGAACTGTGCTCATAGCTGAGTTGTTGTACTCTTAAGACCTTGGCCTTCCACCATTCGCGCTTCTTCTGTCTACAAATGCGTTAAGCTGTCCTCCTAGCAAGAACTTCCTTGTTTTTCTTTGTAATTGTAAATCGAGTCTTCGCTTCATTGTGGGCTTTATTGCGTTGCTCAACAGCAAGACGACACTCCTCATCAAACCAATCATTTTTGGGTTTAGTTTTCACTATACCGAGAGTGTGCTGGGCAGCATCGACAACCGAGGTTTTCAATACTTCCCAGACACTGTTCACATCATCAGATTGGTAATTGGATCGTAAAATGCTATTGTTGACAAGATCTTGGTATTTTCGTTGCGTTTCTTCATTTATCAGACCTTCACAGATGCGTTGTATATTCTCCTGTCCTCCCTGACTTGTACGAAAATTTCCATCGTAGCTTTGCAGCAACCAAACCCGCTTTAATGATGCAATAAATGCATCCGTTTTCAGGTCTGTTACATCTTCCAAATGAATCGCTTTTGTAATCATACAAATAATCACAGCGATGTATCCTCATTTTCACACCAGGCCCTCACTTGTTAGCTAATGATATTGGTCCTGCATAATCTACGCCACAATTAGTAAATGGCCTTGCTGGATCCTTACTACAGGCATGTTTCCCATAAGCTGGTTGGCATCCGACGTTCTCGGCCGAAAGCACTTGATGAATCTCTTTAGTTCCTCTGACAATCCAGTATTTTTGGCGAATAATATGGAAATTTTAGGAAGGACCTGGATGAAGATATTTATTGTGTGAGAAGGATATGATCATTCTGCTCAGGATATAGGATTTCCGAAGAATAATCGGGTGATTCGAGTTGTATATTCGCTCAATCTTCTCAATCTTTCCTCAATCTTTCTCAGCCTGGACATTTTTGATTACCTGGATAGTTGAGTGATCTATATTCTTTACTGTTAGCAACGTGAATCGTCTCTCGCACGTTTTCTTCTGGCATTTTTTATATATCAGTTAAAAAAACTTACAATTCTTATTAACTTGCCAAAGGAAAATGCGTGGAGGACGCGTGTAGTAGATATGCTTGTTTCTTTAGACTTTCTAAATTGGTGCTATCGCATACAACTTCCTTTAGCCAGCAATCGTTTTTGAATACCAACCAATCCGGTCATTTCAACCAAAGTCAAGTTTAAAAGTTTGGATGTAAACACTCCTCTGGAAGCGCAATCAGCTGGGGTTTGATCCGATCTCACGTGGTTCCATTGTAGTCTAGGAATTGAGTTTAATATTACCGAAGTGCGGTTGCCAAGCTATAGCTGAGTCCGGCCATGCATATATTTCCGTCGGTGGCTTCATTGTCTCCTTGATTGCAATCAGCAACTTCTCTTATAAATGAGCGGCTGCCTCATAACTCAGCCTTTATTGAAGCTATTTTGGTTTTCGAAGCAACTAATGACACATTAAGTGCCGATCTCGTCTATAGATCGGCAATATACGACCGTGGAATAAGCTCGTTCACTCTCATCTGAGAACCCATAAAGTTCAGCGTTTTCGATTCGTGCGTTTCTTGTGATTGTTAATATTTTTTAAAATTCGCCAAATTCCTTTATTAATTGATTCCAAATTTTTTCGATATCATCTGGCAATTTATCGTCCCAATCTAATTTCTTCAACCAGAGCGTTTGAAACAACATTTCTGCGATTATCGTGATGAAATTAGTGTTCTCTTGGTAGACTTTTGGTCCGATCAGCAAGTGATATCATTAAGAGATAGAGACCGTTACTTGACTTGAAAGATCCATCGAATACCACGCTTATTTTGGTTGTTGTGTTTGTTTCTTTCACAACACAATGATGAGGTAAATTAACCAACCCTTTTGATTGATGAAGTCACTTTGGTGTAGTTCACGCAGGAACCGTAATTTTAGACACTCTCGTCTTCAAATATTCCTATTTTAATTCCGTTATTCCGCTTTCTTTATCGCGTTTATAATTGGTTTGAAAATTCGTCTCGCATATCCTTTCATTACTTGTAAATGGTTTGCAGGTTTGAATTTCTTTCAATTCCTAAAATTTTCGGATTATAGGATTTTGTCGTTGTTGTTTATGTTTATGTGAAAACTGTTACTCAAAAAATGCGTTTGGTTATCGCTCGTGTTGTTCCATTTCAAACATCCTCCTCAAATCCAGCTAAACCTAGTATTTGTGCTACAAGTTTTGGTGTCCTCACCTCAATTCGCCCTTTTCGCAGAATACTAAACAATTTGTCAGCTCCTATTATGACATCAATTTCGTTGGGCTTATTGTATACAGGATCTGCAATTTAATTTCTTAAGAAACATATAGCTTTCAATTTCAACTTGTTGATTGTCATATCGAGAACACAGATTAATCTAAGTCTTACCATTAGTTTGTATTGTACTAGAAGTTAAACCCTTTATGAATATATTCGCATTTTTCTTAGTAAATGGTAATCGCTGTATGTATCAGAAATGAAAGAAGCTTGTGATCCGGAAGCCAATAATATTCGGCATTGTTGATAATTTCCCTGATGGTTACGAATTTTAACGACAGCAGTTGGGAGCAGAGTCTGGAAATTATTTGATGTAGAAGATGTGTTCGTGGTTGTATCGGCTTGAACCCTGAGATGGCGATTCTTTCTTTCGAATGCGAGATCTACATACGCCTGCTTGATGATTGGATTTCAAACAATTGAAAAACAAAAAAATTGGATTTCAAACAATTTTCAAACACAGCTTTCTGCAATGAACCCACGCCTGTCACTCACAATGATATTTATTCAATTCAAAGTGATTAATTCGAATTAATATATAAGATAAGTGTATATAAAAAAATGTTAATTTGGTTTGATATTAGAAAATTATTAATTGTGTTTGTATGGATAATGGATGGTGGCTTCCGTCACTGAATATTTAATAATTTCTAGTGATTGTTGATGATTACCGCTTCGTATCCAATAACTTGAACGTTGACAACGGGTGATTTCAATTTGATAAATAATAAGCACTTAATTTATTTTACTTGGTCGCATACGACTTTCCTTCTTTTCTTTTGACGGCTTAATTGATAGTAATTTATTTAAGTTGATTCAGTTGCCAGTTTTTCGAGGGCTTAACACTCAAAGGTGACATATCTGCGATAATTATAGATCTAGTTTGGCAACTCGAAGTTCTACTATTCGGACCTTATCATCACTATTAGAAAACGTTTTGATCACTCTGCCTAAGCTCCAACATGCTGATGGTCAGTCCAGTTCTCCAATTAGGGCTACATCGCCAGCCATTAAGTTTTTATACTCTTGGTCCAGTTTTGCCTCCTTTGCAGAATTGTAAGGTATTCTCGATGCCACCGATTCCAAAAGTGTGGATGAATCTGCTTGACCAAGCGTCATCTGGCTAAAAGAGATACGATCACTTCCGATACCTGCTCTTCTGCCATATCCGTATATGTGCGGCCAATAAGAAAGTGAGCCGGAGTAATACAGTCAATTTCTTCACATTCTGTTACTGCTAACGGCCTTGAGTTCATAATTGCTTCGATCTTTGTTAGTAGCGTATCGAACTCTTCTAGAGTGAGGATCGACTCACCTACCACACGACCTAGATGGATTGATGATTGTTTGACCGCAGCCTCCCATATGCCACCCATGTGTGGGGCTCCTGGTGGGATGAATTTTCAAATTTATTTAGTTCCGTTGTCACTATTAGTACCGTTGTCAATATAAATAGTATGACAGGTTCCTCTGCTAGCGGTAAATCGTGTTAGAGCACTAATAAAGCTTTCAGTTGTAAGGTTTCCTACAACTTCTATGTGCACTGCTTTAGTACTCAAACATATAAATATGCATACATACATTATATCGTCGTCTGATTGGATGTACCCTACATGGCCCGAAATAATCTACGCCGACGCTGTAGAATTGATGTATATATTGCACTCTCTCGGGTGGCAGGTTTCCCATCAGTTGATGTTCGTTTTTTGGGTTGTGCTTTATACACTGAATGCATTTATTGACAATAGCCCGTGATATTAGTTTTTCTTTAACAATCTAGAATCTGCGACGGATAATGCTAGTTAACAGACTTATTCCTGGATGACTGTGTGCTAAGTGCGCATCTCTCACAATGCACCTCACTACATGGTGCTTGGTTGGAAGAATGATTGGATGTTTCGTATCAAAAGATGCTATAGATTTCTGTATTTGCCCCCCAACTCTAAGAATACCGTTGCTGTCTACAAATGGATGTAAACTTGCCAGATTGCTATTTCTTGGTACGATGGCTTTGTTCGTCAATGCGTTCATTTCAGTAGCCCATACTGAAGTTTGGATATATTTCAATAATATAATTTCAGCTGAGTATATCTTCCCTGGTTGTTTCGGTTGAGCGTGTTTTTATCTTGAGGCAATAGATGAATCTTCGTACCAGTGCAAATATTCTCACCATCTTTTGGTAGCTCGAGAATCTATTGAAAAATTCTTCAAAAAAATTGCTAGTCGCTATAATAAATGTATCTTTATTTGCATGCCGCAACTCCATTGTTGTCACTTTGCGAGGCTTGGCGTTGTTAGTTTGTATTGCTCGCATTTGGGTCTCGTCAGACAACCAAATTGGTCCATGCCACCATAGATCACTGTTTATTTACTCACTGGTCAGTGCACCACGGGAAGCTAAATCAGCAGGGTTGTCCTTTGTTCCCACATGCCACCATTGTGCTCTAGGGTATAGATTTAGCATTTGGCTGGTTCTATTGGCCACGAATGTGTTCCAACGTCTAGGATGTGCGGATAGCCAATCTAGAACCACTTGGGAGTCAGTGAATAGTGCTAGTTTGCCGTGTGTTATTGTTAGTGATTTCTCGACCAGTTGCATCAATGACGTCAACAGTAAAGCACCCATCAACTCCAGCCGCGGTAGACTAATTTGTTTGACCGGAGATACACGCGATTTAGCGGTGATTAAATTAGATTTGATACCCTCATCAGTTTTTACTACTGCATAAATCACAGCCGCATAAGCTTGCTCGCTACCATCACTAAATCCAATTAACTGGATTGTGTCGGTTGACTGAATCCATCGTGGCATTCGCACTTCGGTGGAGTTGCATATGTCTTGTCGAATAGATAGCCATGTTTTCAATGTCTGTGTTGGTAACTCATCATCCCACCCTAAGTTTTGCATCCATATGTTCTGCATCAGGATCTTGACTCGTATACTATTAAGGTGCCAACCAGCCAAGCGGATCGAAGTTTCGACTTACGTCCGATAATACAGACCGTTTGGTGTGATAATTACGCTCAGGAAGCTGTACCGAAAATTTAAAATGATCTTCATATGGGTCCCATTGAAGACCCAAGATCTTGGATGTGTCAATCATTGATCCTCCGATTTCCTTTGCTTCATTACTAATATCACCTTTAATTGCGGATCTTAGATGAGTATAGTTCGATAAAAATTTTCGCATTCTGAATCCATGATTCTCAAATGCGCTTGATATCTCTATTCTTATTGGTTGTTGATCTTATTTATCGTGCTGGCTCCCGTTAACATGTCATCTACATACATGTCATTTAATGTGGCATTCGCTGCTTCTGGTTGTTCGTTTCGTATTGATATACCAACTTCTTTGATACATCGTGTTGCCAAGAATGAGGCTGAAGCCGTTCCATATGTCATTGTTCTTAGCTGAAGTACTTTCGGCTGTTGTTTAGGACTTGAACGCCACAAAATATTTTGACACTGGCGATCGTCGTGATCGACCCATACTTGACGATACATTTTCTCAATGTCCCCACATAATACAAACTCATGTTGATGGAACCGTATCAGTATATTTTGTAGGGATGACTGCACAGTAGGCCCTACCATTAACATGTCATTGAGTGATACGCCAGATGATGATTTGACTGACGCGTCAAATACGACCCTAAACTTTGTTGTGGCACTGCTAGGCTTAAGGATCCCATGATGTGGAAGATAATACATGTCGCATTTATTGTTCACACGCATCTGCTCCATGTGAGCTAGCTGTTCATACTCCAACATGAATGATTTGTACAACCTTGAAATTCCGTATCTCGCTCAAATCTACTTTCCAATGCCTTCAATCGATTTAAGGCAGCATTATAGGACGTTCCGAGTTTGGATCCAGCTTCTCTAAACGGTAACTTTACGATGTATTTATTATCCTTTGCTTGTTTAGTGGTTTTTTGGAATAAATCCTCACATGCTCTTCTGGCGTTTGCTTATTATAGTTAGGAACTTCTTCTACTTCCTAAAACCTTCGAAGCAATTTATCGATGTCCTTCAATACATTGAAATTCTCAGTCGTTGTGTATTCTACTTCACTATGACTAGTTCTACCAGCTATTACCCATCCAAATATTGTTTGAACGGCTGCTAAACCGCTTGCCAACTTAATTTTTCCCTCTTGAAGTGCCTTGAAAAATATTTCTACCCCCAGCAGAACGTCAATATGACCGCGCCTTTCAGTATATTTGAATCAGCTAACCGCAATTGCTTCAGCATAGACTTGTCTCCCTCTGATAGTTCATTTTTATAACAAAATCCAGAAACCTTTGGGATAATAAAGGCATGGGTCTTCAATATAGTTGAACCTTCCATATTTGTGATTTCTAACTCAGTGGAACCCTTTGTTGCTCCCATTCCGATTTCGCCAAGCCCCTTGACAAGAACACGACCATTTTTTCGTTTCAAGTTCAATTCGTACATGCAGGCTTCAGAAATGAATGACGCTTGCGAAGCGGAGTCTAACAACGCTCGGTAAATTTGCCATTGATTGTTACTATTCCGGAGTTTAATCAAAGTAGTTGGCAAAATACTTTGCACTCCCACGGGGTGAGTGGTGTATGTTTGAGTATCTGTTGCAGGTAATTCTGCATCGCCTGAAACTGTTACCTCGTGTACGATTGCACTGGCTTGTTTGTCTTGTTTGATGGCATACCTGTCTTCGTCCGATGATCCATGCAACGTTGTATGATGTTTCCTATGACATAATTGACATCGCGCTCTGGATCGGCATTCGTAACAACGATGGTTGCCATTCAAACAGTTGTAACATCTTTTGTTCGTTTTTACTGCTTCGGATCCTTGTTCTGCTGTCATACTCATATAAGTGCTGCAATCATATATTCTGTGTCCCTCTTGGCTGCATATTGGGCAGATTACTACTGGTGCGGTATCAACTGGACATGCTCGAATGACTGAAGTGCGGTTGGTTGTGACCTTTCTGGAGTACCCCTTTATAGCTTCCAGCATATCTATACGTCTTCCAAGGAATTTAAATAGGTCACCAATATCGGAAAAATCCTGTTCTGAGGTTTATTGTGCCCAAAGGGATCTTGTTTCGTCATCTAATTTACTTAAGGCGATATAAATTAGCCAGGGATCCCTTTTTTCGGCATTTGGACCCAATGCTTTCAGTCCTCTGATTGATTCATCCAGCGCGTCCATAGTTTTCTAATATTTGCTGCGTTTGGCTGCAGTATGTTTGGTTGCTCTACGTACGTTTTAATGAAGGCATTTGGCATTTGGCACTGATTGGCGTTTCCTGTCGTATCGCTGAATGAGTTTTTGATAAGCCTCGTTATAATTGGCATCTGTAATTGAGAGATGCCGAATTAATGAAGCCGCTTCTCCTTTTAGTAGTCCTCGCAGGTACTGGAATTTTTGCGCTGCTGTCAAGTTATCTCGATCATGAATTGTGGAGCTGTAGATGTCGAAGAACGACTGCCACTCCATGTAGTTTCTATCGAATGTCGGTATATTAATTTTAGGTAGCCGTACTTCTACCGATTGTTGATGCGACGCGTTCTTGGTGTAATCTAACGCTGGCATTTTTTGGGTGGTAGTAACACTGTGTTTGCGAATTTTTGCGTTTAAGCCAGCCAAAACTAGGTAATAGCTGTGTTCATACTCTGACTAGACTGACTCCACGTTACTTCGACGTTACGACTGTAGATGATGTGCAATATCAGTGAAATATCAGGTCCCTGTTTCGGCGCCAAATGTTTGTATGGATAATGGATGGTGGCCAGTTGTTCGAGGGCTTAACACTCAAAGGTGACATCTCTGCGATAATTATAGATCATCTTACTATGAACAATGCCATCTGTGAATGGCTAGTTTGGTTTACATATATTTACCAATTGAGCTTAGCCTAGGTGTTGGTAATTTGGTCGTCATTCATAGATGTAATAGAATAATGTCAAATTACAATACAGGTTTGTGCCCATACGAGTACATACAAACAATGATACCATTTCATAAAGTACCGAAGATAAGTATTTTAATTACATTTTTAATTCTTATATCTTATTATTTATATTATTTTTTAGCTGGATTATGCTGACATCAACAAATTGATTTTATTTGAGGTAGATTCCATCTAAACGCCAACACCATCACCAACCCATAACACCATCAAAAGTGTACTTAATCCAATACTGTTCAGTAGACTTTGGTTTATATGTTCGCCTCAATTGTATTATAACACAAGACTTAAACAAATACTAAACCATGAACACCTTTGTATGTATAACTCGTGCAGAGTGTCAGTTTTATAACATTCAGGAACAGCTATCATAAATCAAATGAAGTTCTATGAATGCTAACATGTACACATAAAAATGAAAAGGATTTGTATTGTCCTATAGATGTTGTTCGTTTATTCAAATATTTAACAAATCACGCAAGAATCCACTCTACACACTGGTTTGATATAAACATACACACACACACAAACATAAAGATTTTCTTTTATATTTTCAGTGAAATCCCCAACACATTGAATTCAGATTTTCTTAAAAAAAAAATTCTGTCGGTCTTCTCCCAAAAAAGAAAACAATTTCGGTTTTGTTTGATTTCCACTTAAAACCCGTAAATCATTTTTAAAGTTACAGTGACAATAACACACAGTACATACAGAATGAAATTTTCCGGTTCTGTATATTTATATAGCTACATGTGATTCGTAGAGCTTTTTCGCTACTTTTGTTGTCTGTGCTTTTATATTCATTTTTGTTTAACATAAAAGAAAATTTTTGCACAATAAAAATCCTTTTCGTACATACACACACACATATATAAATAAATACAGAAAATGTTAACTGGTTCTGGCTGTTATTGTTGTTGTTATGCTACTGTCGATCAACAAGAAAAATTTCCCAGAAAAATAAAATCGAAATTATGGATTTTCATTTTTATTTCTGTGTATTGTGTGTGTGTATACTGGTTTTAATCCCCAAAAGGTTTTTATCGAACATATATATATGACATAAAAGCATACAAAAGCACGAGCTTTTTAAAAAAAATGTAAAACTTTTTTTCTGGGTTGTATGTTTGTTTTGTGGGATGTAATGTGATGTAAAGCACATATTTTCGATATTTCGAAGCATTGTTGGTGCTTTGGTTTCGTTCGCATACACACACACATTCCTAATAAAAAAGCTTTTCAATTTAAAATTTATTAGATGATTGTTAGTATAGGATAAAGCTACAACATAAAGTTTGTTTTTTTTAGTGATGTTGTTAGACAATTTTTAATTAGAATTTTGGCTACATATATACATAATCTATGTACAGTGTACATACATAATTCGAAAATGGCATAAAAAAAAAAATTATGTTGTGGTAGCATTCGTATTCGGAAAATAAGTTGGTTGGTTGGCGAATGGTTGAAAATTTCGAATCGAGCATATAGATCTTTCGTTTATTTACACAAAAATGATACAAACTGTTTTGTTTGTGCCTCCAAACAACCTCATTCATATCAATTTGTTAAATATTTGTTTTGATGGAAATTATATGTACGTAAGATATATGTAGGTGTATAACATAAGTTATGAAAATTAGATTTGAGGTAGGATTTGAACATTGTTTTCGTTAATCGACTTAATTTCCGGATAAATTTGTTAACCGAAGGGTATGAAATGATTATTTGTTGTTGTTCACGTCATCATAAACTTGCCATATTGGTTGCGGCAGACATGGAAGCCCAGTCTGGTATACAGTTTCGAAACAAATTGTACTGTTTTCCGTGTGCAAAAACTCGTGTTGCTCCTATTTTCATACAAACGCTGACTAGAACTTTTTGAAGCTCATCTGCTAGTCAAACTTATATGAAAAAATCATTCAATTGTTCTGCATAATCTGACTAAACTTGCAATCTTGAAGTTCAAAAATACTTTCTTGAAATAAATACTTGAAACGAAAGACCATTAATTGCAGAAAATTGAACAGCCTACCTGAAGATACAACAATGGTTTGATTACAACAGTGATAAAGAGAAAATTAGTCTATGTCTGAATTTTCTGAAATCTAACCTGGAAAAACTTACTTTTTCGGGAGATTAGGTGTGGGCTAGTTACGAATAACGAATATGCTTGTAGGTTGCTAAAGTTAAGATAGAACAACCCTCGACTATAAGCAAGTAAGTACTTCAACGCACTATGTTGTAAACGATACAAGTTGTCGCTGCGCTGAAACATGAGGATGAAAACCGGTAAAAAATAACACTGTCAATGTCGATAAGAGAACAAAATTGCGAACTGTCTTAGACTTTTGTGTACATTGCACCGCACAGAGTAGAAAAGAGTACAGACCAATGAAGTGCGAGATCGTGTGATCTTACTCCATTAAATTATTTTATTTTGGTTTATCTAAGTCACTTATCCTTGTCAATGAACCAGAGATTGAACATATAGAACAAAATATTCCGCCAGTTATTAACGATATACGGCTGCAAATGTTGCGAAAAGTGTGTAAAAGTTTAACATCCAGATTGCACCATCTACATGGCCGACATCATATTCAAGCATTAATGGCATAAAATTATCTATCCAATAAAGCTTTGATTTTACTGATCGAGAATCCATCTGATTTGAATAAGAGCAGTGCTAAATCAAAAAGGTATTATTTTTACCAGTGAAGTGGTTAAAGTGTAGTGAAAACTAATGCCATATAGCCCCACTAGTGGCGAGCGGTTTACTTCCATGCTGTATGAGACTACAGAAAATTTACGGCAGAAAAAGTTAGGTTTTATAATCACCATCACTACTATCACTACTAAAGCGATTGTATAGTTCTACTTACGTTGTGGTGCCTCTTGGGTTTTACAAACTGATTTAATATGTAATTCATGTTTCCGGGTCAGCTCGAGCAAAGATTTGAGTAAGCATGACTATAAAAGCATAAAATGAGTCAAACATCTAGTTCTTCCACCTTTCCATAGCTTCCCAATTACTTTTCGACCCTTTCAGAGGTTGTAATATATGGATTTCTTGGACCCGACCAGCAAAAAACAATTCTTATATTTTAATAGAAGTATAGATAATTTTTCAAAATTTGTCCTTACTAGCGTACCTGAAGGATTTATTATAGTAACATATATTTCTTGGATGCTTGGCACTTTCATGACACTATAGAATATTCATCTCATTTTGTACACTGAACAACACTCTATTTATATGGCTCAGTATACTCAATACAAAGAGAATCATTGAAGTTTACTGGTAATCTCATTTTAGCTTAAAGAAACCAGAGGCTTTAAATATAATATATCAAAATGTATAAGAGCATCTTTCTGAAGCTTTTAAAGTCGGCTATTGGTCAAAGAATTTATGTAAAGAATTTATATTTGTCTTTTGGTTGCGAACTTATTATGAAGCCGTAAAATTATTCCGATTTTCATATCTGTCCAGTGGTCAATGAAAAGGGTTTACCAATGGACACTTTCCACTTCAAAGATATAAAAATATAATGACTGGCCACTTTTCCCAACTAGAAAAATGTTACTGCTTTATTTTCGTCAATATTCTAAAATTATGCGGGTCGAGGACCTATCTGCGTCTTAACAAAAAAGGCTTCTAGGGAATAAGGATGTTAGTTACACGAACAAATAATCTTGGGGATGACCAAAACGAGCTGAAGTTAATTTTTTCCTATAGCCGCGTGGTCTGTACTATATTACATGTTAGTGTGCCCAACAACCAAAATCTGTGATCAATCACCTCAACATTTGGATGCATTTGAACAAACAGCACAAACATTGATGCTATAAAGTTGTTTTAATGGTGGACACGAGTCACTTAGAATGTAAACTGTTTGACTGTTGGTAGCAACTGTTCCCCACTTTTGGACCATTATTGACGTTTAAAAAAAGAAATAGATGTCCGCATAAAAAGCGTGGAAAATCACTTTTGGAAATCAAAAGTGTACACTCTCATTGAAGAATAATATAGTTTGGTTTCCTTAAAAATGTTCGCTGGTGTCACAGTACATTCGGTACATGTTAGTGATATTCAAATCAGTTGGTCGATATTTGTTTATAGTGTCGTGGTATGTGAAGTATGATTTATAGGCTGGGAATGAATTGATGTGGTATCATATTTTACTAGCGATGTCTTGTTATAGTTTATGAGCTGGTGTATTAATTCCACGTTGATCGTTTATATTGACTCTGCCAGAAGAATTATGCTTTATCTCACTTACGGTACGGATTAATTTAAACGGCTGGCCAAGCCTAGTAACAGGACTTCCTTTGCAAACACTCACTTTTTCTCCGTGAATTAAGAACCAATAGAGGCAAAAGTGACGATGATTTATATATGACATTCCATCGTGATATCGTTTTTGGAATTTTTTGTTAACAATTATGATTAATCCGGAGACAAATCCCTTTCTGAAGTCATGGATTTCTAGTACCCAATACTGTTGAAAAATAACCGCTTGGTAGGTTCTAGTAAATTCTTTTAATTTATGCTTAGAAACAACGATTTACTAGAACCTCGTTTGCGGTTTTTTTTTGTATTTTTTCTATAACAACAGGTGATTGTTCTTCGAATGTTCCATGTTTATCATCGGAATCATCTAATACACAACTTTCATAAGGGAATTCTTTCTTAATATTTGTCTCAATCATTCGCACAATTGTATTGATTTCTGAACTATCTGAATCATCTGAAGTTATTCTATTGGGATCGTTTACAATCTTGTCAAAATTATGAACCTCATCTATGTTGATAAATTGGACCTCGTTTTTCTTTCCCACGCCGTGTTCCTTATGCAGTCTCATATCTGCTGCGGAATGAATTTCAATTGATCGTACTGGGGGTTCTATTAACACTGCACTAATGAGCAGTGGCATTATATACTATTCTAGATTTTCAATCTTACTGTTTTTCGGTTTGGCCCATAATATGCCGTTAAAGTTACTTTCCAGAATTTCAGAAAAAAATAAAAAAATCGATACTGCAGATAGTGTATTTGCTATTTCAGCCAAAATTTAATAATTTTTAACTTTCAACTGGACCAATTTCTAAAAAACCCATCTTTATAAACGGTTTCCCAATGATTATCACCGGAAAAAATTTTGGGCCGAGTTTCATGTGAGGAGTCCGGAAAAATTCGAATGATTGAACCTGTCAAAACTTTTAAAATCGTTGGATGTGAGTTTATTCTACAACAATGACAAAAATTAATAATGAGTACTGATATAAAATTAGTCCAACCGAAAACCGTAATGAGATTAATGAGAACCAGGTACTGAAACGGAACGAGGCTTTCGTTAGTAAAATTATTTTATCAGAAGTTTCTGGGCGGTGTTTTTAGCCGATTAGACTCAGGGTAAGCGCGTGGAATTGCCAGAAATGTGATGAAACCTTAAATACACCGCAGAGAAAGGAACTGTCCAATGATACTTTACCCGGGAACACGTAGGAAACAACTGGAACCAATCATTCTTCATAAAATTGCAGAGCTGGAACGCCGATGCCTCACATATAGTGTTTACCACAAATAATTTAGAAACATGGTTAAGACGCAAGACGCATTTTTTTGATCTCGAATATAAGGACCTCATAAATTAGCCAGTTTCGGTGATGTTTAATGGAATCAATCTGTTAATAATTCTAATCTTAAACAAATGTCTGTTACATTATATATATATATATATATATATATATATATATATATATATATATAATATATATATATATATATATATATATATATATATATATATATATATATATATATATATAAATATATATATATATATATATATATATATATATATATATATATATATATATATATATATATATATTTATATATATATATATATATATTTATATTGATTGATTGATTGATAGGACTGTAGGATCAAGCGCTAGGCTAGATTCCCGGATAACGCCGGGCCTTTTCCTACAGCCGTTTACATAAAACAATAGGTAAGGATAGGAAGGTATGTTAGTGAGGAAAGAACGACCCGGTTTCAGACACCTGGCAAATCGTTACTAAACTACTGTTAACAGACAATCACAAGACAATCACAATTCTTATCTACTAATCTGCAATCGCCAATCAGCATTCTCCAGTCCGCAACACTTATCTGCTCTGCTTTATTTTGATTATAATTAAAACTTAATCCTCTAAAACGTTTATTAGTTTGTCGCTCAAAAATCTATAACTTAATTAATTATTTAATTTCACTATAAATTCAAACTCCAGGCACACCTAACGTAATTAAAACATAAGTACAAAACTCTGAAATAAAATTTATTAACTTGTGGCTAAGGAATCTGAAACAATTAATTTAATTAATATTGGTATAATAAATCAAGTACCAGCCAACCATTACCACAATGTTACCATAATTGTGGAACATGCTTATCAGAGAATCAAAATAGCCATCTGAAAACATTCCAAAAATATGCAGCAATTATGCAAAATTAAATCACACCACTGAAGGTTGTACGAAAATGAAAGTAAGTCACAGAAACGATTAAAGTGACAATCCGCAGCAGAACCATTTTCCTATTACATAATTAATAAAATAATATTATTTATTAGTAAAATCTATATCATTTTCGCATTTACGATCTAATACTGTTAGACATTGATTATTATTGAAATTTGGATAGGTAAGAACATTTCTAATTTCATGATATGTATTTGTGTTACCTCAACAGTTCAAACTAAAGTATTTAGATTAAATATCCTGGGATCTTCTCATCATAAGCTGTATGTAAAGTTGCGTCCCTGTACTTCCAGATCCATCACCATCTATTGCATGGGGCAGTATTTTTTTATTTTATGACCCGACAGCATTTCATATACATACATTATAACGACCTAATAACCTGTCATTTCTTGTATAAGGTAAATTATTAATGTAAATAAATAATTGAGTAAGTTATGTTTAGCTATAACCTAAAACTACGATATATCTTATTAAACGTAAAACATTAATACAAAATTCTAAAAATAAATTTAATAGTTCACTCAGTAATCTATAACTTAATTATTATTAATTTTATTATTTGTTTAAACTCCAGTCCGCACACCTATCATAATTAAAACAAAAAAATACAAAACTCTTAATTTATTATAATTTAATTAATAGTATAATAGATTAAGACCAGCCAACCATAACGATGATGCTACCATAATCCTAGAATATGTTCATCAGAGAATCAAAATAGATATCTGAAAATTTCTTTTAAGCTAAAATTGTGCAAGTTACATATCAACAATAAAGGTTATAATGAATCGGTATTTAGTCTCAGAAAAAAAAAATACATACACTCCACAGGGATGGTTCCTGCAATAACAAGTGTGATCCCCATCAAACTATTTGCAAATGAAAGGCTGAAATGGTACCTACACCGAGAACAACTAGGAAGTAAAGCATCAGAACGCATTTCAACAGTAGCAGAATGGCAAAGGCGCTGTGATAGCTCGGAAAAAGGCCGATGGACTTATCTTATGATACCATCCATCGATAAGTGGATAAAAAGGCAACATGGCGAAGTTAATTACTACCTGACACAGTTGCTAAGTGGGCATGGTTATTTTGGTGCATACCTATACAGATTTAAGCATGCCAACACTCCAGAATGTCCAACTTGCAATGGATCACAAGAAGATGTGGAACGTATGTTCTTTCAACGCCCACGGTTCGATACAACTCTGAGAGAACTCTCGGATGTCCATAGGCAGCGACCAACACCCGACAAAATAATTAAATTGATGATTGTGTCTGAAGAAAAGTAGAATGCTGTGACTTACACGGCAGAACTAGTACTGAATGACCTGAGGCACTTAGAGCGTGCTAGAGAACAACATCTTACTACGACTAGATAGCGATAAAAAAATATATACACACATACATATATACATATGTATATATACATACACACACATATACATATACTCACACACATACATATACAATTATCCACATACAAATAATATGTTATATCTATTCTACTCTCCACGTTATCTAATAATTTAAATTAAATGAACATCAGCTATACCCCAAAATAGAAACCATCTATTGTATAATAGCTAAAGCTAAAATAAATAAATAAATATGGAATATCTTTATACAGTACAAAACTTCTTTATCTCTATATACTCATACATCTTTTCATCGACTTTATTTGCATGAATTATCACTTGCACTCACAATTAATCGATACTTATATTTTAAAGTGGCGACCAAAGTTTTCCTTTCATCTTATGTCAATTATTTTTTGTCATATTTTTGTGATCCTGTTTGTTTTTGCAATTTAACCTAAAAGAAAAAAAGACTATTCCGCTGCAAGCCGACTTACCAAATTGGAATACGATTCATGTTTGTTTTTGTTTTCCAATTTGCGGCGTATTTTATTCATTGTGTTGCGTATCGCACAAACATTTTTTTGTTTTTTTTTTGTAGATAGAAAAATTTATTTCTATTTCCGACTTTTTCGTGATTTTCACTCCGTTTTAATTAATTTTTAACATCCATTTATGTTAACACTTCACTTATACACTGTTTGAACCTATTTTGACAATTTTTAACAAGTTGCACCTATTTTTAATTTTTATTTTGCACTACAGAAAGAAAAATACGGTCTTCCGATGATACTTTACCCGGGAACACGTAGGAAACAACTGGAACCAATCATTCTCCATAAAATTGCAGAGCTGGAACGCCGATGCCTCACATATAGTGTTTACCACAAATAATTTAGAAACATGGTTAAGACGCAAGACGCATTTTTTCGTTTTGATCTCGAATATACGGACCTCATAAATTAGCCAGTATAGATGATGTTTAATTGATTCCATTAAATCTTTTAATAATTCTAATCTTAAACAAATTTCTGTTATATATATATATATATATGTATATATATATATATATATATATATATATATATATATATATATATATAAATATATATATATATATATATATATATATATATATATATATATATATATATATATATATATATAAATTATATATATATATATATATATATATATATATATATATATATATATATATATATATATATATATATATATATATATATATATATATATATGTATATATATATATATATTTATATATATTGTATATATATATATATATATATATATATATATATATATATATATATATATATATTATAATTAAAACGTATGTAAATTACACGGTTTTTACATGTTTTTAATCGTGTAAATTTCAAAGTGATTATTTTCCCAGAGTAACCTTTCCCGTCGAATAGAAATGTCCTTGAAGTAACTCAGTTGTTTTACTACAACCCAAGTGAGCTGAACTAGGTGGATCATAAGCCTGAACGATCATATCTTGTGTTAATGATTTGATAATCACTAACTTCCAGGCAGAAAAATCAGTACCGTGGAAAAGAGTACCATCAAACGGAGAAATTAATACTCTATTGTCTTGAAGTCGAAGATTCGTTTCAGAATTCTAATCATTTGGTAAACATATTCAGGATCCTGAAAACGGAACTAAGATTTACATGGAGAGGTGGGAAAATCATATCTAAACAAGAAACACTACCGGGTTCCAATGTTGGGCATGTAAATTACACGATATAATTTACACGGTTTTTTACATGTCTTTTTTTCAAAAATAAAAAAAAATTGAAATTTATTGGTTATGTTACACGCACCTGTCAAAATATTTTCACTATAAAAAAAGAAAAAAGTAAAAAACGATCTCTGTCACTCTAATGGCATTTTTGATTTTTTTTTCGCTTTGGTTTTTTCAAAATACTAGCAAAATTTTTTTCATAATGAAAATCAGACTTTAGTGTAAAAATTTAACCCATAAACTACTGCTCTTATTTTAAACTCTTTTTAATTGTCACAGGTGTCACTGTGATTCGTGAAACAATGTTCATAAATTTTATATATTTCAAAATAGATGGCTCTGCGAAGGTCTTCGTTTTTTACATTTAATTTACGTTTTATGTAACTAACGCTGTTTTTTACATTATTTATATAAAAAATGTAAAAAAAATTTTACGTGTAAAATGTGCAGATCATATGGTTCGGCGCCGTTACTGGCCATACAAGAACAATGACAGAAAAACCAAATTAATCACGAGCCAATGCGTATATGTATACGGCCGTTTCCTATCGAAAAACATGACCAGTCCTATGTATGTATAATTGGTAAGAAAGTGGTAAATACATCAACAATCGTATGAAAAAGTTGATTTCGAAATTTTTAACTTTTAACTTCCTATAACTTGGTAGGCAGGCCCCAAAACAAATTACTCACTTTTCAGAATATGGAAAATGATTAGTTATCAACAATCCTGGATTAATAATTTTCATTTGAACCAATAGTTTAATTCATGTTTTTGAAGATTTAAGAATCTTGATTTTAATATTTTCGATCGTGAATAGAAAAATGAAACGAAATAAATTTGTAATATCGGATTTAAATGCAAATTGTTTTTTAGATTGTGCTCTGTTTCCCGTTTACAAGTATTAATATGATTTTATTTTGCATCCCGCTCGTTTTTTTCATTTTTCCTTCGTTTCAATCATTTGTGTTTTTTGTGTAATTTATTTTTTGTAATGCAAACAGTTTTGTTCTTCGTTGTCTTTTAGTGCATTTCGCTTCATTTTTATTTTATTTTTGATTTTGTTGCTTTGTTTTAGTTTGCTACGAGCAGTTGCGGCGGAAGTATGTATGTGTTTTATGATAAATTTTATGTTTTCGTAATTTATTTTCAATATACATAAATTTTATCTGTTCGGAATTATTTTTTAGTGATACCACATTGTACGGCTATAGGTCCGCATTTTTTCCTAGTACCATCTGCGCATTACATAGCTCCATGCCAGCCTATAGTACTGACATGGAAGATGGGTCAGCCCATGGATTCTAAACACGACAAGGGATCCAGATATATGTTCATTTTTCACACCGATCGCACCGCTCAAACGATCGAATGTGAAAACTCAATTGAATCTTGCCCCGAATGGAGATTCGTACCCAGTACCTCCCGCTCAAATTGCCGTAACCACTGCGCCACCTGGGCGGTTTCGAATTAACAATTATACAAATTTTGTCACCCGAAGTAGTCAATAAAATTATGAATTGAATAATATCAAATTTATTTATATTTATTTGTTTATTAAAATTTATATTTTCGCAAAAATATTTTAAATTTGCCAAAAATTAAATATATTTTTGGTCAATTTTTTTCATACTGACAAGTAAACATACAATACAATACAATAACAGTAACAGACAATGTACCATCAAGAACAAAAAGAAATAAAAAAATCAACGTAAACAAAACAAAAAAAAATAATGTTTGTGACTTTGTATATTCTTTTTGTGCTAGAGTATTTTTCCTATACAAGAATCAAATGCAAAAGAGGAGTTACTTTATATAATCACTCTTTATACATTTTCTCGAATCACATTGAACCATTTTGATCATGTGATCATATTCGACAAACGAAATACTATCGAACTTAAATATTATCCGAAAATACAAACAAAAATTAGGAAAATTTCTTATGAATGAAAAGTTTGAGAATGTATCAGTAAATGGAAAAACTATTTTACGACAGTCCTGATAAATAATTATATTTAAATGCCTCATATATAAAAATTGATGTTAAGGCCTGCACTGTAAGATATAACAAAGCAAAGGCAAAAAATTACGATAAATCGACAGTTTACGAACGAATTGTACAAATTTTGTTGTTTTCTATTCAATTACTCATACTAACTTATAAAAGAGAAAAACTGACCTGAGCTTTAATGGTATTGATTTAACCCATAAACTTCTGTTCTTATTTTTAACTCTTTTTAATTATCACAGGTTTCACTGTGATTCGTCAAACAATGTTGGTAAATTTTATAGTTTTTCAAATAGATGGCACTGCGAAGATGTTGTGTTCGTTTTTTACATTTTATTTACGTTTTATGTAATTTACGCTGTTTTTTACATAATTTACATAAAAAATGTAAACAACTTTTTTTACGTGTAAAATCCCAACAATGGGTTCTGTCTAAACGCTTCACAAAGAAGAGAGTGACCAGTTTTGGCTAACACATCACTAGGTGAAACTTGAGTACCTAACCGCGGATTCATCATATCCTGAATTAATATCATCACAAAAAACTCTATAGAGATAACGTAAATTGTGTAGATGATATGGTTTGGCGCCGATACTGGCCAAGCTAGAACAGTGCCCAAAATCTAAAATTTATCACGAGCAATAGTTTTAATAGACGCAACTAAAAATCATAGTGATATTTGTGGAAACTTCGATCGTTTAATTTTTCATCCATGTCTGAGTTGTCAACAACCCATATACGAATTTTACAGGTAAAAAAGATTGTTTTATTTTTTCTGTAAAATTATGTTAAAACCAGCGTAAATAACATAAAACGTAAATCACATATAAAAAAGAAAGACAACACCATTCGCAGTGTCATCTGTTTTTAAAATATCATAAATTTACTAACGTTCGCAATTATTAATTACATAGATAAATGGGTATTTGTAAAGTCAGTTAGTTTTCAGGTCCACGTTATTAGTTAACAAGCAATTTTTTCACCTTAACCCGAGTCAGTGAATTTAAATCAAAAATGTTTGTAACATACAGTATGTAGTCGAAAAAAAGGTACATAGTTAATAATTTCACAAATTCTAATCGTCAAATAGGAGTAAGATTTTTTAACAGATGGTGCTTTAGTTATAATTCCATTTAATAAGAGATGGCGCGTTAGTTTTTTTTACATAAAATTATTTTTTACGTATTTTACAAATAGAATGTAAAAAATATCATTATGTAAATTACACGTTTTTTACATTAAAAAACTGTGTAAATTACATCGTGTTAGTTACACGCCCAACAGTGGATACGACTGGATAATTTAAGACAAATAGCGTACCAAAAAATGCATAGGCCATTCTTAACCATACCCTGGTAGGTTGATACAATATGGCATTTTGAGTTGTGAGTCACCCTCACCAGGATCAACTGAGTTATGCTCATAATTAAGTAGATTTTAAAAGTTTAATATAATAATCAGATTTATTAAATATTAAAAACGTAAAAAATTTATAATAATAATAATTTCCTGTTAATTTTCCCATTAATTTTTCTTTTAATAAAAAATAAAAATTAAGAACAATATTAATAAAATACTATTATTTATTATATACTAGCCTGTATTGAAAATAAAAATGTTTTTGTTGATAACTAATAAGTAGAAGAAGAATAACTAAATTTTACTTCATTTGACTTTTAAAATATTCATAAAAAATATGAAAAACAGAAAAATTTATATTTTTCCATAAATTTTAAAATTAAAAACAAAAAAAAATTATAAATTTATTTTAATAAACAAAAAAAAAGCTTTCAGAGTTAAAACAAAAAATAAATAAAATCTTACCATCGGATTTAAATTTATTAAAAAGCTGTGTTATGTTTTCTTCATTTTTTTTTAATTATTAAGAAAATTTTTCCAATTATAAATTTAATTGGAAATCCAGCAACAACAAAACTATGGAAAATCATGAAAAACTAAAGTTTTTGATATGGTTTTTCAGACGCTCATGTAGTTAGTGCTTATAGAAAACTGTGTTGTTCCCTTTTCGTTGCCATTCATTTACTTACATATTTAATAAATTATAATTCCACCCCCTCCCTTGGACTACAACCCCACTTTTAATTGAAATAAGAAATGTATCTATTAAATTTATAATATATTCGTTTGTATAATAAGAATCGTTGTCGTAAAATTATTATCTTTCTAATTTATTGAATTTAACTTTTCGAATTGTACTCGCACTACTCACACTATACCATATATAGAAGATAATTGGGACATGTGTACACACCCCATCTCCGTCACATATCAAAACGTGATAATAATCTTAAATTTAAATTATTTTGTTTGGTGGTTTTGATTTATTGATCTGATTAAGTTGTGCTTTTGTATTATTATTATTATTTTTTGGTGTTTTGATACGAGAGTATGTGGTTGTGATTTATTATGTTGAAAAACTTAAGCAAAAAACGATGACAATAAGAATAACATGGTTATGTATATATATATCTAACCGAAGACGAGAGTGTCTTATAAGCATATTAAAATAATTTTTATTTTTGTTCTTGGGATTGGAAGATTATATCGTTTCACAGCTATATATGCTACGTGACATATGTTTTTTTTTGTTTGATTATATAGAGAGCGCAAGAAGGAAAGCCTTTGTTGTTGTTATTATTCGTGGGATAATCAAGTATATAAGAAAACTTAATTATTTTGTATGTTTTGGAAAAATACTTTATGGTTTGATTTTATTTTAATTAATATTCATGTGTAGATTTTGGGAAGCTATATATACAGTCGATAAACAATAGTCAAATAAAAAGCTGTTAAGTCTTTCTGTATGGAATTTAAACCGTTGATTTAAAGCCCTATTTCATTTTCTGTAGATAAGGTAGAGATCTAATCGTGTTTTAATTTCGTTCAGTAACGGGCCTTTCAATGTTTGATCTAGATGGTATGCCATAATTACACAACGTGTAATATGACGAAGCATTGATCTTAAAAACAAAATTTACAATAATCATTAATTGGTTTTAATAAAAGACAAGGATGAACCAACAACCGGTAGTCCAAAAAACGCCACAGTCAAATATTAACCGGCCAAAAACTAGTAAAATGCTTTAAGTAAAAAAGGCATCTTGTCAAGTAATCAATTGGTTTAAAACTAGTTGATTTTGGGTGTTCATAATCAATTCACGGAGCACCCAAAATCAACCAGTTTCAAACCAATTTAAAAAAAGACGGAGAACAGAATGGGAATGGCAAAAAACACCTCAACTCGCGAAAAACTACGCCTGGAGTTTATTAAAACTTTATTGGTGAAATGCGTAAGCGCTCGCATAATAACCGCTGAAAGCACACACACTATCAATATCATTGGAAAACTAGGAACCTTCCTCATTATATATATATATATATATATATATATATATATATATATATATATATATATATATATTTGTATACATATATATACACACACATATATATATATATATATATATATATATATATATATATATATATATATATATATATATATATATAAATATATATATATATATATATATATATATATATATATATAAATATATATATATATATATATATATATATATATATATATATATATATATATATATATATATATATATATATATATATATATAATTATATATCACCAACAGTCACCTTGAGGAGCAAGCAAAGAGTGTCAGTCGACTGTCAAGTAAATCGGACAATGTAAAGGAACTTGACATCTAAATTTAAGGCTCAACTATTTGAAAGAGTGACTAAGTTTATATAAGTTGCATCAGCAGTTGGAGAGAGAGATGAATGAAACCACAAAAAAGCGTCAAAAAGAAGTAGCACAACTTATCAACCACTTACTCGTAGGAACTACAGAAGAAAATTACGAAATGGCCTGTAGTAAATAAAGAAAACTGGATTCGGATGCGATAAGACGATTTGATAGAACGCTGAAAAATCCGAAAGAAGTCCCAATATTTTGAAAAGAAGATTCCCGTCCCTAGACGAGATGAAGAACAACAATGGCTGCCTTGTGTGCATTTTATACAGCTTTTGAGACTTGTGGATTTTGCAACTATCTACACAAATTTCAGGGTACAACAATACCGTTTCAATAAATTGGAACATGACGACTGGTCAAACTTGGTTATCTTTGTATACACTGCTTCACCAGGCGTCCACACTATAAAGGTGCCCATCAACAAATTGGTGCTTAGAGTATAAGGAAAAACAACATAATTTTGCAAGGACACGGCATTGAAATTCAAAGTTTAAATTTATCCGATAAAATGACTGGTAAAAATAACTTCTCGTAATCAAAGTATTTGTGCCACAATAAAGAAATAGTATTATTTCAAAGACAATAGATATTACCGAGAAAATCATGCTGCAAGAAAGCAAAACTACTAAGGTGGGCCAATAACGGCCTCTACAAATACAACAGGTTTGTCTCAGACAGTACAGCCCAATCAATAATCGGGTGAAGTTAGGCAATCGAAAATATAAATAAAAATTAAATGAGGTTACTTGAGTAATACTGAAGGGAACCAGCCAGCACGTCGATGCATCCATAATTGAGCTCAGTATCAAAAGGGACATTCAACAATTATTCGATAACCACAGTAAAATGATCCCTAGTCAACTAATAAAAAAAACTTCACTACTGGATCATTGAAAATGAGATGGGATAATTTCGGTAAATTGTGGAATACATCTGGTTATTATCTTCGCCGTTTTATCTAATTTCGAATTTCGATCAAGACATCCTTTAATATCAGTCCAATTAGGATATAAATGTAGACAGCACCTAGGTTTATTCCTAGACGAAAAATTGAGAGTGAGTTTTGTTATATCTCCCTTCCATATTTAATGTAGAATGCACTAAAGTTGATAATTACGTAATAATTATTAGTCTCTTTAAAAGGCGGTGATTATAATTAATCGCCAAACGACATTTTGATTATTGTCAAATTGTAATTATTATTCTTCGATCTCTCATGATGAACGCAAATATTCGGCTTAATAAATAGAGTTAATAAATTGTGTTTCTATTATAAAAGTGGCGACGAGGATTAAAATTTCTTCTCAACGATGGATAAGGCGGCGTTGGAACAGATATTGACCAAGCAGAATCAATTCATCAACACATTAATGGAAAACCAACAAAAATGGATGGGTGATGCATTAAAATCGAAGAACGCTATAATTCCACCTTTTGCACCGTTTGAGGAGAAAAAGCATCAATGGCCTATGTATTTGGAGAAGCTGAATCAACATTTTTTGGCGAGCGGTGTTGAAAACGACAATCAAAAGCGTGCCTTTTTCTTATCATCCGTCGGAGATTTCATCTTCAATATATTGGAAAAATTGTGTAACGGGGACGTGGTAAGTAAAACGTTTAAAGATTTAAGTGGTACATTAACAAAATATTTTGTGTCGAAAACGCATATATTGGCAGCGCGTTATGAATTTAGTAAAACTGTTATGAAACCAAATCAAAGTGACACAGAGTGGGTCGCAGATCTCCGTGTAAAGTTTCTTTTGTCGACGACTTAATTAGGGACGCCATCGTGATTAACACACCACATGATGTAGTTCGCGTATCATGTTTACAAAAACAAAACCCAAGTCTCGAAGAAGTGCTGAAAACCGCCAGGATTTATGAAACCACCACCAAAACGTGTTCGACAATTAAAGGAGAATCTAGTTGTGGTGAAATTAATAAAATTGCTAGCAGCAGTCGATTTCGAAGCCGGATTCGTGAACAACGTGGGTTTAGTTCAAATTTTTACCGTTCGTGCCCTGGTTGTATTGAGGAACACGATCGTCGACTGTGCCGATTTTCAAAAGCTATTTGTAATCAGTACCGAAAAAAGGTCACATAGCAAGTGTGTGCATGTCTCGTTCAAAAGATCGGTCATTTTCGAGAGGACGATCACGGTTTTACGCACGAGGTCAATCTAACGGTAGGCGTTACAATTCAAGATCAAATTACAATACAGACCACCATTTTTCCAAACATCGTTACCGTTCTAGTTCAAGTCCAAGTCCAGCTAGGGATCAAAATATAGCCGTTACCAATTCAATTGATATTAATTCACCGTCTGTGTATTTAATTAATGACACATGTAATAAAATATGGATTGGACTGAAGCTTAACTGTCGTTCAATCTCATTCCAAATTGATACAGGTGCAACATGTTCTATGGTAGGTCTAAGTGTCTACCGACAATTAGGTAGTCCTGTTTGTAAACCAACATCGAAGATTTTTCGGGCATATGGAGGCAACACAATCAAAGTCAAAGGTGTTTGCTTTGTAGACGTTGTATACAAACAATATAACTGTAATTTGCCATTAATTGTAGTGGAACAAGAAAATGGTTCGAATATTATGGGTTTAGATTGGTTTGGAACACTTAATTTCAAAATAGTTCATGGAGACAATGATATATATACTGTTACCGATGACAATAATGAATGCAATTTGAAATGCAACATTAACAAAATCTGCCAGAACCATCAATTGCTATTTGAAAATACATTGGGGAAATGTTCATCGTATAAGGCTGAGATCAAGCTAAAACCTGACGCTGAGCCTCGTTATTTCAAACCAAGGATTATTCCATTTGCAATCCAAACAGCTGTTAAGAAAGAATTGGATCGGCTTGTTGATGTAGGAGTTTTGAAATCTATTCAAACAACGCAGTGGGCAACACCCATTGTACCCGTCAAAAAACCAAATGGAGAGATTCGTATTTGTGCCGATTTTAATGTGACGGTGAATCCATAAATCGAAGTCGATAGACATCCAATTCCTCGTATCGATGAATTATTTTACCGATTACAGGGAGGACAATATTTCACGAAAATTGACTTGAGGGATGCCTATTTTCAACTTGAACTCTCAGAAGAAACAAAAAAATTCATGGTCATAAATACACCGTTTGGGCTTTACCAGTTTCAACGATTACCATTCGGGATCTCCAGTGCCCCTGGGATTTTTCAGCGATTATTGGAACAGCTAACCATCGATTTAGAATTTTGCGCAGTGTATCTAGATGATATAATTGTTTCCGGAAAGACACATGAAGATCATTTAAAAAACCTTCAAATGCTGCTTAATCGATTGGAAGAAAATGGTTTTAAATGCCGCTTGGACAAATGTGAATTCGCAAACCTCGAAATAGAATACCTAGGACACATAATCGACAAGCATGGCATTAAAACCTTCAATCACTGGTTTGAACGCAATCAAGAAACTGTCCCGTCCACAAAACTTGAAAGAAGTGGAATCTTTTATTGGAAAGGTGAACTATTATAATAAATTTATTAACAATTTTTCTGAATTAGCAGCTCCATTGAATCGCCTTCGCTCTAAACATTCACATTTTCAATGGAAAACAGATGAAGAAAACGCTTTCAATCAATTAAAGGAAGCAATTGCGAACGCGGCTCAATTAGTTCATTTCCGCGATGATCTTCCGCTCATATTAGCGACAGATGCATCTGCATATGTCATTGGCGCTGTGTTATCACATCGTTTTCCGGATGGAACAGAATATCCTATTGCGTTTGCATCCAAAACCTTGGATAAAGCTCAACAAAACTACAGCCAAATTGAAAAGGAAGCGTTGTCCATTATATACGGCGTTACGAAGTTTCACCAGTTTCTATATGGTAGAAAATTTCAGCTTGTGACAGATCACAAACCGCTGCTTACGCTGTTTGGTCCACATAAAAATTACCTGTACACACAATCAATAGGTTACAAAGATGGGCGATTATTTTGATGGGCTATGAGTACGAAATTATGTACAAACCAACACATAAACACGGCAATGCAGATGCACTATCCAGACTTCCAAGTGGTCCTGATACTAAGTTTGATAATAGCGAAGAATCCTGTCATTTTATCGATGATGGTTACGAAGAAGCAATTCAAAATTGCCCAATGGATGCTGCAACAATCCAAAAATACACGTAGCAAGAATCAGAACTGCGCCAGGTATTAAAATACATTAAATTTGGTTGGCCAAAAAGTTTACCACAATCTTTAAATAAAACGTCTTACTTGTCCGCCTGTTATCGACGTCAAGACACAATTACCACGTTTAATAATATTATATTTTTACAGACAGATTATGCACGAGTTGTTATTCCACAAGCTCTTCAAAGTAAAACGCTTGAATTGCTCCATTATGGACACTGGGGCATAACCCGAATGAAGAAGCTCGCTAGAAGATATTGTTGGTGGCCAACGATAGACAAGGATATCGAAAACATGGTCAAATCCTGTGAGAATTGTTCAATTCATGACAGCACACCGAAAAAAGAATTTACTGAATGGCCAACACCTTCCAAACCCTGGGATCGAATACACCTTGATTTTGCTGGGCCTTTTATGTCAAAAATGTGGCTAATCGTTGTGAATGCGTTCACCAAGTATCCGTTTGTTGTCCAAATGTCAACGACAACTTCGGTCTGTACAATACGGGCTCTTCAACAAATTTTTGCAATCGAGGGAATACCAGTTACCATTGTAAGTGATAATGGTCCACAGTTCACATCTTCGGAATTTAAAAGTTTCTGTCGTCTCAATAATATTGAACATCTGACGTCTGCACCATTCCATCCTGAATCAAACGGAGAGGCTGAAAGGTTTGTGCGAACCTTTAAAACAGCTCTGAAAATGAATTGTTTTGATGGAACTTCGAGTGATGTGGCTCTTACAAACTTTTTGTCAACATATCGCACTACACCACTTAGAATCTGCGATCAGTCTCCTGCTGAGATGTTACATGGTAGACAACCCAGAACGTTGCTATCTTCGTTAGCAGAACATTCACGTTTTCGCGATTCAGACATACCCTCAACGAAGTTTAAAATTAACGACAGTGTGTATGTCAGAGATTTTTCTGTTAGAGGAACCACCAGGTGGAGAAAAGGTCACATATCCAAATGTGTAGGAAACCGTTTGTATTTAGTAAAAACCAGCAGAGGAATATGGAAGCGACATCAGAATCAGATTCGAACAAGAGTCGCAGTACCAGATGATGCTCAATACAAACCGATAGTTTCTGCCGATCATTATCCAACATTATCATCAAATTCAACTCAACGGGATTACCAAAACATCATGTTGCCGTTGATAGCTGAAAATAAATCAACCAAAATTATTCCGCACGAAGCACTAGCATCAACAACATCACAGATTACTGCATCAACACCACATCTGGCGAATGAGCAAGATGTAGAAACTCCAGTCCGGCGGTCATCACGCGTTTCAACAAAAACCGTGCGGTTCCAATGCTAGAAGTAATTATTGCGAATTCAGAATGTAAAATGTAAATGTTAAGTCAAAAGAAAAAATTTGTTTAAAATCATTTTTGTATATGTCAACAAATTTGGAAAGGAGGAACTGTTATATCTCCCTTCCATATTTAATGTAGAATGCACTAAAGTTTATAATTACGTAATAATTATTAGTCTCTTTAAAAGGCGGTGATTATAATTAATCGCCAAACGACATTTTGATTATTGTCAAATTGTAATTATTATTCTTCGATCTCTCATGATGAACGCAAATATTCGGCTTAATAAATAGAGTTAATAAATTGTGTTTCTATTATAAAAAGTTTAACCATAACGATTGCATACTGCAGTTGTAACGGTTTTGGACATACATTCTCAGTGCGTTTACAATGAAAACTTTTACTTTCTTAGAAGGATGTGATTTAGCAGGTGGTGCTATTAAAGACTACTTGAGATGAAATAATAGACACTCAAGTGAAACGGAATACCGAAAGCGACACCAATGGGCGATCATGTTCAAATAACAAATATATCATTCAGTGTCTCTATATTGCAGATGAAAATGTATACTTGCGTGTGTAGATGGATGTTAACTATTTTGTGAAGAGATCGTTACATAACGTTTAACTCAAATTTTGAAAGATATAATTCCTTGGCTTTATAACGGGTGATGATGTTTTTCAAACGAACCGAAATAGCGTGTAAAGCACATTACAGATCATACATGTTCAAACACGGTGCGTGATGAGGATCACGGGATATTGGCTAGTTCATACTAAAGAAAGAGTCTGGACAGAGCTTTTGATAAACTGAAGATAATTTATATGTCTCCATTCAATTACCGATGCATAGCTTAGCTAAATATACCTAGCCGAAATTTTGCCGATATCGAGGCTTGCCCCATACTGTCCTTTCTGATCATATTAGTTTAATTTAACTTATGTATGTATTTTAGATCACTGAAACTTAAAGCTCCAAGCCTATAATTTTGTTGTTCAATCAAAAATACTTAAAAGACATTTTTACTGGCCATTATTAAATAAGATCCACACACCAGGGCAGAAAATACTTGTATCTTGACTCTGTTTGTTCTAATATGTATCGAAATTTGAATAAACTAAAGTTTCGGGCATTTAGATTAATCTAGAATATTCTACAGAAAATAGCTGACGCTTTTATAGTCAAAGTCACACCCTAAATCAATAACACCCCCAAAAATCTTAATTAGATGAATTTTATCCGATTTCAATATGATCCCCTTTTTCTAATTCTGTCGTCCTGATCATTACGTACACAATAAGCTGAAATTTACGACTGAAACACACAAGATCCGTATCCGTGTAAAATCAACACAATTCGAACATATTTGAATTTTCCAACACAAGTAGATAAATTGATTCTGATTACGGATTCCACGCACCAAATTAAATTTCCCGCACCTTTTTCCTATTTCGAAACAACATAAACGTTTTGAATTAAAAAGTATATATAGATACCAATCTCGAAGCTACTAATTTGCTTAAATTAATTAACAAGACACAAATTAACAATTTTAGGGTTCTGTATCTTTGTTCATGCCATCATCATCGTCATACATGGATAATGTTTCCTAATTGTTTATACCTTTCGAACAAGCAATAATTTTTAATAGTTCCTATTTGTGATAACATTATTGTGTGTATGTCGATGTATGTATGCTCTTATCTGCCATGTAAAAGAATGGAAATGTTCAATTAACACGATCATTATCGTCAAACTTTTCGTTGATATATGAGGATTAAGTCTATGTCTTAACATTTAATGGTAATTGAAAGTCTTGATATATCATATCTACTGGTTGCTAGTTCTACATCCAAATTTCAACCATTTCATAGCTCGATGTAGTAGCTCAATTGTTGTGTGTGTAAACCATTCGGATTGTCCGGATTGAATATAAAATAATATTCATGACAACACACATCCCCTGTTGTTTCCAAGCTTTTGAGCTTTTATAATACGGATTAGTATATTCATTAATGCAATTTCCTCAAACCGTATACAAGCAGTTGGTACACAAAGAATATAAATTTTAACAATAAAATAATTTAGAAAATTCAATAAAAGCTCAGTATTCGTTTGTTATGCTTATTGTTGTCAAAAGTTTTTCCAATAGTTTTGAAAGCAACTTTGAATGAACTTTTTAATGTCGTATACACAAATAAAGTTTGAATATCGATCAATTTAACTAAAAGCATTTTATTTAAAAAAATAGTTTTTATAAACGATAAGGAGCGAGGAGACCGAACGAAACAAAAGCTTCAAAAGCTTTCTTCGATGAAAGGAAAAGAATTAACAATTTAATGTGGGTGCACAATATTGAATAATGAATTTGAATGAATGACAATTATTCTTTAACGGTTATATATATATATATATATATATATATATATATATATATATATATATATATATATATGTATATATATATATATATATATATATATATATATATATATATATATATATATATATATATATATATATATATATATATATATATATATATGTATATATATATATATATATATATATATATATATATATATGTATATATATATAAATATATATATATATATATATATATATATATATATATATATATATATATATATATATATATATATATATATATAAAGGGTCATCCAAATGTGACTCCTAGATGTCAGCAGTATATAATTTTTACACGTGACATCTTTTCAAATGACATAAGCCATTTTGTTTTATTAGAAGGTAGTACAGTTTTAACCATGGACAGGTACACATTGCAACAACGCGTTTACATCATTAAAACTTATTATGAAAATGGGCGTTCTTTGAAAAATACCCATCGCAAAATTCGTGATTTTTTTGGTGTAAATAATCGGCCAAATCAATCTTCAATTCAAAGATTAGTGAAAAAATTCGATGAAACTGGTTGTGTTACTGATAAACCAAAAAGTGGAAGACCAAAAACTGTATGCACAAATGAAAATATTGCTGCTGTTAGTGAAAATGTAGAAAATGAACCGACATCATCAATTTCACGTCGTTCGCAAGAATTGGGCATATCTTATGGCTCCTTATGGAGGATTTTGCATAAAGATTTGCACACGCTTACAAAATTCAATTAACCTAGGAATTGAAAGAAAGAGACCATTTACAACGTCGTAATTTCGCTAGTTGGATTATTGAACAACGAACGACAGGTCCATTGTTTTCAAGCAAAATTTTGTTTAGTGATGAAGCACATTTCACAATGGATGGATTCGTCAATAAGCAAAATTGTCGTATGGGTGTCTGGGGTGATGAAAATCCTCGTGTTATTCATGAAAAATCTCTACACCCACCAAAAGTTACTGTTTGGTGTACATTTTGGGCAAATGGAATCATTGGGCCATTCTTCTTCGAAAATGATGCTGGAATTGCTGTTACTGTGAATGTTGAGCGATACCAATCAATGTTGAGAGACTTTTTATGGACACAGTTGAGTCATATTGATGTGTCTGACGTCTATTTCCAGCAAGACGGTGCTACATGTCACACAACTCGACAAAACATTACGGTTTTGCAATCAAAATTTCCTCAACGTGTAATTTCACGAAATTCAGATTTCAATTGGCCTCCAAGGTCATGTGATCTAACACCATTAGATTTTTTTTTGTGGGGTTTTTTAAAAAGTCGAGTGTATGCTAACAAGCCACAAACAATTAATGATCTAAGGAACAACATTCAAGTTGCAATTCGTGAAATTCAAATAACACCAGCAACATGTCGGAAAGTCATTGAAAATTTCGATATTCGGATTGATGCCTGCAGACGCAGTCGTGGTGGACACTTGAATGATATTCTATTCCACGTATAATTGTAATGGATCATACTTTTAATAAAAAAAACAACTTGAAAAAATTGCAAATAGTTTGTGTTTTATTTAAAAGAAACATGTAGGCGCGTTTTTTGGATGACCCTTTATATATATATATATATATATATATATATATATATATATATATATATATATATATATATATATATAAATATATATATATATATATATATATATATATATATATATATATATATATATATATATATATGTATATATATATATATATATATATATATATATATATATATATATATATATATATATATATATATATATATATATATATATATATATCTATATATTGTTACGATTTCGCCGAGTGGTTAGTCTAATTATTTTATCCGGTTCGATCACCGGATTGTGAATATTATACTCGCAAAGATTAAATTTCAATTAAATTTATTTCCCACAAATATTACACAAATATTTCACAAATAATTCACTAATATTTATTTTCACTATTATTTTCCACAATATTTATCACTACTATTATTTTAACACTTCACTTTCACTATTATTTTCACTTCCCGATATTAACACTTCAAAATTCAAAATTGAACTGATCCGTAACTCAAATGTCTACACGTATTTATACGACGCAAAGGCTTGTAGAACATTCTATTATTTTTCTTCTCTACACTTCTCGAATTTTCGTTGCGTCGTATTTGGTTCGCTCCGCCTATTTCATTATTTCTTTTTATTTTGTTCGTTTATGTAAACATTTGGTTACAGGGTAATCCCTACTATTATAATTTTCTTTTTAATTATCACAGATGACATCTGTGATTCGTGACAATATATATAATAAACTTGCGTAAACCGGTCACTGTTGGCGACCAAATTTTGGAAATATGTAAATTTCCAATAAATTCTATCGTTGCTCAAGCGTAAATCGATTCATTTCGTTTTCAGTGGAGATAAAATACTGCATTTTATGACCGAATAGCATGACATAAGTATTGCCAGATTCGAAATAACCGGTGGTTCAAATTTAAACTCATTAATGACCCACCCGTTATATATATATATATATATATATATATATATATATATATATATATATATATATATATATATATATATATATATATATATATATATATGTGTGTGTTTATATATAGTTATATAATGTAATTGGCATAACCTTGACAGTAAAGTAGTGAGTTGTCGTACAATTGAACTAGTAGTGAGTTGACAATAAGTGCGGGGCCAGAACTCTACCTTGAAGAAATCGCTTTGGGGCGATCACCGTACTCCTATCACTAAGTCTGCAATAATTCTTCTTGACCTAAGCGTGCTACTAAACCACCGAACAAGTGAGGCCTTTATGTCATATCTTTCAGGTGCAGCGATCACCGCACTGTAGGAAACGCTATCAAGTGCACCTTCGATGTTCAGAAATGCTAACAACGTTTCCGTCCAACGTTTTCACGGAGTGCTAATTCTACAGATTCACCTTTCTGGTATGCTTGGTGTTTGGAATGTATGATTGAATGGGTAAAATACCGTAAAGTACCTATAAATTAACCACCCTAAACATTTAAGTAGAAAAGAAAATATGCTGATAGGTCGAAAACTTTTTGCCTGAACATATCTAAGCTTCGTTTGTGATGAACTCTACCTTGACATTTCTTCATGATATCAGAAAGTAAGCCATGGGCAAATTGGTTCGAGAGAGATGTGCAAGGTGGTCTAGGATTATGTCCAGCCCTTCCTTAAGAAGGCCTGCAAATTTCCCATCTGGACCTGGTGTGTTTAATTTTTTAAACAACCGATACTCCATCGAATGATTTTATCTTCTGTCACCACCTTTACCATTAAGTTCAAATATCTGAAACTTGGTGTAGTTAATGTAGAAGTTTGTTTACATTTACTATATGATAATTGTCATTTTCGAAAAGATGAACTTTAGGTCAGACCGGTTGTTTCTATGGCATCCTGAGTTCATTTCGTATGAATTCCATCAAATTTCTCTTTAGAGTTCTGATAGTGATCTTCATGTTACCACTTAGGACTCTCTTTAGTAGTCGCCGTAAGGTTATCCACTTTCTCATTTAGAGAGCGCGAGATGAAACGATGGTCAGAGAGAGTAACGTCTTATAGAATCATCCAAAAATTTAAATGATCTCAGATGACTTTTACATTTAAACTCCGTCCTGTATGTCAAAGAAGACGATCTTTTTCCCATATTCAAGATGCATTCTCTCGAGATATATCCTATTTTGTCACAAACCCATCTGACTTTATTATTTCCATACCGGAATCTCGTTGTCCGCCAATTATCTGCTGGTTTGATGGTATACTTACTGGTTTGAGACCGAATCATATTTCATAGATGACCAGACGCGTCTATTTTTAGCAGGATGACACTATCTCGTTTTTTCTTCTTCATTTTTCTATTTAGTCTCTGCGACCATTTCTTAAATATAACCGAAATCATCCAAGATTTCTTGTTAAACTGTCATTTCTATCTTTAACCAATATGATAATGGACTCCTTTTACCCGACCATAATGCAAGAGTTAGAATGATTTCTCCCCCACTCAATTTATATTTCTTAACTGTACGGTTCGGCATGGCATCATTCTAGGCAAGAACACTTCCTGGGTATATAGGTATTACTTTACATAGTTAACTCAATAGGCCACCGCCAAACTTTTAATGTTTATTTATAGGGGGCAGATATTGATTAACCGCTTGTTCTACTTAAGTAAAACTCAACAGCCTACAGAGTACGGTGTGCAGAGCACTGGTATTTTGAAATTATTACAACAGTTTAACACTGTTATTTTAATTACTTTGGTGGGTCTCCAATCGAGTTCCAAAGTTTCATAAATCTTTGTTTTATTTCAGAGCTGGTTTTCAATCATTGTTGTGTATGGACTTTTGAACCTCAATCAAGTTCTAAGATCTTTTGCCTGTTAAGATTCATATCACAAAATCCACATACCACTTCTTAACGGACTCCATTCATTTTATGTTTCAAATTTGTATGTGTGCACCAATCAGTTGGAGTCATGAAATGCGGTTAGAATCAGTATATTCAGTAATTGAACTGATCGCCGATTATTTGGTCAAAGCAGGTTCTCGATTGTCTTGGTTAGTGGCATAGTAAACCTATTAAATTCTGTCATCACCAACCAAAGACCGCATGGTGAAGTTCCGCTACTTGTCCCGTCTATTATAACTGCAAATTTCCCGTCTATTATAACTTATGGGGCGAGAGATCTGTCGATTTGGCCCCACTTTCTGTCAACATCATGCACTTTAATTATGCATGACCTAAATTTAAATAGTTTCTGGTTCATTTGGAGGTCTTCTTCGACGATTTCGACGCCTTACACAAAATCATACGATTTTGTGATCAAACACAACATTGTTCAAAGTGTTTTCTACCATTTTCCTTCCACGAATTTTGGAATAGGAAAAAACATAAAATAGGGGTGAATGAATATAGTAGGCTTGTGTAGACGGTTATCATAATCGGTTTCTTCTCCTTTACATTTCCAAAAATTTTCTTTTCAATGATAGATCTGATTCTAAGCTAACACTAAATACCTCTGGCAGTGGCGTAACTACAAATTGTTGGCCCCCCCGCAAAATATAATATAGGCCCCTGGACTATCCTTCCTCCACTTTGCATATCTTTCCCTTCAGAGTAATAAAAAATGTTGCTCATCGAAAATTAATTTATTATTATTTTCACTTTAGAAAAAGATCGTTCCACTTTTGCGGCTGTTACAGATAACGTAAGAAACAATAATAAACATATCAATACTTGCGAAACACTGGAAGCTATTAGGTATGTATTAAAAACAAGAATTTTTTTTTGAAGTTTGGGTCTTTATTGTGAAAAATGTCACAAGATTTTTTATCCAAAGTATTTCCCATCGATGCCGACTACTTTTCCCCATAATTTTCTGGTAATTTATGGATTCCATCCCAGAAAAACTGCACCGGCTTCGCGGCCAAAAATGAATCGAGTCAATTTTTGATTCAAGGTATCGTGAAGTGAAGCGTATTCTTGGTAGGGCACTTTGCATGGATCGAAATAGGTGGTAGTCGGAAGGAGCAAGGTCTGGGCTATACGGCTGTTGAGGCAGAATTTCCCATCCATTATTCTCCACCTAATTTTTGACCGGCACCGCAATATGTGGCCGAGTGTTAACGTGGTAGAAAATGATTGACTCGTATCTGGTCGCATACGTGAGAACCGCCGTGAGACCTGCCTGGATTTTCTGCTTCAATCGGACCAATTGTTGACGATAGCGTTGGGGATTGATGGTTTGGCCACTTGGAAACGGCTCAAAGTGGATCACACCTAGCTGGTCCCACCATATGCACAGGATGACCTTGGCACCGTGAATATTTGCAAAATCGACATGAAAAATCGTCTTTCCACGTCTCTTGGCTTCAACTCGTATGTCACCCAATTTCCCATCTTTTTTGGATGAATCCCAAGGCTTTCTAACATGTGGAAATTGTTGGTTGATCAAGTCCCAATGATTCTGCAAGTTCTTCTTGCGTTTGACGTGAATCTTGATCGAGTAATGCCTCCAATTTTTCAGCTTAAAACTTTTTCGGCTGACCAGGATGCTCTTTGTCCTTGATGTCAAAATCACTACTTTTGAAGCGATTAAACCACACAAAGCACTGTGTTTTTGCAAGAGCATGCTCACCACTGCTGTTTTTTTCGCAAATTTGATCAATGATCATGGATGTGCACAATCAAAACAAAAAATTTTAGCAGGTATTGAATTTTGACAGGTATTGAATAGGGCTTTCTAAACACATATCTGTCCATGATGTTTTATAATGCATAAACAATGACATCTAGTATCCAATTCCGGTATTTAATGCATTCACCAATATTATTGGAAATTTTATTATTGGAACTTCAGCTAATTCATGAAACAATTCTTCATGATAATAACAAAGGCTACGGGACCACGTTGCGGCGGGCCCCCCATTTTTGCGGGCCCCCCCGCATTGCGGGGTTTGCGCCCTTGTAGTTACGCCACTGAGTCCTCTGGCACAGAAGATTGCAATAACAACTCCTTCCGGTCTTATACGGTCTGCGAAACACTGCACAGAAATTTCAAGGTTTCATGGACAAAGTCATAGAAGGGTTGGAATTTGATCATACCTATATTGACGATATTACTCGAAGCCTAGTCGATCAGAGACCGAACACAAAGACAGATTAGCACTCTTTTTAAACGCCTCATAGATTTAGGTGATATCCTTAAACGAGAGAAGTGCGTATTCAGTGCAACCTCGATAGATTATCTTATATTCACGGGATAACATCTAAAGGGCAAGTGCAGCGGTTTATCGATTTAACTTTCGCCGATATATTTGATACTAAAATACAAGTGGTAAGACGCGTAATGTAAAAATCTGGAGACAGCCAATTGAACCATATTAACTATAGGCTATTATTATAATTTGGAAGTGAGATAGAGTAGCTTTAAGCATACTGTACTGAATAAGAATATATTCACACGGCTTGAACCATAGACGATCCGATTATATATATATATATATATTTATATATATATATATATATATATATATATATATATATATATATATATATATATATAAATAATATATAATATATATATATATATATATATATATATATATACATATATATATATATAATATATATATATATATATATATATATATATATATATAATATATATATATATTATGTATATATATATATATATACCTATATATATATATATATATATATATATATATATATATATATATATATGTAAATATATATATATATATAAATATATATATATATATATATATATATATATATATATATATATATATATATATATATATATATTTATATATATATATATATATATATATATATATATATTATATATATATATATATATATATATATATATATATATATATATAAATATATATATATATATATATATATATATATATATATATATATATGTGTATTTACATGATTATATATATATTTTTTTTTTTGCGGTTTTTACAGGCCATTATTGGCCGTACCGTGTCAACAATCTGACTCCATCGGTTTCGATCACGAGCCAGCTCTTCAAACCGTTGTAGGCAGTTTGAAGATGCCAGATCACTCTCTACGCCGTGGAGCCATCCTCGCCGACAGCGACCTCTTCGCCTACCCAAAGGCGGTTCTACCTTAAAGGTTCGCTGTATCATTCGGTTCGGATCAGCACGCAGAACGTGTCCGAGCCAGCGTACTCGCTGTCCTTTGATTTCATGCACGATATCAGGAATTTGCATTAAAATCCTGATTTCGTGATTGAAAAGAACTCGGTAAGTGCCATCGACGTCACGTTTTGGACCATATATCACACGCATGATTCTTCTCTCGAATGTTAGAAGCCACCTTTCGTACTCATCCGTCAAGGTCCAACTCTCACATCCATACATGACAACGGGTCTGATCAACACTCTGTACTGTTTCAGCTTATCCGCATTTGCAAGATATTTTGATTTCAGCAGTGGACGTAGAGGATACAAAGCCCGATCGCCAGCGGCAAGGCGGACCTTGATATCCTCGCCCACACTGTTATCGTGAGTAATGAGAGATCCAAGATACTTGAATCTCATCACTCCTTCAAACGTGTGGTTGCCACTACTGAAATCAATTGCGTCTTGGTCTCTAAAACCCGAGATTAGATATTTGGTTTTGGACTCGTTGATTTTGAGACCAACGGAAGCTGAACACTGTTCCAGTGGATCAAGTATCTCTTTCACTCCGTTGCCATTTAATCCAATCACACAGATATCATCTGCATACGCAAGAAGTTGATTGGATTGTCGGAATAAGATGTCGGAATAAGAAGATATTGATCTGAGGTGTTTCACTTTTACGAAGGATGTATTCCAACATGAGATCAAAAAGTATCAGGGACAGCGCATCTCCTTGTCGAACACCAGAAAAGAATGCAAAAATTCTCGATAGCCTGTTCTCAACTTTGACACAGCATTGTGACTGCGTTACTGTCATTTTACACAGATGAACATATTTTTTTGGTATTCCTAAATATTCAAGCGAATACCATAGCCTCTCTCGGTTGATCGAGTCATAGGCTTGCTTGAAATCTAGGAATACCTGGTGTACATCGCGAGATGTTTCGTAGCACTTGGAAAGAATCATCCGTAGCGAAAAAACTTGATCAGTGACTGACCGATTTGGACGGAATCCTCCTTGGTAGTCATCGACAATTTCCTCCGCTAGAGGAGTAATTCTTCCCAAGATAATGTATGACAGTAACTTATATGCTGTGCAAAGGAGAGCTATACCGCGATAATTCTCGCATTTCAAGCGATCACCATTCTTGAAAATTGGGCATAACGCGGCCACTTTCCATTCTTCGGGCATAACTTCATTTTGCCATACCAATCGAACAAGGTCGAAAGACAGTTCCACAAAGTTAGCCCTCCGAATATCAAGAGCTCTGAATTAATGCAATCAACTCCCGGTGAACGATTTTTCTTTAATTTCTGCATGGCCATTGTGAATTCCTCATAGGATGGATCCTCAATGAACATCTCCGCGGTCTGTATTTGAGGGTATTCAAATACAGCTTGTGATACATGTGGAACATTAAGTAGATCAGAAAAATGTTCACGCCATGTGTCGAGTACCGCATCGACGTTAACACAGAGGTTTCCATCCTGGTCCCGAATGGCAGTTGACCGAGATCTTAAGGTATAGTGCAATTCAGTGATTCCTTTAAAGAAACCACCCGCATTGTGCTCATTGCTGAGTTGTTGTACTCTTAAGACCTTAGCCTTCCACCATTCTCGCTTCTTCAGTCTACAAATTCTTTTAGCTGTCCTCCTAGCAAGAACTGCTTTGTTTTTCCTTGCAATTGTAAACCGAGTCTGCGCTTCATTGTAGGCTATATTGCGTTGCTCAACAGCAAGACGACACTCCTCATCAAACCAATCATTTTTGGGCTTAGTTTTCACTAAACCGAGGGTGTGCTGGGCAGCATCGACAACCGAGGTTTTCAATACTTCCCAGACACTGTTCACATCATCAGATTGGTAATTGGATTGCATAATGCTATTGCTGACAAGATCTTGATATTTTCGTTGCGTTTCTTCATTTATCAAACCTTCACAGGAGAATCGCGTTGTATTTTCTCCTGTCCTCCTTGACTTGTACGAACATTTCCATCGTAGCTTTGCAGCAACCATAAAATGGTCACTGCCTACGAATTTGGTTGACGACCGATACAATCTCACGTCTTGGACAACCCGAGCCCGCCCTTTTGAAATCAACACATGGTCAATTTGGCTTCGGGATGTTTTACGTGGATGTGTCCATGCTTTTAAGTGAATGTTTTTATGAGGAAAGAATGTAATTGCTACTTTGAGATCATGAGCGATCGCAAAGTACATCATTCTTTCCCCATTCTCGGTCGCAGTTTCGTGTCGGGAGTACGGACCTATATTGTTACATAAGTCGGTCTGATTTCGGCCAGCTCTAGCATTAAAGTCACCAATCACCAATCTGACATCGTGCTCAGGTATAGAGCCCATCAGATGATCCAGATTATTATAAAATGAGTCTTTATCCTGGGATTGGCTTACATCAGTGGGTGCATGTATACAGACAATTGACAGGTTGACTAATCTCATGTGCAAGCGAAGCTTACAAATTTGATTATCGACTGCCTGGAAGTCCAAGACAGCCTTTTTTACCTGCGGCCCAATGAGAAAGCCAACTCCAAGATTTCCGAGGTCATCTCCACTGTGTAGCAACGTATAGCCTTGGGACACATGGACTCCACTTTTAAGCCATCGAGTTTCTTGGAGCGCTACGAGTTCCAGCCGATACTCCTTCATACATGTTATGAGGCCGTCCGACGCGCCAGGTTTTCTTAATGACTGCACGTTCCACGTGCCGATCCTCAATCTCGTGTCCGGGTACTTAAGCGGGGGTTCGTTTTTTTTGTTGTTTTGGCGGTATCCGGATATTTTTATTTTTGTTGACATTATTAACATTTTCACTTTTTTACGGATGCGGGTCGTCAGCCCAGTGATCCAACCAGATTTAGTTGGCTCCTACGACAAGCTCTGGATACTGTGCTGGTATTCTATGGGTCTCGTAAGATTCGTTCGTAATATTTACCAAACACGAATGCCCCCAACCACAGGGCTCATATGTATATATATATATATATATATATATATATATATATATATATATACATATATATATATATATATATATATATATATATATATATATATATATATATATATATATATATATATATATATATATATATATATATATATATATATATATATATATATATATATATATATATATATATATATATATATATATATATACATATATATATATATATATATATATATATATATATATATATACATATATATATATATATATATATATATATATATATATATATATATATATATATATATATATATATATATATATATATATATACACATTTACGATTGTAATTGGTAAACCCAAATTATAATATTATATAAATATTTTGAAGACGGATGTCAAATTATTCATGAGGATAATTGCTTAAGACACAAAAATAGGATAAACAAATATTTATTTTATCTACCTTCTACGGAATGGTTTATGGTTTTTAATTAATGGAAATTTAATTAATCCCTGTTGTTCATGTACACCAAATATAATTTTATTTACTTAGTCTTTTATTACGTCAACTGGTACTGCTGTTGCTTCTGCTGGTTGGTAAGTTTTGAACACATTTTTCGTCAACAAAATTCAAATTAAATTAAACCGACAGCAACAACAAGTCGTATTATATAATTATATTAAAATACAAAATGTACCGCAAAAAAATTAAAATGGTTTAATTTTTATAAGGGGTGGTGCTTACATATCTGTGAATTTTCTTTCCGGCATCTTGAAATAGAAGCAACGAACATTGTTGAAATAACATATCCGTTTAATTATTTCGAAAGGTTGGTTTGAATAAATTATGAGACGAAGTGAAACTGTAAATGTACTTGTCTACTATTTCTTGAAAACGTAAGTAGTCTTTATCGGTAGTCTTTATCGTTAATACGAAATTTTTCAAATTTCTTAATCATTTTGGACAGCGTCCTAACGTCTTAATAGATTCAGCATTCGTTTGGGTAGTCGTTAGTTTTGAGTTTGTATCGAGTTAACACACATATTTTGACTCTGCTTAAGACTTCAGCGTTAGTAGCTGTTCTCTTTGCCGCGTTTTAATGACTTTGGTTATTGCCCTACACACAAAGATTGGGAGATTAAAAGATTGTTATCAATGAGGTAACACGGCCCAATAACGACTATACGTGTGTCACAGCTGATATAGCGAGCTTTGGAATTTATTTAAGTCATCTTGAAGACTTAAACCATAGACTACAGTGTCATCTTGGTAAAACAAAATATTCCAACCAATTTAGTTCAGTTAAAACCATGTTCCTGATTCTTTGGAAGGTTGCGGTGTACTTTTTAGCTCAAAGTAGTTTTTAGCTGTTCTGCTTTTTTACTCCTGTGAGTGTAGTGGCCCTTATTGAAAGGTCTGTTTTAAATTAATGTTGGCATCGCTAACTATAAAGTCTTTTGCTATAGGCTCAATTACGTTATCAGTTGACTGTGGTTCAATTTCATTGTTAATTTCGTATTGAATAGCTTGTCGATCGTATATTTAGAAAAATGGGGACTTTGTGATGAACCGGCTCAATTACTGTCAGTATATCTTCTTTCAAATGAAATATATTATAATCGCTACACAGTTATACCAGACCCCACCTGATTATTTGATACCTGCAAATTTTCATATTTGAATTGATGTTCATTGTTTTAGCTAATAACCAAACTCAAAGTTTTTGACCACTTTATGGCTCCATCTCCTGGTGATATTATTGCTGATTTATCTTGCTTTCACTATTTTTCTCTGTCAAGACCGAATACCATAGACCTAGTTATTTCTGGTTGATACTTCCACCTTTCTGTCTTTACTGTGAGGTCGTCAAACTAATCAGATGATTCAAAGGTCGTTAATTGTGGTTTCATCGTCCCTATTTCGTTAACTCCTCACAAGACTGATCACTATGTGTTCCTTCTGGTTTATACATTCAGCTTTCCATCCTTACAGCGACCATGGTTAATTATTTGATATTTAGTCAGGTTCTCTGTCTCTCCGTGTCTCTCCGTCTCTCTCTCTCTCTCTCTTTCTTTTAGTCGTTGTTCAGTTGTGATTTCTTATCTCTGAGTCAATTCAGATGTATTTCACTTACAATTACATTGAAGATGACCTATTTTTCCACATGTCATTATTTCTTGGTCTGCCACTGGCTCATTCCATCTAATTTCTAGAGTTTGAAGCTCCATTAGTCATCAAAAACACGACTGAGCCTACTGAATGTGTCAATCGCTGTACCTCAAATTCAATTTAGTATTTCAACAGAAGCTAAGTCAAAAACGATAAAGTTAGGGAAGTCAATAGATCAGATAGAATAGATCATAGATCAGATATAAAAATTATCAATAACGCGATATTTATTTTGTTGGATAAAACAGGTGGACTGTTAGTCATTTTAATAATCTATATTATAGTCCCTTACACACGACTTTGCATATCTAGTTCCACCATAGCAAAATAACGCCTGTTGTACTTCTGTTTGCGTAATAAAAGACCACCTTTCTTTATCAAAAATGTATATTTTTGCACAAATCTATTTCTCTGCATCTCGGTCATTATTCAGGAGGGTTCGTTGATTTAATAACAGGAAACCGTAAAATTTTCGATTATTTGCTTCACCATTTTTCAAACTAATGTTTAAAACTTAGGTTTAAGGGTGAACTAAACAAAATTTCATCTTCTTAGGAGATGACAGATCATATTGTAATGGTCACATGGCATTTCAATATTATGAAAACACTAAAGTAATCAATTGTCCAACAGGGTTAATGTTCTCATTTAAGCTTCTCATTAATATAAACTGGTTATACATGTGGAAGCACACTGATAAATAATTGAAAGTGACTGATAATGCGTCTATTAGTAGTGTGGCTGTTTTGTAGAAGTTCTCCAGAAATAAATTTGTAGACGATTGTTATATAAAGAGGGCCAAATACGATTTTAGAACTATTGCCTCTCGTAATCTTAAGCCTTTTAAAAAAGTGAAGCTTTTTGGATGTTTGTGAAAATTATTGGATGATTTATATCGTATGGGATAACAGGGTTGCTTAGCCTGCCACCAACTTGCAACTACTTGTCTATAAAAGGGAAAAGACTTTTTAATTTGGAATTATTATGAATTTTGAAAAAAAACTGTTTACTTGTACCCACTTCAATGGAAAGCATCCAATCTGACTACATTGAATATAAGTGACGTCTTCTTCTGAAATAATAACCTTTATAAACTTAGAACATCGATCAAATTGCTTTTCGGTTTTTTAAGGACTTCTGATGGTACTTCCGAAACTTTTTAGATTGAGTTGGGCATTGTTTGTCTTATTGTTTAAACAAATGTGGACCGTTCCACCCTATTTGTGAAATATACCTCGTCGGCCACAATCAGCTGCATTGACTTTTGTTGGTGCATGACTCCATTGCCTTTAATGAGTTGTAATAAAAAACGATAATGAACACGAACGTTTCCCGTTTTTGGGAATATGATGACATCCAATTTAGGACGATAGTTGAGTAAGTCCACAACCGATATTCCTTTATCTTTTGGTTGTTAAATATGTTAAGCACAGATATCATAATCTTTGCTATAAAAAATTGTAAGCTATACTTGTTCCGACGCCTCTGCAAACCCGCAGGTAGTTCAACTACTTGATCAACTTAATAGATTCATCTATGTACTCGTACTTCCTTCAATCGATTTAATTGGTTTTTAATTTTTGAATAAGAAGCACAATTATGAAGCGTTTACTTTTAATTTGACCTTGAAAGACAATTCATTTGGTTTATATCTCACACCAATAATTTAGAAACCCCTTGAGAATCGTCTTGAAACCCTTAATTAGCTGTACCTATGTGGACTTTGGGAACATAACTCAGCTACTTGTTTGCACCGGACATAAGATAACCAACATAAAAGTCTGTTTCTGGATATGCATGTTGAAAATCTGATGCGAGTTGGTTCAATGTTCGTGGCAACAAAAAAGGAGATTAATTATGTCTTAGACTATATAGGCTGTACTACTGATCCTAAGAATAATTCATCGTTCAGTGAAATTCAATTTTTTATTTTGGCCGATTTGTCGAACACAATTCGCAATTTTAGCGTTGCTTTCCTTTACAACCCCATGATGCAGTAAAAAGTATTTAGGGTTTAGTTCAGGTGATAATCGCATATGCCCGAACTAACTTATGCAATGAACGATTCGTCTCAAAGTAAACCGTTTTCGAAGCTGTAAAATCTTATTATTGCCACTTTTCATTTGGTGGTTTTATATCGATGGTTGATATGCTGAAATCGATGGAAGTCAACTAGTTCTGTTGATGATAATTAATAAGAGTCATTCGAGTAACATTCGACAAAGTTGTCATTACCCTTTATTGCTTTGGACATCTTTTTGGGCAGTTGGTAATATTGCATTGCGTAAACGAATGGGCGTGGCCATATGTTTTAGTTTCCAAATTGCACGAGGAACCTGGTAAATGAATCATCTCATGGTGTTTCTTCTGAACATACGCAGGTAAATATAAATGATAGCACCATGTAGACAGGTATTAATAGAGCTGATGTGAAGCTTCCCAAAATAAATATACCAATCTTCTCCGGAGATGATACGGAGTGGCAATCGTGCTCGGATCTGGACCATATACCACCATTCATGAGAACCACTGATTACCATCGGTACATAAGTTTCCGTAACTCAAGAGTTTTAACGCAGCCAACTTACTAAAGTACGTTAATATAACTAATGCCAATTATATAGGAGCTATCCAGAAGCTTCGTAACCACAGACTCTGCAGAAAATTATTTTCCTACCCTAGAACAATTTTTCGGATTTTTGCAGTCTCGAGCTTATTCTTTGGCAACAGTCAAAATTAATCCTTTGTATAGTAAATCACTGTCATCAATCAAGTTAAGGCACGCCCGAATCATACATGCAAAAACTATAAAAGTATGCTCAGTTTGCAAGGGGAAGACTATTTATTGATAAATTGAAATCAATTTAAAGGAATGTCCCTGACACAGCGACGTTTCAATTGTTTGAACTCTTCACGTTCATCATATGACTGTAAAAGTTGGGAAAAATGTATTAAATGCCATAAAAATCACGTAATTTAACATGTTGATTAACCAGCCGCTATCAACACCGTTCCAACTGCTGTGTCTTCGAATCTTAATGAATAAAGTGGTGCGAAGAGTTTAGCGTGACTATTGTCACTCCAATACATAGTAACATACGAAAACAGATTAAAACTCCACCATTGCTAACGACATTAACCAAAGTAATAACCAGTGACGTGAATTCATTCAGAGTATTAAGCTCTGTTTCTGGTTCGATACTTCCAACTGCGGCAGTAAACGCTAAAACTAGAATTGGTAGAATGCTAAAATATCAAATGGTTTTTGATTCCAGAACAAAGACAAGTTTTGTTACTTATGCTAATGTTCAGAAACTAAAACTACCTAGAGATAACGTGCGTCCTATGATAACTGGTCTTGGGCAAATCGGTACAAATATATCTAGAGGAAAATCACTGTGGCAATAAAATCAGTTTATTCAGATGCAAACATTTCACTACAAACTTATGTACTACCAATCATAACGTCGATTTTACCAAGCAATAAGCTACAAGGCGATCAGTGGGGCCATCTGGCTGACTCTAGCTACAACATTCCTAGAAGGATTGAGTTTTTGATCGGTTCTGACCGTTTCTTTCAAGCCATCAGCGATGGGAAGATCACAGGAAATACCAATGAACCAGTAGCCCTCAACACGATTTTTGGATGGATTGTTGCTTGCAACACAGAACAAAAACATATTGTTCATCGATCGATCCCTGAGAAAATTTTCGGAATTTTACACCATCCGAAGAAAATGTGTCACTTCGTAAGGAATACCAAGAGAAATTGCTAAGAAAAATTTGTGGTGTTGCCTGGTATTTTGGCGCTACTTCACAGAATACAACTCATGTAAATAGTTTTTTGCATTATTCTAGTTAACTTTGAAAAAACAATTATTTTTGTATTATTCAAGTTAACTTTGAAAAACAATATTCGATAGTTTTTCGTAAAACCAAAAAGAGTCGTTTCTGTTCCTTCGTGTGCATAAGTTGTATTTTTAAAATGTAAAGAGATTAAAAATGTAATTATAAATAAAGATTATTGTAATTAAATAATTAGTTTATTTTAATTTCAATAAATTATTTATATCTCCTGTAAAATTGGTAACCCCGACGTGATGGGGCTCGTGCTGCGCAATTGTAAATACAACCATTTGGCAAGAATACAATCTGCAATACACTATCTACAATCTACGATCTACAATCTACAATCTGCAATCTACTATCTACAATCTACGATCTACAATCGAATCTACGATCTACAATCAAATCTACGATCTACAATCGAATCTACGATCTACAATCTACAATCTGCAATCTATAATCTACGATCTACAATCTATAATCTACAATCTGCAATCTACTATCTACAATCTACGATCTACAATCTACAATCTGCAATCTACTATCTACAATCTACGATCTACAATCTGCAGTCTACTATCTACAATCTACAATCTGCAATCTACAATCTACAATCGAATCTACGATCTACAATCGAATCTACGATCTACAATCTACAATCTGCAATCTTCAATCTACGATCTACAATCTGCAGTCTACTATCTACAATCTACGATCTACGATCTACGATCTACGATCTACAATCTGCAATCTACTATCTACAATCTACGATCTACAATCGAATCTACAATACGATCTACTATCGATCTGCAATCTACTATCTACAATCTACGATCTACAATCGAATCTACGATCTACAATCGAATCTACGATCTACAATCTGCAGTCTACTATCTACAATCTACGATCTACAATCTACCATCGACGATCTGCAATCTACAATCTACGATCTACAATCGGCAATCTACAATCTACAATCTGAAATACTCAATCTATGATCTACAATCAACAATATGCAATCTACATTAATCAATCACAGAATACGACCACTAAATTGTCACAGAAACAGACTAATATTACAAGGTCAGGTCGTGTATCCAGGGCTCCTACCAGATGGTTACTTGGTCGATTGGAGGCCATCGAAATAAATGTTAAGAAAATTAATGCTTAATCTGACTCAAAGATCATGCTGGTTTTTGCCCGTATCCCATCGACCAAGCTGGCCAAAATTTGTGGCCAATATAATGGCTAAAATACTGAAAAGCATAGGTAGAGAGCATTGGTTCCATGTTCCATCAGAAGAAAGCTCCACAGATTGTGCTTCTCGTTAAACCAAACAATTTAGCTGATTTTATGATTTGGTGGAATGGAAAACTGGCTGTCGCAAGTACCGGAATTTTGGCGACAACAAGTTATCTAGCGAAATCTGTATGTGTCAGACTTTCTTTTATTACCTACGTTTATTGAAGAACTGGCCACAAGGTTTCTGAAGATATTAAAAATTATCAAAATTATTCATCAGTAAAGCCAAAGCTCCAAAGCAAGGACAAAAAGGCAACCGCAATCAACAACTTTATTCAATTATCCAGATATTAAGTTGGGTTGAAAATTAGTCCCTACCGAAATATTTACAACAAAATCATTTTGCAACTGAATTACATAGCTTGCATCATCGAAAGTAAGATAAAATTCTTACGTCCATTTCTCGATGATTAAAGTATCATTAGAGTTGGAGGTAGAATAAAGCACTCATTAGCATCATTTGGAAGTAAGCATTCAGTTATCTTGTGTAACGATCGATAACACTACGCATGCCGAATCCCATCTGTTAAATTTTTTTTTATATGTATAGGTGGTATGAAGAGAAAATATTACTAATTTATTTCGTGTGGAAATTGATCGCACTCACCAATATGTATATAACTAATAATTATGCGTAAGTAAATACCTCACGCACATTCCGATAGCTAAACTTTTTTTCGAGAGAAGAAGACGATTAAATTTGTTTGTATTGTATAATGCGGTTAAATACTATTTGTAACGGGTGATTTTTTAAGAGCTTGAGAACTTTTTTTTAAAAAAAAACGCATAAAATTTGCAAAATCTCATCGGTTCTTTATTTGAAACGTTAGATTGGTCCATGACATTTACTTTTTGAAGATAATTTCATTTAAATGTTGACCGCGGCTGCGTCTTAGGTGGTCCATTCGGAAATTCCAATTTTGGGCAACTTTTTCGAGCATTTCGGCCGGAATAGCCCGAATTTCTTCGGAAATGTTGTCTTCCAAAACTGGAATAGTTGCTGGCTTATTTCTGTAGACTGTAGACTTGACGTAGCCCCACAAAAAATAGTCTAAAGGCGTCAAATCGCATGATCTTGGTGGCCAACTTACCGGGCCATTTCTTGAGATGAATTGTTCTCCGAAGTTTTCCCTCAAAATGGCCATAGAATCGCGAGCTGTGTGGCATGTAGCGCCATCTTGTTGAAACCACATGTCAACTAAGTTCAGTTCTTCCATTTTTGGCAACAAAAAGTTTGTTAGCATCGAACGATAGCGATCGCCATTCACCGTAACGTTGCGTCCAACAGCATCTTTGAAAAAATACGGTCCAATGATTCCACCAGCGTACAAACCACACCAAACAGTGCATTTTTCGGGATGCATGGGCAGTTCTTGAACGGCTTCTGGTTGCTCTTCACTCCAAATGCGGCAATTTTGCTTATTTACGTAGCCATTCAACCAGAAATGAGCCTCATCGCTGAACAAAATTTGTCGATAAAAAAGCGGATTTTCTGCCAACTTTTCTAGGGCCCATTCACTGAAAATTCGACGTTGTGGCAGATCGTTCGGCTTCAGTTATGAAATGTCAAAGCATACTGAGCATCTTTCTCTTTGACACCTTGTCTGAAATCCCGCGTGATCTGTCAAATACTAATGCATGAAAATCCTAACCACAAAAAAATCACCCGTTATATGAGCTATTGAGAAAAATTATTTGGGAGGGTGATTTGGGTGTAGTTGTGACGTGTTTAGGCGCGAAAATGTCGAGATCTTGATGGGAAGAGAAAAAAAAGAGGGCAGTCAGAAAAACGACGATACTGAGTGAACATCAGAAAAAAAAAAAAATAAAAAGAAGGTTATAATTCGATGTATTAAAAAAAAAAAAAAGTTTAATAAATGAAAATTTAAATTTTAATAAATGAAATAATAATAACAAGATAATTGTAATGATAAAAGATAAAGATTGTAATAATAAATTTGTATTCTAATTAACCGAAAAAAAAAAATATATAAAAGTTTTTTTTTTATACGAGTCGTAAGCTCCTGAGTGTGGGTGACAATATTAAATACCCAAGCAACTCCAAATAATCATTGGACGAAAAACATCTGGGGTGGTCCAGAAACATCAAACGAAGAAAAATAACCAGAACGCTCTGTGAACCGGTGTTAGTGACGACCTTCGGTGTTGAATGCTGTTATTTGCGGCCTTGCAGAGTCGATACATATAATCAGCTGGGTGATAAAAACAAACTAAGCTGTTCTTCTCGGTACTGTATGCTGATATTTGCGGACTGGAGGAGTATATACACATAACCAACTGGGGGGGATAATACCAAACTAAGCCGTTCTTCTTGGTGTTGTGAGCAGCATTCCACGAGTCAAGAGGGAAATCCATCAAGCGATTTATTTTAACGGGTAAAATCAATCTTTATTTTATTATAAGTGTGAATTCGTCAACAATTTGTGATCTGCTAGGTTTTCTCAGTATACGTAGAAATAATGTCGTTCTATTTTTTGATTTTCTCCTTCTTTGAATAAGAAAAGTGTAAACTAAAATGGTGTGCTAACGGGTGATAAAAAATGGGATGAGATGTCATAGACGCTAATAAGTTAAGCTTTCATATTGTCTTCCTTTTAATTTATTTCTTTTGTGCACACGTTACACGAGTATTTTTGTCGGACGGCAATTGTCTCGCGTGGTGAGGAACCCTCCAAACCGACCAGTGCTACCCTTCTTAATTTTAATGTGCAGTCACGCGGTTCAATACAGGCCCATGCCGTCTAGTTACACTTGCTTAGGTGTCACATATCATATATTATAATACAAGACTTACATGACGACCCAGGTGGCTCAGTGGTTAAAGCTGTGGCAATTGGAGATGCAAAAGGGATTCTTCACCATCTGATTACGATCGGTGGTGTGAATGAACGCATGTATGACCCCCTATTGGAGTGCAGAACTCATGGGCCGACCCATCTTCCATGTCAGTATTATAAACTGGCATGGAACTATGCAATGCGCAGATGGTTCTACGTAAATTGGACCTAAAGCCGCACGTTTCCGATCTGGCTATTCAGGCGTAAAGTAGTAAATAATCGAACAGCGATAGAGCTGGGAGAGCCTTGAGCCCCAAAACACTTAATTTGCACGATACGTCCGGCGTATTGGATCTTAAACTGTCGTAATTTGATCAGGAAAGTGATTCACAAATGTTCAATTTCAAGAGTAACTAATGGCCGATTTACCTCCAGTCAGCGTTCAGCAAATAAGCCATTCCTAAAGGTTGAAATATATTATACTGGACCGATTGTATGTACATGAAAAGGGCTCGTGGACAGCGGCCAGTTAAAATTTACGTCTACGTATCTCTGTTTGCCTTAGCACAAAGGCGATATATATTGAACTGCTGAGGGATTTAAGCACGTATACATTTTTGAAGGCCTTTCAAAAATTTACCTCTCACCAAAAAGTTCGCAGCAAGCTTTTACCGATCATGTCACTAATTTTGTTGGTGCCAACAGCATGCTCAAGTGACTTGGCAAATTTCTTGAAACAAGTGCATGTGGATCATGTGGAGTTCGGTGGTATTTCTGCTGACTGAGATCGAGGCAGTCGAAGCTCTAGATGAGTTTTACTGTAAAAATGACGAAGTGTAAAAATTTTGTTCAGTTTCTGATGTGAGCTTTGATAGAGCTTATATAACAGTTACTTATAGTCAATCAGACCACTGATTTTTGTCCTTGCTTCGTTCTAACTAATTAGTCTTGAATTGATTTAAAATGTTCAAACAATGAAACACAGTTTGACATTCATTTGGAATTTTCAATAAAAGCTCATGCATTACTGAACAAAACTACTGATAAGTTGCTCTCAATTAGTGTTAATCGTTGCAGCATTCCTTTATCAATGAAAATCCTTTACATGTATAAGCACTTACATATACGGATATAACTTCAAACGAGAGCTTTGATACGTATTTTATTTAGAGCAAAAGCTTTAAATACAATAAAAATTGAAAAGCTCATTTCATTTTTATATATTACATGAATACCAACCCATCTACTGTAAACTTATCGTTTTTTTTTTGTTATACATTTTCATGTCTTTTGGGTGCTTGCTTTGAGATACATAAAACAATACTTTGTGCAAATAAAAAAAAAAATACCAACCAAAGTCATTGTTTCATGATATAAGACAAACATATAGAATCGTAAAAAAAGGAGGAAAAACTTTGCACTTTACCACAAAGCAAGTTTTGTAAAGTTTATGTATTATATATTGAAAGTTCAAAAACTATTTATTTTGTTTAGCTTTTTTACGATTTTTTTTCGGTTTCAACACAAAATGGTTTATGGAGGGATGAAAAGCTCATAAATTTATTTGTGATTTATGTGGCACAGCTTTTGTCAATGGCAACCAATGAATAAATAAATATTCGACAATCTTTTTTCATTCGGTTCGCATTTATTTATTTATTTATTTTTTTTTGGTTGTTTGCGAATTATATCCCTTTTTTTTTGGTTGATGGTCCTAATGAAAGGATATAATATTATTTTTGATGACAAAAGATGTATGTTTCCTTATGTATTTCTTTTTTTTTGTTGTGCGTCGTATTTGATGTGAAAGGGAACGGTGTCCCATAATTTGATTGAAGAATTACAATTTTTTGGTATCCCTTTTTTTTATCAAAAAGATTGACGATAAGAAAGTTCGTTGTATAGAGACAAAGCCAACATAAAACTGTTGTAAATTTGTACCATTAAAAGTTTATGCTAAATAAGGAGAAAGCAAATATTATTATATAAGAAACTGGATGCAAGTCCAAATATCCAATATCGTATCATCAATACTTAATATAAAATGAAATGGTTCTCTCGAAACTATATAGATGTATCTTGTTGATTGTTGTGGCATTTAATAAGATAAAAGTTCGTTGAGCTCAATTTGTGGTTATTGCATGTAAGATGGTAGTTTTAAAATACAAGACAATCTCAACCAAATTTGAATAAACTAATAAAATTATTTACAGACTTCAAACAATGAACATAACGATGTTATTAAATTTTAAAGCTTAACACAAAAGCTTTTCAAAACATATTGTTGACCGATGTTTTAGTGTTTTATAAGAAAACGAAAATTGAACAAAAGATTATTTGTATTTAAATGAATCTTGAATCTGAAATGGCGATTGGTATAAGTGTTATTCACTTATTGAACATGATATGATATGATATGATAGGAGAAGTACAAGCCAACCAGTTACGGTGATTCTGAGATTGTTACCATAATCCTGGAGTATATTCAGCAGAGTTCCAAATAGATATCTGAGAATTTTTACTCCAAAATTATGCGGGCCCAGTCCCTGCTTGCAGCTCAACATAAAAGGTTTGGGAAAAGGAAACAATCACAGAAACGACTAAGGTGATAATCCACAGCAGAGTCATTGCTAACTACATTATTGTTAGTTGGATAGGTATAAGGACCATTCTAAATTTCTCATATGTATTCGTATCGCCTCAACAGTTAAAATTTTATAAACATCTTTGGGCCATCTCATCATATGCGATATTTAAAGATGTGTCCCTATAATTCCCAATTCATCACCATCTAACGCGTGGGGAGTATAAATTTCGCGATGACCCGACAGCATTTCTTTATACAATATGATGATCTAATACATTGTCAATTCGTTTGTAAGGGAAACTATTTAAATAAATAAATATTTTAGTGCATTTATATTTAGCTAACCTGATCGATCATTCCATTCCACACATTTTATTTTTATGTCCGTTTTAAGATTTTACAACAAACAATCACACAATACACAAAAGTAGAATTCTTGTACACTACAATCCAATGAAAGAAATCACCAAAGCGGCCGTCCGATTCAGAAAGTATAATAGTTTGTAATAAAATTATTATACAGCAAAAAGAAGCTGCTTATTTAGATAAAATAAACTTTCTGGTCAAGACCACCGGACAAGTAATCCCATCCAATGTTAAGAATGTCACTCAAGAAATCTTATCCATTTACACTTATATGAATAAAGAAAACAAAATTATTTAAATAAATTAGTATTTTACATGGAAATAAAGACAAAAGTTATTTAAGAGTACAACATACCATGGTACCCAAGAGCAAACTTGTGGACTTTATTGACAAAATAAAATCAAGAAAAATATTAATCGTTCCCTTAAAACACGATTATCCTAATATATGAACAAGCATCTGCTAAATCGAACTTCAACATTTTAGCAAATTCAAATCTCGCCAACAAATAGGTAATTTTACTGACCATATACATTATCGTCAATATAATGATCGTATAGTGGAAGTGATCGTAGATCGTATTAAAACAATCTTCAGTCCCTTCTACCATTAATATACATGGCATTACAGTAAAACCTCAATAGTCTTATAGATATAATCTTAGTTCAAATTTGATATAAGGTACCAATATGAAAGAATCGTTTCAAAACTTTTGAATAGCTAATCCATCAATATGGAAGGTTTTACTGTATGTACCGATATATATGTATTTACATACTAACATGTGTATTATAATATTTAAAAACAAACTGAAAAAAAATTAAAATTAGTTAACAATCTGTTTCACTGTCTTCAAACATTATATCTCATGAAAAATGTTTTGGGCGTTAAATAGCTTAGCAGAAATTTCGCGTTGTACTGAAACAGATTTTTTATTTCAAATCGCGTTATATCGAAAACGCTTTGTATAAGTAACGCGTTAAACGAGACATACCAGTATATATATTTAAAAAAAAGTGGTTTGTTCTTTTTCCCGTGCAAGTGAACACCTGCACAAAATATAAAATAAAAACAAACAAAAATTCTCTAACCGATGAAAAGGAAGGATAGGAATTTTGATGGACGATACGAAAAATATGTGGACGAAGCGAAAAATATGTTATATACATAATATTAATACATAGAACATTCAAATGTAACTATAATGTATGTATTTGCGTTTTCAACATCAAATAATGATGTATATACAACACACATAATAACAATATCAACGTATATAAAAATAAAATGTAAGTCGCAAATTACATTAAATGTATATATAGTTGCCATTACAACGATCGCACAATGGCAGTGATCGCGTTAAATTTTAAATCTCCAAAATCTCTTTTAAGCCTGATTTCCATTATGAAAAAATACTGACAAAATAGTCAAGGCGGGATAAAAAATTAATTTTTTCTTAAAGTGCGAGTGAAAAAAAAATATTTCCAGTACAAAAAATTTAGTCAGTACTGAATAAATTTTTATGGTTACTGAGAAATTAATTATAGCAGTACTGACAAAATATATCAAGAGAAGTATTTTTATTCAGTACTGGAGAAATATTTTATAGGAAAAATAAAGGTGGCTGATTTTTTGTGGTCAATGAATAATTTTAACATTTCGTTTAGTGTTATTCCTCTTAATTCATTGTGAAAATAATTGATATAATGAATACTTATGTTAAGTTTATTTTTTTTTAATTTATTGTTGTAGATTTAAAGAGTATTTTGTTCTTTTTTTTAAAAAACAAAAAAAAATTGAAATTAATTGGTTATGTTACACGCATCTGTCAAAATAAAAAAAAGAAAAAACGAAAAAACGATCTCAGTCACTCTAATGGCATTTTTAATTTTTTTCTCGCTTTTGCTTTTTCAGTAAAAAATACTGACAGAATTTTTTTCATAATGGAAATCAGCCTTTAAGACTGATTTCTATTATGAAAAAAATGTTGTCAGTAATTTTTACTGAAAAAACCAAAGCGGGGAAAAAATTACTCAAGACGGGGTAAAAAATATAATTTTTCTTAAAGTGCGAGTGAAATAAAAAATATTTTCAGTGCAAAAAAATTATTCAGTACTGAATAAATTTTTATGGTTACGGAGAAAATAACTATAGCAGTGTCAGTACTGCTGCAAATATATGAAGAGAAGTATTTTTATTCAGTACTGGAGAAATATTTTATAAGAAAAATAAATATGGATGATTTTTTATGGTCAATTAATAATTTTCACATTGTTTTGTGTCATTCATCTTAATTCATTGTGAAAATAATTGAAATAATGAATAATTATGTTAAGTTTATTTTTTTTAAATTCATTGTTGTAGATTCAAAGTGTTTTTTGTCTTTTTTTTCAAAAACAAAAAAAAAATTGAAATTAATTGGTTATGTTACACGCATCTATCAAAATATATCCACTATAAAAAACGAAAAATGTAAAAAACGATCTCTGTCACTCTAATGGTATTTTTGATTTTTTTCTCGCTTTGGTTTTTTCAGTAAAAAATACTGACAAAATTTTGTTTTCATGGAAATCAGACTTCACTGTTTGCTTTGATACATACATAAAACAAAATATTAAAAATTGTTCAAAGGAAAGGGGAGTATATAACAGAAATCTAGTATTACATGGAGAGCGAATTATGTGATGGGGAATGGGGTAACTAAACGAGACAAAACGAAAGATACATCGGATACGATCGTTTCCAACGGAATATTGTGATGTGATATGAAAATGATGTACATAGAATACAAAGACAAAACGTTATATATTATAATAATATAGGTATATAGAGCAGAAACAAGAACAAACTGAATATACAAATAAAATATAATATCATGTAATAATATAAAATGTAATGTAATATAATAATATAATATAATAACGATACTCATCTGTAATCAGATTTTCAACCACACACACACGCACACAAAATGCTTTTATATAATTTAATTTAATTTAAAGAAACACCGAGCAGACATAACACGTCCACTCGGTATGAAGATCCACACAACACTCCGTATTGTTCACTTCTTGAACATGTAGAAAAATATAAAAAGCAGTTTTAAAGCTGAGTAACGAAATTAGCATACTAACAAGAGTTTGTATTGCCTAAAACACAGACGAAGAAAAACTCGAAAGAGAAATAGTACTTGGTTCCCAGTGGACACTGGCAACCAAACATACAAAAAGATCTCACCTGTATAAAGAGGTAGCACGCACCCTCCAATTTAATATGCAAGTTTCAAATGCAGAGAAAATGGTCAGAGAATCTCATTGGATCGTGTAGATTAAGATCAGAAAGAATAGAAAAATAACAACATCACCGGAATAGGTAAAGCGTATTTGTTTGGTATTTCGTAACCAAAGCTTGGAGTGTATATTCTAAGATATCGCCCATGTCGCGCAGTGCATAGAACACTGCGGCGTGGAGCGGGAGGAACCGGGTTCGAATCCCGATAGGGATGAGAATGAACTCATCTGAAACCCAGTTGGTTAGTACTATAGGCTGGCATGGAGCAATGCAATGCGCAGATGGTTTCTACGTAAATCGTATCTATAGCTGGGACGTACATTTATATTGTGGGAGGTCACAATAGGCTATTACAGCCTGAGTTACAGAAAAACACTAAAAAAAAATATTCTTAGATTAAATACACAAAACAATTTTCTGAGACTGCCAGACTAGGGAAAGTTCTAGCCTCCAGTCCTGTCATCCCGAGTTATTTCCACTGACCAGGTAGAACTACATAAGGAATCTTTGGGACAATTAAAGTAACTAATTAGCGCCAGAAATGCTAGGAACCTCGTAAGTCAACCAATAAATATCGGTAGAATTGGTTGAAATTAAGGAATATGACTGATGTAAACGATATCCTTCTTCAAGTGGAAAATGCAGATAAAACATATAGATCAGGGGCTTGATTGAGTCGGAGAAATATCATACGCGTACTAGAGATGGTAGATCTGTGAAATCAGCTCTACTCTCTCGTAGGATCTATTGAGAAATCACTTAAACTGCAGCGCTACCGGGTGGGCTCGGTCGAGCAAACTTGGTCACCACGCAGAATCGATTGATGGCAACCGATGGTGTTTGTCCGCCTTCTAAAATCATATCCTACCCAAATATACTCACCTGTATAAAAGTGAAAAAGAAAAAGACTAGAACCAAACAAATGTCGAATGTGTGTTTAATGTCGTATTTATTAAACTAATGTGACACGTTGCGAGAGACTACGAGAGGTGCCCATAGCTGCAAGGAGATAGTCAAGATTCACTTGAAGGCAAGGTGGCAGTTTCGCAAAATCGAGCAGCAGAATTGGAAAGTTCTCGGTTCACCATTCAGGAGCTAAAAGAGCAAAAAACAAACAAGATGACGAGGCAGAAAAGAGGGATTCGAATTTGGACCATCAAAGGTAACGGACAAAATAAAAATATATATAAGAGACTACGATTAAGAGTTGGATGGCGGTGGAAAGTTGTAAACGCGTCCAAACTCAAGAAAATTGTTATACGTATTTTCATGTGTTGATGGTATTAAAAAAAATGAATGATAATCATAAACAGTGATCAATATTTTTTTGTTAGTGTGATCACTGCTGATGCAGCATTTTGTGTATACGGAGAGTTTTCCGTATTATGTAACACGAGTCCATCCGCTTATATACAGAGCAAAGCCAAACATACGTGCTGGTAGACTGGCGCCCAACGGAATATTTTTTTTGCTGTCTATACCCAAGCTACAACCGCAACACAGGAGAGCACGTTACAAAACTCAAGAAATAATACATGGTAACCATATGGAATATAGACAACTTACCTGGATGCAAGATGAAGTATTGCCCCCTCTTTAGAATTTAATCTTGTTACTTGGCTAATGCGCATAATATTGGTATTGCAGTTTTTGCGGCTATCCCTGCACTCTATGAGATTGCATTCAGTGAGTGCTTCAGCTTCTCTCAATATAGCCTATTAATTGTTGTGTGGCTATAAATCCGTAGAAACTGGCCTTATTCACTCAACAAAGTGAAGCACTTGAGTTTTATCTTGAACAGTAAATTAAGTTTAACACCTAATACAAGAAAGGATCAAAAATGCACTTTACTCGTATTTGTTTGATTTTGCCAGTTGGATATGATAGAGACTTCCGATTGATCGAATTTCTATCCAATTGATAGGCTTGCTTGCAATAATCTAATTACTTCCAATAATCTAGTCACTGAATGATTCAGATAGAATCTCAAGAGATAATGTGAAAGGTTCTTATATTGCCCGACAAAGTAACCGAGTTAAAGTTATCAAGTCCAGATGAACGATTTTTCTTTTATCTATGGTCTTTAAAAAATTCCTCAAAGGATGTATCTTCAATGAACATTTGTCTGATTTGTATTTGAGGATATTTCAGAAAAAATGTTTACGACATGTATATCGAGGACCACATCGATATGAGCACAGATAAATTTTCATCATATAGATCCAAAGGGCAGTGTACTGAGGTCTTAAGTTATGTTGCAATTCGGTGATTCATTAAAAGAAATCACGTGACTTGCCCTGCTTAAGGAGATGTTGGACTCGTAATCTTTCACTAATCGCTATTCTTCTGTCTACAAATTGCCTTCCTACCAAAAACCCAGTAAATTTGGTTTCGGATTATGAAGCGAATTTGAGCTATGTTGTCAGCTATATTTCAGGTTTCAACAGTAAGACATCTTTCTTATACAAAAAAATCACTTTGGTATTAATTTTCACGGAAGTAAAGTTTACTTACAAGACAGTGTTTTCTTCATCAGACTGTCAATCAAGTCGAAAAATGGTTTTGCTGACTAGCTCTTGATAGTTTGGTTGTTTCTTTATTATTAGACCTTAACAGAAGAATCGCGTTGTGTGTTCCCCTTTCCTCGATTCCAAAACCAATAGTTTAAACTTTGGTTAAACATAAACCATATGTCAGAATTGCCACGGGTGTTTCCACTTGCTTATCTTTCAATTGCCTCTCGTTAGTAAAAACAGTAGTACTGAGTAACTAGTACTCAGAGGCAGTTATTGACTTCCAAGAACGTATTTTATTCAGATTTGTCTACGATTTATTTCCAAAGCTATAAAACATAAAAAAGTTGAAGCGCTGAGAAAATTTCGAGGAACAAATTTCAAAATGGACAAGAGAGACTAATTAAGATTATGGCTAAAGGCCTACACCAATTACAGTAAAGCTAGAATTGGAAAGGTATAACTCTTCTTCCCTTTTTGGTAAAGGCATTTTTCTATTTTGTTTGTTCTATTTTGTTACGTGTTACGTGGATGTTCCTCTTAGATCCAATTTAGTTTCTTGTAAAGAAATAGGTTTCAACTGACCCACTAAGACCGCCGACACCACTAGTTTCGAAAACCTCACGCATTAACGACCAGCTTCTATAAATAATTATCTCGAATTGAAATTCTTTAGTAAGGTTTACGAGCGTTAATTTGTATAAACAGTAGCTGAGTATGCTTTCTGAATACTGAATGCCTCGTCAAACAAATATTCATGAAAGTATTCGGTATATAATTTGGATTCGGCATCAGATGCCGAGGTTGCGCAGTGGTTAAAAGCTGCGGCTCGGATCGGGTGGTACCGGTTCGAATCCCGATGGAGCAGGATGCGAAAAGGAATTTTCGCAATCGATCGTCTGGACGGTGCGATTTCTGGTGCGCATGTGAACTAATTTGATACCCTGTTTAGCATGGAGGCTGTCATGGAGATATGCACTGTAAAATTGGACCTGTAGTCGAAACGTCAAGTAAGAAGTGGAATGTCACCATGGGTCAATTGAGCCTGAGTGACGGGTAGCCCAAAAAAAAGAGAAGCGATACTCTTAGAATCCAACAAAATTTGTGATCCGCTAGATCTTTTTATGCTAGCAAGAATACCTGCCAAACATTAGCAAGAACAATCGCAATATCTAGCCAATCTATCTAGCAAAGCTGTTAGGTACCCAAGAAGAACAGGAAAAATAAATGAGAAGAGAACTGTTTTCGAGGATTTTCGTTTTCTTCGAGAAACAGCCGAGTTGGTGTTCTTAAAACAGTATTTAAGGCAACTGCACTGGAACAGTCATTTAAAACACAGTTCTTAATTATGATTCCTTATGGTAACAAATGGCAATGCGAAGACCAGCCGTCGATTTCGCATTGACCCTATTTACCAACCAGAAAATTTATTCAGACTGATTGAACGATAATTTAAAGAAGGAAACCCTTCTGATTCTGACCAAATACAAAGAATCAAAGCAACTAGACTAATTTCGACAAAAATTGTAACAACCCATTTGATACAATGCTCTGAATTTGGTCGAAACACACTTTCCATAGTTGAAATATCTATATAAGCAGCGAAGTGTATCTGATCGGGATTGTACGTTGCAAAGTAGTGACCCAGGACTGTAGTTGTTTTCTTAAATCTTATTCTTATTTGAGTTAGGTCTTTTGTAAACCGCCCAGGTGGCGCAGTGGTTAAAGCTGCGGCAGTTGGAGCGGGAGGTACCGGGTTCGAATCCGATTCGAGGCAGGATGCAAAATGGGTTTTTCACCTTCGATCGTTTGGGCGGTGCGATCGGTGGTGGAAAATAAACATAATCTGGATCCTCTGTCGTGTTTAGAATCGTTGGGCCGACCCATCTTCCATGCCAGTACTATAGGACTGACATGGAGCTATGCAATGCGCAGATGGCTCTACGGAAAGACTCGGACCTATAGCCGTATAGAGTGGTATCACAACGGATCAAATTTGGTCTAAGTGTGCGATAGCAGCCACATCAACTTAACTTTTTTTAACTAGGTCTTTTGGAGTAACTGTTCCAAAAACAGAAGATATATACCACTCAATGGTTATATGTTACCAACGAGTACACAAGACTAACAGATCTACTCAAAATTTATTGAGAGAAATAAACGAATTCTCAATGTTGATATCCTCAATGTTGGATGTGAGCCAACTTTTGTTAACTTCCATGTGCTTCAATAAATTTATATTAAACTGGAGAGTGAGGAATGATATACTCACCTCCGATCACGCAGGTGTATTTCCTTTAATATTTATATTATAAGAACAGCGCTTAAACCTTATCGTAATAGGAAGCTTACCAACTTGGAAACATTTTCTCTCGAGCTCGTTCCCTTACAGTGGACATAGAGCTACAGGCTTCTACACTGTTTAAAGCAATCAAAACTGCGTTTGAGTTCACTTATATCTAACCAAATAACTTGGAACAAACCTTGCTGGTGCTCTGCTCTAAAAAAAATTAAGGAAAACTACCAGAAGGATGAAGAATAAGGCCAGAAGATCTAATTTTCAGTCTGGATTGGAATAACTTTTTAGCAGCACGAAAGGTGTACAAAAAAGAATTCTGGACATCACCGAGATCCTCATATGGGTTATCTTCTGTGAGAAAATTAAAAGCTTATCGCTGAGCAGGAATAATACTTGTAGACTTGATTCACTTCGTCTACCAAGCGAACAGATTAATCAGTTATAGGGTTCTACGTTGGAGCCTGTCTCTTTCGAAACCTTCAAATCTGCCGGTCCTGGTGGATGAATGTATGCTTTAATCTCGTTTTGTATATACGAGGTTGAGAACATCTTTATTTTGGTCAAGCCTTCCAGAGGATACCCACAGGGAGGTGTGCTTTCTTTGGATGATGAACAGTCTTGAAAGTATTATCTGTATCTTAAACTACAAAAGACGACTGCTATTATTTGGCAATGCCGAAGTTTTGGTAATTCTTGGGGATTATCCCCTGAAACGCTATTTTCTATTCATATACAATTCACTGGTTTTCCCAATGCCACTTTATGCTTCTTTTGTTTGGTGGCCAGTGGTTTAAGTGAAATCTTCAATTGGTAAACTGAACTATTGTCAGGCTGTTATTGGAGCCATTTCTTCAACTCCGCTCCAAGCTATGGAGCTCACTCTCTCTACCCCATTCCTTCATTTTAGGTACAGCTAGTTCGACTGCTTCTCACTGTTCATGGAATTCTTTCGTCACTTCTTCAGGCTATAGATACATTTTTAATGAATTTAAATGAGCTATGCCAGAAATCGACATGGTTATTTATTGGTTTCTGCCTGATTAAAATTTCATTTGAGGTGTTTTATCCATCCAGGTATATGTGGTTCTCACCAGACTTTGTCAAACAGTTATCCGAATCATTTGTATTCTTTTCAGATGTATCAGTCTCTGAACAGAGTGCTGGCTTGGTTATTATACAGTCCATTGTATGATCTGAGAATCTAAGGCAGTCTGAGAACCTACTATATTATTCATCAAGCAAAATTAATTGCGGTTACTCACTGCGTGATTTTCGCTTTCGCTGCCGACGACAAAGAGATATGGATAGTACATCTGTTCTTAACTTCTTGAATAATCCTCTAACCAGCTCAAAACTGGTAGGAGATTGTAAATTATTTCTGAACCTCCTTGTCTGTAACAACAAGGTAACGGTCATTGTGACATTGAGATCAGCGAACTGTTTGGCTAAAACTGGTTATAACTTTGGATTATATTTTGTAGGTCCTGTATCTGCTGCTCCTCTACCTCTTCACATAGCGAAAGAAACAATTGAAACCGTTGCCTACCTCTACTTGTCGTAAGACGTAATACTTTGTCAGAGGGTTTAACCCAAAGCTGACCAATTACGTTATTTTACGTTCTTGAGAATATTAGTTTCAATACTTACTGGCCACCACCATTTCTAAAGTCACCTTCATTGCATAGGACTTGTTAGTGATGGCGTATGTAACGAATCTTGAAGATGATGATGGCTTACACTTCATCAGAAGTTGTCCGGTTTAAGATTACACGATATCCCTTGTGCCCAGCTCCAGAAATATTTCTGTAAATCTACTGTCTTCTCTGTCCTTGGTTACGCTGCTCTATAGTGCGTCTGTGGACTTTGATGAAATCCTAAGTTTGCGCCATGGAACTTTTGTGGCATTGAGTGTGGAACTTTAAATTATTACAGCCAAATTTAATAATAATAATACTAATAAATCGCAGATCATTGATATACATTTTGATGAGCACAAAATGAATTATTTGAGTGCCACATACTTCTTGAAGGCAGTCATATTCTAAGGCACTCATAGTCAACAAATTTAAAGTTTCAAAAATGGAAAAGAGTGTCTTGTTATGACATCAGCAAAATTATTTTCCTGTTTAGAGTACCGGTTAATTAGTTTCAAGTATAAGTTCTTTGGCAGCCCGGCTTTTAAAGGATATACCTTTCTGGTTTGAGTCTACCCCAATATCTCATTCCTGATTAATTTTAAATTGAATACAAACATTTTCTTAAAGTTTAGATAATAATAATCTATCAGCTGATATTATTTACCAGACAGATCAATACTGCTACATTATTTTTACTATACCAGATAAAATAAACGAACAAGAATCTAATTAGACAGTTGAAAATGAACAATTTTCATTTATTCCATAACATTTCTTATTGCTGCATGTTGCCAAACGTGACCACAGACACAACAACAATAATTGAGAGTATATACAATCAACAATTACTTCAACAATAGTGAATCGAAATAGTTATATAAATAAATTAAGAAACCAGAAGGATTTACTAAAACAAACGAGAACTGGTACAGTAGAATCCATTAAGTTCAACGAAAGCTCTACCTATATGGTACGACGAGTATCTCTATACAGATAGTTACGAAAGAAATTAAACTTTTTGTGCTTTATATACGTTTTGCTCTTCTATACGGTATGAATATGTACGGTTTAATGGCATATGGCAAGAACTATGTATAATACGACTTACGAGTAAGTTACAATGGAAAATACCATCAACAACAACAAGTAGCACTGTTACTACTATTTTACGTGACTTTAATATTTCATTACAGAAATTCTATCTAATATTTTTTGTATTTACTGTTCTAGTATTCTGGGTGTATGTGACCTCGTTTGGCTCGAAGGTAGGAAATATATAGTTTTGGTCAGTTTCGTTTCTCTGGAATGTATGCAGTTCCATTTCATTTAAATATCATCGATTTTTACTCTTTGCTCCTTACTATATGGGTATTCGGAGGCAGAATGTGGGTAATTGATGGGAATGGAATTTTTTATTTATTATTCTGTTTGCACCTGAGATAATTGAAATGAACGGGTTGAAACGGATATAATGGTTGAATTATTTTCTAGTATGGTATTGGGAATAATAATGAGAACAGCCGCGATACGATTGGAATTAATTAAGGTTTCAAAAACATACAACTTTTTTTTGAATTTGAGACTCAGTCGAAAACATCTAAGTCCGGGCTCTAAAGCTGCCGGAACTAGTCATCAAGTTTTTGGAGCACTATAATCTCGACGATTATTTTAAGCTTGAAATTTTGATTTAGATAAATTTGGGCATCAAGAAGTGATTGTTAGTTTGGTTTTTAGACTTTGGACAATGTTGGAAAAACTGTTAAGATAAAACTGTTGAGGCAAATCGGTTGAACGTTCCTTGGTAAATTTAATCTTAAAATTATTAAATGGGAATCGGTTGTAAAACATTTCGTTTTGCTATATATATATATATATATATATATATATATATATATATATATATATATATATATATATATATATATATATATATATATATATATATAAATATATATATATATATATATATATATATATATATATATATATATATACATACATATATATATATATATATATATATAAATAATCTTAATAATCTATGGTTCAGAGGCCGTAAACAGCCCTTACCGCGTCTCAACTGAGACCTTACGAACCATTTTAACGATTGGTGCACATTGTAGGTGGTCAGCCCATCGCATGTTTTTACACACAACCGCATTTTATGTCATCCGGTGGCATGTTAATTTTTGGTCAACGGCGAGAATCGAACTCGAGACCGCAGTGTGATGAGAAACTCTCTTAGCCATTAAGCTACAACCGGCGATATATATATATATATATATATATATATATATATATATATATATATATATATATATATATATATATATATATATATATTTATATATATATATATATATATATATATATATATATATATATATATATATATATATATATATATATATATATATATATATATATATATATATATATATATATATATATATATATATTTTTTTTTTTTTCTTTTTTTCGTAGTTTTTACAGGCCATTGTTGGCCCGTACCGTGTCAACAATTTGACTCCATCGATTTCGATCATAAGCCGACTCTTCATACAATTGCAAGCAATTAGACGATGCCAGATCGCTCTCTATGCCGTGGAGCCATCGTCGCCGACAGCAACCTATTCGCAACTGAAAGGTAGCTCTCTCTTTAAAGTTCGTTGTATCATTTGGTTTGGATCAGCACGTAGAACGTGACCGATCCAGCATACTGGCCGTCTTTTTATTTCATGCACGATATCAGGAATTTAAATTCAACTCCGGATCTCGTAGTTGAAAAGAACTCAGTATATGCCATCAACGCCGAGTTTTGGGCCATATATCATACCCATGATTCTTCTCTCGAATGTTAGCAGCTATCTTTCGTACTCGTCCGTCAAGGCCTAACTCTCACATCCATACATGACAGTAACGGATCCGATCAACACTTTGTACAGTTTCAGCTTAACCGTATTGGCAAGATATTTTGATTTCAGCAGTGGACGAAGAGGATATAAAGATCGATTGCCAGCGGCATGATGAAACTTGATATCCTCTCCCACACTATTATCGTGAGTAATGAGAGAAACAAGATACTTGAATCTCATTACTTGTTCAAACGGGTCCGATTTGGACGGAATCCTCCTTCGTAGTCACCGATAATTTCTTTCGCCAGTGGTGTTATTTTACCCAAGACAACTATAGTTTATGCCATGCAAAGGAGAGCTATATAGCGATAACTCTCGCATTTCAAGCGATCACCCTTCTTGAATGCATTACTTTATTTCGCCATGCCAATCGAACAAGGTCGAAAAGACAGATTCACAAAGTTAGCCATCCGAATATCAAGAGCTCTGAATTAATGCAATCAACTTCCGGTGAACGATTTTTCTTTAATTTTTGTATGGTCAAGGTGAATTCCTCATAGGATAGATACTCAATGAACATCTCTGCGATATGTTTTTGAGGGTATTCAAATACAGCTTATTATACATGTGGAACATTAAGAAGGTCAGGAAATGTTCCCGGATGGCAGTTGACCGAGATCTTATGGTGCAATTCGGTGATTCCTTTAAAGAAACCACGCGAATTGTGCTCATTGATGAGTTGTTGTAATCTTAAGACCTTAGCCTTCCACCATTTGCGCTTCTTCTATCTACAAATGCGTTTAATTGTACTCCTAGCAAGTAGGCTCAGTTTTTACTATACCGAGGATTTATGTATAAGCACTTATGTATTAACACTTCACTTGCCCAACTCAAAAAGGATTAACATCACTTCCATTTGGAAAACGAAGCAATGCACCTGTAAGTTACAACAATAACACAATATATGTTTCCCTATTTTGCCGGGTAAACTATATCTTGGGAAAGATTTGTGGTCACATTTCGATTCGGCTCCTATGATTAAGAGTGAACTTTCGGATGTGCCTAATGACTCTTATCAACACATCTTAACCCCCGAAGAATACCAAAAACTAGAAACTATTAAACAATTGTTTCCTTCATTTCAAGAGCAAAGGTCTAGGTAAAATCTCAGTTCTAGAACATGTCAATGACGTAGGATCAAACCAACCTGTAAAGCAGCGTTATTATAATGTATCATCTGCTGTGCAAGATCTGATGTACGCTGAGCTAGATCAAATGATTGAATTAGGTGTAATAGAGGAAAGCAATAGCGGTTGATATTTTCCAGTCCTTCTAGTAAAAAAATCCGATGGGAAGTTAAGACTGTAGTACACTTAACCAAGTAACAAAGAAAAATGCTTACCCGCTACCGCTCATAGATCGACTGTTTAGTAGACTTCACGAGACACAGTATATAACCTCTATTGGTTTGAAATCTACATCTTCTCGTGAAAAGACGGCATTCACGGTACCTGGTTGGCTCATCTACCAATTAACCGTTATGGCATTTGGCTTATGTAACGCTTCACAAATCTTGGTCACTTAATGGATAAGGTGGAACCTCATCAATTTCATGATCATGTGTTTATCTATTTAGATGGATTGCTCATCAGTTACTAAAAACTGTAGCCATGTTTTTAACTGAAGCCGGATTTACTATTAATCACAGTTAAAGTAAAATTGTGATGCGGGAAATTAAATATTTGGGTCACCTGGTTATTGTGAAAATGGTCTTCGAACCGATCTGGCTAAGGTCGAAGCAATCTGTCTGTTTCCAATTCCTACCAGCCCTAAACAAATAAGAAGACTGTTTGGAATGGGAGGCTGGTATCGAAGATTCATCCCGAACTTTACTAATTTAACAGCATCCATTGAAAAAATACTGAAAAAATAAAAACAAATTTTCTTGGAATCATGAAGCTCAGCCATCTTTTGATAAATCAAACGTTTTACTATCTAGTTCACAGCTGGATTTGGTGGAGTTTGGTATCAGATGGATGATGAACTCCATTTGGTCTCATGACTCAAAAAGACCTAAGCGGTGGACTAGCCAGAGGAGCTTTAAGTTTCAGTTATTGAACATCAACACGGGTCTTTGAATATAGTACCAGATGCCCTGTCACAAGTGTTTTGTGATACCCTCTCCGAGTTTCAAAATTGTCTTCCGGTTTTTAGAAACTGTAAATCATAAATCATCTATTTCTGGACGACGATTACGTCAATATTATCTCGAAAATAAAATAGTCACCAAATCACTATTCAAATCGCAAAATATTGCTAAACCAATTGTATATTCGGATCGAGTCGAAACGTGATGTAGAGGTTTCAGATCTCCCGATTTGGAAATTATGGATCCCAAATAGTATGACTGAGGATCTAGTCAATCAGGAACAATGTGACCCTGTTGTTTCTTACGGAGGCAATATTAAAAAATTAGAGCGATTGAGACGGTATTATTTCTGGCCTGGTATGCAAAAACATATGCGATATCCTCAAATTACCCTACGAAACATTAGTGAGCCCGTAATAGTGGTTAAACCTTTTCAAAAACTCTATGTAAACCTGCTAGGACCATATCCTCGATTACGTAGTGGTCACACAGTTAATGATATTAGACAAACTAACTAAATTTGTTCTGTTGAAACCGTTAACAAAAGGAATACAAGAGATAAGGCGTACAGTAGATTATACATAGAGACAACGGTTCTCAATTTATTTCGAAAGAATTCACAAGTGTGATGATTCAATTGTTATCGAAAAAATGAGACAAAATCTTCCCTGAAACAATAAGTAGGTCAAGATCTCAGTCTTTTGATGGTCCATGTGATTTAGTTCTTGATCTCTATCATGAATACATAATATGTTTTTTTTCAATTTAGCTTTAATTGGGTGCAGAGCGGACTTTTAGATAGTCCCAGCTCCTGCACCCAACGCGCGGTCCTTCAAGTAAAGGTTGATAGCTGCCTTAAACTTGTGCATTTTATACTTCAACGGAAACTGAAAACCGGATAACGAATTTCACTTTCTATAGATGTTCGATATATAGACTCGCGCTTTGCACCTTCAGTTCGAGATTTCACTGTTAACCTATGCGCATTGAATGTTCCTCGTGTTACCCGTTCTGGTGTAACAAATGGTGGTATATTTTCTCCTTTTCTCATATATGCTCCACCCCAAACCTGACAGCAATATTTTATACAAGGTCTAAGAAAGGTTTTATATATCTGGAGAACCTGATGCCATAAAAAAAAAACGGCTGCATGTGTTCATTTCATTTTAAATTGTTGCTAATCTGAACACCAAGCAGGAGAATTCAGTCACAACCCAGGAGAACGTGGCCTTTAGCCACAAATGGGTATTCGGTGCGACATCTTTTACGCGTGAATGTGCATATTTGTGTTTTTTTCTCGTTAAAGTTGACCTGATTTTTTACTCCCCAAAAAAATATTGTACTCAAATCAGAATTAAGCGAAGTGACAACTTCCAGCCGTTTACCGTTTAACTCTGAAGGAGTAGGCCCGACCTCGAATGAAATAGAAGGGTGCATGTTGCAACATTTCGGTCTTGAACGCGGTCTGTACCAGCAAAGATTAGACAAAATCTTCCAAAACTATAAATAAGTCTCAGTTTTTCTTTTATTATGATAGCTGGAAATAAGCAGAATTTTCCAAAAGTCTTTGAATAGCTGAATAGCTGCAGATAAAAATTCCTAGTAAAGTTTGACTTACAGTCATTTTCACAAAAGATTTCTACGGCAGATAGATTATTCTTTTGGTTCATAAATGATCATTCAATTCGATCAGCTAACCTTATACTCCATTTATAACTGGTTATAATTCTGCTGGAGAAACCGACTTGTGACTTGACACAGAATCAATCCGACAACATTTAATAAGAGATAAGCATTAAGCTTTTTATAGAGTGGCTTGATCAACAATAGACTTCATAACCCTAATCCAGTTGCTGAATACAGGGTGAAGTAATTAAACGAGTTGTGATCCAGAATGTAACACGGTGTGACATGGATATCTCTCTCAACCATATTGCACTAGATTAACTATATGGCCGTGGGAAGTATTAAACAAATAGATAGGTCTTATGTGTGGTATGCAACGGTACTAGATGATCAAGTTGCTTTTATCTTATGCATACTTCTTTAACTGATATCGTCCAAAATGCCCCAAAATTCTTATAATGGTTCGGGACTTAATAACTTGCCTGGTTTATTAGTATACGGAATTGGGCAGTCAGATTTTCTAACCTTTTGTGTTTGTTGTTCAATATGAGCTTGTGCAAGGATAAACTTTTGTATATACTCAAGTTGTTAAGATTGGAATGTAATGACATTCTATACTGTAAACACTTGAATGTCACTAACCAGCACCGATTTTGGTTGAATTCATATCGCTCCGAATCACTTAAAGGTTCACTGATTGTGTCTGAATGTTAAAAAGTACCAGATCATTACTTTCTCCAAAATCAATAAAAAAATGCATTTGTGAATGTTTCGCAATATCTCAAACATCAAGAATGATTTTACTTGCGTGGTCTGGAACTGATAAGTTTTGAAGGCACGTTTAATGATTCTACGGTACAAATCTACTGGCAAGAAACTTAAAAAAATCTGTAAGAGTTTTGTCGATATCTGTGCAGGACGTCAATGTCAAAAGAGTCTATGTCGAAACCAGTGACAGGCGACTCTCTATCGCCTCCCAAAGTGCCGTCATCGCGAGAAGCTCCATTGGTTGGGCTGTCTCTTCTTCTGGCGCATCTGCTTCTGTTGTGGATGGACTGTCGTCTTCGCGTGTTGCAGTCGATTACACCCTTAATCATGGCAAGCGGCGCCAGGGACTCTTTATTGATTTTCAAAGAAGATAATCTGGAGTCCCCTTGGCATCCTCTTGCCTCACGATCTTCCAATTTCCGGTCGGAAGATTGGAGTTGCTGATCATTATAATATCTAGGAACAGATGCGTGCTCTTGTCCTGCTAGGAATCTCTTCCCTGCTTACAAATGCCAGCTTTGTGCCTTGCCACACCTCCCCTACCTCCGATACAGACTTGTAAAGCTCCACTGATCTGGCACGCTATTAGTTTAACGCACCCTGGATACCAGTCCGCTTCACTGAAGGATGTAGGTGGTCTTGGATTTTCTCTCAGGATTTTTAGGAAAACAGAGTTTAGTGCATTGTGCATGAAACTCCCATTTCCTATGGGGATGCTACCATCGTCAATACTCATGTCAATACACCAACACACGCTCCTTCACAATGGTACTAAAAGACTTTTGTTTAGCCTTATGAGGTGACAAATCTTGTGTGGAGTTTCCTTCTCCGCTTGCAATTTGGCCCGTTTTGTATCGACCGGCATCCTGAGACCACTGTCTTTTCAACACATGGTCCCTAACTGCGCTATTACTGCCGACCATTTTCTTGGTCCGTGTCACGGATTCTCTTTGCTCAGCCGTGAGCTGCTCCTTTAGGGCTGCAGCGCACCTGCCCAAAATTCTAAGCGCCGAGCGTCTAGTCCTGTAGAGCTGCTTTGACTGAGGGACGTTAATCGTACCTTCTTCAGTAGCATTTGATTTCTCTTGAGTTCCGCTTGTCCCTGGGTTAGGTGCCTGAAAGTCTCTTCCCTCTGGTGTGTTTGAGGAAGCCCCACCTTTACGGTTTGAGCTCTGTCTTTTTGTTTTCGGCCTTTGGAGATTGCCGGTCTCGGTTTTGTTTTCGTTATATTTTTTGACATATGGACCCACCAGCCTCGAAGGCGAATTTGGTCCACCTGCGCATGGATCCGTTTACGCAGGTAAGGTTTCTTACAACTAGTTTTGGGACTCAATTCACTCCCAACTCTTTCGCGGTTCGCTTATTTACATCCTTCTTTACGCCTTAATAGCCAAATCAAAGACAAACGGCTATAGATCTGAGCTACGTAGAACCATCTGCATATTTCAAAGCTCCATGACAACCTATAGTACTGACATGAAAGATGGGTTTGGTTCATGAATTCTGTACTCCTGTACTGACTTCTGTATAGCACAGATGTGTTAATACACACCACCGATCGTAATCACATGGTGAAAAATCCCTTTTGTATCCTGCCCCTATTGGGATTTGAACCCGGTACCTCCAACTCCAACTGCCACAGCTTTAACCACTGAACCTGGGCGGTTTTATTACATGCTGACTGCTAACTGTCCACGATATCGAAAATGCTTTCAAACACTTTTATCTCAGTAAGATTAATTTGCAATTCTAACTTATACATCATATATGTGGCCGGTTTGGAGAATACAAAATCATCTCTAAAGGTAACTAAAATAGTTGAATACCGCAGGATTTGAGAAATTACCTGTTTTATACGAATCGTAACCTTCAAAATGTTAGATCGTCGTTAACTATGTTGAATGTGTGTGTGCGTTGCGTTTGTGTTGAATAAAATTGTTGATGATTGTGAATATAGATAACCGAAGCAATCTATAACTTAAGAACCCTCAAAAACCACCTGATGTTCTATTTATAACACTATACAGTGTGTAGAATATTCTCGTAGATTTCGTATACGCCTTAAAATTATAAATATATTCGAGAGATAATGCTGAATGAAAAATGTTATCAAATAATTCATGGTTTTCTTAAGATGTTTCGCATATTACGTATATATACATTTATATGTATGTAAGTGTGTGTGTGTAGATAAGGTAAAAAATCATTTATTTCGTTTAATTTAAGTAGAAATCCAAAATAAAAAGAATTTTGTCTTATTTAAAGTTGATAAGCACCTCTGCAAAGCTTTTCTTAATATTATTTTCTTCGCTCCCATTTATAAGCTTCAGGTAAGTGATGTTTTACCTTTTAATATCAATCAGTAAATGTACGAAACAAACAAATCAACCATGTTGAATATTTCAGTGAATTCGATGTTATATAGCATCAGATATTCACAAGAATATTATAAAAGCTTTTTACAGTGCATAGCAACAACAGTAAAATATTGAAAAGTCGTATTTCAATATTTGTTTGATATTGTTGTTCGAACTGAGCCTGCGGCTTATTTGTTAATATTAACTATTAAAAGCAACGTATATGGTTTAACCAACTTGCCTCTAGGTAAATATTGATTTATAACAAACTTCTGAGAAATCAACTTGATGAGAAACGCAGTTGAAACGGTTCGGAGGTGAACTAGTTTGATGTGAAAAAATTAAAGTCTTTCCTATTTTTAATCCCGATGTTAGGTTATCACTGGGAGCTGGAACACTTGCTATTCACTTCCGTAGCAAGACCTGTACTAATGTATAGGGTGAGCGTGTGGTGGCCAGCTCTTGATAAAGTAACGCACGGAAAAAGGATTGAGAATGTGCAAAGAACGGCCTGTATGCTTATAAGCGAGGCGCTGAGGACAACACCTACAAGTGCCTTGGAGGTCATGTTTCACCTTCTCCCCGTGGACATTTATGGTGAGCAGATGGCGGCGATTTCGGCCACTCGACTATTAGCCATATCTCAGTGGAAATGTCTTCAGACACGACACTCGACGATTATTTGATTGCTAAAGAAGGAACTGGTGGATCTAGACTATTTTGCACGGACTTTGTGCTTTAAGAAAAGGTTCCGAACTACCTGCCCGTCAAGGGAATCTTGGGACAGCAAAAACGGAAGCATTACAGTTCTTTACGAATGGCTCCAAGCTACACGGTACTCTAGGAGCTGGAGTCTTCTGTGAAAAACTAGAGGTAGATATAGCAGTCTGTCTCCCTGATCAGTTTGTCTCCCTGATGTTACACCTTCTTACAGTGGATATATATGTTAAACAGATGGCGGCTAACATAGCCACGGCCGTGTTTCAGTGGAAACACTTTCAGGCAGGTCACTCAACAATAATTGGTTCGCTCAAGAAGGAAATGGCGAACCTTCACTATATTACGCTGATATTATGCTTCGAAAAAGCTTTTCAAACCTTTATCCCTTCAAGAGAATTCTGGGGGAATAAGCTAGCACTGGAAACCGAAGCTATACAATTCTACACGGACGGCTCAAAGCTAGATGGTAAGGTCGGAGCTGGACTGTTCTGTGGATCATTAAATATAAGTACTTCCGTTCGTCTCTCTGACCACTGCAGCGTGTACCAGGTGGAGATAATAGCGATTGAGGAAGCCTTGAACTGGTTGAGGCATAACGTAATATCCAAGAGGGATATCAAGATTTATGTGGACAGTCAGGCGGCTATCAAGTCGCTGGAAGCAGTGCTGTTGAAGTCTAGGGTGGCATTGGGCTGCCACTCGTCTCTTAACGAGATGAGTGAGCATTTCAATATTCAGATTATCTGGGTCCCCGGCCACTCTGACGTCGACGGTAACTGCAGGGCAAACGAACTAGCTAGGCAAGGTACAACTCTTCAGCTGAAGCCTGAAAGGGCCAATGTGGGGAGGCCTACAGCGGAGCTTAGACTGGCTCTGAGGAAAAGGGCGGAAGCTTCAGCACAGGAGAGGTGGTTTAACACCCTCACATGCGAGAGAGCGAGACATATGTGGCCAAGGTTGGATTTGAATCGCTCCAGGACCTCAATCTCTCTGGAGAGGAGAGATCTAAGAAGAATAATAGGAATATTAACGGGACACTACCTTTTTGGGGAACATGCGAGAAGGCTGGGTCTAGAAACAAATGACTTTTGTAGAAGCTGCATGAACGAGGAGGAGGAAGCGACGCTTGTTCACTTCCTGTGCTCTTGTCCTGCACTGGCACTAAGAAGACATTTACACTTGGGTAGGTATGTAATGCACAACTTTTCAGATCTTGCAGATAGTAAGGAGCGGGGCATTTTACGCTACATTAGTAGCTCAGGATGGTTACAATAGAGTGTTAGTGGTATTAGGGGACTAAGATCCTGTGGTATCACAACGGACCGGCAACGGTTTCAGTGTGAGTTAGCAGCCACTCTTACCTAACCTAACCTAACTCCCACACCAAATACCAGGTTTCAGAGATTGGTGCTTGGTGGTGAAGGTGGTGACAAAAGACAGATTCCGATGGAGCATTGGATCTTTCTTAAAATGTAAAACACCAAGTCCAGACGGATATTCCCTGGTCTCATGCAGGAAGTACTGAAAATTATCCTAGATCACCTTGAACATATCTTCAGAACCAGTTTGGCCCTAAAGTACATTCCAAGATCTTGGAGAAAAGTCAGGGTAGTATTCATCCTGAAAGATGGAAAGTCTAGATATGACCAGGCCAAAAGTTTTCGGCCTAACAGCCTGTCATCTTTTCTATTGGTTGACATGCATTTTAGGGATAATGCACGATAAGTAAATCCCGTACACTCCAAACAACACGCATGCCAGAAAAGCGGATCTGTTGCAACAGCACTCCATTAAGTCATTGGACGGATTGAAAGCGTTTCTGGACATTGAAGGCGCGTTTGACAATGCATCCTTCAGTGCAATGATCTCTGCAGCTGAATAACGTGGCATGGAGACTACACTTGTTCGGTGGGTTAACGCCATTCTTAGGTCAAAGAGTAATTACTGCAGACTTAAGTAATGATTCCAGGACGGTGACCGCCCGAAAAGGATTCCTTAGGGTGGGGTTCTGTCTCCGCTCTTGTGGTGTCTTGTGGTCAACTAACTCCTAGTCCACCTAACCGACAACGGATTTTTCTGCTAATGTTATGCCAATGACGTCGCCATAAAACTGGTAGGTAAATATACGAATATGTGATCACATTCAAATTGCGATTAACATAGTTGCATCCTGGTGTAGTGACCAGGTTCTATCAGTCAACCCTAGGAAAACTAAGATAGTCCTTTTCACTAGACGCAGGGCTCTGCGAAACTTTAGTCTTGCAAAAATTTGGGCTCATACGATCCCGCTCTCTTCGGAAGTCAACTATCTGGGTGTCTGGCTAGATCGGAAGATTACATGGCAAAAACATATAGAAGAGAAATGCAACAAAGCAGCGTGTACCAGGCATAAGTAATAGCGATTGTGGAGGTCCTGAACTGGTTGAGCCGTAATATGGTATCCTCGACTGATATCGCAATTTATGTGGGCAGTCAGGCGGCAATAATTCGCAAGGTTTCTGTTTCTCTGACGTCTAAAATGGCGTTGGGTCGCCGCTCGTCTCTAAATGAGATGAGTGAGAATTTTAACATTCAGGTTGGCTGGATCCTCGTCCACTCAGGCGTCTTTGAAAACTGTAGGGCGGACGAACTAGCAAGGCATGGTATAACTCGCCAACTGATACTGGAAAGGGCAATGTTGGGGAGACCCATTAACGCTCAAGACTGTGATTAAAAAAGAGACGAAAATCTCAGCAGACGATAGGTGGACGATCTCTTATAAAGACTTGCCAGGCAAGTCTGGCCAAAGCTGGACTTGAAACGCTCAAAGACACTTATCTCCCTACGAACACGTGAACTTAATAAAACGATCGTGAGGATACTCACAGGACACTGCCTTCTTGGATAACATGCGAGGAGGCTAGGTCTAGAAGTTAATGACTTTTGCAGAACCTGTATGGACGAGGAGGAGGAAGAGATGGTAGTCCACCTGCTATGCTCATGCCCAGCTTTGGCACCCAAAAGACATGAATATTTGGGTATGTTCTTAATAGACTGCCACTCTAATCTTGAAAACTGTAAGGTGCGAGACTTATTACGCTACGTAAGAAGCTCAAACTGGTTCTTATAAGGATAAAAGGGGAGTAAGATCCTGTGGTATCACAACGGACTGTCACCGGTCTAAGTGTTCTGTATCAGCCACTCAACCTTACCTAACCTAGATTAATACCAGTTGGGTCTAACTATTTATTGATCTAGACAAGAAAGGTATTCCAACAGTTAGGACAGTGCATTCTATTTGATCCTCAGGAGGATGGCTACTCCTTCGTCGCGGCACTCTTGGTTCGAACAGCTCCAAACAGATTAGTTGCTGTTGTTAGTAGCAACTAATCTGTTTGGATGACTGTTGACCCGGAACTCCTGAGCATAGTCACAGAACCAAAATCGTAGACATTGACTATTACCTGGTCATTGCAAAGCTACGATTAAAATTTACGTACAATTCAAGGAGGACAGGAGCAACGCGATTCTTCAATGTAAGTCTGGTAAATAAGGAAAGAGCAATAGCATTTTGCGATATAATTACCAGTTAGAAGATGTTAAAACTGTCTGGGAAATATCGATAAGGTCGCTGTTGGCAACAATGGCAGTATGGCACCACGGCGATCTGGAACCTTTTAGTTGTTGCAACAATATGAAGAGCTGGCGACATTCGAATGAGGCTCATTAAACTGTTTCTCAATAAGGGTTTCCCACTGACAAGTATTGTTTTTGAATATCATCGTTATGGTCATTAATTTTGGTGTAAATGAAAAATGTGCTTATTCCGGATCCTTTTGAAGTTATTGAGGTAAAGTAATGCGGAGGCATATGTTAAATTGACAACATTTTCAATTTAGTTCAAAAACTGAAAAATAGCCTGATGATCCAACAAAATTTATCACATAATCTACCCCTTTATGGTAAATGTTCTAGATGGTATATTATCCTTGGTCCTATTAAATTGGTTGCCAACCACCATTCAATCAGAAGCACTTGGGGTAGTGACGATTATGTTGTTTTGTGGTTCGTTTGCCTTGAACAATCCAAAACTGTTTTCTCACCAATGATTTTTATCCACACCTGCATGTAAAATACGTTTTAGCACCCACTCAAAAATCAAACTTACAAGAGATGGTTTTATATGGTACTATCTCGGCCGTCTCTTGTTATTATGAAGATAGGATTTTTTCAAACGCTCTGCAATTGTCAAAACTCTTTGCATAAAAAATCGATCTAAGAACAGTATTTTGAGGACGCTTCGTCTGTTGGTACATAAGGTAGCTGTTCCAATAAAACAATATGTGAAAAGGGCCAACTCTGAGTAGAGTTTTAGTGGTGTATCACCCTGTTTAATCGAGAAAGGTTTGACAATGTTGTTCAGTTACATCAAGGAAACACTGCAACATCGGAACAAGGACCTCTGAGTACTACCATGTCTGACTGAAATGGATATGTATAGTAGAGGAAGAACACCAATATTCACTAATACTAGTTCAGATGAGTGATTTTTAGCTTTCCATATCTTGACATTTAACAGCAGCGAGCTTCCAGCAACTAGTGAGGCCCAGTATTATAGCTTAATGAATATTGGTGAATTTGTGATAAAGCTGAAAGTAGAAGTGTAAACGAAATGTGAGTGGTGCTTAAATAGGACGAGATCCTAGGAATTTTAATAATCTTCTACACCAGAAACCAATCCGAGTGAATAATATTAGGATTGCCGGTTACAGTTCCGAAGGTAATACAACCTTGTATCAAATTCCTAGAGTGATTTCCGTGACGATAAAAGTTTCAAAAACGACTTATGGCTTGCTATAAAACCACTCAGGAAATAAATGTGGGAAGTACAGAAAAATATTGTGGCGGTATTTTCGGAGATTGAGTATGACAATATGTAGGTGTCATGGAAACTATGCGCTCCACTCAAGGTTAATCTCGAAATTGAACTTCCACGATCGGTATATTATGAGCGTGATCACCAATTGAGCTCGGTAAACAAAGGAATCCTGCAATTTGTGAAAGATTTTGTCTTTTTCTATCAGGTAAACAATTCAGTTGTATGCCTCCTGAGTGTGCCCACTCAGGCTTTTCTTTTCGTAATCCAATTTTGATGTTAGGATGTAAATTAACCAGTGGTATCTGGTCTCAGCACTATCTAGTAAAGCTGTAAGCCTAATCTTTATTTCATCAGATGTGTCAAGAGGCTTTTCCGCTCAAGTACTGGTTGCGGTTAACTGTTGGTTGCCATCTTTCGCTAAGTTTCTATGATCGTATTTCTTGACACATCTGATCAGAACGATTGCCACTGTATAGATACTTTAATCCTGGGTTAATGTTTCTGTCTTTCTGTCTATTTTTGCAATCGGTTTTGGGTCTCTTTCGCAGTTCGCTTATTTACGTTCTTCTTTACGCCATTACAAAGCCAAATCGAAGACGTACAGCTATAGGTCCGATTTACAAAGAACCATCTGCAAATTTCATAGCCCCAATGACTTAGTTGATGTTCAAAAGACTATTTAGTGCATTTTAGACTAAATACTAATTGAGTATATATTTATACCATACTTATATATACTTATATAGTTTGATGTCACCTCGGTACCTACAATACCCAGCTTTGAGCAGTACTAGATAACATCGCTAATGCTCACAAAAACCAACAAAATAAGAACGATCACAGAAAATTTACTTAAGATGGAAAATATCAAAAATACATCTCTTCAGAAGTAAAGTATCTGGGGACCTGGTTAGTTCGGAAGGTGACTTGGCAGAACTTAATAGAACAGAAATGCAATTAAGCATGTAATATTTAAGCAGATATAACCTATTTACCCCTTCCGGGTACTGCCAAATATGGAGGAAGGTGGACCGGCATATTACCGCACTGATCAAGCTACTGTATTTCGTGTGATTATTATTAAAAAGCACAAATGGGACTGCAACAGCTCACCCTACATCTCCGGTGGTGATAAAATAAAGTCAAGTTGTTGTGGTTGCTATCGCACACTTAGACCAATTTTGATCCGTTGTGATACCACTCTATACGGCTATAGGTCCGAGTCTTTTCGTAGAACCATCTGCGCATTGCATAGCTCCATGTCAGGCCTATAGTACTGACATGGAAGATGGGTCGGCCCAAGGATTCCAAACACGACAGAGGATCCAGATATGTTCATTTTTCACCATCGATCGCACCGCCCAAACGATCGAAGGTAAAACCCCATTTTGCATCCTGTCTCGAACCGAATTCGAACCCGGTATCCCGCTCCTACTGCCGCAGCTTTTACCACTGCGCCACCTGGGCGGTTCTGGTGGTGATACGATAATCTTTATTGATGGTCCAGTATGCTTTAATCTGGTTGGTGTCGGGTTCGATATCCTGAGGTGAAAATATTAATCCCCCTGATAGGTACACTGTTGTCTTTCAGGTATTTTTTTGTGCATCACTCTATGTATTTTGCATCCTTTTTGACGGCCAGGCTTTCTAAAGGCGATTGATTCCAATACAATACTGTTTCATTGGTCCTTGTTTTGGAGACGGTAATTACCTTGAATCGACTAGATAGTCTGAATGAAGTTAAAGTTCACTGGTGACCTAGTCACATGGTTATCAAAGGGAGCGTATTGGCTGATAAATTGACCCATTTGGGTACAGCTTCCACTTTTTGGTCCCTAGTCTGCTCTAGTAATGACGTCATTATATCTTAAGCAAGATATCGACTGTCACGTTGATGGTCTACTCCATAAGAGATGGGACAACCTCATGTCTTGTCACCTATATTAAATCAGTAAAGATCCCAGCTCTTCTTGAATTGTTATAGGTGCACTTCGAAGATCTGCCTGGATCTTGTCACAAGACACTGTTCAATAGAAATCCAACTTCAAGATTTCTGATGTCATCTTCACTATGTCGCAATGTGCAGCTTTGACACAAGCTTCTTTATGATAAATTTTGAGGTAGTGAAACCTTTGTGCAGTCTACAGTCCGCCTCTCAATATGATTGCCACTAGATGTAATTAGGACAGACATTTCTGGTGGGTCCCTCTTTACATTCCAATAATTATATACATTCGGGATAGACATGGATATATTTGGTGCTTTTAGATATTTTTTTATAAAGTTTTGACAGGTTCTTTTTCTACTTGATCCTCTAGACACTGGGCAAGTTATAGTGATGTGGTGGTTGTGACATCTCTATTTTTACTATTCGGATTGCTGGGAATCAGTCCTTCATACATAGCCAAATTTATATTTTGTTAAAAGGTCGTTCCCATCTTCTATTATATTTTCTCTTAACCACCTAGTATGATACCACCTTGTTTCTTTTGAATATATGTAATATAAAGTGAACTGATTCCCGAACCCACCTCGTGCTGAAATCATTTTTCTATTGAGTTTAGTAAACTTATTCGTTTAGATTCACTTAATATACGCTTTAGGCTTCTATCTCATCAATGACAAGACAATTCGATTTTTTTCAGTCTTTGATAGCCTCTGCGGTTGGTTAACGTAACACTTTTCCTTATGAAACGGGTTAGCCTGTGCTTACGCCTGGCAGACCCAGTTGCAACAATTGCCTCTAGAAACATTGGATCTCGTGCGGCAAAGATTCTCGCAGCTCAGATCGGTAGAGGAAGCGGTCGGGGTTTTCAAGATCCATCTCTAGAGACCTAGAGAACCGCAGTAATGGAGGGGGATCAGAGGCTAAATGTGTGTGATATCTGCCTGAATAAGATTGTGAGAAGGTTAGAAAATCGTGGTCCGTATACCACCGTATGCGAAGGTTTGGGGTGTCATTCCCCGTAGTTGGATGATGTGATTTAAGGCCGCATCATCTTCGCAAATACCAACATAAATAAAATTAAACTAGACTAGTCTTATTAGTAAGTATTGAGGTGATACCCCGTTACCAATAGAAAGTGAGACGATTGGTAGACCTGACATCACCGATTCCTGGGTGTTAATGGTTGGCTGTTATTTTTTTACTTACCATTGTATTTCTTGCTGCTGTTTTCCAGAGAAAAAAAAATTAAGAATATTTTTAGTGCTGAACTTTTTTTTTGTTTGTTTGGCCCTCTCTGTACTTCGGCTGCCGACTCCGCTTCTGTCTTCCTAACTGCTTAGAATCCCCCGACGGACTTCTTCGGTCCGTCACTCTAACTGGGGACCGAGCCTCACACTAGAGGTCGTCTGCGTCACTCTGAACCCCCGACTGACCCTCTACTCAAATTTCGCGTGGTATTTATCCAAAATTAATCAGTTGAGCGAGAGGGAAAAAGAAAAATTGAAGAACAACCAGAAAGCCTCTTCGCTCACCTAATTGTTGATAATTTTGGTATAAACACCGCCCATTAAAGTGTTTTGATATTTTTGACACCAATTCAATTCCGCAAATTTAACCTACATTATAGTTTTGAATTTGTGTTATTGAATCGGTGTCACATATCTTTCGCTCATTGAAATTACATAAATTCTGCAAGTTTACATAAATGAATTATGTAAATATGATTCCTTCGCATGTAATATCTGTACTGCGGTCATCATGTCTTGTATTTCTTCATTTAGGCCGTCTTTTACTGTCAAGCTAGTGTTTTCAGTGACCCGCTCACTCAGGTTGAAGGAAGGCAAAAACTGGATATGCTTCTCAAAGGTATATGTATTTCGAGCTTTAAGCATAAAAGTTTTGCTTCTCAAAACGCAATCAGATGCCAGGGTGAGGATTCCGCTTCTTTGCACCAGTATGTGTGTCAATGTCTTGTTGCAGATGACATTAAATGTCTCGGGTTGCGCCAATGACACAATCCATCTATTTGCTTGTCCTAGTGGGCTTAGGAATGTCTCTGCTGTTGTAGACTGGATCTGGCAATGCTCCAATGGCTGTCGTTCGTGTTGCAGGAATTGCAGCTCACAAGGCTTGTTTGAATCCAGCACTAAGTACAATGCTTCTCTCTGATGGCAGATGAGGAGATTTGGGTCCCATATCTGACACTTACTCAATTCTTCCATTGACTTAGGGTAGTATGAGGTACGTTTCAAATTGACTAAGAGAATTTCGGATGTAGGTTGTATAAACACCATTCGGCCCTCGTGCGGAGTAGGTACCCTGTGGACTTTGAAGGCTTGGTAATCTTCCTGTCCTAACAATGGTATATTTAGTTCAAAAATCAAATAGTTATTTAGAAGTCTTGCATTGACCTTCAATACTTTGTACAGATGGATCCAATGCTGTTGGTACTCTGGTACCCGTATGTCTGCCGTTACCCATGTTTTTAACTGGTTGAGTTGGTCTTCCGGCTGGTTTGGGGTAATCAACTTAGTATTAATATGCCCTTGATGTAGATCAATCATTACGTCAATCATCGCTTCCTGCATTTCTTTAAATAGAGTAATATGTGTGATGACTTGGAGTGCAGTATCCGTAAACTCTGCATGTTTCCTCAATCCCTGAATTCCCCTGTGGACGTCTTTATATTGCTCCACCATTTGGTCATGTTGCTTTCGGACCAAATTCGTGGTCACATCCAACACGTGTGTCTGTTGCTTAATCAGGTCCTTCATTTGTAGTTCTAAAGTTTGCAGTGCGCTGATCTGTGCCTCATATCGAACTGCCGCTCTTTGGTCCATCACTCCAAATCCCTCGCTCAAAATATTCCTACAAATTCCAGCGGAGCTCGACGTACCCGTGTTGGATTTTTCAATAAGGCATTCCGCTCTTCCACCCCATTCATCATGAATTTTATTGGTTCCAATAATGGCTTACATGTCTGGTTTGCCTCAGTAAACCATTTGACTGATGTTGCATTCTGGGTAAGATTTAAATGCTGCCCACATGCTTGCTCCAACCGGGTTGTAATGGCCATTATATGATCCCACTCTCTCCAGTAGTTGGAAAGGTCATAGAAGAGAACAAGTTTCCAATCATCGTGTGTCAATGACACTCTCCCAACTTCCTCCAGATATATTCCAGGCTGGCTGCCGATTTCTTCATACTGGACATCTTCAGCCCCGCTATAGTTGATCAAGACCACACACCAACACAAAACAGTCAATACCCATCCCCATCATCTAAATAATTATACAATTTTTTTTTTTTGAATGTTTTCCAAATTACTTTATTCTACTTTACAAAATATTATTACTCTAACAAAACATTATTACTCTAGTACCTATCTAAAAAAAACCCAAACTACTTTTTTTTTTATATAAGGTAACGCCAACTCAATTCCTCGCCCACCATTCACCCCTTATTAATTCATGAATAGTAATGGATTGCGTTAACCTTACTTCCAAACTTCCTTACATTTCTTTGCGCCCTTTTGTTTCATCCTCCTCTTCTGCTGACTCAGTTGCTTCTGTTGGAGCCTGAGTCCGCTCAACCTCTCCGCGAACTTCATCTTGTCCTGAGGTTTTACACATACCTCTAGGATCCACTTGATCTCCTGGATATTTGCCCTTAATCTGCTAACCTCCCCTCCCCGTCTTCGTTTAGGAACCTCACCAGGCTCGTGTTTGGTTTGGACCGGTGTTGGTCGCCTGTGCTCCAATACTTCCCTAGTGAAATTACCTTTTTTTTCGGTTTCCCTATTCTACTGACTACTGGTGCTGGCGACTCGCTCGGCACCTGACCTGCATTTCTACCAGCTTCAGTCTCTTTGCCTGGATCCTGTCAAAAAAAGCGAGGGAGAGGTTAGATCACTCCGGATATCTTTCAAGTGAAACACTCCCAGAATTTTTCCCTTCTGGTCCACTAGCTCGTACGCTACACTACCAACTTTCCGTTGAACCTTCGCGGGCACAAACTCTTTATCAAGCTTAGCAGAGTAACCTTGTGCGGAGTTACTTTGGGAAAAATTTCGTACGCACACATTTTCCCCAACCGAAAGTTCTCGCTTTGTTGACCGAAGATTGTATCGGTGCGCTGATTTGGAGTGAGCTCTCAATATAAAAGGCAAAATCGCAGCGATAATCGAAAAAAACGGGTGAAACAACAACTGCAATGCTCAACACGTGCCACAAATAACCTTTATAGGCATTTCGTTTCTAGCGGCTTTCTAAAGCAAGTTTAAAATATTTCACAATTTTGTTCATGGAAAGAGAGACACAATCAAAATAGCTGGTAGTGGAAATTGTTGCTAGACTCGAAAGAGCTGGTGATTGAAATTGCTAGACGGATAAATAGAACACCCACACGTTTTACTTGTTGCTTGTATAAAAATCAATTTTCCAACGGTTTGCCCAACTCTAACATAACTCAATCAAAGAAAAGCACAAATTAATTACTAAAAAATCTAAAATTTTACATTTGATTAGCTGCCATGATTTAGAAAAACTTTTCCGTAACATTTTCTATTTTTCCAATTAAATAAAGTTAACCACGATACGATACGCTTCTGTACGCATCTTAGAAATTCTGTAGATGATTTAGTTAATTGATAATATCGTATCGATGTATATAAGACTATATACACCATCTACCTCCCACATATGTGTGCTTCAACTAAATATAAGTTTTTTGTTTTGTTTCTATTACATTTCCACTTGTTAAATTTATTTTCCCATTTTCTTTAAATTGATTGATACAAATGTAATTATGTTGAGTATATAGGTATATGTAGCAATTACAAAAACAAAATCTTTTAACAATTTCAGAAAATACACTTTCAAACATTTACAGCTATTTAATTAGTAATTATCTAACTCATTTTTACTCATTTTCCAACAACAACAACCAATTAAAGTTAAAGTGGATCAAAATTTTCAACTCTTCGATTTCTTATAGTGAAACGAATCAGAATTTTCCAAGAAATTCCAAAATCGATTTTTGTCCACATTAAGTAAACGATTTGAAACACATTATAGGTTGTCATAAACTCTATGCCATAATTATTTGGAAAGTTAAATAGAAGGTGGCACAACTGGAAAGGATTTATGTCTATCAACAATCTGACTCCATTGGTTTTGATGACGAGCCTGTTCTTTATACTGTGGTAAACAATTGCTAGATTGCTCTCTACGCCGTGGATAAGATTCGGTTCAGATCAGCGCGCAGACCGTGACCGGGCCATCGTACGCGCTGTTGTAAAATTTAATGCACGATAGCAGGAATTTGTGTTAAATTCTTGATCTCGTGAGATAACAGAACGGTATATGTGCCATCAACGTCGTGTTTTGAGCCATATATATCACACGTATATTTCCTCCCTCGAAGGGTGTTCTAAGCTAGTAGATAAGCTATGCGGGTACGAGCACAAAATCGCGTGTATTTTCTTATGAAGGTCTAAATTTGCATTTTTTGGCCTCACTATGACGTCACACGCTTATATGACGCGTACAAATCGTGTATATTTAATTACGTCACTCGCTTGTTATAAAAGACTGTACATAATATAAATAAGCAATGATGGTATTTTTGTTGTTGTGATACTATATGAAAAATCAAAAACTCTAAATATCTCCGTAAATAGAGGTCCTATCGAAATTTTGGTGAAAATTTCCGTACGAAGTACTTATCCGGATGAGGACATTAGAAGACGATGGCGTACTTTTTTTTGAAAATTTTTGATTTCTAGAATCTATCAAAATTGTTCTGCAATAATATTAAAGACACATTGTTGTTGTTGTATTATACTAGTAAACATTAAAAATCTTAACATGATCAAACATGTTTCAGATAATATAATTTCTTATGCATATAAAATTATTATGCAGATTTTTTTTTATATGACGTCACCCGCACGTTAAATTATTATGTAATTTATTTTTTATTTTTATATGATGTAATATAAGATTCTACACTTTTATTGTATGTGCATCAATTAAAATAAAAATATAAATAATTAATCGTGTTGTTGTTGTAATATTATATTAAAAATCATAAACCCTAAATATCTTCGTAAATAGAGGTCCTATCGAAATTTTGACAAAAAATTCCGTACGAAGTACTTATCCGGATGAGGATAGCTGAATATGATGGCACATTTTTTTTTTTAAATTTTCGACTTTTAGAACCTACCAAAATTATTCTACGATAATATTAATTGGTACATTGTTGTTGTATTATAGAGCAATATACCATATTACGAATTTGAACAAGATAAAACATGATTCGTAATCATTTGTACATATTGTGCATGTTGCACTTACTCTTTATTTCACATAATATAAAAATGATATACATATAGTTATGATGTAATCATAATACGTAATAATTATTCTTTATTTAATTTAATAATCCATCGAAAGATCAACTCTTAAAGTAACTATATTGAAGTTATATTATTCGTGTTGTATGTAGACTAATTAAAATAAAAGACAAAATGTTTAATTGTTATTATATTGATTTGTGTTAAATAGTAAATTTTATTTTTGACATGAAGTGTTAATGAAGTAATAAAATGTACATTACATTCTTATTAACGTATACTATAAATTTTATATAAAATGCAGTTCAGTGCACATTTTATATAACATATTGGAAGAAATCTTCTAATATTTATTATCTATATAAAGATGTACTGATCTCATTTGCGTTCATTAGTTGTTAAACCATCATTCAGTGCGTTTCAACTAGTTAATAATTTATTAAATTAAAATAATTTAAAGTTAAGAAGTGATTATACAATTTTATCACATTATTAAAAACAATTAAAAAAACAAAATGAGAAATTTCAACCAGTTAGTCTCTAATACTAAATCGATACTTCTTAATGCTACCGAAAACCCTCAGCTTTTACAAGATGCCATTAAAGAATTGTAACATTCACTGTATGTTATCAAATTATTTTTTTCGATGCAAATTTTATTTGATGGTCTCGCTTCTAATATTATTTTTTTTATTAGTCTATATACCTTTTTAATTGTATATAGATACTCCTCGATAAGAGCGGAGGTTTAATTATGCTGATAAACTTGTCAAAAAAATAAAACACGGGTAGACTAGTGTATCTTGGAGTTTGATTTTATTAGTATATGTACTAGTAAATTATAATTCCTCTATTATTGTTTTCTGGAAAAACAAAACCTGTTTGGGAGACATTTTGATAAACATTTTAGAAAATAAAAAGTTTTTTCGGGAGTCGAGTTTGGATTGCGAAAAAAGTAAGGTGTGTAAGATTGATAAAAATAAATATTGAAAATTGATCAATCGAAAAACGAATAAAGAATCGTGTTTGAAAAGTATATGTGCAATTAGTTAAAATCGCTATATATTAAATATAGTCGATTTAAATAGTGAACCACTAAAACGCCAAGTTGCGTGAGTTCTCGTAAAACGATAGTGAGTCGGAATCACACACGCTTGTCGCAGCACAGTCACACATGAGGTCAATTATTGAGTCGTTTGAGTCGGAATCACACACGCTTGTCGCAGCACAGTTACACACGAGGTCAATTATTGAGTCGATTGAGTCGGAATCACACACGCTTGTCGCAGCACAGTAACACACGAGGTCATTTATTGAGTCGATTGAGTCGGAATCACACACGCTTGTCGCAGCACAGTTACACACGAGGTCAATTATTGAGTCGATTGAGTCGGAATCACACACGATTGTCGGAGCGGAGTCGCAGAGACACATAGTTGTTGGATCGGAATCACACACGTGTTTATATTTATTGGATCGAAGGAATACGGCGACGCTACTAGTATCAGTCGTCCATTTTGATTGTTAATCTGATCGGCTCTAACCACGCGTTGGTTAGCAAAATTAACCCATATAAGTTTTTATAATTATTTGCTTTACTTAACATAATAACTACTCTTTCCTTCTGGTTTCTTTTATATTTTAGGTTAGTTATTTCTACCTTTTCTAAATTGTAGCAGTTGTCCATGGAAGCGCTTTCAGCGGATCAGCTCCACAAAATTAAAGGTAAATACATAATTAATTTCGGGAAAATTCGGTTAGTTACTAATTAATGAATTAAATAAAAAAAGGGAAAGAGCCTATAGTTATTATACGGTCATTCACATCGAAATTTTGTTAATATTTAATTTGAATTAATAATTTCCTTTATAATTAAATAATAAAAACATATGAAGTATAACGTAATCACTTTTGTAATTTTTTTTATTTAAAATGTGTTGAGGAAAGTGAAAAATGTAGATTGTGGTGCTTAGTGGTAGGTATGTCAGTGAATGTGAAGATATAAGCATTTTTTTTTTGGCCTCGTAAAGTTCTCAGAATGATTAGCATACCCCACGACTAAATTTACCTCCACCGCTTGAGCTCGGGTTACAAAGGCCACGGGTTAATCATGTAACTATATATATAAAATATAATTTTTATTTTATGTTAGCGGACCCCAATTACATCTCAGGGCCTCCGTTACATAATGGCGCCCAATGGTGGTTAGCTCAAATTAGACTTAAAATAAATAATCAATGTTGCTGTTAATTAATTTATTGTTCCGATAAAATACTAGAATAGTTTCGGCAATATAACCTTGATAATATTCGTTATTTTTATCGTAGATACAATCATTGTGCAAGTCAATCAGTTGATATATATGATATTTTAAAGAAAACTTTAAACAATCTATTTTAATTTTAAGTCCTAACATTTCTTTACTTTTTTTATTTTCTATTGATAATATTATTCTCAATTGCGACATGAGGTCTTCGATTTTAGATTTCCACTTCATTTCCATCATCATTCCACATTGAGTGTTGATATGATGTATGTTTGAAAGAAATGTAGATAATCTATTGTGAACTACTTTGTGAAGCTTGTGTAATTTTATCAATATATTTATATTTATCCTTTATATATTGTGTTATATTCGACCAAATAATTTTGTTGATCGACTATGGACAATAGATTTAAAGTTTAAATTTGTAGTATTTCTCATCATCTACTCGCAGTTCATTCACTGACTACCTATCTGATCTTCACAATCTACAGTTTCTTAAATATTTATATTGATCAATTTTTTTATTATATTTATATCTATACATAATATTATTTTGGTGTTGGTTAATTATTTTTTTTTTTCATTATTAATTTCATACTATAATTATAATATATTAAGAATTATAAGCGCTATATACAATACATTTTTTTTGTCTCTCTAAGGGAAGTTACATTTTTCATTTGTATCCATCTCTTATATTGGAATCTAATTTTTTTCTTTAAACCATATTTCATTGAATCTTTTCTGTTACTTACCTTAATAAGTCTTGAATTATTCGCGATGAACGCAGATCTTTTAGAGCCGGACGAGTTTGACATTGAATGTTTGACTCGGAATATTTTTGGAGACCCATTAACCAAACTAACTTCTTTGAATTTAGCTTTCGCTAATGAAGCTAAAAACCCATGCTTAAAACCGTATCGATCCCATACTGCGGCCCGTTCAAATCCCATTCGTGAATTGAAGAAGTGTACCATTAAACTTAACGAGCATTCTGCATGGATTACCGGAGTTCAAACGGATGCGGTTCCTGAGGAACAAATTCTTCGAAAGGTCGAAGTACGAATACTTCATATCATCGCACGTATTGAGAGATTGCTGTTTGGTACAAGGACATATAAGAAGCAATGCCAAGATTTGCTTAGTACCAGTGGATTATTATTAACTACAGTACAAACATGGATCAAGGGTGAAGAAAATTTGAATGATACCCTAAATAAAATTAAGGAAACCATAGAAGACAATGTGGAGCATCTTTCTACTTCAGAAGATGAAGCTGAACAAAAGGACCTTTTCAAAACTGGGGAACATATAAATCGAATACCAAAAACAGCTACTCAGTTTACTTATGAAGACGATGACGAATTACTCAACATCCGAGACCGTCTAGCTCATTCTACAAATATTGGATCCAGAAATATACCTAATGTGACAAAATCAAAAACCAACCACATAAGTCAATGGAAAATCTCGTTTAGTGGAGCCTCAGAAGAGTTATCGATAGAACGCTTTTTATTCCGTGTCGAACACTATGCCATGACATATAGTGTGTCGCGTACCAGTCTAGTAGATGAGATCGGAGTCCTACTAACTGGAGCAGCAGCTAATTGGTATTGGTGTCATTTGGAAAGAAATCCTGATATTCACTGGAAACAACTTAAACAGGATTTCTTGGAAAGATTTCAAGATAGACGAACCGAACATGATGCAAGGCGAATTATGGAATCCAGAAAGCAGAAATCGAAAGAATCTTTTCGAGATTTTTACAACGATATATTAGCTATGTCACTTCAGTTTCGACAGCCGGTAGAGGATTCCGATATTTTACACCTACTACGTCGAAATATGAGAGCGGGTTTACAAGTTGTCCTGGCAGACAAAAATATTGGTTCAATAGCAGAACTTGTACGAAGATGCTTGGCTATTGAGGACACCTGGAAGCGCACCGGATATGAGCCCGAATTAATATGCTCCCGCAAGACTATCCAAGAGTATACGTGGGATGAACCTCCACCACCAATAGGAAATTCATACTTTGAACCAAATGATAATATTAGTGCTATACAATATGATCATAGAAATCCATCTAATATTAAGGTTCTATCTCGACCAATGGGCAATGCTCCACGTAATTTGGATGTAAGTCATCAAGTTATATGTTGGAATTGTTCTGATATAGGACATACATATAAATGGTGTAATAGGGACGTAACCCACCGTTTTTGTTTTGGATGCGGTCGTGCTGGTATACTTACTCGAAACTGTTTTAAATGTTCGGGAAACCAGACGTCGAGGTATCGAACCCCTGGGAAAACGACACCTCGTATTATGAACACACCCAGGCCCAAAATGGAAGATACGGCGGCGAATACCGATCCCGAGTTGATGGCGAACTCTTCGCCGATAGTACAAAAATAAGTACATCTAATTTTACCAACCCACCTAATTTGTCAAACTCAACCCTGACTTGCCCAAATTATAAATCTACCTACAACCCGATAATTTCTATGGATTTATCAAATAACATTCAAAATTTTAGTGCTAAACGTGGTCATAATCGTTCACGACTATATTGGCAAAATAAACTCACTTTACGAAGGAATATCTCCGAATCATTTTTTTCTGATTCTATACATAATGCTTTTGATTCTCGGCCATATGTCAATATAACAATTGATGGGGTATCTTATAACGGCTTACTGGATAGTGGCGCTACTATAACTGCGTTTGGTTCTGGAAGCGAAAGTTTCCTATCCGATCCACGTTATAAGGTTCACTATATGCCTGCATCTGTCAGTACAGCTTCAGGTAAATCTGAGCGAGTTGTAGGTCATATTTTTGCCAAGATCAAATATAATGGTTTGGAAAAATTAATGAGAATCCACATAATTCCCACATTAAAACAAAAATTGTATTTAGGAATTGATTTTTGGAAATGTTTTAATATACAGATAACGCCAATGTCAATTTCTGAAGTAATTAAGTTAGAGCAGGAAAATATGGTAGAAAACCATTTAACACATAACCTTAGTCCTGAACAATCTGTAAGATTAAGCCAAACCATCGAAAAATTTCCCTCGTTTAATGAACTAGGCCTTGGTCGAACATCATTACTATTACATCACATCAATGTAGGAAATGCCACTCCTCTGAAACAACGTCACTACGCAGTATCACCAGCTATTCAAAAATCCCTTTATCAAGAGTTAGATAGAATGCTGTCGCTCGGTGTAATTGAAGAATCTAACAGCGCATGGAGTTCCCCGGTGACATTGGTTCGAAAGTCGAATGGTAAAGTCCGCATGTGTCTAGATGCCCGTAAACTGAATGAAGTGACGGTCAGGGATGCGTATCCGCTGCCAATTATTGATGGGCTTTTGAGTCGGTTGGATCGAACCAGATTTATATCAAGCATAGACTTGAAGGATGCCTTTTGGCAGATCCCACTGGCTCAAGAGTCCCGTGATAAAACAGCGTTCACCGTTCCTGGTCGTCCTTTGTATCAGTTTACGGTCATGCCATTCGGACTTTGCAATGCGCCACAAACGATGTGTAGGTTAATGCACCGGGTGATCCCACACCAGCTCCATGAACAGGTATTCGTGTACCTGGATGACCTTCTTATTACATCCGAAGACTTCAACGAGCATTTGCAGCTATTAGAACAAGTTGCTTTTCTTTTGAAGAAGGCAGGATTAACCGTGAATTTAGAAAAGAGTCAATTTCTTTTGAAAGAAATACGGTATTTGGGATACGTGGTAGGTGATGGATGTCTTCGAGTTGATCCAGATAAAGTGAATGCAATATTGAACTTTCCCGTTCCTAATACAGTTAAAAAGGTTCGACGATTTTTAGGAATGTCCGGGTGGTATAGAAGGTTTGTTCCTTCATATACTACCTTGGCAGCTCCGTTATCCGATCTTCTAAAGAAGAACCACAAATTTTTATGGAACGAAAAATGTCAAACTGTTTTCGAAAAGTTAAAAATTGCATTATCCACAGCTCCAGTCTTAACCCACCCAAATTTTAACAAACCGTTCTTTATCCAATGCGATGCAAGTGCAACAGGTGTTGGGAGCGTGCTCTTTCAACTACGGGATGATGGTAGCGAGCATCCTATCGCATATATGTCGCAGAAGCTTAACGCAGCCCAGAGGAATTATTCTATAACTGAACTAGAATGTTTAGCCGCTGTGCTTAGTGTAAAAAAGTTTCGCGCATATATCGAGGGATACCCGTTTACCATCATTACCGACCATGCAAGCCTCAAATGGCTCATGGGTCAAAAGGACTTGGCTGGAAGACTCGCTAGATGGAGTTTGAAACTTCAAGGTTTCAAATTTACCATTCAACATCGTAAGGGAACTCAAAACGTTGTGCCGGATGCGTTGTCTCGCGCATTCATGGAGAGTATACAATCTATCTCGGAAGAATCACTGCTGCATATTGATCTTAACAGTCCAGATTTCCAAGAAAGTGAGTACCTAAAATTGGTTGAGACAGTGAAAAAAGCTTCAAATAAGTATTTAAATCTTCGAGTACAGAATGGTCGACTCTATGCAAATCCTTCTAATTGTTTGGAAAGTAATTCGACAGATATCCCAGTTTGGAAACTTTACATACCAAAAACTCTAACTAATCAACTTATTTATCTGGCTCATGATCCACCTTCATCTTCTCATTTAGGAACTTTCAAAACATTAGAACGGTTGCAACGTTTATATTTCTGGCCTGGGATGGCGGTACAGGTAAAAAACTACGTGCGAAATTGTTTAATATGTAAGCAAACAAAAGCCCCAAATAGATCAACTCAACCCATGATGGGAAAACAAATCATTGCATTACGACCAATGCAACAACTCTATATAGACTTTTTAGGACCTTATCCAAGGTCAAAGTTAGGAAATGCCTATCTATTGGTTGTCTTGGATCTTTATACGAAATACATTTTCGTTAAGCCTTTGAAACATGCTCTAGCAACTGATGTATGTAATTTTCTTGAAAAGGAAATCTTTAGTACCTTCTCAGTCCCTGAGGCCCTTACTTCCGATAATGCTACACAGTTCAACGCAGTGTGTTTGAAAAATCTTTTATCTAAATATGGAGTAAAGCATATCTTGACACCGAAATACTCTCCCCAGTGTAATGCGTCGGAACGAGTTAATCGATCTATCCTCAGTGCAATTCGTGCATATATTAAAGACGACCATCGTACATGGGATGAACATCTCCATGAAATTGTATCTGCATTACGTAATGTACAACATAGTGCCACTCAATGCTCTTCACACTTCTTGATGTTCGGTCAACATTTGATTTCGCATGGGAATGACTACCAACTCTTGCGTAATTTAAACCTTGTTTCCAATGGTGAAATTAATGTTGATTCAAAATCAAATCGCTTAAGTATGTGTCAACAAAAAGTCTTATCTAAGCTTGAAGAAGCTTATAAACGAAGTAGACATACCTATAATTTACGAAGTCGTAATCGAGAAATAAATGAAGGTCAAGCGGTACTAGTTCGCAACTTTTCACAAAGCGACGCCACCAAAAATTACTCAGCTAAATTAGCACCAAAGTTCGTGGAAGCAAAAGTATTACGTAAGGTCGGAGGTGTTGCATATGAATTATGTCGTCCGGATGGTAAGAATATCGGAGTATATCATGCAAAAGATCTGTTGACTTTATCTCAACCATTATAGTTTAATCAAACATTTCGTCAAGAAAGACCCGGCTTATGAGACACTCAGTGGTCGATGGGTACGTCCACACGATTGTAACATTCACTGTATGTTATCAAATTATTTTTTTCGATGCAAATTTTATTTGATGGTCTCGCTTCTAATATTATTTTTTTTATTAGTCTATATACCTTTTTAATTGTATATAGATACTCCTCGATAAGAGCGGAGGTTTAATTATGCTGATAAACTTGTCAAAAAAATAAAACACGGGTAGACTAGTGTATCTTGGAGTTTGATTTTATTAGTATATGTACTAGTAAATTATAATTCCTCTATTATTGTTTTCTGGAAAAACAAAACCTGTTTGGGAGACATTTTGATAAACATTTTAGAAAATAAAAAGTTTTTTCGGGAGTCGAGTTTGGATTGCGAAAAAAGTAAGGTGTGTAAGATTGATAAAAATAAATATTGAAAATTGATCAATCGAAAAACGAATAAAGAATCGTGTTTGAAAAGTATATGTGCAATTAGTTAAAATCGCTATATATTAAATATAGTCGATTTAAATAGTGAACCACTAAAACGCCAAGTTGCGTGAGTTCTCGTAAAACGATAGTGAGTCGGAATCACACACGCTTGTCGCAGCACAGTCACACATGAGGTCAATTATTGAGTCGTTTGAGTCGGAATCACACACGCTTGTCGCAGCACAGTTACACACGAGGTCAATTATTGAGTCGATTGAGTCGGAATCACACACGCTTGTCGCAGCACAGTAACACACGAGGTCATTTATTGAGTCGATTGAGTCGGAATCACACACGCTTGTCGCAGCACAGTTACACACGAGGTCAATTATTGAGTCGATTGAGTCGGAATCACACACGATTGTCGGAGCGGAGTCGCAGAGACACATAGTTGTTGGATCGGAATCACACACGTGTTTATATTTATTGGATCGAAGGAATACGGCGACGCTACTAGTATCAGTCGTCCATTTTGATTGTTAATCTGATCGGCTCTAACCACGCGTTGGTTAGCAAAATTAACCCATATAAGTTTTTATAATTATTTGCTTTACTTAACATAATAACTACTCTTTCCTTCTGGTTTCTTTTATATTTTAGGTTAGTTATTTCTACCTTTTCTAAATTGTAGCAGTTGTCCATGGAAGCGCTTTCAGCGGATCAGCTCCACAAAATTAAAGGTAAATACATAATTAATTTCGGGAAAATTCGGTTAGTTACTAATTAATGAATTAAATAAAAAAAGGGAAAGAGCCTATAGTTATTATACGGTCATTCACATCGAAATTTTGTTAATATTTAATTTGAATTAATAATTTCCTTTATAATTAAATAATAAAAACATATGAAGTATAACGTAATCACTTTTGTAATTTTTTTTATTTAAAATGTGTTGAGGAAAGTGAAAAATGTAGATTGTGGTGCTTAGTGGTAGGTATGTCAGTGAATGTGAAGATATAAGCATTTTTTTTTTGGCCTCGTAAAGTTCTCAGAATGATTAGCATACCCCACGACTAAATTTACCTCCACCGCTTGAGCTCGGGTTACAAAGGCCACGGGTTAATCATGTAACTATATATATAAAATATAATTTTTATTTTATGTTAGCGGACCCCAATTACATCTCAGGGCCTCCGTTACAGAATGTAGTAAAAATTTAAAAGTTCTTCGAAATAAGCTGCAAAGAAATACCAACTCAGGAATTAAAAAACAAGCTGCATGTGCTATTGGTTTATTGACTGGATTTCGCACACAAATGAAAATGATGAAGAAAAATAAAGAAACGTCGAAATATACATCAAGACGTGTAAACTGTGAATATTTGCAAACAGCTTTTCAAAATCGTATCAAAACTTTAGCCATAATCAACTTGACTCATACCGATCCAATAGATTTTTTGAATGATTGTCAAAAAACTTTTCATATTCGCATCAAACATCTATTAAAAAATGAATGTGCTTTAAAAATAAATGGAGTTTTTTGTGGCGAGTTTAAACTTGGCAATGAAGGTGGCGAAAATAATTTTGAGTTTAAATATATGAATACAAAAAATCATGTGCTGTACCGGGATACAAACATTAATGATTGGTTCAATAAAAATATTAAAGTAATAATATTAAAAGAGCTTGAAGAGTTTCAAGAAAAGCAAAGTGGTTGGAGTATTTCAGCAATCATAAATTTAACAATGAATATCAATAAATTCACTCCACAACTGGGTTCATCTTACATAGAGCTGCCGGATCAAATACGGAAAAAGGAGGCTTGTATTAATATTAAAAATAGTGATAATGCATGTTTTGCGTGGTCTTTAATGGCAGCATTGCATCCAGTAGAAAAAAATCCTCAACGCATAGTTAAGCATGGATCCTACTTAGAGAAGTTCAATTTAAAAGGCATTCAATTTCCAATGACGATAAACCAAATCCCACGATTTGAAAAGCAAAACAATGTGTCAATTAATGTATACATATTGAAACTACAAAAGTCTGGAGAGTATATTACATTACCGACATATTTATCTAAAAATAAAAAGGATAAGCACGTCAATTTACTCTTAATTCAAAATGTTTACGAAAGGGCTGAGGGAAACGAAGAAGCAGATGAAGCAATAAGAGAATTGAGCGAGCATGAGCCGATTAAATATCATTTTGTTTGGATTAAAAATCTTTCTCGGCTGTTATCATCACAACTGAGCAACCACAAAGGGAAAACGTATTTTTGCGATCGATGTCTTCACTATTTCTATTCAATGGAGATACTACTAAAACATGGTGAGAATTGTAAAAATCAAAATAGTTGTAAAGTTAGGTTACCTACAAAGGAACAAAAATATATTCACTTTAAGAATTTTAAGAATAAGATAGTTGCACCATTCATAATTTACGCGGATTCAGAATGTCTATTAAGAAAAGTTGAAGTTAATAATAATTATCAAAATCATGAGCCTTATAATATAGGTTATTATGTGAAATGCTCATATGATAACACACTATCATTCTACAAATCATACCGTGGTGAGGATTGCGTTTCTTGGTTTAGTAAAGAATTAGCGTATTTCGCGAAAAACTTAGATAATATATTAACTAATCCAGTAAATATGAATGCTTTAACGGAAGAAGAAAATTCTTTGTTTAAAACAATACCGATATGTCATATATGCGAAAAACCTTTTGATGGTAAAGAGATAAGAGTCCGTGATCACTGCCATTTTACAGGCAAGTTTAGAGGAGCCGCACATAATTATTGTAATATTAATTATAAAGAAGAAGGTCACATCGTTCCAATCGTTTTTCACAATTTAAGTGGTTATGACTCACATTTTATAATAAAAAATATAGCATCTGATTTGCCGGATAGAGTAGATTTATAACCAATAAACAAGGAGAAATATATATCGTTTACCAAACACTTAAATTTTTATTTAACAAAATATCGATTTATAGATTCATTTCGATTTATGGATAAAAGCTTAGATGACCTTTCATCATATTTATCTACTTTTCCTAATTTAAAATCTGAATTCCCGCTAATTTCAGATGACCAATTTTTATTGTTGACTAAGAAGGGCGTCTATCCTTACGATTATTTCGATAGTTCTCAAAAATGTTTAGAAGAATCACTTCCTTCACTTGAGCAATTCTATAACAAACTAAATGATAGTAATATTAGTGAACAGCAATATACACATGCACAAAATGTGTGGAACAAATTCAACATACGCAATTTGGGTGAATATTCAGATTTATATCTCAAAACAGATGTACTATTGTTGACAGATGTTTTCGAACAGTTTCGAGATAGTTGCCATAAAACTTATGGATTAGATCCCGCACATTATTACACGCTTCCTGGATACACTTGGGATGCAATGCTGAAATACACTAATAAATCTTTAGAGCTATTGACAGATATAGATATGTTAATGTTTGTAGAGCGGGGAATTAGAGGTGGTTTAAGTCAATGTACAAAACGTTACGCTGAAGCCAATAATAAATATATAGAAAATTATGATCCCGATAATGAATCCACATATTTAATGTATAATGATATTAATAATCAATACGGTTGGGCTATGTCACAATATTTACCTTTCGGAGGCTTCAAATGGATTGAAACGACGAATTTCGATGTAAATCTAATTGAAGATAATTCTGACGTGGGATATATCTTAGAAGTAGATATAGAATATCCTAGCGAATTACACGACGAACATAATAACTTACCATTTTGCCCAGAACATCAATGTAGTCCAGGTTCGAAAGAGGAAAAATTAATGGCTACATTGTACAACAAAGAAAAATATATAATTCACTATAGAAACTTAAAACAAGCTATCAAGTATGGTTTGAAAATTAAAAAAATTTACAATATTCTTGAATTCAATCAATCACCATGGTTAAAGTCATATATAGATTTAAATACATTGCTACGCTCAAATGCGAAGAACGAGTTTGAAAAAAATCTTTTCAAACTAATGAATAATGCAGTCTTCGGTAAAACTATGGAAAATGTTCGAAAACATAGTATTGTAAAGTTAGTGACTAAATGGTTTGGAAGATATGGAGCCGAAGCATTAATTTCAAAGCCTGAATTTAAGTCATCTACTATTTTCAATGAAAATTTAGTTGCTATTGAACTAAATAAATCAGAAATTTTTTTTAACAAACCAATATATATTGGAATGTGTATTTTAGACTTAGCCAAAACAACACTTTATGACTTTCATTATGGTTACATGATCCCTCAATTTAATGATAATTGCATAATATGCTATACAGATACAGATAGCCTCATCTATCAGATAACATGTTCAGATATTTATGAAATAATTAAGCGAGATTGCTATACAACTTTTGATACGAGTGACTATCCCGCTAATAATATTTGGAAAATTCCTTCTGTGAATAAAAAACTACCGGGTATTATGAAAGATGAGAATAATGGTGCAATAATGACAGAGTTTGTTGGTTTGAGATCAAAGATGTATGCATATAAGATTCAGGGGGAAGAAACAGAACAACCTGTAGAAACTAAGAAAGCTAAAGGAATAAAAAAACAGGTTGTGAAATGTAGAATAACATTTAATGACTATGTAAACTGTTTGAATTCTGAAAAAACTAAAACTATTTCACAAAATTTAATTCAATCGAAAAAACATCACGTTAGTTCATTTACTCAAACTAAAACCGCACTTAATCCTCACGATGATAAACGATTTTTAGTTAAGGGTGATTATGGAACTTTAGCTTGGGGACATTACAAATTAATGGAGATCGATTAAACAATATATTAACTTGAATATAGGATACACATAAAATTATGAATTCAGATATTTAAATTTGCTAATTGTAGCTTTTAGTAAATGAAAATATAAAATTAAAAACTAGTTTTAAGTTTAACTTACTTTGTCATACATACAATTAATCCTCTACTATATTTTTCTATTTTATACTCATGCTAATAAATAAGATATTTGTTGTTACATTTAGAAATAAAATATTTGCATTACGATTCATATATTCCTATGATTTAAGTATTTTATTATAAAATTTAATTAATTTTTTAGATTTATTAATTATAAAAATATTAACAACATATTGAAATTATATAAATAAAAATGTTTGTTTAAAAAAAATAACGAGTTTTTATTTTAGATATGAAATTAATTGAAATGAATTTTATTAACAAATAGTTAAACAAATATTAGAGAAATAAGTTCATTTAAGCGCGTATTATTCTTAACTACGAACGAATTTAATTCTACTAACATTCGACGTACAGAACAATTTAATGTAGTTAAAAAGTCTGAAGTTAAAAAAATACAAACCCAACTCTGAGAAACGCAAGTTTTTAGAAAACCACGATTAAGTACCGTACGGTTATAAAATTGTGAAAACTGCATGACCGCAACTCAATTTTTTTTTATTTTCATAACTTAATAATGATTTATAGGTTGTAGGATAAAATAATAACATAGTATTTTAAATTAGTATATAAAACTTGTAAAAATTATGAAATAAAAATATATTGTAAACTAAAATTTAAAAATAAAAATGTTTTTTATTTTAAAAAATTAATTTAGCACTAATAACAAAACATGTTTTACTATTTTTTTTTGTGCATAATGACATATTAATTATTTATAAGGTATATTGCTCTCAAATCAACTAGAATCGACATCGAAAAAAAATTATGGCACAAATTCGAAAACTTTTACAAATTCGAAAATTTACATCGAAATTCGTCGTTTCAATCCATTTGAAGCCTCCGAAAGGTAAATATTGTGACATAGCCCAACCGTATTGATTATTAATATCATTATACATTAAATATGTGGATTCATTATCGGGATCATAATTTTCTATATATTTATTATTGGCTTCAGCGTAACGTTTTGTACATTGACTTAAACCACCTCTAATTCCCCGCTCTACAAACATTAACATATCTATATCTGTCAATAGCTCTAAAGATTTATTAGTGTATTTCAGCATTGCATCCCAAGTGTATCCAGGAAGCGTGTAATAATGTGCGGGATCTAATCCATAAGTTTTATGGCAACTATCTCGAAACTGTTCGAAAACATCTGTCAACAATAGTACATCTGTTTTGAGATATAAATCTGAATATTCACCCAAATTGCGTATGTTGAATTTGTTCCACACATTTTGTGCATGTGTATATTGCTGTTCACTAATATTACTATCATTTAGTTTGTTATAGAATTGCTCAAGTGAAGGAAGTGATTCTTCTAAACATTTTTGAGAACTATCGAAATAATCGTAAGGATAGACGCCCTTCTTAGTCAACAATAAAAATTGGTCATCTGAAATTAGCGGGAATTCAGATTTTAAATTAGGAAAAGTAGATAAATATGATGAAAGGTCATCTAAGCTTTTATCCATAAATCGAAATGAATCTATAAATCGATATTTTGTTAAATAAAAATTTAAGTGTTTGGTAAACGATATATATTTCTCCTTGTTTATTGGTTATAAATCTACTCTATCCGGCAAATCAGATGCTATATTTTTTATTATAAAATGTGAGTCATAACCACTTAAATTGTGAAAAACGATTGGAACGATGTGACCTTCTTCTTTATAATTAATATTACAATAATTATGTGCGGCTCCTCTAAACTTGCCTGTAAAATGGCAGTGATCACGGACTCTTATCTCTTTACCATCAAAAGGTTTTTCGCATATATGACATATCGGTATTGTTTTAAACAAAGAATTTTCTTCTTCCGTTAAAGCATTCATATTTACTGGATTAGTTAATATATTATCTAAGTTTTTCGCGAAATACGCTAATTCTTTACTAAACCAAGAAACGCAATCCTCACCACGGTATGATTTGTAGAATGATAGTGTGTTATCATATGAGCATTTCACATAATAACCTATATTATAAGGCTCATGATTTTGATAATTATTATTAACTTCAACTTTTCTTAATAGACATTCTGAATCCGCGTAAATTATGAATGGTGCAACTATCTTATTCTTAAAATTCTTAAAGTGAATATATTTTTGTTCCTTTGTAGGTAACCTAACTTTACAACTATTTTGATTTTTACAATTCTCACCATGTTTTAGTAGTATCTCCATTGAATAGAAATAGTGAAGACATCGATCGCAAAAATACGTTTTCCCTTTGTGGTTGCTCAGTTGTGATGATAACAGCCGAGAAAGATTTTTAATCCAAACAAAATGATATTTAATCGGCTCATGCTCGCTCAATTCTCTTATTGCTTCATCTGCTTCTTCGTTTCCCTCAGCCCTTTCGTAAACATTTTGAATTAAGAGTAAATTGACGTGCTTATCCTTTTTATTTTTAGATAAATATGTCGGTAATGTAATATACTCTCCAGACTTTTGTAGTTTCAATATGTATACATTAATTGACACATTGTTTTGCTTTTCAAATCGTGGGATTTGGTTTATCGTCATTGGAAATTGAATGCCTTTTAAATTGAACTTCTCTAAGTAGGATCCATGCTTAACTATGCGTTGAGGATTTTTTTCTACTGGATGCAATGCTGCCATTAAAGACCACGCAAAACATGCATTATCACTATTTTTAATATTAATACAAGCCTCCTTTTTCCGTATTTGATCCGGCAGCTCTATGTAAGATGAACCCAGTTGTGGAGTGAATTTATTGATATTCATTGTTAAATTTATGATTGCTGAAATACTCCAACCACTTTGCTTTTCTTGAAACTCTTCAAGCTCTTTTAATATTATTACTTTAATATTTTTATTGAACCAATCATTAATGTTTGTATCCCGGTACAGCACATGATTTTTTGTATTCATATATTTAAACTCAAAATTATTTTCGCCACCTTCATTGCCAAGTTTAAACTCGCCACAAAAAACTCCATTTATTTTTAAAGCACATTCATTTTTTAATAGATGTTTGATGCGAATATGAAAAGTTTTTTGACAATCATTCAAAAAATCTATTGGATCGGTATGAGTCAAGTTGATTATGGCTAAAGTTTTGATACGATTTTGAAAAGCTGTTTGCAAATATTCACAGTTTACACGTCTTGATGTATATTTCGACGTTTCTTTATTTTTCTTCATCATTTTCATTTGTGTGCGAAATCCAGTCAATAAACCAATAGCACATGCAGCTTGTTTTTTAATTCCTGAGTTGGTATTTCTTTGCAGCTTATTTCGAAGAACTTTTAAATTTTTACTACATTCTTTAATGGCATCTTGTAAAAGCTGAGGGTTTTCGGTAGCATTAAGAAGTATCGATTTAGTATTAGAGACTAACTGGTTAAAATTTCTCATTTTGTTTTTTTAATTGTTTTTAATAATGTGATAAAATTGTATAATCACTTCTTAACTTTAAATTATTTTAATTTAATAAATTATTAACTAGTTGAAACGCACTGAATGATGGTTTAACAACTAATGAACGCAAATGAGATCAGTACATCTTTATATAGATAATAAATATTAGAAGATTTCTTCCAATATGTTATATAAAATGTGCACTGAACTGCATTTTATATAAAATTTATAGTATACGTTAATAAGAATGTAATGTACATTTTATTACTTCATTAACACTTCATGTCAAAAATAAAATTTACTATTTAACACAAATCAATATAATAACAATTAAACATTTTGTCTTTTATTTTAATTAGTCTACATACAACACGAATAATATAACTTCAATATAGTTACTTTAAGAGTTGATCTTTCGATGGATTATTAAATTAAATAAAGAATAATTATTACGTATTATGATTACATCATAACTATATGTATATCATTTTTATATTATGTGAAATAAAGAGTAAGTGCAACATGCACAATATGTACAAATGATTACGAATCATGTTTTATCTTGTTCAAATTCGTAATATGGTATATTGCTCTATAATACAACAACAATGTACCAATTAATATTATCGTAGAATAATTTTGGTAGGTTCTAAAAGTCGAAAATTTAAAAAAAAAAATGTGCCATCATATTCAGCTATCCTCATCCGGATAAGTACTTCGTACGGAATTTTTTGTCAAAATTTCGATAGGACCTCTATTTACGAAGATATTTAGGGTTTATGATTTTTAATATAATATTACAACAACAACACGATTAATTATTTATATTTTTATTTTAATTGATGCACATACAATAAAAGTGTAGAATCTTATATTACATCATATAAAAATAAAAAATAAATTACATAATAATTTAACGTGCGGGTGACGTCATATAAAAAAAAATCTGCATAATAATTTTATATGCATAAGAAATTATATTATCTGAAACATGTTTGATCATGTTAAGATTTTTAATGTTTACTAGTATAATACAACAACAACAATGTGTCTTTAATATTATTGCAGAACAATTTTGATAGATTCTAGAAATCAAAAATTTTCAAAAAAAAGTACGCCATCGTCTTCTAATGTCCTCATCCGGATAAGTACTTCGTACGGAAATTTTCACCAAAATTTCGATAGGACCTCTATTTACGGAGATATTTAGAGTTTTTGATTTTTCATATAGTATCACAACAACAAAAATACCATCATTGCTTATTTATATTATGTACAGTCTTTTATAACAAGCGAGTGACGTAATTAAATATACACGATTTGTACGCGTCATATAAGCGTGTGACGTCATAGTGAGGCCAAAAAATGCAAATTTAGACCTTCATAAGAAAATACACGCGATTTTGTGCTCGTACCCGCATAGCTTATCTACTTAAGCTTAACACTAAAAGGCTAGGGCTTAATACTAAAAGGCGATAAAGTTTTCATTCTGCGAGAGATTCGAAGCTACAAAAATCATAACGCCGTGTAATTAGACCCACGTGCAACATAAGAATCATATCAACGAAAACTTCCGTGAGGGATCCTCTGAAGTCACGGGAAACCACCATCATCATAACACGTGTGATAAAAAACACGTATTCGACCAACTAACAACTAATAATATATAGCATAATTCACCTTTATGCTTACGCCACGGTGGCAAGGCTGGACGTGCCAGCGAGGGAACGGCAACGCGATGGACAACGAGGCACCAGCAACAACAGTGTTGGCGACCTTCCCACACCGCAACGAGAAAGCTACATGCTTTGATTGGTGACCCCAACTGCCTTAGAGCTCTCGCTTCAAGATCTTCTGACACAAATCACCCGCTTATTTCATCCTACCTCCTGCCATGGCAAAAAGTTTCTCGTTCAAGGTACAGATATTTCCAGGAAGCTCATGCTACAACAAAGTCGAATTCAATAAGGTGGGCGAATTTGGCCACCCACAAATACAGCATGCAGTCAGGTTCATTTCATGTCCCAACAAAGCCTACTTACTAAGCGGGCAAATTTAAGACACCCCAAAACATTACAGCACAGATAATTTAAGCATATTCGGAGATTAGTTCCCCTAGATAATGTACGACTTAACGTATTCTGTGTAAAAAGGAGTTAGCCGTCCGCATATCAAAAGCTCTGAATTAATTCAATCAACTTCTGGTGAACGATTTTTCTTTAATCCCTGCATGGCCATGTTGAATTCCTCATAAGATGGATCCTCAATAGGCATCTCTGCGGTTTGTATTTGAGGGTATTCAAATACAGCTTGTATTACATGTGGAGCATTAAGTAGGGCAGAAAGATGTTCACGCCATGTATCGAGTACCATATCGACGTTAACAGAGAGGTTTCTATCCTGATCCCGAATAGCAGTTGATTAAGATCTTAATGTATCTTTGGAAATCAATACATGGTCAATTTGGTTTCGGGCTGTCTTACACGGATGTGTTGATGTTTCCAAATGGCTGATTTTTTGAGAAAAGAATCTACTTACCACTTTGAGGTCATGAGTGATGGCAAAGTACATCATTATTCCTTTATTTTTGGTCACAATTTCGTGACGGGAGCACGGACCTATATAATCACATAAATCGGTCTGATTTCTGCCACCTCTAGCATTAGAGCCAATCAGAATATACGAATTACATGAGGGGGCGCTTGGAGTGTCTTGGAGAGGTACGAGTTACAGCCGATTGTCTTTCATACATGTGAACCGTACAGCGTGGTACAGCGCGCCAGGTTTTCGATGTGACTGCTCTTAAGCGGGATTCATTGTTATTTTGGCAGAATCCGATTTTTTTCTTTTTTTGTCAGCCACGGGGTCAATACGTGCCAAAAAAACGGTGTCAAAAATAATGTTCGAGAATCTTCCGATCGTAATATGTTGCGTTGGATTTCGGGTTTTTATATTGAGAGACGTTATATCTCTGACGTCTCAATCGGTAATGATAGCTGGTTTCAGCAAAAAGTAATAAGATGAAGAAAGAAATAACGCTAAACTGTGTGCGACACTTCTACAATGAAGTATGGGAGTGAGAAATCAATTGGTGGTATATAGAAGTTGACTTGCTATGTCTAACAGTCTTACATTTTTGGCACACAATACAATTCAGCACAACTAGTTCAACATCCTTGATCATGTATGGCTAGGTCTCTTTTCCTCGGATACTCACTTTATTGCTGCTTTAATACCAGGTTGTGCTAAACAATGACATAATTTAGAAACACGTATTATTAATCATTCGGTGTATATTGTATTAGTTCTTCAGAAGACAAACCCACGGCAGAAGCGTTTATACACTTTAATATGTGTATAAACGTTACCGACGTGGATTTGGCTTCTAAATCATTACGTATATCAGTGTGATTATCCAAACCGAATTCCGAAAAAATTACAACTTATTTCGAAATGTTGAAATACTGATTAAAAGAAGAGGATGCTATTAACAAATCGTTTAAATAAACAAATCATAATTCTTCAGAATTGGGTTACTGATTGGCATAATTAACGGTATGATTTGTTTAACGAATAATTTTTGATTGATGTTTTTTTTTCAGAATTAGCTTTGAAAAACTTGGGAAATTTATAATGAAAAGGATGTTGGTGTGTGATTTTCCGCGCGTGCTGGCAGACCTCGTAGAGTTTGAAATAATCGAACTCGAGACCGCGACGTGATAAGAAACTTTCTTAACCATTAAGCTACAACCGGCGACTTAAAGTGATATATGTATTCCAATAAGCCAAAAACCATCACACCGCTTAAGGCCAATATACAAGAAGAGATGACGGTGCTGAGACCTGGAATACTAAGAACAGTAATTTTAAATGCTCTGGAAAGAGCACATAAGCATGCATTATAAAACTGGAACAACTCAAAGTGTCCTGATTTTTGAATGTCATTTACCTTCAAAGTAAAAATGTGGAGTGCTTATAAAGCTAATGTAGTAAATGTGCAGTGACTAGCTCAATTGATCTGTAAAGTTTACGAAACATGATTTGGAACTCCAATCAAGTGTCAGTTACTAGACCAGTCGCTTATAAACTTTTTATTTATATTCCTTTTATACGTGATACTCTTAAAGCAGTTTTTTGGGATTCAGACAAGGGTTCTTTGTGATGTATAAGAAAACACCTTTCATCCCAAAAAGTCTTTTTTTCTAAGATATGTGTATTTGCTAAAATATATACATTTTTAACCCATCCCGAAATTTTTTGGATTTCTAAAGGGAGGACAAAAATTATCCCGAAGAAAATGTTAAACTGTCTCTATGAGGTGTGCTTACAGTTACAGTACCATGTTTTATCATTTACCTTATAGAAAACTACTTATAAAAAATATACAAAACTATATGTCATATCATATCAAATAAATTTTAAAGAAGTCAAAGCCGTTTTTCTCAATCGACATATATGTAACATCAGCTAATTATTCACTATGAATCTAAGCCACTATTATTCACTATGAATCTGAAGCTTATGAAGAAATCACGGCGATGTATGATAAAAAATGACCATCCCGTAAAACAATTTTCTCTTATAAACGAATGTAAAAATCATTGTTTTATGAATTTTACTGGAGGGATCAGAGATATTTCTCCCTCAAACTCACGAATGGATAAATAATAACCATACAATAAAAAACTAGATGAACTGCACTAAAAAAAAAAGATTTGCGTTCTTGACTAATTTGGCTTAGTAAAATTTTATTTACGAATATCACTTATCATTTTTAAACTTTGTATATGCAGTTAGAAAAATTGCTGAATTTTTTTGGAGAATTCAAATGTACAAACAGTTGAAATGTTCAAATTTCACGTGAAAAAAATGGTTCGAATCATTATTTTCGCGTGAAACAAATTTGTAGAGTTTATGCGCGCCATCTTTCGTCCATTGAGATAACTATGGTTTTTGCGATAGTAAACTGAGTACTGTGTACTTAGTGAAAACAGAAATGAAAATTTACATTTCTGAGGTCACTTTGGTAAAATCGTATGGACATTTCACGTGAAATCGATCTGAGTACTAGCCTTATCCAAGTAATTATATCCAAATGATTAGTAAAATACACTAAGCACTGTAAAATACACTAAGCAATTACCCAGCGCTTGGAGTATTTGCTCCCACTATTTGAATTTTTTTCTAAAATAGACGCAAATTTAAACTTGTCTAAACATATCTTCATTATAATTGTGAAAATAGATAAGATGTGACGTTCATATTAATAATAGTAAGAAACATTGGAGCTTATACCAAGAAATTTTTTAAAAATATATATTCCAGGTAAGTTGGTGTTTACAGTAATATAAATAGGGATAATTGTAGTATATGTATTCATTTAATTATAAATCCGTGACAATATGTGCAAATACCACGAGGTATCTCGTTTTAGTCTGATGCGTTATAAAATGTATTTAGTGTTTTTGATCGATTTTAGTCTGTGTGAGAATATTTCAATATAATACAAGACGTTTTATTTCTTATTTGTTTTAGTGAAATGTAATTTGAATGTGGTACACCTCTTTGCCTTGTCACGAGAGAAATAATAATCAATTTCTTAGACGCGTTTACATAAACGTACAATAAAATCTGTTAATTAGTATGATTAGAAGCAATACTTAACAAGTTTTGTGAATGCGAATTTGTCCAGTTGAAATGTCAATTGTGAATTATATGGACACAATTATAAAGCTTTATTTTTTGGATTAATTAATTATCTAGTTGTTCTTTATCAACAACAGAAAAATGGAATTGAATCTCAAACACACATTTGAACCCTACGGATACAAAACAACCACACATTTGAAGCCTACGGACACACGGATTTGAAGCCTGCGGATACACGGATACTCAACAATCTATTCAGAAACTGGTCAAGCAATAACCTTCCTCAAAATAAAAGATTAACTAAAATAAAAGTTTATTTATTCATTTACAGATTGATGGCGTCCTGGACACAGTTAATCAAGATCATACCGCTGTTTGTGAAAATAAAAATCAACTATATAGTGTTGAGCCACGGGTGTGAAGATTCCGACAAATCGACAAAAATATGAATGTATTGGTATAACAACTGTACAGTAGGTAAATAAATTGTAATATTATTGTTAAATAACCAAATAAAATCACATTTTAAAATTGATATATTAAAATGATTCAAAGATCAAAAGTATTAATTGTTTTAAATGAATTACAAATATCTTTTTAAAATTACATTTTATCATTTTTATTATTTTCAAAAAACCCTGAAAACAAATTTTATAATATGTATATACAAATTTAATAGTTCACTGTATTGAATTTTGGCCAAATCTCAGAGATGTTCCTAAACAGAATTTTGGTCAAATAAGCTGGTGAATATTTATATTTGGGAAAATAGTCTTATCTGGTAAAGCGAAAGATTACAGATTAAGCCGACACGACGTCAACCTATTCGCAAACTTTAAATGGGTAAGATCCTCGACTTTCTTGTTTGAAGTCATCAGAGGTTCTTTAATGATATATTGTGCCTAGTGGGCCACTTTTGGTAAGCAGAACTGGCACTGGCTCATTCAGATACCTTGAAAGGTGTTGCTTGTTTAAGTCAGCAGGACGGTGGACACGGAAGTTGTAACACGTTAAGAAGTGTGAAACAACTCACCTGCTGAAGCAACTAGCCCTTAAAACGGATGGCGCTCAGGTCATATGCCTGTACATAACCGATATAGAAAATTTAATTTAACTTTTAAAATCAACCCATATCGAGTAGGAGGGTACAATGATATGCATTGAAGTGTTTGGTGTGAGACTGCATGGAGCTGTCAGTGGCACTTATCTTGGTGGTAGTAGCTAAATAATCGAATGAGATCTTGGAGGACTGATGTGGAGAAGGGTTTCGTGTGAACAGTTATTCATCACGATTAAGTTGGTCCTTAGCTCTATGCAAAAGCTGTCATAAACAGAAGCGATAAACGATTATAGGGTAATTTTCTTTAATCTCGGTCCCATTAATCTGAATGAGTACATTTTAATTCTTTTAACAAGGATCAATTAGATAGCAAGTCTGGCCAGCAGCCACGTTTATTTCAACTCCAATAAACTAAATTATAGGTTTTGCGGTTAAAACGTTCGTAGTTGTGTCAAGTTGAGGTGGTAAGCAATGACGTATTATTGTAGTGGTTTAATCGTAAGTTTCTACTCGTAATAAGTTTAAATTTATGCTCTTTACCGAGTATTGGTCTAGAATTAGTACAATAACTTTGAATAAATTAGAGTGCTTAAAGCAGGCCATTTGTGCTTAGATATTCTCTGCACGGAATAATGGAATAAGACGAATATACTATTTTCAATTGACTTTTATTTTAAGACGTAATTATTAATAAAAGTAGTAGAGGGAATTAGTATATAACGGCGCAAGAGGCGAAATTCTTGAACCGTCGTAAGACTAACATATGCGAAAGCATTTAATAGTTCTAACCAGTAACGATGCCAGCTAGCAATTGGATGGACCTACATATATGGGACTTTTAGTCGCTTACTGAGATCCGAAGCTTTTGGGTTCCGGGGAAGTATGGTTGCGAAGTTGAAACTTAAAGTGATTCAAACAAAAGCACCACCAGGACTAGAGCCCGTGGCTTAATTTGACTCAATATGGGGAAACTAACCTGGTTCGACCATACTTGTAAATGAGTAAGGCAGATTAATATCTCTCTTTCGAATCTATGAGTGGTGCATGGGCGTTCTTAGTTAGTGGAGTGACTTGTCTGGTTAATTCTAATAATGAACGAAAATCAAATTTCATAACAAGATGCCGGTAGGGTTATGGTGTAGAAACTTTACAGACTTTTTTTCTTTGTTATCCATATTTCTAACGCGATGTGGGTTTAATACGTAAATCTTGTGTGAAAGTGAAGTCATAGCTGGTGGATTGTCTGAATAAGACACTTGCTTCTTTAATAAGTTAATTGAAGAACAGGTATATGGTGTTCTTAGATGTCCTGGGTTGCACACGCGCTACAGTGCAGGTACCAACGTGTACTCCTATAGTCTAAAAAGACCGTATAAACTGCTAAAAAACATTCGTGGTTATGATTGTGGACTGAAACTGTACATATAAATCTGAAATTTCCAGTAAGTGTGAGTGATAAGCTCACGTTATTATACAATTTAAAATAAGTCATATCGAGTCGGAGGGAACAATAATATGCGTTGAAGTGTTTGGTGTAGGCCTGCATGGAGCTGTAATTGCGAAGTCGCCATTGTGGATTATTCTTGCCAAATAAAAAAGGAGAACATTTTATTCTTAACCGAACATCATTTAACAATAAATTCAGAACTGGCACGGATCAGAGGTATTCGACTGTCTCAATCAAACAATTATATAAGTCACGACTTTTCGAACTCAATAATTGGATAAAATTAATCGTAGTTTTTATATATGTATTATTTGGCCCCTATTTAAGGATATAATTTTTTAAGTGATCTTCTCTATAAATTTTGAAACAATTTTGAAGCTAAAGTAAAATTAGTTTCAATATTGATAATTTAGAAATGTAGCTTTATTATAACTTCTTATGTGTTATTTTTGTTTAACGTGTTTTTGTAAATTAAATCATAACCTTACAGCGAAAATTTTTAACATTGATTTTACCTACTGTATCACCAATACATTTACATATTTTTGTTATTTCGACAAATTTTGTATACATATATTTTTGTCGATTTGTCGAATTTTGTCGGAAACTTCACATCCGTGTTGAGCCCAGGTTTTCAGTTCTGAACTATAATTATTTTAATAGGAATATACTCGTAAGCTGTCATAAATCTAGGTAAATATTCTTTGATTATTGTACATTATACATATTAAAAAATAGATTTTCTACAGATCCGAATAGAATATGGAATACACAGTTTTCGGTTCCTAAATCTAATACTTGGAGCCATCACAATAATTTTTATTTGCAAAAATTGTTTTAATTATTTAAATGTGTTGTGATCATTTAAAATATGTTTATTTATACATGTGTATTAAACACTTTTAATGTTTTTATAATAAAGTTTTGTAAAATTATATTTTCTGAATTTTGGAATCTGATCAATGGTCTAAATAATGTATAATGAGTGGTTTTGTTTTATAGCAATATATTCATATATTGTTTTATATATATAAATATATATATATATATATATATATATATATATATATATATATATATATATATATATATATATATATGTATCAGTTTTACTCTAATTTATCAAATTTCACATCACGCAATACAAATGGAACATACACTTTGCAGAATCAAGTTACAACTGAGTAATATCACATAGTATGTAGTAGATGTTACTCTACATAGTAAATTGTAAAGTTCAGTTATTTTGCTTATGCATCATATGCTTTGTTAATACCTCCAAGCCTTTAGTAAATGCAGTATACAGCCATTACTAATGTTTAGTGAACTTCAAAAATGAACTGAGATACTTAGTAAGTGATTCGTAATATATGTTTTGCATTTTGTAACCGTTTTCAAAAGATTTGACAAAACGCAGAGTAAAAAATACTATATTTTATTAAATATAGCACTTCTATCAAATTTTAAAAAAAAAAATTGAATTACTAAGCGTTTAGTTATATTCAACTAACCACGTTTGCGTTATTTAATAAGCGCTCAGTTGGCTGAAAAATTACTATTTTTTATCAATATTTACTATGCTTTTTGTTAAAGAACGCAAATCATTTCTTTCAGTGTGGTATTAGTTTATTTTGCTATTCTGAAATAATCCGAAATCGGATTTTTTCCGATATCGGATTTTCTCATAAAATCCGATCCGTTGCGACTTTTCCTATTATGAAACTGTTTGGTCGAATTTTTCAAAGCAGCTTAAATTGTTCGCTAGTATGTTGTTGCCCTAATAAACTCAAAATAAATAATTAAATTATAATTATGATTTAAATATAAATATTTTAAATATATTATACTTACATTTTAAATAATATTAAATTTAATTTTTTCTTTTATATGCCGTAAAAATATTATGTTGATTGAAATAATTGAACACATTCGATAACACAAATGAAATTCGTCTACTAATTAGCAGTCGAATTTTGACATTGGATTTTCGGAAAATCCGATATCGAATTTTTCAGAATAGCCCCCCCTGGCAAATGATGTTAACAACCATCTTCCTAAGACTCAACAAAAACTAGTAAAGGAAATTTTCGCTGCTATGTTTATGGTGCAAGATTAATATTAATAAATTAAAAAAAAATTATATTAATTTTATTTATGGCCGAACGATGGCGGAGATACTAATTTAGATCAAACAAAGCATAACTCATTTCCTATGTATTTACAAAGCCCTTTCTATAAAGATTTCTTAAAAATTAGTGACGAAAATTCTTCTGAACAAGAATTATCAGGTGATAGTGTGGCTGGTGCAAATAGTTAATATCAACCAAAATTTTTAAGGTAAGCATTAAAAAAGTATATTACAATTGCCCCTTTATGGACGGGGTTAATAAATCAAGGTGATCGGCACAGTAATAGTCACGTAGAGAATTATTTTGCCACAATAAAACGTCGAATTATAATTTCTCATAAGTTCGGAAAAATACCAGTGAAAGCTGACAGATTTCTGAAGGAAATTCATTTGAGGAACAAATCTATCTATAAACAAGTGTCCTGTAATATCCCAAAAAAATCAATTAAACTTAAGCAACACACAATCGTCTGAATCCTCGATTCTAGATTTACACAACAGTGCTTGGAAGCGAAAAGGAGTTAATTTAAATCAGACAACTCCAAAACAAAACTCAAGCTTTAAATTAGCTAAACTTTCAGAGTTAAACCAGATGTCAGATTTGGATCGAGCTGTTACAAGCATGGAAATTCTGAGCCAAGGATCAAAGGAACATGAGAATGAAATGATTACGCCATTACGTAAAACTAAATCTGTAATACGTAAAAGAATTACTTTTAAAGCGAATAGTTTACCAGTTCTCTTAAACGGTACGAACAGTTGCGATTATTTTATTAATGCATGCGCTTTTGATGCATTAGCTCAATCTTTAGCTGCAGCTTTAAGTAGAATAGGGCAGCTTACTATTAAAACCAAAAAACGGCCAGAACAACTACTTCATTAAATTCTAGAAAATGAATTACAAATGTTATATAAAATACGAAAAAAAAATCTTGATTGACATATTTGGTCATGTACCTGTAACATATTTGATATTGCAAATAAACTACTCGAAAGTTTCTTAAGCCTTACTGTGATATTAGAATGCACGGAATGCTTGACAGTATGCATTGAAACTCGAAAGTATCTTTTAGTTCATATGCTTAAGCCAATAGAGTTTGGTTTTACATATTTAAATGATTGTTTGGATGATAGTTATTTAAATTTTAAATGCACGACTTGTGCAAATACAATGACCAGCACAATATTAACTTATCATGATATAATAACTATTTACACCGAAAGCGCATATCTCAACCAAAAAAAAACTAATATTGCGGATTTGAACCCGGTACCTCCCGCTCCAACTGCCGCAGCTTTAATCACTGCACCACCCAGTTTCTCATCGAAACACCACTTTTCAGTATGTTGTATAGCGTTACATGGTGGGGTGTCCCGAAACCGACAATTAGTTTATTTAGTAACACTCTGCTGACCACTTAGAATCTATTTGGTGCAATTAAATTCTCATACCTGTTTCCTAATGCTGAATTCTCTCCTGTATAATCAAATAAAAAAACTGATGTCGGTTCCCTAAACCGCGTTTCAGAGCTATAGTACGAGAATGTCTTGCTGTCGCAGTGGACTATACGTGGTCATATATAGGTTAGGTATCCTTTAAGTCATTTATCATTTGATTAGTGGCTTAAGTGTGGTGTCGCAATACCCTGCTGGAATACCTCAAGTATACAGAGCCAATCCGCGGATGTTTGGGCTGATAGACTGCAGACGCCGTACGTTCCAATTACACCCAATTTTAACAATATCTACTCAACTCAAAACATTGACAAGGAACACAGCATTAAAATGTTCTTAAACACATAATTGCTCAAACGCGCCTGTATCACACAGCATTCGCAGTCTTACGGTGGGCTGATTATTTTCAAGTACTTGAGAATGGCATTGATTTCAGACTCTCACGGTTCTTATAAGACTTATTAACGCCTCAGCCGTTGAGCAAATTAATATTACTAGAGTTTAGTCAAACTTCCCTCTGGTGAGACAGGGCTATACCCAAAATCTAAACTTCACTTCTTAACACTTAGACACTTCAAAGGTTAAAATAAAACCAGAAGCGTCTCAAATATACTATTATATAGATGGCTCTGAAAAAAGTTGTCCAATACGACGATTCAGCACTGCTTATATAAGCTCAATCGATAATAAACTCAATCATAAAAATATTGCATGGTTTCATTTCAACCAGCTTCTATTTTAACCACTTCTAAGTGTACCGCGTACTGTAACCACCCCATGAATAAATAGAATGATTTATAGGATGATTTAACCATTATGTGTACGATTGTACACTGAATCAATGGAAACCTTGCTTCGAACTCTAAATAGGATGAGTTTTCAAAAAGCCTGGAAACGTACATGGAATGCAGAGTGGTTTCAATTCCCAAAAAGTACCGTAACCCGAGCCTGATAATAAACTATAAAGGAATATCGAAGGAACCACCCTGCAAACCAATGCGTTGAAAAGTTTTCTGGATATTGAAAGAGTATATTATATAGTATATAGTACAGGGTGGGGCAAAAGTCCCACTACCCTTTAAATTGCGCGCCATCTTGTTTATGTAACGTTAAGCTCAGTTTCGCTTTAACCACAAATTATTGCTTACATGCGAATTATCGACAGTACGGTACGACAGCAGACAGACCTCGTTCTGGAAGACAACGGAGACGTGGTTCCCGGTTACACATTTCTGCACGCAGTTTTAGGCGGTTTATGAAAACTGATTTGTAAATGTTCCTGTACTAAATTCAACTAGTCCGAAAATTGCTACCGAGTGACCCTGATCAACGAGTTGGGTACAGTAATGCAATCGTACGACTGTCTGGTAAAATTGAAGATTTTTCGTCCAATTTGTTAATGAGTGAGGAAGCCCATTTTCTCATCAATTGCCACCTCATTAAACAGAACAGTAGGTTTTTGGGAAAACAGAATCCTCAATCAATTCATGAAACATCATTGCATTCACTTGAAATAATTGTATGGCGTGGTATTCATGGTGGAAAAATCATTTGTCCCTATTTTTTTGAAAATGATCAAGGTGTTGAAGTTTTTGTTACTGCCGAATGGTACCAAGACATGACCCGAAATTTTCTTATGCCTGAAATGACAGAAGAACAAAGACTAGAGGACATATGGTTTAAGCAAGATGGAGCACATACAGCCCGTTCAACAATTCAATTATTGAATGAGGTTTCTCCACGGAGAAACCTCATTCAATAATTGAATTTTTTGATTTTTTTTCCTTATGATTTGACAATAATAATATTATTATTATTATTGTCAAATCATAAGGAAAAAAATGTAAAGACCAAATAAACTTGTTCTGAAAACCGAACCTACTTATCTTTTCTTTGAACAAAGTTATAGACAATCAAAATGGTAGCGGGACTTTAGCCCCACCCTGTATAAATATTTCAAGTTCTGTTGAGCTTGGGTTTCTCTTGAAAAATTTGGAAGTACGTGTAATAACAGACAGCTAATATTGTGTGAAAGAGATTACAGGCTGCAAGGAGCGGTGAATATTGCGCTTTCGCAAGGAATTAACATATCGCCAGATCTCTTCAATCTGTACACGAGCTTGATTCATTGGAATAATTCAAATAACCAGATCATTTGGGTAAAAATCTCAGTCAGGCCTAAAATCGATCTCAGAAATGTATAAACCAGGTATCTAATCTCAGAAATGTATAAACCTGGAGTGACTGACATGCTGCAAAATGTCCTAGTCTCCCAAAATTGCATATGATGAATTAATAAATGAGTTATCGATTGATAAATCATTTAAAAGAAAAAAACTGAATCATTTAAGACGCGTTCTTATACACAGATATACTTTGATTGCGCGAACCCAATGGGTGTGGGCATTTTTATACCTTCCATGACAAAAGAGAAAATTCTGAACGCTGTATCATGAACGCCTAGTGAATGAAAATTATGGAAGGATTCAAGTTGGCAATGAAGGACGATTTAATACAACGGAGTTTGAGGTCCTAGAGGAGCGTGTATGTCGTAATGATGTATGAGTCTCTTGCATCAAGTGGTACCGAAAGTACCAGATATATGTATGCTTGCAAAAACGGTTTTTTTTTAAAGAGCTTTTTTTTAGAATGAAACGTCAGTTGGCTGAGAATGATTTATGTGAAAGTTGATTTATTTTTCAAGTCATCCATTTAGTCAAAACGCATATAAGAAGGAATCTTCTATCTGAAATGTTCTATCTTGCATGATATCAAAACACGAAGGATGTTGGTCCCTTTACGGTCTACGTAGACACCTTTGGATGATTGTTTTAATTTAAATTGTTTTCAAACAAGACCATATTCCCCAAATAGCTGTAATCCAATTTCTTTAATCATATGTTAACAGTGTTAAATAGAAGAAATTTCCCAAAGCTTCCAAGCTTTTTTATAAACTCAAATATTTCAAAACTGTTGTGTGCTTTTGTAAATTTCGTTCAACCAAAAAGCAGTACAGGACCAATTCAAAAAGATTTGTGTCTTTTTAATTGAAAATCACAACAAAACAAAAAACGAAAGCCAAAGTTAAGAATATTTGGTTGAAGAAAATTTCATTTTCTTAGATTAGTTTTTACGATATGGTTTTTGTTGTCGTTGCTCTAATTTTATTAGTTTTCTAACTCGTTTTTGGTTTTTAGAATTCAACACAAAAAATTGGGATTCTGTTTAATATAAAGAAAATGACAGATTTAAATTTAATTTTGTTTAAAAAAAAAAAATTATTTTCATCATGTCGAGATACAAAAGCTCTCGAAACGAACCGAACAGAACAATAATCTGGTAACAATTTAATTAAAGTGTGTTGTTTGATTTTATTTACGAAAATAATTTCGAAAAATAAAATAAACTACGTCACCGAACATAAAAATATACTTAATTAAAAAGCTCTTTTGTGGTTCTATATCTTAAAGCTTTTAACTATTTATTATATAAAATTGTATATCGATGATAAAATGCTTTGAGATTATTTATTTGTTTTGTTTGGGTGCTTTCATGGTGCTCATAAACAACATACCTGATATTGATTGTTTCGAATGAGTGGGTGTGCTCGTATGTGGTGGGTACCTAGGGCATAAAATATATGACAGTAAAAATGTACACCAGGTGGGAACAGAACCACTTCGAGATAAAAGATCTCCAAAACAATATATGTCTGTTCTGATAAAGTTTTATTATTAAGAAGTTTTTCCTCCCCTGGACCCAGTGTTAGCGATCCTGCATTGCTAACACCGAAGTTTTCACAAAATCTTATTGCATCATTCCTCTAGAATCGCCTGTTGCAACTTACGGAATCACGTAGGAGCACCCTCTTTGGCTCGAAACCTTCAATTCAACTCGTCTCATAAATGTCCGATGCCCGATAGAGGCTCAGGCCTCGAACTAGCCACTTCATAAGAAGCATATGCACCCCTAGAAGGTAATGATATACTACGCCAGCCATATGTGGTCTCGCATTATCCTGCATTTTCACCAATAAACGTGGCACAAGGTTCGACGTACTCCTCAAGTACGTGCTCAATGTACCGTTGAGAAGTAATTCCTCTTGATCGACTGCCAGTATTGGTTGGGGTGGTGAAGACAAAATCTATCTCCGCATCTAGTGATGTGCCTCTCCAGAACATGCACGATCACCGCCCTACAAGACACGTTCTTCAATGCAACATTATGCATTATGCAACATTTGGTACTCTTCCGCATCTTTCGGTATCATATAAATACATCGTGCGCTGGTCAGAGAATATGGCACTTCACCACTCTTGTTCTTTCCATTCAAATCCTCTCGAGTGAATCCACGGTGGGCTGCGGTCAATTTCGGCCGGATTGCCGACCTGTGTGCATTCAGGACTGACTTTGACTAAATGAACTTCTTGGGGCTGTCGTCCCAGTTGGTACGTTTTCTTAAGACAATTTTGCTACGACGTTGTTATAAGAAAGCGATCATCACGCTGTGCACCAGTTTTCGGATAACTCTGCCATACTTGACGAACTAAGTTCTGCCCCACACTTTGGTTCTGCCCCGCATAAATTTGTACTACCACTTGTGCGACTAGTCTACATCTAGTGTGGTATCCATTACTTTGCTCCGGTTGAAGACGTAATAAATAGAGGGCCGTTCAAACTAATCGTCGATATGCAAACGAGCACAATCCCGAGCGAGATATTTCATCTTTATAATTTGTCTCAGTCGTACATCGTCACTGAAACGAATCGCAAGAAAATCCAAAATAAAAGTAAAACAACAACTCCACCTAGGAAAATAAAGGGACACCCACAATTAGCACAATGTATAGACAGATGTTTTGAGAGGTACAACAACATTAGGAGTAGGGGCTCAATAAAGGAATGGCTCTGTTCTCTATGTTGCATTCTGAGATGGTTGTCGGAGCTAGATGTTTAAGGACGGGAAATGCCTCAAACACGATCTGTACATTATATTCGAGATTAGTATACGTAGCATATAGAAGATAGGTGAGCATTGCAAAGCAACATAAAGCAAAACAGGATAGAATTGTTTGGTATAGTAACTGCTCATCAGGCCTTTAGATAAAATTACAGAGAGAGAACAAGTGAACCAGGTCAAGCAGATATATCTTATGTTTTTTATAATCCCCTCAGAGTTGGTTTTAAAAAAAATATAGATAGCTCGCCCTTTTTTTCACTATATCCATCTCCAAGTCTTCCTTAGTACGTTGTGGCTCGTACGCTATAGCTCTTAACATTTTAGCCTACCTCGAGTCTGTTTTTCAGTAGCTGCAAAGTTTTGCCTGATTTTATGTATAACTTCTCCACCAAACAATACTTTTATATTTTGTCCTCCAAGGTTTAAAGCATTTTTAGACACAGCCAATTAGACGGAGGTTTCCAGTTATATGTCCCATTGCTCTGTGAGTTCCACATTGTGAGAATTTTATATGATGCGGTGTTCTTTAACTGCCCCTACTTGAAGGCAAACTAGGGTTGGTTACTCAGATGATCTGCTTTTGTCTGAATAAATAACTGTGATTATTGTAAGCAAAAGAGCAACTAGTAGGACAGGCTTCTGTGGGTTGTGTGAAGCAATTTATGTCAAAATACACCCTCAAACTGCCAAGAGAGCAAGTGTGGAGCAAAAATTACGATGAAGCTAACGAAGCAGTGGAGAGAACACTAGAATAACCTAAACTCAACACAACAGGTAGACAATATACATGTAGAAATTGAAGAGTCATAGTTGATGAGTATTTTATCAAATCAATTGTTATATTGAGTTGGGTGACCAACTATTAAAGACACAAATCTGATGTAACTATTTCACCCAAAAATTACCCAGAATTGGCTTTATGATCCAACAGAATTATTGTTTCTGGTCTTGTATTAATTAGGGCTAATTTTATCAAAAAAGGTAACCAAAGGATTAATACATAACGTGAGACTCTCTCGACGTTTTGGTGTCAGTTCCTATATCATAGTCACGTTAATATGTCCATGTTTCCGGGTTAAGTTCTTATAAGAAACTACCAACTTTAAGGTCATGACGGATTAGTGAAAGTATGCATGATTTTTCTTTGTTTTTCCTGTTGTAAGTCTGCCTGTATAGTAGCAAAAGCCTGTGATGGAGGGTACAAGTCAAAATTCGTTCTACTTTTGCGGCACACACTTATTGGATTAGTTCTCTTATTGCGGCACACACACCTGGCGCAGCACTTATTTTGTTGCGCTAGTCATGATTTATTCAGAGGTGTGGGATGTCATGTTTGATCAAACATATATGCTCAACCTCTCGGCTCCTGGCAGAAGATTATTCTTAAACTATTTGTAGAGCTAACCCTAGAAAAATCCTCTAATCTGCGATGTAATAATTTATGTTGGATGAGCTTTCTAGTTTAAGCTTTCTAGACTTTCTTTAGTATTCCTGAGTACTTTCGACCTTTTTGAGACAGCGTAAAATATCTAAAATAGCTGGCAATTTAATTATAGCGCTGCCAAAATATGTTTAAAGATAGATTTATATATTAATGGCAGTGGTAGTCTATTGATTACAGACTAAATTTCTAGTATTAAGTTGCTAGTATAATTTGGGATCACACCAAAGTAAAATCATAAAATCGTTAATATCTCCGTAAATAAAGCCCGATGATGGAAATTCCAAGAGAAAGAGCCAAACTTGTGTCAGTAATTATCTATGCTTGCTGTTCGAGGTTTAAGGTGACAGTGTGATTGGTGGAAATAAAACGACCCGGAAAAAGAACTACGCTATCGGATGTGATGCGAATGCGTATCCCTATAGTTATTGAACAGCAGTGATTTTAACTCAAATATGAGCATTCTTAGCTGAAAATATTCAGACCACTATACAAAAAGGAGTAAGCCAAGCTTTGTTTATGACATCAGGGTTCTAGAACGTACTTTAGCTTGTGTTTGTGTTAACATGCTCAGTAGTAACTGAGCGTATAAGAGCTCCACCTGGAAGTAAAATGCCATTTGATATAGGGAGAAAATTGGGTCACCCGATAATTTAGATATAATTTGACCTATAATTTCCAAACTCTTCAATAACATTGCATTCTTTAGACTGGGATGTGTGCGTTAGCAATAAAAAAATAATGAATTTCTATTTTCACACTATATTTCTTATTTAATTATAATTATACGACGGTACGTTGATCTGGGCCGTCCTCTCTCCTGGCTCTTCCTCCACCTCCCAAATCAGCAGACCATTTGATTTTTCTTGGGCGCCAGACAGCGTGCACGAATGTGGCTAGCTCTGTACGGTTGGCTAGAGACCTTCGGGCTGGGTGTAACCATTGGGGGGGATTGTACTTGTAAGGAAAAATGGCACTTACCTGTTATCCACTCGAACAGCTCCAATCTCTCTCTGGCACGTGTCTTCCTCGACGTCGGAATGACGAACAAGCACCGCGATTGCTCGCGTTCCACTAGTCGATATGGTCTAGATCCACGTGGTTTTTGGCACGAACCACCTTCATCACGTGTGGTGTTTCCCTCTGTCTAGACGCACTGATAACCTGGTTCACCGCTTGCTTTTATCTCTTTTTATCGCTTTTATCTTTATTTGGGCACTCCTCACTTGATTTTTTCTATCACTCCACTTGTTGCTTTCTCAATTTATTTGTTTGGATCTTTATTTTTGTTTTTGGATCGTATTCCTCGCAACAACAAGAGAAAAAGCGCTTTGTCGCTGACACGCATCACCTTTTATAACTTTATGCCTCTCACTGTACATCGGGCAATACCCTGTCTTCTCCGAGCTCCTTACGCCATCTGTATTGTAGCCCAAAAGTCGATTATCGAGATGCAACCAACTTTGAGTTGTATTTGACATTTGGCTGACATATCTCAGTGTCACTGTCATATGAAAAGTTTTGTTCTGTTTGGTGGTGATTTGTCATTTCTGTTTTTGTTTACAGTGAATTTGTGTTTATGTGATCGGTCCATGTTATAGGTGTTCGTTCATTGTGGTCATTGTTGTCTGTGACTGTTTGTTGTAAAACGTCTCGTATATTTTGTGTGTTCAACCAGCCATTGTACCTATATGTTCGTTTCATCCTCTATGTTCAATGTAACATGTATGTGGCTTGCCACGTTTCGTTCATCTTTGACCGAGGTATCCCTGATCAACCGGACAACAGGTATGAAGCTTTTGTTAAACCTATTTATTATTATTTTAATATTTCCATTTTTATTTCAGATTCCGTTTCAAGACGACAGAAACCTACTTCTTTCTTTAAATAATCTCTAAGATGTAAAAGAATAAACCAATTGATCCATGTCAGGGTATTAATAGTTAACGCGATATTTGATAATTGACAGTTGGAACTTTCTTAAGAATATATCAAAAATCAGGCCAAATTTCCAACTAAGTGTTGTAGTGATAGTGACAAAGACACTATAAGAGTAATTTTTCTTAGTGCTTTGGTCCAAAAGTGTTTCTTATGTAGGAATCGTAAATCATTAGATGAGCACCTGTTCCAAAATATAGGATGACACAAGTCAATTGGCTTCTAAAGGTTTCGAGTGTTGGTCTTTCAGTAAGCTGAGGCATCGGTAAACCATTGATCGGTAGTTGAAAACAGCTTCTTCTTATTTGACAAAAGTAAATAGATGCTCCTACGTTAATTAAGCAGGACCTGTTGTGGGTCGAATGCGAAATTTGACAAGTCTTAGGCTAGGTAAGGTTAAGTTGAGTGGCTGCTACAGTATAATTAGATCGGCGACGGTCTGTTGTGATACCATAGGAGCTAACTCCCCTTTTGTCCTTATGAGAATCAGTTTGAGCTTCTTATGCAGCGTAAAAAGTCTCGCACTTTACAGTTTTCGAGATCAGAGAGGCAGTTTAATAAGAACTTACCCAAATATTCATGTATTTTGGGTGACAAAGACGGGCATGAGCATAGCAGGTGGACTACCGTCTCTTCATCCTCCTCGTCCATACAGCTTCTGCAAAAGTCATTAACTTCTAGACCTAGCCTCCTCGCATGTTCTCCAAGAAAGCAGTGTCCTGTGAGTATCCCCACGATCGTTTTAAGCTCACGTCTCCGTAGTGAGATAAGTGTCTTTGAGCGCTTCAAGTCCAGATTTGGCCAGACTTGCCCTGCAACTCTACATGAGAGGGTGTTCGTCCACCTATCGTACGCTGAGGCTTCCACCTCCTTTTTACGCACAAGCCTTACTCCCACCAAAATGTGGGAGTAAGGCTTTTTATTATACCATAATGCAGCTACCTATATGATATAATAAAAAGTGATTCATGTTGGAGTCAATGGATATGAGTTAGCTAAAATAATGCGGTGTTCCCATTAGTAACGTAAAGTGGTATGATCTAGTCGGCCACCAACTGTCGTGCTATGCGGAGAATATTTATGTTCCACTACTTGCCTCAGTTTCTTAAAATTCTATGTATTCCGTTTACACGATGGTCTTTGTTCTACTCTTTCTTCGCTCAGTTGTTTAATCGAGTATATGAAACTCTTCACGATGGCCACAATGTAGTATCTTGAAGTAAGGCCAAGGCCAAAGACTTCATAAATCGCATTGAACGAATTTATAAGCTGTCGCCAAATTAGGCAAATTTTCCTTTCGTGTGATTTCGTGACCTGCGGTGACTCAAGGTAGATGTTAACGTGGAATAATATCCCAGGTCTACCTTATTCACTATAGTTGGACGAATAGCATTGCTACACATAATTCTAAGTCATAGTTGTCCTTTTAATGCGGAGCTACTCGAAATTTTAGGCAGACTAACTGGACGAAGGTATGGCGGATGATTTTTCTGATTTTATCACACAATGATGTAGAAAGTTGAAGTTTGGTAACGTGATACAGTATTGATCGGAAAATTTCAGTAAACCATGGTGTCCATTATCATCTGAGTTTGAGCTACGAATATCCAAATGAACAAATGAGAATGAAATAATCTTATTGTTGCATCAACACATGGTGGTTATAACTGGAGAATACAATTATCTCTGTTCGGCTCGCTCTTTTATCCAAAACCGTTGATTACATTAAACTTGCACTCACATATTATGAAGTACACATGCATACATAAACAGACAACCAGAAAAGGATTGTGACAGAAATTTTTTGTACATATCTAGGTCTTTCGTATACTATAATTATGCCCCAAGGGTATTTATTTATGTTGTTTGGATGGAACAGAATAGCATAAATTGAATAAAATTGCCTGTCACGCAAGGAGTTTTCCGGTTGATTTTACTTTTACTATATAATATTCCAATTTTCAATCTTTTTTTGCGTTGATTTGTTTCTACGGCTCTAATATAATCCTTGCTCCCTATATGTACATACATACTGACAAGCATGATTAGCTGCTCAGAAACGTAAAGTGGGGAAAATTTATGAAAATCCTGTAAAAATCCAATTTTTGACTCGTTGTGAAACATAAAATTTCCTTCTGCGCTCAACAGCCCATCAAAAACGTTTTATCGCAATACATCCTGTTAATAATCAACGGTGGCAATAAATCACGATGGAAATATCAAAGGTGTATATATAGCTAACGACTCATATATCGCGTTAAAATAATCACAGAACACTATTAGTACGTTACTAAATACTCTGCCGACATAGCTTCAATGGGGCCTTGATGTTTAGTATTTATATGCTATAAAATGAAACGGATGTTGATAATAAATGATTTTTAATTAACGATAAAGCGTTCGGGAGGGTAATAAAATGATTTTAATTCGAAACAATCGGTAGAGGAAATACCATTTTGTCGTTTCGATGAGGACAATTTTGTAGCGATAGTAATCGAAATTATATAAAATTGACAATTACTATATATTTATGTACACCGTCTAATATTATATTGATTTAGTTGTTGAGGGGTTCTCCCTTTATTTTGTTTCAATCACGAACACATGCAAAATTTGACACTTAATTAGGTTGTGGGTCGATACTTTTGGTATAATCCAGGCTAGCTCCGAACGCCAATAGATGAACGCCGAGAAGAGATCCACCAAATAGCAGCTTCATCTTGCTTCCTGTTTTGAGCATACCATGGTACGGTTAGTATGGAAATCAGTTTCATTTGGTGACCTCTTGGCAGCATAAAACAAATCGACTAACCGAATTCTATTTTAGTTACCTAAGCATTGATACTAACTAAGATATTCTTGTGGGAAATAATAGTCACTTCGTTAATCGTTGATAGAATCTATAACACTCATAAACGTCTAAGCTTTAAGCTAGGCCGGATACCATCCATCCGAAAACAGTATTTCGAATAATAGACTTGAGAATACGCTACTTTCACAGATATTCGAGAAAAGGATTACTATCCGATCCTTATTCTGAGCCACATTCTGATTTTCTTTATCTGCTAAATGATAAGCTTAGTAACCATTTAAAATTTTGTGTGTGTACACGATTGCATCGTGTTCAAGTGTTTTATGTGCTCATGACTCCAAACAACTTTCACAATCTGGACACATTGCCGATGGGAGCTTTATGAAACAATATGACTTTAAAGGATGACAAAACTCACTCTGGGTTCGATTTATTATCCAGTTGCTGCATTACAATGAAAATAGAATGGATTCCAGGATTATGCTACATTGTAAACAGGATGAGTGGCGCAGATTACTTCATCTGATTTATCCAGAAAACACACTACATTGTTAACTAAATACAGAATTCCAGATTAACAATTTATTGATGATATGTTTTACCGATCGTTACACTGAAGCCAAATCGAAAAGATACTCTATTCGGTACTCTATTTACAAAAATTGATATGTAGCAACTCCTTTGGAACGTTTATCGTTAGCGATATTCTCCTCGAAAATTGAAGTATGAATTGCTTAATTTTATTGAAGCTTTTGCCGCACTATTACTTAAATTACATTTTTTTATCAGGAGAGCCCCTTTCTTAAAAACCATTTAGTGCTCTTTTTATAATATCTGAAAAGCACTACCATTGAAGATATTGCAAACTTAAAAAAATCGATTGGGGAGTCCTACAGAGAGCCACTATGAGAAAGGAAACAATTAAAGAAAATTAATAGGTGGACTGACAAGATCTGAAATGCATAAATAAGCTTAATACGATCATGCCGAATACGAAATTGAGCTTAAAAGGTTCACGGAAGTCCAACAAACAAATTTGGTTAGGAAATATTGGTTACGTGTGATTACGTGTGGTTTTACGTGTGTCGTTTACGTTGGCTCCATATTATGGACTACCGTTTGGAACCCGAATTGTACTTGTAGAACCAAGATTCATCACCAGCAACGACTTTACTGAACTTGCTGGACTACCCATTTTCGAAATTATAAAAAAGTTTCAAAATGCACTCGAGCCTTTTGGGTCTCATTTAAAATTCGTAGAACCCATCGAGCAAATTTCTTTCTGTTCAGATGTATATTTAATAGTCGCGATGGATAGTACGTCATGGTATTCAAGGCCAATTAATGTGCAATAATTTCTCGTGTTGATTCTGGGTCAACTTTAAACTTCACCAGAGCCACACTAACTTCATCAGATTTTTTTCGCTACTCGTCATCCTGAGACAAATGACCCGTTTTGTAGTCTTCGGAACGACTTGAAAATAGTTTGTATAGAAACGGTGCATTAGTCCAATGCACCATACCTTTATTCTTTTCTAAATTACAATTATATCGCCGTTGGTTTATAACACTATGGACAAAGTGACATGATCTTACTTTTAGAAATAAATTTGTCACACTAGAAATACCTATGCGATCAAAAAATGATTCGCGAAACATTCCAAATATACGAAAAACTCCCCGCCCGTGATGAATATAATTCTAGGTTGTTTCTGCTCGGTGCAGTAGTGATGAAATACCATTATTTAGGTGTAGTTTGATAAAAGATGACGAACGTGCTGTTGTCGTCATTCTAGATCTCATGACATCAACAAGATCTACGTAGTATCTTTTACGAAGTCCATTACAAAATCTCCTACCACTACTACATGACGAATGTTTGGTGATGTTTGCTGTAAGCCATGTCTTTCAAATCGCGTGACAAAATTTTTACAGAGATTTGTCTTGATAAAAACATGTTTAGTGTTGCCACCGATAAACAAAAACATCGAAATGTATTCTTATTAGAAACCTATTTGTGGAGACATAGTTATTCAAATAAGGAAGCTGGCTAGGTGAATTTTTTTAGGTCTCTTGCCTATATGTATATATATATATAACGGGTGATTTTTTAAGAGCTTGAGAACTTTTTTTTAAAAAAAAACGCATAAAATTTGCAAAATCTCATCGGTTCTTTATTTGAAACGTTAGATTGGTCCATGACATTTACTTTTTGAAGATAATTTCATTTAAATGTTGACCGTGGCTGCGTCTTAGGTGGTCCATTCGGAAAGTCGAATTTTGGACAACTTTTTCGAGCATTTCGGCCGGAATAGCCCGAATTTCTTCGGAAATGTTGTCTTCCAAAACTGGAATAGTTGCTGGCTTATTTCTGTAGACTTTAGACTTGACGTAGCCCCACAAAAAATAGTCTAAAGGCGTCAAATCGCATGATCTTGGTGGCCAACTTACCGGGCCATTTCTTGAGATGAATTGTTCTCCGAAGTTTTCCCTCAAAATGGCCATAGAATCGCGAGCTGTGTGGCATGTAGCGCCATCTTGTTGAAACCACATGTCAACTAAGTTCAGTTCTTCCATTTTTGGCAACAAAAAGTTTGTTAGCATCGAACGATAGCGATCGCCATTCACGGTAACGTTGCGTCCAACAGCATCTTTGAAAAAATACGGTCCAATGATTCCACCAGCGTACAAACCACACCAAACAGTGCATTTTTCGGGATGCATGGGCAGTTCTTGAACGGCTTCTGGTTGCTCTTCACTCCAAATGCGGCAATTTTGCTTATTTACGTAGCCATTCAACCAGAAATGAGCCTCATCGCTGAACAAAATTTGTCGATAAAAAAGCGGATTTTCTGCCAACTTTTCTAGGGCCCATTCACTGAAAATTCGACGTTGTGGCAGATCTGTCAAATACTAATGCATGAAAATCCTAACCACAAAAAAATCACCCGTTATAACGTCAAGCAAAATAGCTCAATATTTAAAAATAACTTTTGTTACTAATTTCATAGTTAGATCAATTGATCGCAAACGTGATCGGTCTTAAATTACAAAGTGATATGAAGTTGGTTAGAATTGATTATTATATGATGTTTTTAAGAGTATTTATTTTGGGCTGGTTTCACTTAGTTGTTAAGAAAGGGCTATCCGCCTGTATATTAACAAATTTATAAAATCATTAATCGACAAGCAATTTCGCAAATCGATACAAGTCAGTCAAGAGGCTATAGCAAAATCAGGGCAATACCAATCAAACGATTGACTTTGACTATAAGCCCTTTCGATTGACATGAATAAATAGAATAAGCTTAATTAACTGAATCAACTGGAGTGAATTGAGCGTTCGATTCATCACTCTTCACTTTAGTTAAATATTAAGCAACTGAGTTATCTGAATATGTAAATGCCAACGGCAGTATGATTTCGTTAAATATTAGTTTCGGAGAAAATTTCTAGATGGCATACCATACGTTTAACGAGAACAATAGATGGCACGCGAAGTAATTTTTTAATGAAATGACATAATTAAAAAAAAAACAAATGGTTTTTTATTTATTTATTATTATTTATAAATATAAGCCCATCTAATTCAATATAAAAATTTTCGATTGTAAAATTAAAATTTTTTTTTAGATTTTAAATTTGGGTTTCGTTAATAATTCGTTGAATATAAAAAACTGCATTTAAAAAATGTAAACATTTCGTTTAACTACTACTAGTGCCATCTTTTAATCTTCTCCGGAATTATATCATTTTGGCAACTTATAGTTATTATAAGTTATTTGTTTGCTCGTGTAGTTGATTCAGTTATTGTGTTTTGTTTCAAAATTATTGTATATATTTCTAAAGATTATATATATTTTTAACAATTTTAAATAAACTTGACAATATATTATCAAAATATAATTGCTGTCAATCGATGTTGTTGTTTTTGGCATTTGTTACCAATCAGCTATTTAGATAAGTATTGTTTTATTGTTTATGATGATTTTATTCTTTGTTTATTTATTTTATTTTAGAATATGTCGTTAACACCATTTGAAAGAACCTTATAAAAGGAAAATTTTTTGCTATAGTCAAAAAAATATAGTCACCTAAACTTAGATTTAAAAGGGCTGGCTTTATTTGTGTTTCTATATCAGTCATTTATTCCTACAAACAGAATACGGTTTTTTCGATAGGGTACCAAATTTTGACGTTCAGGTCATTTATAAATTATGTTTTATTACGTTGAAATTATTATTCAGACAATTATATTTTTTGGATACTAACATTTATTTAATTAAATTAAATAAATTATTTTCAAAATATAAATAATTTTAGTATTAATAAATATGAACCTTTACACCATGTGAAGCATTTTCTGTGATGAATCCTGTGCGTCATGAATAGTTTTTGCTTAAATTCGATTAAATTGAATATATTTAGAAAAAATTCTGGTACATAAATAAATAAATAATATTTAAAATAATAAATTAGTAATAAACTATTTCATGTATTTTTAGCATCAGCACCATATTCCGCGATTTTTTGTTATTTGTAAAAAAGTACACAAACAAATCACTTACCTGCTATTTTCTAACGCGTTATCTGTTCAATAAACACTAAGCACACACAATCTTTCATTTACCTAATTAAGGACCAAAGCCAAATTTATGTAATTTAACATTATTATTAATCAGATAACAGCCGTTTAAGTCAATTATTTAAGAAACATAAAAACAGACATCAAAGCCGTGAGGTACCGGGTTCGACTCCCGATTTGGGGCAAGATGCAAATGGGTTTTTCACCTTCGATCGTTTTGGCGGTGCGATCGGTGGTGTAAAATGAACATATATCTGGATCTCCTGTCGTGTTTAGAATCCATGGGCCGACTAATCTTCCATGTCAGGGGCTCTATTTCTGTATACGATACGAATGTTCATTCGAGACGAAAATTCAATCCGTTACGAAAATGAAATGGTATTTCTGTATACGAACGTATAATAGTTTTTAATTTTTGCAGTGTAGTGATAGAAAAATTTATTTTTATGAAAATTCCTTTAAAATAACGGAGTGTATTTGTGATTTATGTCACATTTTGACATTTAGTTTCGGTAAATAAATCAATCACGGCGGGATGTTTTTTTAACTTTTTATACTAATAATAATAATATATTTTGATATAATAATATTTTATATTATAAATAATAATTTTATTCAATTTAAGTCTTTTTTTTAATATGGAATTTGAAATTCCAAAGGGCTGAATTTCTAACTGGCGGTCCATTTGTGTTTAACCGACTGGTTATTTCAGCCCATAATGATTTTGATGATACTCGGGCTTCTGCCGTTGCGTTATAACTTCCAGCTAAACCGGAATGAATCCAACCAATAACTCGGGTTTTTCAGCCGTTGTTATTTTTGCCCTAATAATAATAATAATTTAATATTGGTATGCCAATTAAAAAAAACATAATTTATAAAATCATAGTACAAAAACATTTACAAATTTCATTAATTGATGGAGATGCCTCCATTTTATTTTGTATCTCCTATTTTAGTAGCATAAAGTGTCTACTATATAGGCAGGGTCATCCTATTCTAAAGGGAAAGTACATCATGACTTACTAAGTTGCTTAGCTTCTACTATAACACTTACCTTCCTTTTTCCTTGTGGGTTCCAGTCCAATGATATCCTCCTTATATCACTTGGTGATTTCCTCAATGTATGGCCTCTATGGTGATTTCCTCAATGTATGGCCTCTATGGTGATTTCCTCAATGCATTTTCACTTTTATCTCTTTATTTGGGTTTGTATATCTTTCTGATTTGTTTTTTATGCATTTCAATATTAATAATGCTATTAGGCCTGAAATATTTCAGCATTCATCGAAGTCACCTTTTTACGAACACCTGCAGTTTCTTTCTACCTTTGTAGGTAAAGCCAAGGTATTCAAATTTATTTATATCAATTTGTACATTGTTGATGTGCATTGGGGTAATTATACTTGTGTTGAGTCTCACCGTCTTTGTTTTTCTGGGGTTTATCTTGAAATGTAGGTAGATCTGAAAGCTGTTCTATTTGTTGTTGCATGTTTAGTGTTTACTGAGCAGACATATATGTCATATGCATATCTCAGATCATTGAATTTACAGCCACAACAACCTAACCTAGACATGAAGTTTAGCGGGATATATATATATATATATATATATATATATATATATATATATATATATATATATATATATATATATTGCTTTGAAAATCTTTCGGAGAATCATTGGGATGCCCTGAACATATATCTTGGAAATATTAATTGAGATAAATTAATTGATATTCTTGCATTTGTTGAGAGCCGATCGAGGACGATCCAAAACTATTATTCTAGGGAGATAAGAATTTTCTTCCTTCAGCTGACATTTAAATCCTTATGATTAACCTTTCTAATCGTACAGTTTCCTAACAATTTAAAAAATATTTACTCTCATAAAATTATTCTAACAAAACTACTCACCAATTCAGAATTCTCTTCATATAATATAATTAATAAAACTCAAATTTTATTTCGTTTCAAAATTTAATTAAAATTAATTTTATTTATTTTTATTTTTTTCATTCTGATTTTAATTTTTTGTGTCTAATCAATGTTTGGTTTTTGTTTTTATCAATAATAAATTTTTTATATTATATATTTATTTAGTTATTATTTACAAATTATAGTTAATAAATTTTTTATACTTGTTTTTGTTTTGTAATTAATTTAAATTATTTATTTTTAAATATCATTTTATGTTTAATTATATCATTCATTATAGTTCGTAAAATATTTATATTTTAAGTTTCACAAATAAAGTAATCTATTATATATTTAAATTATTATAATTATTATATTGTTCTATAATAATCAATAATTTAATGGAAGTTTTGTAAAATAAATTTTATTTATTAAATTTGTATTTAGTTTTATTTTAATTTATTTACAGACAAAAAATATAACACGATATATATATATATATATATATATATATATATATATATATATATATATATATATATATATATATATATATATATATATATATATATATATATATATAATTTCATTTATTATACTTTATTTAAATATTAAATTTAATTTATTTATCATTTTTAGTTTGTTTGTATATATTTTATTCATTTAGAAATAAAGAAAATGCAATGTACTTTGTTCCCGTAATCAAAGTGAATTTTTTATCTAGAAAAAAAAGGAAAATAAATAAATATTTATAATAAAGCTTTTTCTTTGAAAAAGCACAACTTTTATACTCTTTTGTTTCCATTTTTTTTTCATACATAAATTTTAAATTTTATTTGGTTTAGTTTTTTCATTTGTTGATGTGTCTTGAGGGTGCAGGAAGTTGGAAATTGGAATAACCGATAAACTTTTCAAAGTTTACACAAGGGATCAAGGATATTATCGTTCTGTTGGGGACGGATTATCGTAAATGGAGTTTTTGTTTTGTAAGCAAAATACATTATTTGTATAATATGGTCTAGTTCAATTGAATTTTACAATTATAATTTTCAAAAATGACGTGTCAAATACACTTAAAGTTTAAAATAAAAAACAAAAAAAAATCACAATTAATCACATATTTGCATACTAAGTATGTGCTTGTGTACTAGGTACATCATTTATATATATTTTATTAAAGGATTAGGGGGGACAAGGAAAATATTTTTTGATATGGTTTTTCTTTTGTCTCGGACATAATTTAATTAATTTTATTACATTATTTTTATAAAATTTTACATAATTGAATTTAATTAAATATATTCTTATTTTATTTAAATTTATATATATGTATATATATATATATATATATATATATATATATATATATATATATATATATATATATATATATATATATATATATATATATATATATATATATATATATATATATATCGGGTGTTCAAATAGGTTTTCGTCATTTTTAATGGTTAATGGTTAATAGAAGTGAATGGTTTAAGTAAATGTTAGATCAAAGCATGCATCTAACAAAAACACCGAAAATATTGACTGAACCAACCTTCTCATTTAATTTTAATTTTTTAGAAATGTCAGTTTTTAACCACTTATGTGTCAATTGCAAAGGTTTACTTTTCTTTATCCATTTAAAGTAAACTGCCACCATATAGCCTCCATATAAATGGAGTAAACGAAATTATCGTGTCAACAGTGATTATGGCGTCGAAAGCATGAAACGGAAGGCCTTGTTTATTATAACATAACGAGCGGAAGGTCAACAAATTCACGGAATCCATTTCCTTCCGTTTCAAATTCACATATAGATAACCTTAATGTAGAGAATTAGAATAAGAATTGAAAATTAGATCGGGACTATAATATAAGTTACCAGTAATATCAGTAATATCAGTTTCATCAATATAATTTCGGCTACCTTCTAAGAAGAGGGCAATATCGTTGACATATTATCGCAGCAGTATACATATCACACAAGTGTTTTCTTAAGGCTAAAAAATCATTCATCTTAACCACGTATCACTTTCCTAATGTGCAATGATGATTTTCGGAATCGGGTCAACACATACAGTTTTAAGCTGTATATCACACTCGAATGGCCTCTCTCGAATGCTAGATGCAACCTCTTACACTTTGTCTCAATATTATTTTAGCTGATCTACATATACTAAGATATAAGTTGTGGCCGTAATCTAAAATTGATAATATTTGGGACTCTTCACCTCATTAGAACTAAATTGTAATCGCATTACTTCATTTTATAAGAGTTTGTGTCGTTTTTAAGCATTTGTAGGTGGTCCAATCCAAACATTTGTCGAGTTTAAGAGCGTATAAGGCCAAATGATCTGCCTAATGCCTAATATTTCCATCAGAATCTAGATAAACACCTAAAAAAAGATTAAAGATGAATAAACTTACTTTCAATAGCTTAAGCTTCAGCTTGTCTCAAGATGTTGGATAGAGAAATACTGGCTGAGTTATTCGAAACGCATCGTGCAAAGTCTAAAACAAATGGAAGTTCCTGAGAGTGAATTGGTTACTACACACTCTACGAAAGCTAATCTAATGGATTCTGATGAGAGTCTATTATGGCATAATATCCATTAGTTGGACCATAACCGTCCGATTGGTTTTTGAGGGCATCGAATAACGATGGGCACATAACGTACCGTTTCATGTTTAAAACAATCTAAATGTCTGATCTCTCACTTGGTCGAAGGAATAAAGGAGCAGGTCCTAAGGATATCAGGTCGAAGGAATTGAGGATAATCCCACATTGAGCTATAAAATAAAGATATTTTCGTCTGTCGAAAGCTGTTTATAAAATTCGGAATTAGAATCTCCGGCACTTTTCATATGCTACTGCTATTGTCCACATGCTACCGCACCAAGGAAATGAAGTACGAATATAATGACGTTTATATCGAATCTTAATTAAGACTCCACTTATGAGATATTTTGATGGAAGATATATCATCTCATACCGATAATGTGTCACAGATCGTATTCCAAATCATCAATTTGAAAATCGTACCAATCATTCTTCAGATCACCAAGTACATCAAATTACAAATATTAGTGAAAAAACACTGGAAGTGATTATAGTTTGTTCTATGATGTTCTTTGATGTGGCAATCATAGTATATCTTACTCATAAAGCTCGTCTAGAGCAGTATACTTGGATCGGTCATTTAATCATTTATATGTTTTCGATCTACCTACATATAGAAGTGAATATATGCACTGTCAACACACAGATAATTTCAGAATGAGCTCGTTCGTGGCATGGTAGATTCATCACTGATGATCTCTATATATGAACATGAAAATGGTTCCTTTCAAGGTACCCACTGCACAATTTATATATATATATATATGTATATATATATATATATATATATATATATATATATATATATATATATATATATATATATATATATATATATATATATATATATATATATATATATATTTTGAGTATGTGTATCAATGTTTTAGGTATAAAACTTTGTTCCCGCCGTTGTTTCTTGTTTTTATTACCTCCGATCTTTCACTCAACATTTGAATCCTTCTGTTTGCCATTGATTGAAACATGCATCAGCCAGAGCGAGCAACGTCTTAAGAATAACGCTATATATATATGCATCCAAATATAGGCATGCTGCAAAATCATTTTATCTGCGTCTTTCGTTGCTTTGTAGCGGTTAATCGTTCGACGCTTGACATTATAAAGAGCTGGTCCCACCCAAAAACCAGAGCATACATAACCTTGAGGTCGTGAAAATAAAGTTTGGTGTCGAAACGTGGTTGGGATATTCTCATGATTTTCGACGCTTGGGGTCTTAATAAGCCCGTTTTCCCAGTAACTGCGATACAGAAATTTCCAGCTCGGTTTCAAATGCAACTTAATATTTTTTGGCAACATTTTGATGATGTAAACAGAAGGTATTCAGCTTTTGGCGCACATCAGTATTTATTTTGACCAAACAGCGGCATTAAAGTTTTATACCTAGTAAATAAACACTTTGGTTTGGTTTTCCATTCTATCTATTAAATTACATACTTAATACCTTTTACTTATTCAATTATTTATCTCGACAACTTACACAATTAATCTGGATTAATAAGAAACATCTTATTTAAATTATTATTATAATGATTTGGTGGTGGTTCAGTTTTACCATCATGTTTTTGGTCCCGAGTAACGACAATACGATCGACCCAGAATATCCTCGGATGGTATTAATTGATCGACGGGTGGCATACCCTGTGCCTCTAGTTCGTCCCTTACCTGCAAATAAATAAATAAATTCAAAATTAATTATTATGTCGGTTTGTTTATTATATTGTAAACGCGTTGCCTTATAAGATGTTCAGACCAGACTATATATATGTATACACCTGCAAACATACAAACCATATATCTTAAGTCGTGCTAAACCGCAATAAATATTATTTATGTAAATATATCCATTCTACTCGTATATTAGTTAAAGCAAATCGTACATCAAAATAAGCTGTCTCTTATATCTATATATACAGGGATGCGTATACACATAATATAGCTGTACAGTGGAAAATAGGAAAATTGATCGTGAGGCAATAAATAGTATTTCGTTTGTTTTACGCTTTCTTTACTCTGTTTGATAACACAATATTATAAAAATAAATAAACAAAATCCCAAAATATCATCTTAAGTGGCTCCGCATATACCTAACTCTGTATAGCCCTCTATATCAATTTCAATAATCTTGACGTTTGAATTAAAGAATTATTATTATTATGATTATTTTCTTCTTTTGTTTACTTGTTTGGCTTTCAAGATAACAACTTGGAAAATTATGATAATTTATTTACATTTTTTTCCGTCGTGTTATGGTTTATCGTTTGGCACACACAATAAGAAAAGTTTGGTTTGTGTATTTTTCCAAAAATACGTCATAATCGTTCGAAGATTGTTTAGACAGTTTGGAGGTTGTGGTTTTATGCGAGATGATGTAACATTTTGACAAAGATCGTGTACTGTACATGTATGCGGTGAGATGAGCTTAAAGCTAAAATCGAAAAAAAATGTTTTCCAAGATGTGAGACCATTGTAATCATTGCAAAGCTACGAAGGAAATGCTCGTTTATGTTAGGAACGACAGAGCGACCTACAACGCGATTTTTTGGCGAAGTTTTGAAAAATGAAGAACCAAAACGAGAACAACAGCATTTAATTGCCAGACTACATGAAGTTAAAAATTCTCTGGAAGTAGTTCTCCTTTGTACAGCATACATGTTAATGTTGAGAAAAATTACTCCTTTAGCGGGGAAATTATCAAAGAAAGAGGGTTCCATCGAAATAGGTCAGTCCCTGATCAAAACAGTAACGCGGGTAAAATCGTCACAGTGAAATTCAGGGCTCTGGGTAGGAAATACATTGTGTCATCACCCGCTCGGGCAATCACAAAGCTTGGTTTCAATTAGACAGTTGGATTCCTCTGGTCCGTACCAGCTCTGAATTATTTGTTTAATGATGGTCGTTTAAGACTAAAATGATTTACTCTCATATTTAGTAAGAATAATCCGCAATGGTGACCTGGTGTATTTCTTCAAATCTGATGGTTCGAAATGAAAAAATATTAACAGTCGTATTTTTATATCATTATCGACCCCGACCGAATTTGCGTAACTCCCTCATAAATTTTCAAGTTCCGAAGGGAGAATACCGACACAATAATAATAGTCATGCTCATCTAGACTTTTACGATATCTCTCTGCGATAAAAGTATGTCTATAAAACAGAAAAGAAAACTCCTTTGGTATATCGCGACGGCGTCTCTACGGCAATTCCTGATACCAGGATGAATATTCATCTTAACAAGTTAATATCCATTTTTAAAAGTGTAATAAAAACCGTTCTTGTTCTAAACGTCCTTAAATCAAAATATCTTGCAAATGCGGATAATCGGTCATTGTACCGAGTGTTTTGATAGGCTCCGATGTCATGTATGAGTGTTAGATGTGACCCTGACGGACGAGAATGAAAGCTGGTTTCAAGCATTTAAAAGAAGAGTCAAGCGTATGATAGATGGAACAATTTCCTACATTGATAAGACATAGCGAGTGTTTTTCAGGATATTGAATTTAATTCAAATTCCTGATATGAGTTGACGTTGGTGACTATGGTTACAAGGCGTAAGGCGCGATCTTTGGCATCTTCTAATTATTTACAATATGAAGAGCTGGCTCTTAATCGAAACCGATCGAGTCTTATTATTATTATGTTGCATTTCATAATTGAAAAAATTTAGTTTGCCCTACGAAGTTTCTGGATGTGGCAGCAGCTTTCGATAACGTATGGCACGAGGGTTTAATACATAAACTTAATGCTATGCTTCCGGGACCATATATTGATCTTTTGAGATAATATTTATCTGAAAGGCTTTTTAGAGTAAGACAAGAAGATGAGTATTCAGAACTGAGAGAGATAAGGGCAGGTGTTCCACAAGGCAGCGTTCTAGATCCAGTCCTTTACCTACTATATACAAGTGATATACCACAGCCCGACCACGTAAGCATAGCAACGTTTGGTGACGACACCGCGATACTATCAACAGAGCAAACTGTGGAAGAAGCGGCGAATAAACTTCAATTTGCAAGTGATGAAATTCGCCAGTGGACCAAGCGATGGAAAATCAAACTTAATGAATTAAAATCTGCCCATGTCAACTTTACGAATAAATCATTGGTTAATCCGCCGACAATCAGCTTAAACGATGTGATGGTGCCGAACGTGAACTCTGCTAAATACTTGGGTATGACTCTGGATGTTAAACTTAAATGGAAAGAGCATGTGAAGAAGAAAAGAAAAGAACTTGATCTTAAATATAGACAATTGTACGCTAGTTGGGCGAAGGTATACTAACATTAAACTTATACAAAATTTCCAGAATAAGGTACTTCGGAGTATAGTCAATGCACTCTGGTACATTCGTAATAGTGATTTGCATCCAGCTATTGCATTCGGAGAATCCAGATATAAAACTTGAAATAAAACGATTTGCATCGAAGCATGAATCAAGACTAATGGAACATGTCAATGCGGAAGCCTCTCGGCTACTGGATAATGAGCATTTGGTTAGGAGACTTAAAAGAACCAAACCCTTCAAGCTCGTTAGTATATGAGCAGCCACCTACCAACGAACAGGCACTGTGCATCGCTGGATCAACAGTGACCACATTATATTTTAGTTTGTAAAATATAATGAATATACATAGACAAAATGTAATGAAAAGTCAAGAGACCCTCACCGATCAACAAATTTGTTATCTGTGGCAGACACGTTTAGATGTGTATTTTAAAACGTGATACCTTACATGGCCATACAAGACACAAACAGAATGAATACAATAAAAATAATCCAAATAAACCAGTGCCATTATAGAAAATATTACCAGGGCGGAATTTAAGCCAAACAGCGAACACCCAAAAGTTTTGTGGGATATGACTTCAAGTCCCTTGTATCGCGCTATTATGGGGTTGCACCGATTCTGGGAACTAAGCAGGCTTTTGAGTTCCATGATTTTTAAAAATTTTCTTTGTTATAGGAAGAACTAGATTCACACAATACATGCCATCCAAACCCGCGAAATATGTTACCAATAATTTTTTAATCGCCGCTGCCTCTTGGGCGTCTATAGATGAAGCAGAATCCTTCGTACATTAAAAACAATAAGCAATATATTCCAAAAAAGGAAAAAAGACCATCTACAATTGCAACCATAAGTAAAAATGGCTCGTATTGGGTTGAAATGGCTCGAAAGACTAATTTTCGAAATGTTAATTCCTGAGATGTGAATTGCTACATTGTATTGGTGTTGCAAATGTGATCGTTTTTCCACGTTTTTCTGTCCTTGAACAGTCCACTATATATTTTTTTCTGGGGTATAGTGGTCAAATGCTTTTAAAATGTACATAGGAAGACGTTTCTGGTTAAACGTGACCACATGCAATACACAGAGTTTCATCAAGCCTAAATATTCAAACAATATGTCAAAAACTATTTCTTTGGACTTGTAAGAAACATGTCTCTAATGTTAATTTGACGGTCTAGCACCATTTGGTAACCTTGAGAGATGTTATCGTTAGTGGTTGCAACTTTTGGACGTCCCGAACGATCATCGTCACCACGGAGGTAAAAGATTACTAAACTCATGATCACATAGTTAAAATATCTGGTTCTTTTTCTTTTAATTGTGATTCGGATTTCATCATCTTATTCTTTAAACTTCACGGAAACCTTTTGTATCTTTTCGATGTATAGATGATATGAGAGGAACTTAAAGTTTTGTTTTTTAGAAACTCTCTTTTAAATATTCTGTTAAACAGTTTTCACACGCATCACAGAGAAGATTTACAGAAGATTCCGATGAAGGGATTGCTCATCTTCGCCCATCATATGAGTTATTGTCGTACATTATCTTGGAAAGAATCACTTCTCTGATGTATGAAGCTATCGGTAACTATATACCAAGGATGATCCCGTCCAAATCGATTAGTCGACATCCAAAACCAAATATGTAATCTGTGGTCAGTAATATTAATCACAATTGATATCAGTAGTGGTAAATTCACAAGTTTGAGGGAGTGTAAGATTCAAGAATCTGTGGGGTCCCTCGTTACTCATGAAAATAGTGTGGATTCAGGCCGCTACCAGTGTCTTTTTGGAAGTCTCAATATCGGCTGAAACATTTAACTAAAGTAGGATTATGCACAAAATATCTAAATAGCCCGCAGTGCGTGTGGCGATTAAATCCGCTTGCCCTCTCTTAAATGTTTAAGTAAAGTTGGTGGTAATATTGTCTCAGTTGCTTGTAGATTTTATTTGAGAAAAGTTATATACTTATTTGAAATCTCCTGTTTCTGATTACTGTCAAAGAACGTGAATACCCACCATCAGTGAACTGAACCTATTACTATATACAGTTTTATTCGATGTCTTGAATCTATGCTGCCTCAAGAGTATTCAAAACTTAAATTTGCTTGCAAAGACATCAATTACAGAGTCATGAAATGCAGGTGACTTCTATTGAATGACGAGATTTGAATATGTGGCCAAGTAATGATAAGATTAGACGGGTCTACCGGCGGCCAGGGGAACGATTTTTGCAGTGCTGGTTAACTGAACACAGTCTCGAATTCTGTGGGCTCGAATATTGTTTGAGTGGAAAACAGATCTTTTTTTGCTCTTAGTCCAATACTGTACTATTTAACATCAGTGACCTCAAGACTGCGTTGGATGAAAAGTGGGCTTATTAGTCGTTGTCAAAACTTTAACAAAGTCAAATAAAAACCACATGGGAACAGTTCTAGACTGAAACATGTCAAAGTTTCAAAAAAAATGAACAGGTTTGGGTCGATTTTCTTTCTCGGAGATATATACCCAAGTAGCAATTTGAAAACAAATTTTTTAGAAAACCATTAAAATGGTTTCATTTTAGTTTTATTAAACACAGATTTTATTTGACGGTTCCTAAATGAACTTGATTCGGTCTTTCTGAAACGTTTTTATAAGGTATTTATCTAACCAAATAATATCTTATAAGTTTTTCTTTAGAAATATAAATACCAAGAAAAATTCGGATCTTAAAAACCTTTTAGTTTTTTCAAAACGGTATAAAACTGGTTCTCTAAAAACCACAAAATTCAAAATTTTTACGTACTATTTTAATAACCAATTTAATTGAGTCGATTCGTTTCAGGTTTGTAAGTTACGTATCATAAAGATTTTCCTAATTTCAAAACACAACCATCTAGGTTTAGGATCAGATGTTCAGAACGAATCAAAAAAGTGTTTTAACCCGTTTTGATTTCTTTTACATATTAACAATAACATTAGATTATTAACTGCGATCTGTTGCAAAATTTTAAGCTTGTTGGACCACTAGACGAGAACTTTAGTGCTGATAATTTCTAAGCAAACTTAGTAACTATGATTTTGTCTTGGCCATAAAACTCTGAGTTAAAAATAACGATATTTAACCGATTCGTAAAAGCTTATTAGTATTAAAAATTCGCTCTACACTCGAATTTTCAGCAGAAAAAATATGAGGGAAGCACTCCTTTCCCCCAACTTTAAATTAAACTCTCTGTAGAACCTCCAGTTTCATCCAGTATTGTCACTCTATTGTGATTTAAAAAATTTTCTGTTGTCAAACACTTTATAACAGTATAGTTACTAATACATGTACGACATCCAAAATTTATCGTATGTAGATATCGAATAGAAATATGTAAAAATAAACCATTGAAAGAGAATTCATATTTTTCGCAACAGATTTATTAAAATTTATATTTAACAAATCGCATCATATATTAATTCAGTTATCATACATATATATATATTAAAATATTCGAGCTCAATAAATATTTGATCTACATAGTAATTAGTAGATCACAATGGTTTGTCAAATATAATTAAAAGATATAATTAATAGTTATTAATTATAGTAAATATGTAATAAACTAAGAGTAATCGCTTTTATAAGATTTAATAAATAATTTGATCGCTTTTAATAAATTTTTTGATCAATAACGAAAATTTAATAAATAATTGTGTCATGAAATAATCGAAATAAAACACAAACTGGAAAACTGACCCTATTTGCGACGGTTTGTCTCTTGGGTAAAAGAAAACGAAGATGAACGTGCAATCAAATATTCGGTTCGCAGTCGCAGAAAACATTTCCTCTGAGTAGGTATTCTTGTGCGTAAAAAAATTAATAATTACATTTTTTTATTGTATTTTATTTTATTTATTGTATTTTGTTAATTTATTGTATTTCTCGAATCATTTAGAATTAAATACAATATTGTTTATTTGAATTATTCATTAATGATCTAACAAAACTAATATTCGTGATTTACGGCATCAAAAAATTTCGTGATTTACGGCATCAAAGAACACTTCAAAATATCAAAGCGGTCTATTTTTAAGCATATTAATTCACGTACTTATAAACGTAGAGGCCGGAATTTATTTAATACATATTTGGCGCATAATAAACATCTAGATGATAGTGTTTTGTCCTTGGATTTGTCAGAATCAATTTTCCGTGTCGCGTGTGCTGTTAAAGAGGTAGAAAATAGTGATGTGGTCATTAATACTGAAAAAGTGTTTCCATTAGAGACTAGAAATTTGTCCAAAATTCAATTTGATAACCGTGTTAGTACTGGAAATAATATGTTGAGCTCTTGCACAGTAAATGACGACACACACAATCAAATGGACACTTAGAACTCCTTACCGATTCTAGAACAATTTTGAAAACTTCCAAGAACATAGAAACTATAAGCGTGGTTAACCCAGGCCATTATTGGCATTTTGGTATCGAAAAGTGCTTGTGATATTTACATATCATCGATTGGCCAGACGAATTGACCATGTTTTTCAATATTGATGGTCTTCCTATCAGCAATAGTTCCAGAACTCAATTTTGGCCAGTTTTAGGATAAGTTCCCAATATTTGTAAAGGACCTTTTGTGGTTGGGGTTTATAGGGGTAGAGCTAAGCCAAAAGACTGCCATGTGTATTTAACAGATTTTATAAACGAATTAGACCAATTAATGACAGAAGGTATTGTTATTAAAAGTTTCAAATATAAAATGAAACGTGCAGCATTTGTTTGTGATGTGCCAGCAAAAGCCTACGTGACCTTTACTAAAGGCCATAATGCATACTTCGGATGTGAGTTCTGTGAAGTAGAAGGTGAATATTGTCACAAAAACGATCGGATGGGTTATTCAACGAAATCTGCAAGACTAAGAACCGACAAGTCATTTAGAAATCGTTTTCAAGAAGAACATCATACAGGAACTTCTCCTCTCGAAAAATTAAGTATAGATATGGTTAGAGATTTTCCACTAGACTATATGCACGGCATATGTCTTGGCGTTGTCAAGAAGACACTAAGCTGGATTAAAGATCGCTTTAATTTTAACGTTCGACTACCGGCTGCTAAAATAGCAACAATATCTGATCGATTACTTAAGTTTAGATCATTGGATGAAATTCATAATTGGAAAGCAACCGAATACCATACTTTTCTCTTATATGCCGTGCCTTTTGCTCTTAAAGGGATAGTTAGTGCTGTAATTTATGAGCACATGTTGTCATTGCATTGCGCTACGATATTGCTTCTAAATGAAAAGTACGCGAACAATTGGCATTTGGCTAAACTAATCCTTGAACATTTTGTAGAACAATATGCAAATATTTACGGTGCAGATTCGATATCTCATAATGTCCACAATCTGATACATTTACATGACGACGTAATTCGGTTTGGCCCTCTCGATAATTTTAGTGCTTTTACATTTGAGAACAAATTTGGGGTTTTAAAACGACTTTTGAGATCGGGTAACAAACCTTTAGAACAATTGGCCAAACGAATATCCGAACAAGTTCAATCGCCTAATTATATCCCAAATCTACAGCCCCAATCACCATCAGAAGAACATTTGCTCAGGTAGTGAAAGGCTCAGGTTCAACCAAATATATGGGCTCTGAAAATAACCGAATTATAGAAAACATTATGATCAGCATTGAAGCTATTACAAAGCGACTAGACCAAAGTAATCTGACCAACATGATCTTTGATCAACTCAAGAAAATGCAACTCCCACAACGCAATCCCATAAAAAATGTTAAGTAAGAACTCAACTTTCCGAATAGCAATCTGGAATGCGAATGGGCTTATGCAACACATTCCAGAAATAGAAATATTTTTAAATACAAAAAAAATCGACATTTTCCTAATATCCGAAAGCCATTTTGTTAAATCTTCATTCGTCAAATTCCGGGGTTATATCTTATATCATTCCATCCATCCAGCGGAAAGAGCAAGAGGTGGCTCGGCATTACTAATAAAAGAAAATATAAAACACTATGTAGAAACAAAAATCGAAGAAGAATCAATGCAAGTCGCTACTGTAAGGATTCACATTAAACTGCAATATACTGTCCTCCCCGGCATAACTTGAAAAGGGAGGACTACATTAAACTATTTAAATCCCTAGGAAGTGATTTTATTATTGAAGGTGACTTTAATGCGAAAAACACCTATTGGGGATCTAGACTTACGACGTCAAAGGGTAAAGAATTGCTTCAAGCAGGTCAGACATCAAAATGTGAATTTTACTCTGGTGGTTCCCCAACATACTGGCCAAGTGACGAAGCTAAGTAACCGGACCTAATAGACTTTTACGTAGCAAGAGGTATATCTCAGAACTACATTCACATTGAAAACAGCAACTCTCTAATATCGGATCACTCACCGGTTATCATGACAGTCAGTGAAACGGTTATTCAAAGGGAAAGTGCACCCAGATTAACAAATTCCAAAACAAACTGGGATCTCTTTTGTAAATTAATGGAAGAGAAAATCAATCTCCAGATACCGATAAGAAATTTTCGACAGTTGGAAAACGAATTGGAATAACTCAATGAAGTAATTCACTATGCTGCGTTGGAAAGTACCCCCACTTTACAAAATAAGAAGACGCTAAACGTATCCTACCCAATGGAAGTTAGAGAGTTGGTCAAAGAAAAGCGACGGGCTCGTAAAACCTGACAAATTAATAGAACACCGGAGAATAAAACAATTCTTAACAATTTATGTAACAGTCTTAAATCTCTTCTTAAAGAAGTTAAAAATGAAACAATCAACATTAATTTAGTTAGCCTAACTGATGAAAAAAATTCTAATTATTCACTGTGGAAGGCGACAAAGGGACTTAAAAGACCAAAAATCAAGTACCTCCACTTAAAAAGGATGATGGGACCTGGGCAAGAGGTCACAAAGAGAAGGCTGATTTGTTTGCGGAGTATCTTCAGGAAACCTTCCAACCGCTACCAAGACAATTCACAAGCTGGATGAGTTTGATATACAACCAGTAACTCTCAAAGAACTAAACGAAGAAGTGAAAAGTAACATGAATATTAAGAAAGCCCCAGGGTATGACCGAATTACTTGCCAAATTATCAAAGCTCTACCAGACAAAGGATTTCATAAGCTATTACACATAATCAATGCAACCTTTCGGTTAAAAGATGTTCCGCATCAATGGAAAGTAGCAGAAGTAATCATGATACCGAAACCTGATAAACCACCTAACGATAAAAAATCATACAGGCCAATTTCTCTGCTGCCAATTATGTCAAAACTTTTTGAAAAATTATTACTAAAGCGACTTAAACCAATAATTGGGGACCGACAACTAATTCCTCCACATTAATTTGGATTCAGAGAAAAGCATTCTACAATTGAACAGGTGCATAGAATAACAAATATAATTGAAAAACGTTAGAACATAAAAAAGTATGCTCAAGCATATTCCTGGACGTCGCGCAAGCATTCGATAAAGTTTGGCACAGTGGTCTGGAATACAAACTGCATAGAGATCTGCCAAGGCAATTCTACGCCATTCTAAGATCTTATTTATCCAATAGACATTTTCGAGTGAAATATGAGGATGAATACTCTGAGCTAAAGAAAATCTCTGCCGTTGTCCCGCAGGGGAGTGTATTAGGACCAATCCTGTATTTACTATATACAAGAGACATACCAACCACAAATGAAGGAACCATAGCCACCTTTGCAGATGACACAGCAATTATGGCAATTGGAAGTAATGTCGCCGATGCAACGAGCAAACATCAGAGGATGACCAATGCGGTTTATAACTGGACAAAGCGTTGGCGAATCAAGCTTAATGAGACAAAATCCACACATATTAACTTTTCATATCAAAAGGCTAACCATCTACCTATCGAAATTAACTCGCGACACGTGCCATATGCAAATACAGCTAAATATCTTGGCATGACCCTCGACGCCAAGCTCAAGTGGAGAGAGCATGTCAAAAAGAAAAAAGAAGAACTTAACATAAAGTTCAGAAAAATGTATTGGCTCATAGGTAGAGGCTCTGAGCTTACAATTCATAATAAGCTGCTGCTATATCGGCAAATTCTGAAACCGATATGGACCTACGGTATACAACTCTGGGGATGTACCAAGCAAACAAACGCCAAAGTGATACAGACGTTTCAAAACAAGGTTCTTCGTAGCATCGTCAATGCTCCGTGGTACATACGAAATGAAGACCTTCACAGGGACCTTCGGATGGAATACATCAAAGATGAAATAAAAAGGCATGTCACAAAACATGAAATAAGGCTCCAGCAACATGGCAAACCCGTCATATGATAGATAACCCTATTGTTGAAAGAAGACTCCAAAGAACGAGGCCACTTGACCTAGTGAACTTACCAAATTAAAATTAGTAAATAGGTTTAATTAATTATGGGACTAACCAGTGGGTTACAACCCAACAAAAGTGAATTGTAATAGAAACATAAAAATTTGTATTTGAAAGAAAAATTGCTAGATGAGCGTAGTTTTAGTCGTAATAAAATAAAGCAAAAAAAAAAAAATTATTTCCGTACAATTAACATTAATACGGTCAAACAGTCAATCGGATGGTTGGCCGACGAGGTCAATTTCATA